>OY735200.1:38281616-38521616 GCA_963457665.1 Thysanoteuthis rhombus | reverse complement strand
CAGATTGCATTTGTACAAACAAAAACAATGCCCCTTACTGAATAAACGTCTGAAATCGAATATTTTATACCAAGCTGAAATATCAGCCTTAGAAAAACCCTAAAAAGTAAAATATTATGTAAGAATATCGAAGATTCCCATTAGACTAAGAAAACTCCACCAAATAAAATCATTTACAAACGAAAAATAAAAACGTCTATCACTCTCGACTTATTATTGGAGACTGATAGAAAAAATCAAACTTGCACTAAAATATTAAAACAAACATGCGTATGCGAAAATATTGAAACCCCATGTTACCTATACCTAAATGAGAAATTTGAGATCCTCACTTTCACCAATGAAACAAAAAGAAAATAAATAAAAACAGAATTGCTAACCAGAAAGAATGAAGTAGCGTTAAAATGTCGACATCACTCAAAATTTCTAACGAACATAAATCACTAACTCACATACAGATATACTAAAAAATAGCCACCAGATATCTTATTAACCCAGCCACTTTACAGAACAACCCAATCATCATAATCATCTTATATATGTAGAAACACATCAAACCTAGAATAATGAATAAAGGTCATATAAAAGGGAACCCAAACATTGTGAAATGGATTTAAGTGAGAATAAAATGCACTCCCACAGGAAACACAACAAAAAGAACTGATGGATTAACTTCATACTGATAACGAAAATGCCCACTGATCATTCACCTGAGGAAGCCCAAACAGGGCAGACACGTAAATGAATTTGTGTTGCAAATACTTACTTTATTATATACATATATGTATATATATATATATATATATATATATATATGAATTTGAATATGTATGTATCAACTACTTATGGCATTTTGAGGACAGTCATGTACTTTTGCGATTATATGTTGAGTGGGCATGCAACTACGATGTAGGGTAGGTAATTCCAAGTCGATAGGCTCCCATACCATTCCTTCCTTCCGTAAACCGTCCCCAAATTGATCGCTTTTCGCAAAATTTCATTGAAAACCACTGAAAAATATAGGGGTACTGTGTTGATACTTATGGGTGCAAACGTAAATGTATGAAGATTAATGGAAGAATCTTTCCCAATTTCAAATATGTTCCAGGATCTGCCCTAAATTTAACCACTTCTCCTCTACCTTCTTCCTACAACTTCAGATTTTTAAAAAATTACTGTGAACGAACGGAAAGTCGGAAACTGTGAATGTTTATACCTCTATAACTTCCCTGTCAGTACTCATGAGTGTGTATTATTAATCAATACGGTTGAAAAACTTAACCCTAAAATGTTTTGGCTACTTCAGACTCAGGACTATCCTTCCGTATCGTCCGGCAAAATGGGCAGGCAAAAGGGTCGCAACTAGCTCAGAAATTTGTGTTCCTTTTTAAACTCATTCATCTTTGTTTCTGTATTTTTGTTTTGAATAACCTGTAAATGCTGTGTTTCGGAATATGATTAAAATTTTGTATAATGCAAATATGGTTATATATATACTATATGTAATGATATATGAGTATCCTCAAAAACTAAATGTGAGAGTAATTCTGAAAACACTCTTGGATTCAGCGTGCAAAAATACTTGATAAACATACTTTCCTTTGTAAAAAAAATCTTTGTTGGCCAGTGATCGTTGATAAGCGCTTTCCAGATAACTTTGAGCTTTAATTGGATTTTGAATTCTAAGAATATTGATAGTTTAGGCTAAACAGTCAAAATTGTACGATTTTGAGCCCTGTGCATCGATGAGACACTTGGAAAATTGAAATGTGTAAAAGTTCGAGAAAATGGCAATTACTGCCTTCAAAATTTGCTTTTGGGATCAAGACAGAAATGTTCTGAAATCTATTTATTTCCAATTGAACAACGGGAGTATTTGCATATTTTCATTTTCATTAAAAAAAACAGGAAAACATCAACATATGAGTTTGAATTAATTTTTTACTAATCTCAAATAAAAATGACCCAACAAGATCTAGAAGTGAGTAGTTTTATGAAACCTCCGATTGCATTGTTTCATCATGATTATTCTTCTATCGTCTATCGTTAGACATAGACCTTCCCAAGGATTCGCCGCATTTCTGTATCCCGGAGATAAAATTTTTTGAATTCGTTTACTTCGTCTCCCCATCTTGTATTCTGTAGGCCTGTGTTTTGCATGTGATCTCTGGGGATCCATGATGTGAGTCGTGTTGTCCATCGGTTGTCTGCCATTATGCAACATGGCCTGCCCATTGCCATTTGAGTTTTCTAATAGATTCTATGATGCCTCAAACTCCCGTTTCCTTATTGATATACTGCGCTGTCACGTTGCATGCTTCTCAGTTTGCGGGTTCGTCTCTTAGTTAGGTCCCATGTTTCAGCTCCATAAGTGACTATTGGGAGGATTCATTGGTTGTATACTCTTCCTTTTAGGATTATGGGATCGTCTTGTTTTTGATGGTTGGGCTTGCTCTGTCGAAGGCTTGCCATCCTGGGGGGGGGGGGGATTCTTCTCTTGATTTCTACTTCTTTTTTTTTTTGGGGGGGGGCTCCTAGGTTGATGTAGTGGTCTATTTTTTCTAGTTTTGCATCTTTGGTTTTGACAATTATGATCTTATTCTCGACGTGATTGTTGCATGTGACTTTTGTTTTACTGAAGTGCATGTATTGGCCAACCTTCTTGCTTTCTCCGTTTAGTTCATCTAGCATTAGTTGGAAGTCGTGTAGGTTCTCTGCAAAAAGCGCGATGTCGTCTGCAAATCTAAGGTTGCTTAGATATTCGCTGTCTATTTTGATTACTCTATTCTCCCAGTCCAGGTTTCGAAATGCCATTGCGAGGCAGGCTGTGAAGAGTTTGGGTGAGCTGGTATCACCTTGTCTTACTCCTTTTTGGAGCTGGAATGGTTCAGAGTCCTTATGTAGCCTGACGGGGGAGTTGCTGTGATTGTATGTATTGCAGTACTTTGGCATATACAGGGTCTACACCTTGTAGAATGATGGCCTTCATGACCATGGGAATTTCTACAGAGTTGAAAGCTTTCTCGAAATCTATAAATGTAACAGCAAGTGGCATTTTATATTCTGTTGCTTTCTCTTACAGCATTTACCAGACCCCAAAATATAATCTCATTATATTCTTGTTATTTATTCATTGGTAGCGTTTATCAAAGGCCGGTCTATGTTAGTGAAGTAGCTCACATTGCTGGTCCAAATACACTCCCATATTCTCCTTCATCAAGATGAGTTCTAAGGATATGGACTGATGGACAACCTTCTGACCTTGCTAGACACCTTGGGGTATGATAAGTATGACTGGGAAAACATCGGGCATTTCTAAACGGTGGCGATATTGATGGATCATAAATATCAAGGTTCTAATCGCAAAATAGAATGATTGCTAATCAATCAGGAAATAACACTTATTACCCAGGGATGAAGAAAGATTTTCACTGTGTCATCAGCAACAACCCGTTACAAAATGTAATCTTCAATGTTTTATTTCATATTCATTCATTTGCATGTTCGTTTGCCGAGTTATCCGTTGGTTGTCGCTGGGGATCAAGTGATAGTAAGTCTCTTCAAACTCCCAGCAATTTCTTCAACACCCTCACCGATTCTATCATTGGCGTATTCTAAACAGTTTGAAGCTTCCCCCGAATTTGTAATTCCTTTAAAGTCACCTCTAGAGATTTGGGGACAATTTTACCGCGCCAGACACATTGGACACGGCCCCCTTTTCTTTATAGTTTGCTCAATAGTCGATGAACGGTCAAGTCTGCAACCAAAAGATTTCTGGGTCCTCTTATTTAAATTGTGGCATTCATTATCACTGGTTTGAATCAATGTTTTTCTCTCAAGAATTCATTCACGTGCTTACAAGCTTCATCGACCCAGCGATTAAAATAAAGATTCAAACCTCACAAGTTTCAGTAATATCTCTCAACATGATAATTAAAAGTTTAAATTCTATAAAGATGATCCTGTCCTGGTAGAACGACCAGATATAAAGAATAAAGACGTCTGGTTAGTCACTCAATAGAAAACGTCACGTGATCAACACCTAAATTTAAACAAAACAAAAAAACATACCGCTGCACATAAATTAGCGGACCAATTTAGCGTATGCTAAATCAACCTCCGCTAAAAAGCTATGTAGGATGTAGGGAATCAATTTGCGATGTATGCTAATTCATTTGTAGACAAAGAGTAAACGTGTAAATATTTATAGCTTGGCGCGGCCTGTACGGGTGACAGCCAGTCGGACCAACTTGAAAAAGATTTGTTGACAGTTCTGGTTGACGGTCTCTAATAAAAAAGAGTTAATGTCCACGAAGACAAACCCAGTAACACAGTGATTGACATTATAGTACACGAACTGAAGCAGAAATAGCCTAGAAATGACAAGGAAACTGTTTACCGGTCGACGTATTGTATAACAGAATAGCTTATCACCAGCTCATAGATACTAATATATTCCACTTTTACTACTAGTGTTCCCAAAGCCATGGAACAAAGAGAGCATAAGCGGTCGGCAGTACACGAAATGAGGTGTGGGCAGCCCGGAGAAGAGGTTACGTTTGGCTCAGATATTTATCTCCTGAGTTTCATGATCAAGTCGCGTCAGTAACGCTGACAACTAATACTTCCAGGAACTATAATTAATGCGAGGTCTTATGCTTGAATTACTTGGAGGTTGATGCAAAATGATTCAAACCTCCGTCTGCGTCTCATCATCCTTGCTGTCTGCTTTCTTGGTCACTGCATTGAGACAGGGTGAATAGGATCAGAGCCGGAGCATCTTGGTTGGAACCATATTCACAGAAAGTAGAACACTGATTCAGTATTTTTTCGCAGAAAGAAAAGAGATGACGGAAGAAAAACGTGTTCGAAATGACCATCGGTGGGATAGGGCATACAGAAGTTTAGCTTCATTCCTCTTTCAAGGAAGTTAATGCAAAAGTAATACCAGCAGCTCAGTTCGGTAATTCCAATTATGGTTTCATTAATGGAATCGTTACTGACAGAGGCTATGGTTACCTGATGCAAATTGGACCTGATGCTCTTTTGCCACCCCCCCCATTCTCTTGCAGGGCTCTAACTGCAAGTAAAACTGCCAAGAAGTCAGATTACATGACTATAGTATTACAGTTAATTTTTAAAATTCTTTTTCCAAATATCTGGAATATATTTTCAATTTTTGCATCAGACTGTCAACTAACGAATCAATTCTAGTGTGTAAAAAACCTCGGAAGCGATGAGGGTAATATGCAATCACTTCTAGAAAAAGCAGACATCCTCAAATACCACAGGAAAAAAGTGAGGGAGAAAGCTGGGGAAAGTGTTCAAAAAAGGCTCAGACAGGATTACCTTCAGGAGATATGACACTCCGGTCAGCGAGGGAAGTAAAAGTTACACGAAAAGATTAAAGAAAGGAATAAAACAGGACAACAAAAAAATCTAAAAAGGTTTGCTGTTCGTCGAACCATATATTTATGCATAAGATTACATATACTACCAACAGAAAGCAATATATGTTAGTACTATTTCTTTGAAGGGTAATTACACACATACATACAAATACATACCACCCATGTATCTGCCCAGAAGCGTAAACATTCTACACACCAAAAAATTCCCGGTCTACAATTGACATTTTCTCTCTCCGTTCTTCCTCACAGTTTCACTTAGACACATATTGAAGAAAACTTTTTCTAGAAATCAACTCCTACGCAGTTATAATCGAAGTATATATATATATATATATATATATATATATATATATATGTGTGTGTGTCTGTATGTATATGCTAGTATATATTTGTATGTATGTATGCATATGTCTATATATATTCATATGTATGTCTATGTGTATATGTATTAATGTATGTATTTATATATTGATATGTATGTACGCATATGTATGAATACATTGATATTTATGTGGATAAAAATATATGTTCACATACATGTATGCGTATATATATACGTATGCACGTGTGTAAATTAGTATGTGTGTATATATATATATAATTATGCATATACGTACGTTTATATATGTATAAACATATGTGTGTGTGTGTGTGTGTGTACATACATGCACATGAATTTTTGCACGAATTGATATATGTGTGCGTGTGTACTTATATATTTATAAATGTATGTGTGTATATATGTGTATATGTGTCTACAAAGGCGAAATAACTGCCGGCTGTTTAGTACAATGATAAGGGTATCGCCACGTTAAAGCGGCTACCAATCAGTGGCAGGTTCGATTCTAGCAACAGCCCCATTTATCTCAAATTGTTTATTCTATTTGCGTTGTCTAAATTGAATGATATATTTAACGTGTAACAAAAGGAAATAATTTCAGATAAGTCCTATATGAAATAACGCAATATATAATTCATTCGGTCGTTGTATATATAGTTATATGTACGTGTATATATCATATACATTTGTATATAAATATGTGTATGTGCACATATGGATAGGTGTATGCACATATGGATATGTGCATGTGTATGTACATGCATATACATGTACATATATGTATTAGTGGACCTATGCACATGTCTTTATGTGTGTGTGTGTATATATATATATATATATATATAAGCATTCATGTACAAATGTATACGTATATATATATATATATATATATATATATATATATATAAGTATATGCATATATTTGTATATGCATCAGTATATATATATATGTGTTTGTATGTATATTAACGTGCATGTGTGTACTTCTGTACATGTATGTATGTGTTTGCATATATATATATATATACATTTATATAGACAGATGTGTGAGTACACACGAATATGTGCAAATGTATGTGTATGTAGGTATATGGATGCATATGTATGTTGATGTGTACATATAATTAGATATTTGTAGGCATATATATGTATATATATATATACATGGGCATATACATATGTGTGTGCGTAGGCACATATATATATATATACATGTGTGCATATATAAATATGTGTGTGTGTGTGTGTGTGTGTGCGCACATATATATATGTGTGTGTTCATATATATCTTTGAATAAATATATATGGATGTATGCAAGTATGTATGAATATGTTTGGTTGAATATAATTTGTGTGTGTATGTATATTCATATATTCGTGAACGTATATGTATATATATATATGTCTATACGTATAAAGGTGTATATATGAATGTTTGTATACATTAATATATATATTTATATCAATCTGTGTATGTATGCATGAATACAAATTTATATGTATGTGTATCTATATACGCATATGTATAAGTCTGTGAATATATGTATGTATATACATATGTATATGTGCGTGTATATATGTATATATACATACAAATGTGCATATATATATATATATATATATATATATATATATATGTATATATATATAAATGCTTATATGTCTATAACCCCACATATTATTATATACTTACATAACTATGTTTATTCATATATATATATATATGTGTGTGTGTGTGTGTGTGCATAAATATACATCATCATTGAATGGCAAGTCTCTTTTAGAGCATGCAGTACTTTCACAAACAAGAAAATCCCATAAGTCTCGAAGAAATGTGTATACATCCTCCTTTTAATCACCAAGGGACTGAACAGTACACTCCGAACCATTTAACGTGCACATAAAAGAATCATGCTTTTTGACATTGTGTGATCACAGAATAGTACAATATTTTAGGAAAATAACTGGAGTTTCAAACATCATAAAATCCATTGTGAAATTCAAATGGCAATGGGCTGGTCATGTGTCAATATTTGCAAACAATCAATTGATAACACGACCAAGGGATCATATGTCAAACCGAGGCTGAAAGAAAACAAGATGGAGAGACGAAGTAAAGAAGATCAGAAAGTATTGGCTCTGACTCTGAAACGCACATGAAAATAGAATTCTGGTGAATCTTTGGGAGGGTGTACATCGAAGGACGGATGAAAAAAGATTGATGATGTTGATCGACCAATCTTAATTGTCTATACAAATGAATTCCCTTTCTTTTTCAACATAGATGTGATTTATATATTGTGAAACCAACACACTTTTGAATGCTATAAGCCAACTTCTGACCAAATATACTTTTTCGAAAATATTTACCTGTATGAATTTGTTTGATAAGGCAACGACACGAACCTAAGTTACTTTCTGTCTATATAGACAGCGAATTTAAGCATATCAATCAGAGAAGAACGAATATTAACCGACCATGAATGTTAAAATGCACACGTACACATTATTTCCTGATTCATGTATGTAACTGAGATATCACATTGCTTGAGAATAGAAGCAAGCTAAGTACTGCTTTATCGTCAAGTATACACTCCAGTTTACACACCCACTGAAATGCACATTATTATTCGTGAGATTCCTAGCAACCAATAGTTTTTTATGAACGAACTGACACAATTGCTATACCATACAGCCTTCAAACATACGCAAATTGCAAGCGTAGAATTTGCTATGTACAGGCAAACATTCGCCAGTACAAAAATCCCCAAACATACAAGCCATGTAAATACACACTAATTCAAACGCACATGAGTTTTAAATTTCGAGACACACTCGCCTGGAGAGAGCAACGACGATAAAAGATAAAAAGAAAAGCATAACTAAAAAGGATGTCTCAGCCAGTGCATGGTATTTAAAATTAGAATTTAAGCCAAGTGAATGGTTTGGCTAATCCCTTGGCTTCTCTTGTTAAATGCAGACGAGTTCTTTTCATTTCTGTCTCACAAGATCGTTCAACTACAAAAGAAAGCAATACCATCTTGATGAGTCTCGACCTCAATTGTATCTCTCTCTCTCTCTCTTTTCTCAGAAAACCCGAAAAGCAAACACTGTCTACTCGGTGAAACAGACTTCTAAAAGCAAAAAGAAAAAAAGAAGACATTTCTCCATAGATCACAGACACAAACAAACATTTGCTCGACTTCATTACTATCACTAGCACATCAACGAAGTTACAGATGACGGCATATTATTGCTGTTGAAAAGCTAAAAAAACGTTTGCTGTTTTTATTTCTTCAGCAAGCTGTTATAGTGGCAGCGGATACTCTATTTTTTCTCTCCTACACCTCGTCCCTTCATTTTCCAGCTCCTATGCCTCCAAAAACTAATTAATGATAATCGTTTCTTTTCTCTACGCCATTTAAGCTTTAATTTCGGATAGAATGTGAAACAAGTACATGTATGGACCCCATCCTTTATGAAAGAACCTTATAAACAGCAGTGTATGTTTACTATAACAGAATAGAATTTCGCTGCCATAGCATCTTATTCGCTTGTAGCATAAGGAATCCAGCTTTAAATTGTCGTTTTCTTTTATTTTGCTGTCCGCGTAATTTCAATTATTTTTCTGGAATCTAAATCAAAGGATTGCATCATCTCCAGTCGTTTCTCTCATCACAACTGATCCGGTGACAATTTCGTGACGGTTGTCGTTTGCAATTGTAGATTGGATGAAAATATAACTAGAATAATTTGGACCGATGAAATTGGTCATGGAAGAAAAAGAAACGTTAAGATGGGGAACCCATTTTCATTATGACGATACAAAGCTGAATTGGAATACACATGGGAAAACATTGATACAGTCAAGTTAAGACAAGAGGAGAAAAATGGGAGCTGTGTGTCGTGCAATAGTAATAACAATCGTATGATCTTTAAGCAGGGGTAACTGAACAGCTATGAATCCATAAGGCTTGGAGTGTACCAAGTAATGGTCATGGAAACTGGGTATCAGCCAGTATGCCCAACTGCAAGTTGTGGGCGATGTATTTGTGATCGCGTGTGAGCAACTTGGGTGCAATTTTCAGACGCTGAAAACACGATGGAGAGACTATTTAAGACATAGAAAACACATGGTGATTAGCCTGTGTGCATTTCCCCAAGTAAGTTAGAAGACAGATCATTGTGACTGTTGTGTAGTAAAAGGTGTTCATTCCCGAGAGATTGAGGTATATATGCGTTTTGAGCTTGTGATGAGTACACGATTGAGTAGCTGTGCTTACGAGACATGCCTCAACATTGGTGAACTAAAGTGGGCGAAATGATACCGACCCTAAGGAGAGAGAGAAAGAGTAACTGGCTAGAAGTGTCGGGGCTGATGAGCAATTGAATACGTGCGTTCAAGGTTTTTATTGGGAATAGCCGTCGTAAGTGACGTTTTTAGATATCTTGCTAAAAGATAAGTTTCGTATAGAATTTCCATCTAAAAGTAAAGTGGGGTCACCACATCACCAAATGCAATCTTTCTATCTGCAAAATTTCTCTTCATTTTTGTTTGTATTTTTTCTTTTTTCTTGAAAAGGGTGTTGCTAACTGTAGAAACTGATTGCCCTTTTTTGCGTCAATCAAATTGGTAATAGGTGTCTGGAAGCAAATACAATGAAATAGCTTAATTATATACGCAAAGACTACAGTAATACTTGAATTGGGGCGTATATGTGATTTATCTGGTTAAGATATCCGGTTTTTCAGTTCTCCATGGCATCAATTTGAATTTACGGTTGCAGATATATTTTCCTATCGAAATGTACTTCCAAGACAAGTTTCATTGCCATTTATCTACCTTCTAGGACTGAAACGAAAATATATAAACAAAAACCGAAATCAGACATTAAAGTTCCTTTCTTGGACACAGTAGGTAAGTATTACTCATGCTAGTCAGTCAGCTGCATTCCAGATAGAGACACACAAACTAGTAACATTACAAATAACAAAAAAAGCCGATATTCAGTCAGTAATGGACCAGTTGAAAAATCAAGATTTCTAATGATGATTCTCGAAACAAGCAGGTCCTCTTGAACTCGAAAATTAGTGCAATTGGAATTTGTTACATCAACCCCTAAATTTAATAAGCTCTTCGATTCTCAATGGCACACCTTTACACAAAATTTTATTGACATTGAGAAATCTTGGAGATATTGTGTAGACAGACAAGAGCAAATACAAAAATGCATGAAAAAGAAAAGGATGAAATAATATCCCTCCATCAGAAACAAATTCCTGGATCCACCCCCAAATTTCATCACATCTTCCTTCATACATGCCTTACCCTTCATTGAAATTGATTGAGAACAATTAGATGGACAGAAGCAGATAAAGAAACATTTTAAAAGAATGAACAAATTAATTCAGTTAAACTAGAGCTGGACACAGAAGTAAAAAAGTAGAAAAGAGCCTGAGACTTTGATTTTTGTTCGAAATAAATTTTTGCAGCACCTCCGGAATTGTATCATTTCTTATATTTTTAGTCAGTATTGGTTATTTAGTCAAAAATACGAAATCATCAATAATTATACGAGTATTGTCAGTGAAGAGCTCTGAATAATCCATATGTAGTATGAAAAGGCTACAATGAATATTCAGTATTCACTAACGCTTTGCAGGTATTTTATTGTCAAAACCCGGGCTTCATGTGAGACCAAATTGACGAAATTAAAAAAAATTATGACAGCATAGTCCATTGGGAAGAGGAAGTTAGCAATTTTTTGTGTAGAATCTTGGTAATGAGGTTGAATCATATTTAAAAACATCCAGATTAGGAAAAACATATCACCATTTTTTCATAAAAGTTCATTGATAACTTTCGGAGATATCACATGGACGGACGTGAGTAAATACAGAAATTCATGAAAAAAAAAAAAACCCCAAAACAAACGGAAAAATATATTTCAATCAAGAGGGAATTCTTAGACTCGGCTACAATTTTGTTCACTTCTTCCTTAGCATGTGGTCCACCTTTCCATAGAATTTTATTGACGTTCATAGAGAGGCGAATACAGAGATATACGAAAAAAGGAAAGATATCTTTTAATCAAAAACAAATTCTTGAACTTGCCCCAAAATTTAATCCAATCACACGAAATATATACCTTACCTTTCCACGAAATTTCATCGGAATTCATCGAGAATGTTCGGAGGTATCGTGTAAATAGACGAGAGCGAAATGTATGAAATATTAAAACGGACGAATATCTCTCAATCAAAAATTAATTCCAAGATCCACCCCAGAATTCAATTACTTTTTCTTTACCCAGTGCCTTGCGATTCCATGATACTTCATTAAAACCTATTCAGAACTTTTGGAGTTATTGTATTGACGAGGTTAAATACAGAAAGGTGAGAGCTTCTCAGGTAACAACTTGAATGGTGACCCAACCATCATCAAGAAGTTTGCAAACCTCAAACTTGAAAGATAATCATCAAAATTTCCTCCATATATCAGAACAGTTACCCTTATCCATGCAGTTTTTAACAGATACGACAAACCACTCTTCGTGTATGAACATGATCAGTTGCAGTAAAAAAGTTGAGCACTTTTCACTACAGAGTCCAAATGTATTTCCCAATCACTGGTCTTCTCTGCTCGGATAAATTCTTTCACTACATCAATGTACATGAAATAAGCCATAGTTTTACTGTTCTTGATGTCAAAGAAATCTTTTGTTCTCTTGATTCCATGTGGGCCTGAAATTTGCATGGTGCTTCTTATTCATCCATGTCATTAGCAGAAACTCCATTTGACATCAAATGTTTTGCAATTCATCAAAATCAATCTCGTCAAGTTGGCATGTCTCTTTTTATAAAGGCCAAGTGGTTTGTCTAACTCGTTCACACTGTCTGCTATTTCTTCATCTTCGGGGATGTCAATCCTCTTTTCTCTACTTCTCAGAGTTGATCTTGCTGACAAGAATCATTTTAACCATGTTTAAGGCTGCATCAACTAACATGTCCTCTCTGAGATCATGTTATGATTTTCCTACTCACCATGTATCACATGGAATTCTAATTCTATACTCTTTGCAGTGCTTCCTCAAGTCCAGATCCTACCGTCAAGTCACCAAAGATACCCAAAAATCTAATCAGAGTAAGACATTCTCCAAGTCGGCACACAATTTTTTTCGATTTGGCTGTCATGATCTCCATTGCCTTGAAATGAAGAGATTGGCCGACTGTAATGAATTCGTGTTGGAATGTTAAACTCTTTTGCTTGACCTCTTCTGTAGACAAGAACAGAATAGATGCAAAAGTAGTCAAATAGATTAAGATTGATTTATAAAGCATTGTGATCATTGATTTAGGGAGGGTGCTCTCTCTCTGCTCGATGAGTTGGGTCGCGATTGTCCAGCTACTTTAAAGAATGATGTTAACCGGTGAGTGCATTTACTTTCCAAAGAGAAATCTATTGATTGCTCTAAAGATGTCTGATATCAATCTTTCCTTACTCGGGAAATCGTAACACTTTATTGGAACTTTTCCCACAACCATATCCTTTACCTTCGTGACTTTCTTAGGTCTTTCAATCTGTCTATCTCGAATTACAAGACTAAATGCAGTAGAGTGAATATCTCCATCTGTTGTCCCCATAAGGGTATGCTTGTATTTTGTCACTTTTTCAGAAGGAATTATAACTTTTGTGCGCTGTTTCCAACGTTGAGTGGGTGCATAGGTGGGAACTTCGCAGAAAAAAACAAAACAAAACAAAACAAACAACAAAAAATAAGTTAGTACATAAATAATATTTGGTTTGCCACACGCCCCAAAGAATCTCTCGCTCGATGTTATAAACGGTGCACAAAAGTTGTACGTCATTTTCCTCATTGAATGACCAAGAGTCTGAAACTTTACAATATATGAACAGGGAAGTCATTTTATAGCCATTTACGATCGGGATAGCCATTTAGTACCCATTTACAATTGGTTTTAGCAATTTTATGACCAGCTAATAAGCTGTTTGGATCAATCACCATGAAATTGAATGTAAATTTTTCTTCAACACTTTTGAATGAAGAATAAAGAGTATACAGTTTTGAGATTTTTTCATTTTTGCTTGAATACCATCCTCCACCAGAGTGTTCATAAAGACGTGCCTTACTCTTCTGCTAAATTTCATTGAAATCATTTGATAACTATCTGAGATATCGTATAGAAAGCCATGTCTAATGTTTGAACAACAGTGGCGTGATGTTAAAAGTGGGGGCGTCTTGTTGAAACAAAGGGGCATAATGATTAAAAAAGTTGGGAGTTGTAATGCTCTGGATATTTATTCATATACAAAGCTGAGTAATGTAAAAGAGCTCGTGATTAATTTTCAATTGATTTAAAAATTTAATGCTATTAAGAGAAATAGTTTCTCTCTTGTTATGAACAGATAGGTAAACACTTGGTTTTTATCGAAATGTACACGAATGTAAATCAATTTCTCTCTCTCTCTCTCATATATATATATATATATATATTACTCACACATTTATTCTCAAACCACTTTTAATGACAATGGCTGCGTCCTAGTGTTACTTCACAACGCTTGCACAAAATGCGTTAATTTTCACGGTATTGATTTACAAAAGAAACTTGCTAAAAACCTGCTTCAAGTTCCAGCAGTACACACAGAAATCTTCATGGGATTATGCTGCGTGGTTGTACGTTAGGCTATCACATACGGACGTACAGGCTGACAGACTTTTGATGAATCATGATAAGATAAAAATATAAGATGTCTAGAATACGATGCGAGGAGAGGAGAATCGAATCGAATTAATCGTACATATGTTCTTTGAAGCAGTTTGGAATGAAATGTTTACGCTGTTTGCTGTTCAGGACATTATAAGGCCGAAAAATAATATCTAACGCTGTATTAATCAGTAAAAACGTAAATACGCGGAAAATCTTTGCAGATTCACCAGTATCTTAGAAACTGTTTTTTTGTTGCACTGATCAGCTGGCATTTGCTTCTGAGAATTCAAGTGCAAAGTTACACGATAGTAAGACGTGACTTTTCACCTATTCGTTTTACTGTGAAATACTCTAGACCGGATACCAGATGTCAAGTGTGCGTCTTCATCAAATTGATAGCCATAAACAATCGAGCTGCAAAACTCAGTGCATTCGGATAGAGAAGTTGATAGAAAGTTAAGTGTTCGCTGGGGGGGGGGGGGAGAAATGATTAGTAGAGAACGTAGGGAGGAGGGAAATGGAAACAGAAAAGAAGGGAAAGAGACGGGGAAATGATATGAAGATAATGGAAAGGAAAGGAAGAAATACGCGATGAGGGAAAGGGAAGAATATAGAGGAGGAAAGACAAAGCAAAGAGAGAGAGAAAGGAATACGGGAGAGAGAAATAGTGGGAAAAGGGAAGATGGACGGGGAGAAAATGGAAAAGGAGAGCTTCGTACAGAAAGAGAGAGAGGTTCAGAGGGGCGAATAGAGAAAAGATATAATAGAGAGAGGAGGCTGAGAGGAGAGAGAGGAGAGAGAGAGATAGAGGGAGAGAGAGAGGGAAAAGAAGGAAAGGAATAGTGACGTCTGAGCACAGGAAGGAAGAGAAAGAGAAGTCAGTAAAAAAAGACAAAAAGAAACAATCTAGTTGCCTTTATCATGACTCCGAAAACTCAACTTGGCATAAAACGACGTTCAATTAAATCAACACAACAAATGTCTGACATATTATTCAGCTAAATTATCATGGTAACATATTTAGTTCTAGTTGGTTGTATTAGAGTGAGGGTTTATATATTTCGTTTTCTGAAGGTTATTCCTCGTTATCTCTTGCTTGCGAAGGAAAACAAGAAAACCTGTCAGGATCATAATTTTCTGTTATACAAAATTCGCATAAATATCATTTAACACCTTTTTTCTCGTACAAACATCTGCCTAATGAATGCAAAACAGAGGTCGTTCGCCAAAACTTGCTCAAACAATCTAGATCAAAATCACGAAATTCGATGCGTATTCAGTATTTTCGGTACCGTCTGATATTTTGAGTTTAATATTGCAGAGGGTGAGTAAAACAAAGCAGGGTATTAATGGGGTAGCTGTAAAGTTAGTTGTCAGAAATGATATCTAAATGGAATTATACATTGCGATTTATATACAAAGATTATTCAAAAATTGTTTTATTCAATCATCAATCTTTATAGTTCTTTCCTTTATTTCTCTCGCTTTTAACGTAGTTCACCATGCTATGAGCGACAAGTTCAGAAATAAACAATCGAAAATTAAAAAAAACAAACAAGAAATACTAGTCACATATTCAATAATAATTGACAATGCAGCATCTAGGTGTATGGAATGATATTAGTTTTGATGCTTCGAGAGTAGAAATGTTAACTAACATGATACTGGTATATGGCGTTCGGAGAAGTAAAGAATACAGCTATATGACTAGATTTGACCCTACCCCATTGGTTTGCCTTTGCAGCTAAATGGGTAAAGTTCAGTCACAGAAAGACTGGCTTCCGAAGATAAACATTCCTAGCTCGAATCTCACCGATGGCTTATTCTTTATTTCCTATTCATGTTACTTACTTAAAGATCGTTAATCAGGGATCTAGTAGTTGCAATAAAAAGAAACTGAAATAAGATAGAAGAAATTTAAAATTTTATGACAACTGACAATACGTCATTTAGAAATTCGAATACTTATTAGTCTGATACTATATTTTCTTTGAAACTGAGAGGGTAGCTCCAAACAAATAATACTGATCTGTTAATAAATGAAAAATTTAGTATCTAGAGTTGAGATAAAGATTAAAACATTGAAAAGTGTTGGGGATTTTTGTAGGTAAAGCATAGTGATCAGTTTGCAAATAAGACATCAGAGAAAAGACAAATAAATGAGAGTAGTTGACTTCTAAAATAAAAAAAACGACGAAGAAACCTCAAAAATAATTTTAAAAAACATATAAAGAAAAGTTTCCACCGTTGTAAACCGAGAAAGAATTGATTAAATGAGCTATGTCAATTATGATGGGCAAGGTGTAATCTATATGACAGATGTCAGGAGAATACGTTCTGTTGAGAGGCCAGTTGAGGGCAAATGGAAGTTGACGTTTTACGAGTTCTCATGTCAGATAAGTGATAGAACTGAAATTCATTGTACAGATACATAAATGTTTAGCAATGCTATATTCATGTATGAACATGAGTACTAAGTGTATTCCGAACATATAGAAGTATGGAAATATTTTTATACATATTGATGTATTTTCAAATGTGTGCTTGCACTCATTGTAGCGTATACATGCACATTTAACTATCTTATGTATTTTTCAATACGTATACAGACAGACAGACAGACAGACACACACACACACACACACACACTCAAACACACATATATATATATATGCATATATATACGTACACACACATTTCTCAAAAGTTTGAATTCGAACAAATCGGTTAATTTTCCCATCTGTAACCCAACGTTTCCCGTGTCTCGTTAGAAATTCACCAAGTATCCCCAAATCACTCCATCGGGGATGAAGAAACATTTTCTATCAATTTTTTCTTTCTATGGGGAATTCATTTCGCGCATGAACTCCCGGGTAGCACTTGGGATATATGTATATATCCATACATTTCTCTTTCTATCATCATCATCATCATCATCATCATCATCATCATCATCATCATCATCATCATCATCATCATCATCATCATCATCATCATCATCATCATTCTTTTATCGTCTGTCGTTGGGCATAAACCTTCCCCTAGGATTCGCCAGATCTTTTTCTCTCATGGGCATTGTAGAGCCAATACTTATCGAACATGTCTAGTTCGTCTCTCCATCGTGTATTATGCCAGTCTCAGTAACGAATGTGATCTCTGGGGATCCATGTTGAGTCGTGATGTCGATCGGTTGTCTATTATTCCTGCAACATGACTAACCCATTACCATTCGATGGTTTCTATGGTATATCAGACTCCTGTTTTTTCCCTAATATATTGTGCTGTCTTGTGATCTCTCTTTGTGAGTTTGCACAAGACTCTTTCGTTGCATAGTTCTCAGTTTGTGGGTCAGTCCATTAGTTAAGTGTATCCCCATAAAGAAAAGAAGACACACACACACACACACACACACACACACACACACACACATGCCAGTGTAGCAGGACAACCTGTTTGAATCAAATATAAACAATGGATTAAGAAATAAGCCACTGCCAACATCAAATACTTCTACGTTTTGTTTCATAATGCTAATATAGATTGTACCCGCTATCCGAAAGTAGCTTTCCTATAAAACATTTTGTGACCTGTAATAGCGTAAAACAAAGGGACAATTACCATGAATTTACGTGGGAACTTTTTTTCGTAACGATTGACTGAATTTTTTTAGGACTAACCAGATGATCCCAATAATCCTAAAAAGAAGAGTATACAACCAATGCATTCTCTCGATTGTCACTTATGGAGCTGAAACATGGAACCTAACGAAGAGACAGGCCTGCAAACTGACAAGTATGCAACGACCTTTTTTTCAGCCAATGAGGTTTTACTGAGGCTGCGCTTTGCTACGCGCATTGGGGAGCCTTTGGACTCGTCCTTGGGCTCTCCCATTACTACTCGGTCCAGGTGCAGGGGATCCGTTACCCCGGGGCAGCACTGCTCCATTGTACTTAAAGGAGCAGGTCCCCTGGTGGACGCTTTCGTGGCGGAGGTTGTCTGGCTTCTACGGAGCGCTTTTCAACCGTAGCTGCGTCGGCTGGAGCCATTTTTGGAAGGGTTGCTCCTATTTCTTCCCACGTCAAGCCCTACCTTGAGTCAAACATTGCTGTGGTGGGACAGTGATTAAACAGATACTCAACCTTACATGGAGAGATCACCAGACAGCACAGTATATAAAGAAGAAAACAGGTGAAACTATTGAAAAACTCAAATGGTAATGGGCAGATCATGCTGCAAGAATGAAAGACAACCGATGGACATCACGTCTCACAACATGGATCCCCAGAGATCACATAAGAAACCGAGGCCGACAGAACACAAGATGGAGAAATGAACTTAACAGATTCAGGAAATACTGGCTCTGCAATGCCATGATAGGGAATTGTGGCGTATCCAAGGGAAAGTTTATGTCCAACGACGGACATTAAAAGAATGATGATGATGATGATGATGATGATGATGATGATGATGATGATTAGTCTTTAAAAGGAGAATATGCAACCAATGTATCCTACCGATAGTCACGTATGGAGCTGAAATATGGAATATAACCAAAAGATTGACTTTCAAACTGTGAAGCATGCAACGTGCACATTAGTGAATCATGCTTAACCTCACACGGAGAGATCATAAGATAGGAGAGTATATTAAAAAAGTGACAGAAGTCCAAGATATCATAGAAACTGTTAGAAAACTCAAATGAAAATGGGCTGGACATGTTGCAAGAATGTCAGACAACCGTCGGACATCAACACTCACTACGTGGATCCCCACTGATCAGGGGCAAGGCTGTGGTCGTAAGATGTCTGGACGAGCTTGGTAAATTCAGAAAAAAATTTGCTCCACGATGTCCATGATAGAGAGGTCTTGTGAATCTTGGGGAAGGTCCATGTCAAACGTCAGACGCTAACAGACTGATGATGGTGTAGGTTTAGGGAGGGCTTGTAGGGCGTTTTGAGTGTCTGTAAGGAATTCTATGATCAAAAAATGTAGGTGGCAAAGTCAAACATTTTGTCATTCTATGATGTTTCAACATCAGTCATATATGACGAGAAACCTTAACCTTCAATATCGAGGAAGAGCAGACATAGAAGAATGTTTTTTCAGATCTGGGAATACTCAAGATTTTCTTCATATAAATCAATGGCAATTGCTTCTTCGCTTTACGCCATTTTGGATTGTGGGGAAACCCTTTCTTCAACGTAGATCTTTCGTAAAGTGATTTAGGTTAAACCGGACTTTCACAATACGAAGAGCGAGGGATACCTATACACACTCCCCTATAAATAATAGATAATGCACGGTCCTCTACACCGGATAATGTTCAGAGCAGAATTGTTCACGTTATTTTACTTGATTATCGTAAATGATTGTGTATTTTGGTGTGTAAGCACCAGCATTTTTACAACGAATTTTTCGATAGAAGGTGAAAGCGAGGCAGATGACAAATAAGGCAAAGGAAAAGACGTACGAATAGGAGAAATGAGCCAAGTTTGAGAAGACGTTCAAGAGGAGAAGAAATAGAATTTAATGGAGTCTTAGATTTGCACAGGAAAAGAGGCGGATAGTAAGCCCAAATTAGGAGGTAAAATTCCCTTCGCCAATCTGATAACGAATGCTTGACTAGCGCCAATGACATATGATTTCGAAAATTACTCACGGTCCCATGATTCATGATTGAATACAACCAAGGGAGTATTTGCTTGACGGGGTAGAAATATAATTCAGGACCATACAAAACAATTTTTAAAAAGTATTACGCACTTTTAACAATATATATATATATATATATATATATATATATATATATATATATATATATATATATATATATACATAAGTTAAATTTAAGCACTACAATCGATAAAGGTTGAAACCCTTTCGAAAATGTCAAGGCTACCGTCTGAATACTGACATGTATGCACACACATACGGACATAAGTGAACTGAGACTGAACATAAAGGTTTCGTAGACAATTTTTCTGTGCTATAACTTCGATCTGTATTGGTCGTTCGGACTTGTAGCCCTGAAAGAAAGCCAAGCAAGAAAGACACTTGTCATCAAGCGGTAGTTAGAATCGCAAACCATTGAATATCCCATGATCCTGCCAAACGAGGTGGATAATTTGGTGGCGTGAAACAATGTTAGCTAGATAGTCAGACCATTCGTTATTGTAGTCTCTGAGTATCACTGTTTTGGCCTGGCCAGACTAAGTCAAGCTTTGTATCAACATAAAGAAACATGATTATGTGTTAAGAGCTTGTGTGTAGGGACTTTCTGCAAGCTCACAAATGATTACAGAGCTTTAAATAGATTAATAGAAAAAACTTGCCCAGGACTAACTTGACTGTCCATGATTACAAAGACACATCAATATGTCCGTAACCTAATAATGAAAATAAAATCAATTTTACATGAAAAATATTTTTCCAGCGCAAGCACCTTCCTGTTAATCCAGTGAATATTAATCGCATGGGCTGAATAATACACAGTGAAAATTCTAAATCAAAATCTAAAATTTGTGTCAGGTTGCAATTTTATTGATGCACCCTAGTATAAGACTAATGGTGATGCATAATTTGGAATGTCTTTATCAAAAATATTCAAGTATAATTTATTTGATATTCATTGTTAAAAGCCCTCTTCGAGAGCAATGAATGATTTGACTACTTGAATCTTCTAAACTTGAAAGAAATTTGTTTGTCATGATTTTTGCAACCGTTAGTGATGATTTTTTTTCCATAAGTTTGGACTTCGTATACAGTCTTTCTTGCGCTTGACTTTTAGGTTTGTTTGACGTTGTTTTATCGATGTCATTTAAACAGAACGAAAAGGGAAAAACCAGGCTCAGTCAAATTACATTGATATGATTAATCTTATTGAATTACAATTCAGATTTTATCCGTAAATATTTTTCAATGTGCAAATTATGATCTAATTACTACAAGGAAAAATATTCGCACTAATTAGAAATAAAAGCTCTTCTTCTTTGTCCGAGGGAACTTATTTACTTCAATCGATACGTGATATGGGACCTCTAACTTGCTGAAATTCAATCGCATCCTCTATCGTTCGAATCAAACCAGCAAGTGTCTCCTAAACAGAGAGTCATATGAAAGACTTGGTTGTAGTAGAAATAATTTTGTGGTTTTCTGATGGTTATATATTTATGGGGTATTGAAGACGGCCACACAACCAAATCGGATATACATTGATTGTATAGCTCCAAATCTGAAACTACGTAATATCTCGTAGAAACGACTTGGGTTAAAAAAAAAAAATGAGGAAATCGCACAATGGAGTTCAACACTGATTTGCTTATTTGACACGCTTAACCACGTAGAAAGCGGATACGTGAAGTCTATGACAACAAATCAAAGAAGATAGATAGATAAACATAAAAAAACGAAGAAAGTCTGAAGAAGATTGATGGCAAATTGAAAGAGCCTAATGAATGGAATAGAGATATTAAAGAATGGAGCGGGTATGAATGCATTCTTACAAGAAAGAGGGAAGAAAGGAGTGAAAACGAGGGAAGATAAACAGGATCAGGAATAAAAAGTGTCTGTTATTGAAACAACAATAATCATTGCACAAACATTGCATGAAAATAACGTAATGTATTACTATAAATAATCATCGGCATTTACCTAATATGTGTACTATATATATGTATGTATGTATGTGTGTGTGTGTGTATATATATATATATATATATATATATATAACTAAAAAGCTGCCGATACTGCAATATATAAGAATGATGAAACACTCATTTGTGTATCAGTCTAATGTATTGCTATTAATAATAATCAACACGAAATGTGTGCTTGGATATATATATATATACATATATATAAGTATATATATATATATATATATATATATATATATATATATATATGTGTGTGTGTGTGTGTGTGTGTGTGTGTATGTATATATGTATATATATGATATTTAAAAAGATATATTTGTTATTACATTCGCTAGAATCTGACTCATTGCTTCGATGTTTTCACATCTTTTTAAGCGAGTAAGCGCCAACAAGGCGAATGTCTATTTTTTCAGATTATCATTTTGCCTATGTCACTATCACGTCTCGTTTGATTCTTAAACGTCATTTGAAAAAATGTTATATTGCAATTTTTACGATGTAACAGGCCTGACTAGTCGAAATATATCTTTTGGCATAACATATGTTTCGGAGAAAACTAGTTCAAGCTCTGAAAGTAGCAAATCTTTTAAGATCAATCTTATATTGATGTTGAATACTTTTTTTCGATATAAATTATTTTCGGGGATGTTCATGAGGTGTGGGCGTTTTGCTTGATACGTAGATAAATAATCATTAAATAAAGTAAGAATAAAAGCTATCAGCATGTATTCTTAGTCATCAAAATGACCTTTTTTTTGCCTATCTTAATATATATATATATATATATATATATATATATATATATATATATATATATATATATATATATATATATATATATATATGTGTGTGTGTATTGGTGCCTACATTTAGATATTAATTCACTTCTTTTATTGATATTTTTTCAAGTTGTTTATAGCAGATTATTTTCGATTTTTCCATTAAGCATGCTGTACATGTACTCGTGATGTTGCTATAAGGGTATGCTCTAGAAATTATATTCCGGTTTATGATTAGGTTCTTGCCACCATATATATATATATATATATATATATATATATAAGTATATTGTAGATTCTCTATATTCAACGTCATCAGAAGTCAATTTTTGATAACTATACGTTGTTTTCTACGCATTCTTGGTAATACTTACATACATATGTTCACTATTTTTGTTGTACCCAGTTCTTGCCGTAGCTTTTTATATAGTATCATTTATTTTGCATTTTTGCTGAAGAGGGCATATATTGTTATTTTGACAATTATATTGGGTATTTTTCGTGTGTTATATATCATTTTATCATTATGTTTTTGTTATCATTCGTTCTATGTCTTCTGTACAGGAATAGCTAAATGTTACAATATTTCCCTGAATATAGGATGTAGTTTATTTGTTTGGGGAAAATATTTGTCTATAAAGGAATGCCTTACCTATATTTGTTGATATATTTTCATTATATGGTGGATAAAACCATATCATATTCCTTTTTCTGTGTTTTTTTTTTAGTATTCTTATCGAATTTGTATATTCTATTTCTGTTTCGAAGCCACTGTTTATGGGGCTGTATTCAGTTGTTGTTTTATATTTATAAATATTGTCATATTCGATGGATTATCTGATATTCTTTCACTTATTATTGTAAGGATGTCTTTCAGTATATTTGGTGGGTGGTTAGATGGCATTCTCATATAGTGTAGAGGGCTATCCTCTTTTGAATATAGCTTATAAGTATTAGCATTTAGATTTAGGGTCACGTCTAAAAAGTTGATTTCTTTTTGCTGAGTTTTCACATCAATATTAAATCCCATATCTTTAAATTTGTTTGTTTTTTCCTTATTTTGTCTATGGGACTATGGTCTAATGGTACTGTATAGGCCAATGTCTCTTTTGTTTATTATATCGGATATATTGTTCAAAATGAGTATACTTTGAGTACTCAAATTTTTGCTCCATCATAGGCTCCCATACAACGTCAATGTTTCCAGTTTTTATTCCATTGTTCATTTTGTGAACTAGTATCAATCTTCTACAATGGTTGATATTTTTTTTTATTTCTCCGTCTCTTGTGGAGATGTGCTTCTTAGCTAGTTTTATGTCGTTTTTTTAGTAAATTGATGGAGCACAAGATGAAGCAGAAAATGACTCCATTATACGTATATACATACACACACACACACTCTCACACACACACACATACACACACACACACACACATATATATATATATATATATATATATGAGTGAAATGATTATTTCAGAAGACCATGTTTTATACAAATGAGATTTCCTGTTTATTTCAACGTTTCGCTTGAGCATACCGACTTTTAAAAGAATGGATCTACAAAAGATTATGTGTTATGTAGAGACTTAGTCTTGTGTTTGGCATGTTTAATAATTAAACCGTGGATTTTAAGTGTATAAAGAAATCAGGGCTGGGTTAGTCAGTGTGTGAGGTCAGTGAGAAGATAACATATAAAGTATTACAATATGAAGACTGATGGAGTACTATTTAACTGAATATCTCATTTTTATCCTTGAATATTCTATTTTCAAATAACACTTTCGTTAAATATACTTTTTGTGTGGGTATTGTGAACTATACTTACATACGTGGTCAAAGATAAGATACACTACTACTCATATGTATGTGTAAGGGTGTAAAAAAGCTAAAGCGTAGTCGTTTAGAACCCAGGAGATAGTCAGTCACAGCCACTCAATTAAAAAGACAGGGGGAAGAAAGTGGAAAGGGGTAAAAAAGGACGGTGTCCAAGGCTTCTGACGGCGGGAATAAAAAAGACATTGTAAGTTAAGTGGCGTGAGAAACGAAAGGAAGCAGGAGGAAAATAGAAGTGAAAAGGGTAGATCGTTTAGTTCCAGTATCAGGTGAAAGAAGAGGGTAAGTTGATTTAGTAAAATAGATAGCAGTAGAAAAACAAATTTTGCCAATAAGTTAGGGAACCAAAGATTGGTCACCAAAACAGCAGAAGATTACAGTGGTTAGGTGACATTCTTTGTATCTTCAAGTGAGTTAAAATTTGGTTTGATCTTCAAGAGAAGACTATCGATGTAATTTCGGTCAGCCAAAGTGAAAAAAAAAGTATAAAAGTTCGATTTTGGATCCCGACATGAGTCTTGCATCTTCCGTTTCTTCCCTCGGTGCAGCTGCAGTACACATGTATGCAATGAAACTCAGAACAGTACATGCATAAAAATCCCCCCTCTGCCATAATGTTATAAACGTCCTGGTTGATGGATTGAACCAGGAAATCCATCTCCAGGTGTTTAATAACTGAGTTTGAGTGTCTCTAGACAGAAGTGTCAATTTTCACTCAAATATAGGGAGTGGCATAATTTAGGATGAAAACTGTCACAAAATATTGTAATTTCTCCAGTTTTGAAGCTGGTCTGGCTGACTGGCTAATGTGGATAGTGAGACTATGCCAATGGAGCTAGACGACTGAAATCTTCAACATTTACTCGTTATTATGTCTATGGACTTTTCATGTTTTTTTTTAACTCTTCCTCAATAGGTTTTATTTGGGGTATTCAATTTACCATGTTGGTAAATGCTAAATTGATCCCACTGTTCGTGTCAACCTATTTTCTGAAAGACTGCAATAGTGATCCCTCCCCAACAATAGTCATAAGGTATCTGAATCGATTCAGATACATACATAACGGAGAGTGAGGGATTAGAAAGAGTGAGGATGAGCGACATTACCAGAAATGAGAGAGGGTTAAAGGGAGAAAGCAAAATATAGGAAGCTTGTGGTTTGTGTGTGTGATGGTTAATGGCCCATGTTTTGAATTCGTTACGTCCTGTAAGTAAACCTATGTTATTGCATTTCTCCATGAAAATAGAATTTTACCCTCCCAAATGACCATGAAATAGTTTCAGATTTTTCACGCTAGATGATTTTAAACTATAATTTCAAAAGAATTCTATGATTTTTCAAGCTAAGAAACGCATTTCATTAGCTTAACGAAAAGTAGCGTTAAGAATACTAAAGAATGGAATGCTCAAAGATATTTTCAATTAGAAAATTGGCAGTTAAATAGGCCAGGGCCTATATCAGATTAAAGTTTATTTTACTGCATTTATTTCTAACCGCTATTTACTTTTATGACGTGCACAAAATACTTATTGACAGGTCTTACATATTTATCAAAATTCATGTTATAAATACGCGTGGGCTTATTTCATCCTGAAAAATACATCTATGAAATTATCACTTCTCTACAGCGAATTGAAATCACGACCAACTGATTTGTAAGCAGGCCTCTTACCGACTGAGTAAAACTGACAAGTCTTGCTCATCAACAAAATTAATCACATAGGCACACAAAGGCTTGTTCCAGTAAATAAGTACATTTATGTAAAAAGATATCGTTATGATAATAATAATAATAATAATAATAATAATAATAATAATAATAATAATAATAATAATCTATGCGATAAAAATGTTTCAGTGATCATCTTCTGTTGGAATAGAAGTTGGAGTATAATTTGACCCTGCAGCAGGCAGGCTCGTTCTCTTATATTATTTGGTTTTACAAATATTGATTACCAACAAGTCCGTTTTTCGGAGTTACTTTCAACGTACAAGAATTTATTCGCATAATGACTGATGAAAATGAAGATTGCTGACTTTGAAGACGACCAAAAGCAACTGGACGTATTTATCGCATTTTATGAAAAGTTCCATATTTTTCCTCTCACCCCCGCCCCCAATCCAAATCTGAGTTACATTTCCTGTTGTGGTCGACTCTACCTAAGCGCGCCGAACATTTGCGGCGGAGTCATCGCTGCTTTCTGATTGTCTTGGTTCACGAGTGTGCAGAAAAAGGTCAACGCTCCAAACGGATAGCATTGTCCGCTTTTGTACAAGTCCCTCTTAACCTTTTGCCAGCTGCTTATCTCACCTTGTTCAGAGTCTGGACAGGACTGGGGAGGTCAGATGGAGGCCAAATTCACCCATAGAAACTTATCTAATTCCTGTCCGGCCAAAAGGTTGCCGTTGCTATTCTGAACAAGTGTCAGTTTCAAATGACAGCTGATGAGTGCAAAGACAAAGTGGACAACTTTGAAAATGACATTTAAAGAAACTGGGATAAGCACAATATGGCGGATTGATTGGACAAAAGACAAAAGGGCGATCAACTGAAGTTGAAATGTCGATGGCAATCGGAAGTGCGGAAAATAAATGCTAACACAAGTATATGCATGTAAATAAACGTCATATATATATATATATATATATATATATATATATATATATATATATATATATATATATATATATATATATTGCACCGCTTTTGGTCGATTCATATACAAGGCCTGTCGGACTAGTACCTGTAAAGACGTGGAGAACCCTCTCAGATCTTCGTTCGCGAAGTTTTCATAATGCTTTTAGTAATTTGTAAGATTACAAAAGAAAGAACCTTTTCTGTTGATGATGATATTTAATCACAATGCTCAGTGTTTATCAAGGTGAATAGAGCTAATTATTCATTAATTAGCTTTAACAGAAAAATCTTTCGGTGTATATTAACATTTCATGCTTTGCACATAGTAAATGATGATTATTTTTCGTCATGATTTTGTAGAAAAATGATCAGTAGGAGTGCTTAATGGGTGTTTATAATAAAAGCAGAGATTTAACACGATATGATAATGTATTTTTTAAACATTAAGATAAGTTATACTCCGGCGATTCTAATATTTATTAGAACATCTGAAATAAGAATGAAAATTAAATCATTAAAATTAAATCAAACAAAATCAAATTTAACTAAACACTCACATGACTGAAAATCTTGAACTACAGTGACGTCTGAACCATTTAATTATGACCCTTACAACAATATCTCCGACCAACAAAAATACGACTACTGATTACTCTGTCTTACAACCTCTTTACGACCACACGGTCAATATATCACCGCATCAATATATAATATGGAACACAAAATATCCAACTTACGCATCCATTATTATATCAGATTTCGTTCCAGATAGGAAACTTTTTCTCAATTAACCCAATTAAATTTCACTAATGTTTATTCATTTTTAACCCAATTTAGTTAATCTATAAATTCATCTCACCCCATCCAGTCCTATTCATAAACTTATTTGATATGCCCCCGACCTTGAAAACTCATGAGTCAGGCCAATTATTAAAAAAAATAGTCACATTTATCATTTATTCATCATCTAACCACATACTTAACCCTTACTTACTTCTAAGTGCATTTACAACAAATAACACCCAACCTCTACCTATGAGATAAAAAAACCAAACACAACCACTTCACTCAACAAACATCATAAAATTCCTAACAACCATTCCCTAACTTGAATTTCAATTAACATAGTATTGAAAAACCCATTCAAAATCATTCATTTTTAGAGTGAGATAAGCTCTACCATATTTATAACATGAGTTTTGTTAGATCTGTAAGACTTGTCAAATTAGCTCAATTGGTAAGAGTCATGTCGACCAATCAGTTGTTTAAATCAAATCTGTGATATATATGATATGACGTAGATCACATTTGTGATATATATATATATATATATATATATTACATAGATCACATTTGTGATATAGATATGTATGATATAGATCACATTTGCAATATAAATACAAGTGATATAGATCATATTTGTGATATAGATATATGAAATGATATAGATCTCGTTTGTGATATAGATATATATGAGATAGATCGCATCTGTGATATATATGATATATATCATATATGTGTAATGTATATATGATATAAAGCACATACGTGTGATATTCATATATGTATTATGATTGATACATATATGATATATCGTATACATATTGATATTACATATACATCACACATATCTAAACATCACAAACGTATGTATTATAGGAATATGTAATATATCACACATATATGTGATATATATGATAGATTTATGTGATATATAGGTTTTCTATCCATGAAATATATTCGTATCTTATATATATTCCATATATACATATTTCATCTATATATATCACATGTATATCACATATGTATTACATGTACATCACAACTATATACACACCATTTACAAATTCCATACTCAGTCAAAAGATTGCTTTCATCTGTTTATTGAGATATTTGAATTACTTTCCTTTTTCTTTTCTTTGATTGTTCATTCTATTTACGCTGCCTCAGCCAAATGATGTATTCACCGTGAAATAACAGGAGATCATATGAAATGAAAGTTTCGATATGATATAACACAATTCATAATCATACTGTCTAATCATTTATCCATTACTTGATAACGCACACACACACACACACACACACACACACACACACACACACACATATATATATATATATATATATATATATATATATATATATATATATATATACATATATATATATATATACAGCCTTATATATTCAACATGTATTAACATCTTCGTGCTCATACATTACTTTTATCTATTTAATGTATACAATACATTCTGGTCAAAATTGATTAAAATATATGCACATGCGCATTGATTAAAATGTATGTGAACATAGATGCATACAAAGATATATCTGTAAATTATCTCTGATCATAAATATCAATAATGCAGAATTATTGACAATCAATTATGCATTCATACTTACCACCCGCTTACAACATCATTATGATATATAGATAAGTAAATATATGAAGGTTTGCCCACGTTTATCCATTCTCACAGACATACACAGCCCTATTATTACGTAGTGGTCGGCGCTGTGAAGAATTATACCTTGAATAATAGACTGTACAGGTATATAGACGGCTGTTGAAGTTCTCACGATTCACAGCAGTGCAATATTCCTTGCAATCAATTTTATCTCAAAGGAGAGGGAAAAAGAGAGACAAGGTAAAGAAGAGGGAAGGTAAATAGGAGGTGGAGGGGTGAAGAGGAGGGAATAGAGAAGGTGATAGAAGAACAGAGGAGAAGGTGTGAGAATAACAGGAACAGGAAGTGGGTAGAACAAGACAAACGGGTAGGCGTGGAACAGAAGAAGAGAAAGTAGAAGACAAGTTGTGGGCAGCTCGTAAGGATCGAAATTACCACAGTAGCAATAGTGTAACGAGACCAGCTTACTAACTATCTCAGTAGAATACTCACTGGACAAATTTAGAAAATACTGGCTCCGCAACGTCCATGATAGGAAGTTGTGGTGAATCCCGGAGAAGGTCTATGTCCAATGACGGACGTTAAAAGACTGATGATGATGATGATAAGTAAAAATTCCCTTTATTTTTTGGTTTTTATTTTTAGTTCTAATTTGCTTTGATTGCATTCTGTTTTGTTCTTCAAAATCTTTTTATAAATAAATCAATTTATTCCTTTTGTTCTTATTTGATTAGAAAATCGCACGTATGATCGTCGGCTGCAAATATCGCCAATGATTTGAATATCTGAAACTCCATGCGTACCTCTGCCGAAACACTCCTTTATCTACTTTTCAGAATATTTCAGCACATTTTTCGGTTATTTTTGCTTATCTTGGTGTTAACTAATGAAAAATTGATAGAATGACTGAAATGCGATAAAATTTTTGATCCAGTATGAACTGGCTGTACCAGGCTTACAAACTCGACAAAGAAAAGAAAAAAGGCATGATTTTTTTCCTTGTATTTTTAGAAGACACTGGTACTGAATGAGCACCAATGACGTCAACATTATACTACTGTTGGAAATCAACTTCTTTTTAGATCAGTCGACATGTTTGGTAATTCAGTTTTGGTGTGAAACCGATTGGTGCCCATGGGACAGTAAACGCAGTAAGAAACAAGCATTCACAGTATGAAGCAACGAGATAGAAAGGTTTGCCGGTGAGACATGGCAGTTGTCATGGAAGGAACTAGGGAATGTCCAACAGTGGATTTATGATGGCTTCTGCAGCTGAGACACACACACACACACACACACACACACACACACACACACACACACATATATGTATATATATATATATATATATATATATGTATATATATATATATATATATATATATATATATCAAAATATGTGTAACACTTTCCAATAGGCGCACAGATACTACAGTCTGATTGGAGGCTGAAATGCCATCGAACGACACTTTGATCCTATGCAGAGTGCATAAATTCCCTGAACTTTAACAAACGTGCCGATCCAAATGTGAATCATCCCGTCATTTTCGACCAGAACGACGTTAGTTATTGATAATACTTATAACCAACAAAAAAAGAAGAAGCGTAATAGTCTATGTCTACGATTACTTATAGAGACAGGATATAATAGGTGAGATGTAATAGATGAAATATAGTTGAAATGTAAAATATGAAAGGAGACAAAGAACAACAGAAAGTAGTGTTATAAAGTCCAGAGGGAAGATGAAAGGAAAGTAAAAAGGGAGAACAGAACTCGCCAGGTATCACCAAATTTGATAATAATGCAACACTGATTTATGACTTTCTATTATGACTTTCGAGAAAATTTCGTCTTCCCTTTCCATTCTTTTCTCCCCTTCCTTTCTTTCATCTTTTTCTCTATCCCTTTCCAATTTACTCCTTTCTATCTCTCAAGCTAAATTTCTCCCCCTTTCGGAGATTAATTCACTACATTAATATAACATATGCTCAAAGTCTGCACAACAACTTAACAGCATGCGTGAAGATGATTACACAAGCAATTCAACATCTTTGTATGATAATCTAAGTGAAATGCAGACAGTCTTAAAAATGGCTTCAATGTCAAATTCTGACTCCTGACCGATCAGCAACCCCCAACCGATATGTTTCTATGGAAACAAGAAAAAGTCCCTCCATAATTTTATAATATATTCCCCCAAGAGGCAAGATTTTCGTTTTAGCATTCGGTTTTTGTACAACATTCACGAGAGTCTTATTAATACGAAACCGAACAGAAATATTATTAAAATAATGTATATTTATAACTAGCATTATTGAAAAACCACGAAGAAGAGATAACTTACAATCACAAATGAGGAATATCACTGCATTTTGTCCTTTTGCAACAGAAAATAAATGATTCAATTATTGGAGACTTTACACATCTACCGACACATTCGAACATTTCGCCGAGTTTTTGGTACTTGGAAGAAGAAGAAAATCAATTTAGCAACAGAGAATTATTTCCATGATGAACATACTTTTTATTCGCGGAAACATGACACACAAAGTAGAATTTAAGTTGATGAGTGCAATCCGAACTTCCAAAAGAACATTTCTATCAGGTTTGCAGTCGATATTTAGAATCAGGTGCATAGAAAAGGCTGAACACTGCAACAATTGCACTAAGAGCTCGCTAAAGATTCTTGTTTAGTAGTTTTGTAGCTAGACCAAATTTGATCATTTGTAGATATCATGTAGATATTTATGGATACGTGATTAATCAATCGGGAAGATGCATTGGTTGTATACTCTCTTTTTGGGGATAATTGGCATCGACTTGTTTTTGAAGGTTGAGCTTGCTCTGCCAAAGGCCTGCCATCCTAGGGTGATTCTTCGCTTGATCTCTTCCTCTTTCGTGGGTTTCATGGAGATTTGCTGTCTTAGGTAGATACAGTGGTCTACTTTCCTCAGTTTTGCATCTTCGATTTTGGCAGTTATATCCTTCAGATGGTCACTTATGGAGCTGAAACATGGAACCTAACCAAAAAACAGACCCGCAAACTGAGAAGCATGCAACGAGCACATGAGAGAATCATGCTCAACCTCACATGGAGAGATCACAAGACAGCACAGTATACCAGGAAGAAAACGGGAGTCAGAGATACCATAAAATCTATCAGAAATCTTAAATGGCAATGAGCAGGCCATGATACAAGAATGACTGGCAGCCAATGACTCACGATATGGATCACCAGAGATCACATGCGAAACCGAGGCCGACAAAATACTGGATGGAGAGACGAACTGGACAAATTAAGAATATACTGGCTCTGTGACGCCCATGATAGAGAATTGTGGCGAATCCTAGGGAAGTTCAACGATAGACGTTAAAAGACTGATGATGATGATGATGATGATGATGAATCAATCTCAGGACCAAAGTAACGGGGTAGCCAGTTATGAGGGAATCCAACAGCGTATGGTCAACTAGACTTGCTTTGAAACCATTGCTCTTCGTAAACGCACTGTCGTTATCCATTATGTGGATATTTACTTGTCTCAGCTTGACTTTGCACTAAGCCATAAGTATTGTACATCCGTTGAGGATGTCGTTCCTCTCTCTTTCTGATGACCAACTGGATTTGTTTAGTGTCTATTGTTCCTTGGGAGCTCACTGCTGTGAGCTACACTGTATATTTTATCATGCCTTGTGGTTTAAAGTGAAGAATAATCATCATGAGAGATGTCATAACATTGCAAGACAGCTATGTAAATAATAGAATACGAAAGGTACACTCAGAACAGCGTTATCCTTCCATTATTAACGTCTTTATAAACTCACTACGTGAATTTCTAGAGGGTATAAAAATGCCAAAATGTATTAATTCTCATTTATCAAATTAAACAAAATTAATATTTAAAACAACCCAAATCATGATGGGATACATCTGTCCCATTGGAGATTTATCACAGGACGAATGAAAAACACAGATTCAGCAGATCATTTCGCCTGCACAACTTTCCTGTTCAGTCCTATGACGCAAACTAATTCCTGCTTGTGTTTCCTACTATGATGACGTCAATGTCTGCTGTTGCAAAATCCAGGTAAATCTCAGTTACTCTATTTTTCGTTATGCATAGATGCAAGTACACTTAAAGAAATATTTAAGGACATATATCCAGCACTTATAACGACCTTGGGATATATATATATATATATATATATAATGAAGTAAAGATTTATTACATAAACTTGTTTGTGTAGCAAATCCTAACTTTATCATATTTTAAGCTGTACTCTAGATCAATTTGATGTTTGATGTTGAATGTATTGAGTAATTTATGAAATAAACCCATCACGCATTTGATAATGTATTATATTATACCATATTCCTGGTTTATTTTGCAGATATATATATATATATATATATATATATATATATATATATATATATATATATATATATATATATATATATATATATATATCCCTGCAGTCATAGAGACCTCGGGATATATGTCCTAGTGATCTCGAAAGGTTGAGGAATAGTCAAAATGGAAATAAAATAATGTGAGCGCACAAATACTAACTGAAATATACACACTCATACTTTCTGCTGAGACGAGGGAAGATATTTTTGCTTCTCACTTATAAATCTAATTGACTTGCATTTTTTTTTGTTTCAATTTGATATTTCACACAGCCTTATTAAAGATACTTCATTCCATATCACAATCTGTTTGTTAATCTACCATACTACACATATTTTTGTACAAATTTGCAGAGGTCATACTGTAATTAATGAAGACATTTTCTAAATCTCTTGAAAGTCAAGCGATTTCGTTTATCTCTTACTGAATTCACTCAACTACGAAGAGACAGGATTGTATACATACATACATACATACATACATGCATACACATATATATTTGATATATATATATATATATATATATATATATATATATATATATATATATATATATATATAATTCATGAGTTGAACAAACAAGTAATTAATTTATTTTATTGTCAAAAGTATATTGTTGATTATAGTTTTCAAAAGATTATGAGCATATTTTTTATTACTTCATGTTAAAATACCATTAATGTTTTCAAATGTTGTTTTTGTATCCATTCTGGGAACACTGTCACACGACTTTTGTTTGAAGGAGGATTGACCTCCTTCAAAACGCCGTGGCACACCTACGGATGTTTCACTCCACACTTACGTACTGCGATACGATGGTTGAAAATTAATTCATGTGCTTACCACTGTCATAGATATCGATTCTTGGAAGTTGCTGAAAAATTCTGCCTGATGTCATTCTTGGCATAACACAGCAAATATTCCCCCAAACACTCACAAGACTCGCATAATTGAAAACGTGATACAAGCGAAAAATTCTATTTAGAACAGCTTCATCTCTCAAATTCATCCAATTTGATGTAGATACATCACTTAAAAAGGTATTCGTTAGTTGCTTTTATTGAGATATTCTGACACAGTTATCTGTCTGACTTCTTTAGTCAGTATAATTCAAATCGAAACGCTTTGGTATAAGCGTGACATTAAGTGACTTTCGTGTGTAATCCACAGACGGGTATTCATTCATTCTACGATCCGGACAGACAGGAAAGCACTGCTCGAGACAGTATTGTCAAAGGAGATGTTCTACCCAATAAACCAGTAAGTTCGCATACACTATGTGCACGATAACAAATTCTGAATTTACTGATTTGTCACAGGATTTGTGTCTAGACTTGAATCAGCAAACAAATTTCAAGGTAGATTCCGTGAAAACTATACAAATCAGAAACTTGATGAGGTATTATCGATCCCTGAGAGATATGAAAGAACTCGTTCGGTTATGAGAGCCAGTTTTTTAAAATACTTTTCTGAGGATTTTGTCTGGGTTGTTTTTTTTTTTACTGATGTTGTTTAAGAAAAAGAGAAAAAACGTAAACACACAACGCGAAGCATTTGTTTGCATTGATTCTCTTTAAGTGCTAAGATGAATTGACTTTTAAAAAAGTGACTGCAGGTAATAAAGGTAAAAAATGTCTGCCCCCCCACTCGGACACGACCCCCATTTGAGTATGAACAGTCGGTGAAGAAGTTCTGGTTTCTTTTGTATGCGTCAATTCAGTGATCCTTGCAAGTCCCAAGTTGAGACTAAGACTTCATTCTTACAAGTTGTAATGTACCCCCTGCTTGAGAGGTTACGAGTCCACCGGACGGATACCCCCTACTAAATCACACAGTTTAGAGTGTACTGAGTGTACAGAAAAATTAGTCCAAATGAAGAGTTTCCAATACTCTTTGCTCATAGAGGCAGTCGAACTTGGGCCTTCTGAGTGTGAGACAGGAGTAGTAAACAATATCATATTTGAGCTGACTAAGCTTAGCTAAGTCCGGCAAACTAGCAAATTATACCTAGCCCAGTGATTGATGGTCTATGGGTTTAACTTGCTGATAATTGCTCGACGGAGGGGGGGGGCAAAATAGCTCTAAACTCCTGTGAAATAGCATCAGTAAACACGAGCATGCATTAGTGTACGCAAATTAACATATGAAGAACTATTTGAAAACAATTGAAACGTGCCGTTAAGGTACAATATGAAGATAAAAGTGTGTGTGTATATATATATATATATATATATATATATATGTGTGTGTGTGTGTGTGTGTGTGTGTGTGTGTGTATATGTGTATATAATCTGCCCCAAAAGTATCCAGCTATTTTGAATGTATCGAGCACCGATCGAATGTCCTTGATGTAAGTCGACAATCAATCAGGGGAGTTATTACTACGTAGGGAGACATACACTGCCCCATGGGGTTGATGAGTCGGCAGTAAGACATTGCATCTCCCAGGTCTGCCGTTCCCCACCCAAACGCGATGAGGCATCCTCGGACCTTTTCACCAAGGACAAAATCAAGGAGAACACGTCGTGGCTGATGGCGATTCGGCAGAGTGGAAAGGATGCTGGTATGAGTGTATGAGATCCTGGGAGGAGTGCTTTGAAGAGGCGCCATTATAGTGCTATTACCCTTGGTTTGCTACTCTTTCGTTGATATGGTGAAAAAAAACTCGGATACTTACATATTTTCAGTAGATATTTTGGGGAAGTTTTATATGTTCAAACTTAGAAACTCAGCGACCATTAGCAAAATCTCAGATGAAACCAGGAAACTGATTGAAAAGCGCAGAAACCTCAAACCACCAACGACCACAAGGGAGAAATTAGAAAAAATGGAACTGAACAAAACAATAAAGAAGAAACTATGAGAAAACAAAAAAAGGTATACGACAGCCATCATCGAGACCAACATCGAATAGTGTCGAGGATTTAAAGCAATGAACAAAACTCTCATTTCAGAAAAGAAACAGATAACTAGCATTCTCGAAGCAAACGGAGACATAGCAACAAATAGAGACAGAATAGTTGAATGCGCCCAAGAATTTTACCAAGAACTCCACTCTTCAAAACACAGACAATACAACAACGACCAGGATACACATACACAAGAATCCGACAATCAGTTCGAAGGCTTCCCCGAAGTTACACCATGGGAAGTAAAGTAAGCCATCAAACAAACGAAAAAAGGAAAAGCCCCTGGACCATATAACATCACCATCGATCGACCTGAAAAAGCTGGTAAAAAAGTCAACAGAAAGCTAGCTATTCTATTCAACTTGTATCTGATACAGATTAAGTCCCAAAAGACTGAAACACTGCTATTATAATGCTTCTACATAAAAAAGGTAACCCCAAGGACCTCAACAACTACAGGCCTATAATCCTGCTTAACTGCATATATAAGCTTTTCACAAAAATCATCACCAATCGGATTACTAAAACACTGGACGAGAATCAACCACGAGAACAGGCAAGAATTAGAAGAAATTACTCAACCATGGACCATCTTCATTCAATAAATCAACTGAAAGAGAAGGCAGCAGAAATGCCACTCGCTGTATCATTGAAAGATTTCAAGAGGGCATTCGACTCTGTAGAAATCCCCATGGTCATGAAGGCCATCACCCTACAAGGTGTAGACTCTATATACGTTAAAGTACTGCAACACGTTTATGACCACAGCAACTCATTCATTAGGCTACATAAGGACTCTGAACCGTTTCAGCTCCAAAAAGGAGTAAGACAAGGTGATACCAGCTCACCCAAACTCTTAACAGCCTGCCTTGAGATGATCTTCCGAAACATGGACCGCGGAAATAGAGGAATCAAAATAGACAGCAAATACTTGAGCTACCTTAGATTTGCAGACAACATCATCCTTTTTGCAGAGAACCTATACAACCTCCAACTAATGCTAGATGAACTAAACAAAGAAAGCAAAAAAGTCGGCCTACACACGAACTTCAGTTGAGCGAAAATCATGTGCAATAATCATGTTGAGAATACTATCAAAATAGAAGATGCAAAACTCAGCAAGGTAGATCACTACATCTACCTAGGACAACGAATCTCCATGAGACCTTCAAAAGAAGAGGAAATCAAGTGAGGAATCACTATAGGATGGCAAGCCTTCGGCAGAACAAGCTCAACTTTCAAAAACCAGATGATCCAAATAATCAAAAAAAAGGTATAAAACCAATGCATCCTCCCGATAGTCACCTATAGAGCTGAAACATGGAACCTAACCAAGAGACAGACCTGCAAGCTGAGAAGAATGCAACGTGCACATAAGGGAATCATGCTCAACCGTACATGGAGAGACCACAAGACAGTACAGTATATAAGGAAGAAAATAGGTGTCCCTGACATCATAGAAACTATTGAAAAACTCAAATGGCAATGGGCAGGCCATGTTGCAAGAATGACAGATAACCGAAGAACGTTGCGTCTCTCAATATGGATCCCCAGAGACTACATAAGAAACTGAGGCCGACAGAACACAAGATGGAGAGATGAACTGGACAGTTTCAGGAAATACTGGCTCTGTGACGCCCATGATAGAGAATTGTGGCGAGTCCTGGAGCAGGTCTATGTCCAACGACGGATGTTAAAAGACTGATGATGATGATAATATCTGGCACAGAGTTACGATAATACAGCGCCGAAAGAAGGTCAAACTCCCTGAACTAGCAAATGGTGTACGGGTATTCCTTGAGTACCATTGAGCTGAGGCAGCTGCGGGCTTGCCTTGTTGGTGAGTTAATGTAAATACGGAAGTTTTAACTCGAAATAAAAACAAAAATTTCGAATGCAAATTTTCTAAGAAAGTGAACTCTCTTCGCTTAGATGATTGGTGTAACATGTTTCATTTTTGCTGATTTGGCTTTGTTTTCAATTAAGCTAAACATGTGTGGTTACCTCCCAGAAATTTATCAAGCTTTGCTACCATAGTGAGTCACGCAGTAAGGATGGGACCTACAACACTGGGATAAATTTGACACGCTTGCTTCCAAGGCATTGCTCTAAGCATTTACACTAAGGTTTATATACGTATGGGTTCTTCCTTAAAGTTCGAGGAATTAAAATTACTCATCCCTATATGTAGTTGCTACAGTTTTCTTCTCAGTTGGCCTTAGTTTATTTTTCAGCAACTGGTAAGGGGAAAAGTCTGTGATAAATTTAGTTTATGCGTGCTATTCAAGTTATCAGAATTTTGGGTTATATTGATAATGATACGTCATTAAATGCAACAAGAAGTACTTGTACGATCCATGACAGTATCTTGTCTTCTTTCCCGCGCATTTATTCTGATTCTTTCACTGGAGATTTTTTCGAATTCATTGTTTTTGTGGTAATTGTTGTTTTTTACGAGACTGGAGTGCTAGTCCGACACTCAGCTCAGCAGGCTTTGTTTTATTTGTCAAAGTATTTTCCCCTGATTGACTCCAACCGCGCTATAACTTTGGGGCAGCACATCGTAAACATAATATATATAATTGGAAACTCTTTTATGAAAGGAAGTATCAAAATATTCCCAAAGCTAAATGGAAAAGTGAAACTGGATCTTTCTGTGTATCTCTGCGTTTATATATAAAAATCTCTACTTACACAAATATTGCATAATTCTACATCATACCATGTGTTGTTTGGACTTACATTCCCAGCCCCCATGAAATGATGATAATGGCTCATCTTAGAATTCCAGACAACTTCATTTTATCATTTTGGTTAATTGAATTATGGTTAACATAACTTATTACTGTCAGAAAACGTTCGAGAATTTCAGTATATACATGAAGTGGAATACATATTAAATGGTTTCACGTTTTAAAGTGAACATCCACAATAAATCAGTACAAACGCAAATTAAAAACAACAACTGTGGAATGGCTTGCTTTATAGATTAGTATCACAGTGGTTGAGTATAAATTGTAAAAAGAAAGTCCAAATGAGTCACTAAGCAAGTATTTTGAGTATATTTAGATTCATCATTACCTCATCCACATTCGAGTATGTGCGTGCAAATATACATACATAAGCTCTCTCTCTTACACACACGTATACATAGCTTTGCATAGATATCTTTGCTTTTGTAACTTGCACATGAGAGAACCATGCTCTAACTCACATGAAGAGATCACAGGACAGCACAGTATATCAGAGAAAAGAGAGGAATCCGAGACATCATCAAAACTTAGAAAACTCGAATGATAATGGGCTGAACATGTTGCAAGATTGTCTGGCAAACGCTGGACATCACGTCTCAAAACATAGATCCCCTGAGATCAGATATGAGGCTTTGGATGACAGAAAGTGAGATGGTGTGACGAGCGATACAAATTCAGAAAGTATTGGCTCCGTGATGTTCATAACAGAGAGGTCTGGCGATTTTTGGGGAAAGTCAATGTCCAGCGACGGGTGCTAACAGACTGAAGATAATGATGATGATATGCAGAGAAAACCCCAAATACTATATTGCATAAACAATCAAGCAAATTGAAACGAAGGATATTACATTTAAAATCAGTCATCAACATAGATTATTAGGGCTGCCTTCAAAATGAAATATAGACACAGACAGATATTGAAACTATCCCCAAGCAGTATCAATCGTTGCTAGAAACAAGAGCACATTTAGGTTATTTGAAAAGCTCGCCTAATTCTGAATTGTTACACTCTGATTGACTCTGATTGCACTGTACATAGAAGGTGGCAGCGCATAACAAGGAGATGTAACAGAGTTTGCTTGTTCTTGGTCGTTGTTCTTATTGCCGTCTGTATTGACATCTCATTTAGCGTCAAGATTGAAACGGTTTGCGCGAACGGAAATCGTTCAATAATCAGGTGACACCAGAACAAGGCAATCATAGGTCGTAAAGCGTAGCAGTTAGTCAGTGGAAAAAGATTGACGCTGGCATCGAACTCAATCAACTCGCTAACAGCATTTATTTATTTCTAACACAGATTGAGGATTCCTGAACGTTTTTGTTTAGTAAAACTTCAGACATATCTGCGATTGAACATAAACACATATTTGAGTATCTAATGTAATGTATTGTAGTAAATGACGTGCACGAATATGAACTTATTGATTTTGAAGTCTTGCCATTTTCTGGGATTTTCATGTGATTGAAAAGAGTATATATCCGTCCCTTTCGTGCTGCAATTAGAATAAAATGAACAGAACAACTTTGGGCCAATTATATTAGTATACATAAATTGCCCTGTGATATGAAACCTACCATCGGAAAACCAAGAAAGAAAGGAATGAAGTACGTAACGGTGTCTCCAGTTTTGTATACGTATGTATGAATTTGCAAAAAGCCTGTTTGGTCAGTTTTCTAGTCATAGACATCAGTAATTGTGAAGTTGATCTTCTATGATCTGATGATATTTTCAGGTTCTAAAATTTGTGCAGTCGAATAAATCAACTAAAAAGTGATGAAAATTGCTTCGACTATTTCAAACCATTCCAAAGATGAATAATTTTAATAAAAAATACTAATATATTGTAATGTACTGCTTGATTGATCAGTGACAGTACCAAATTTAATATGAAAAGTTCATGGAATGGCCAGTGATCTATTGTAACTATATACCATATCAACTGCTTCTTGGTCTCATGGCTGGGATCAGATTTAAAACGAGGCATGACATAAATGGTTCCTCGAGATCCATTTTCCAGTCAGCACCCTCCCAATTGTTCGAACAGCGTGAGGTCAAGTGATATCTAATAAATGTGACAATATGCCGGTATAATTCGGCTTTTTTTTTATAAAATCCACACACGCAGAAATGGTTGTGGGTTCCCACACTACAAAAAAGCTTTGTGCCACATTAAATCCCAGCAAAAAGATGTTTAATACTTTTCCAGTCAGGACCAGTGGTATCTAGTTTTTGGGTGAGACATGACATGAAAGAAGTGAGTCTCGTCGTAGGGATTCCGACCCGAGGGGACAACTCATTTTCATTGCACTGAAGTGGCAGGATCATTGACTATTCTAACCCCCTTACGTCACTGGCTGTGGGGTGTTACCTGCCTCTATCCACACAAACGCACGTAAAACTACACATTAAATCGACCGTGTGTCATATTTCCCCTCTTAGTATGGTACAAAATCTTTTAGCTCATCTATCCCCATCTTAACCACGTGTCACACTGAGATATTCTTAGTGAATATCGATAACCGCCGATGAAGAAAAAATAGAGTTAAATACATCCTTATTAAGAAAACCGTCTTACAAATTGCTGCCAGAGATTAGTAGATTCGAACAGTTGGAATATTGATCTCTCATACAGTTCTACAATGCACCTCTCCAGTCAGGCGAATTTGGAAGCGACAGACCTATAAGCTTACTCAATTGCATCTACAAACTTTTTGCAAACATTATCATCAACCGAATCACAAAAACACTGGATGAAAACCAACCACGGGAACAAGCTGGCTCCAGTAGAAACTACTCGACCATGTACCATCTCCATTCAATAAATCACTTGAAAAAAAAAGCACTAGAATAAAAAATGCCATTTGCTGTAACATTTATAGACTTCAAGAAGGCCTGATTTCAGTGGAAATCCCCATGGTCATGAAAATCATATAAACCCTCTATACACCCGAGTTTAGTAACATATATACAGTCACATATATACAGCTACTTTATCAGGCTACATTAAGACTCGAGCCCTTTTAGCTGCTTTGAGATGATCTTCAGAAACCTAGACTGGGAAAATAAAGGAATCAAAATAGACGATGAATATCTGAGCAACCTGAGATTTGCAGGCGACATTGTCCTTTTCGCAAAGAACCTACACGACCTCCAACTAATGCTAGATGAACTAAATGTTGACAGCAAAAAAGTTAGCCTACACATGAACTTCAGCAAAACAAAAATCATGTATTTTTTCCTAACCGATGGTTATCGATATTTACTAAGAATAGCTCAGTGTAACACAAAGTTAAAATCACATCAGAAATTAGCATGCAATGATCAAAATAGTAGGCACAAAACTTTAGATGGTAGACCACTACATCTGCGTAGGACAACAAATCTCTATGAGGTCCTTAAAAGAAGAAGAAATCAAGCGAAGAATCACTCTAGGATAGCAAGCCTTTGGAATAGCAAGCTCAACTTTTTAAAAACAAGAGGATCCAATTAATCCTAAAAAGAAGGGTATACAATCAATGCATCCTCCTGATAGTCTCTCATGGAGCTGAAACATAGAACGTAGCCAAGACACTGACCGACAAACTGAGAAGCATGCAACGAGCACATGAAAGAATCATGCTCAACCTTACATGGAGAGGTCACAAAACAGTACTGTATAACAAGGAGAAAATGGCAGTCGGAGACATCATTGAATCCATCCGAAAACTTAAATTGCAATGGGTTGGTCATGTTGCAAGAATGTTTGACAACTGGTGGACATCACGACTCACAACATGGATCCCTAAAGATCACATGCGTAACTGAGGCCAGCAGAATACAAGAATGGGTGACAAACTAGACAAATACAGAAATTATTGGCTCCGCGACGTCCATGATAGAGAGATGTGGTGAATCCTGGGGAAGGTCTATGTCAAACGACAGATGTTAAAAGACTGATGATTACATTCTGAAATACGATGAGAGGGCTGTACGAACAAAAAAGGTTTAGACTTGCTAGTTGAGATGTTGACATGGGTGTTTTGTCTCGAATTACAGATTCTTACTGCAAGGAATAAAAAATAGTTTCATACCGGGCTTCTTTCATTGATGATGATGATGATGATGATGATGATGATGATGATGATGATAATAATAATAATAATAATAATAATAATAATAATAATAATAATAATAATAATAATAATGATGATGATGATGATGATGATGAAGATGATGATGATGATGATAAAAATGATGATAATAATAATATGTCTGATTAGTCACTCAATAGAAACCGCCATGTAACCAATGCCTTTTGGTAGCATGCTGTGGTAGGGTGACCAATTGAAAATTTAAAAAAAAAGATTCATCTGTGAATGTTACTTTTCTCGCCTCCTGTTACATAATGCTCACTCGAAAAGTGAAAAAATTAGCATAAACTTCCTTTGCAAATGTAACCCCCTTATTAGGAGAGGTAACCCCCCCCCCAAAAAAAAGAAAACGCAGTTATTTAGAGAAAAAATGATGAGGAGTATTATTTAATTTCTCCAGTCCTTAACGAAAGAATGTTTTCCAATATCCCACAGGATCTCACAAGATGAATTATTTCGCGTCAGGTAGAATATTATAGAAATGTATTTTTTTTCATTCAACAAAATCATTAATGTTTATGGTTGATGATATGAATTTAAAAACCAAGAGATCATCTTATTTTCCACATACTGTTAGCACTTTTGGAGCTTTGTAAACATCTATTTTGGTGCGTATTTTACTCATACGCTAAAGCTGACGGATGGTTTTAATATCTTCAGTTTCTTGAAGGCATCTAACATAACAAGGTTTAAACCAGTATCACTTGGCCTTTGGTTCTGGTGGAAAATTACTGGAGATCTGCATATCAATGAATCGTATCGACAAATCTCAGTAATTAGGTTACATTCGAAAACAAGATTACAACCAACAGACTTACTGGAACGTCAAAAAGTAAACCATTTCTCAGATTAGACGATAGAGATTATCTTCATGCAGACCTCGTTACTTTTCTGCAGACCCGATGACCCATCCATTCGGACACAGACAATTTTCTGCGGCGAGATATTTGAGTCTGTGTTTCATTTCTTTAAGGTAAATCACTTCAGAGTATACAGCCAAACATTTTTAATTTCACAAACTTAACATAGAATATGAAAAACAATGCTTGTGCAGTTTCTCCGCTCCTTTGCTAAGTTATATATAGCACACAGTTTCTGATGTAAGTCATGTCAATCACTCTGTTACGGGATTAAAATGATTTCAAATTCCATCGAAACCTGATTTATGTATTTAACGAATCAGCTGAAAAAAAATCCATCTGACTTGTCCTGGTGAAGACCAACATTACGACAAAGTAAGTAGTCAGGAATTAACTGAAATGAAATCACTGTCAACTGATTACTAGACTTCACTAACCACTGCATTATAAAAAAGTATTTAAAGCATATGGTTTGATATTCACCCTGCTTTCACCCTGCATCGTGGCTGAGATGGTTGCTCCTCCCCCCCCGTATCAGAAATAGGATGCCAGAATTTCGAATGCTGATCTTCAATCAAGTCTGATACAAGTCCTATTTGTTTTGAGCCGATATTTCACTGATGAGTTGGGTAGCAGTCTGCTTGGAAAGTCAGTGACGCTCATGGGAAATGCACAACTGTTTCAGTCACCAAGTGGTCGACTCCAGATATTCGAAGAATACAGATGAATTAAATAAATAGAAATGCTATCATTTTGGCTCAGATATATGTTTATTTTTAGATTTAAATATTTTTCAATTCTATTTAAAATGAAGACTTTCAGACCGACTAATTTTCCAACGTCATCCGTGACTATATAAAAATGTTCTCTCATTTACTCTAAGAAATATTCAGAAAGCTAAATATAGCGATTTTGAAAATGTGTTTTGAAAGTCAACTACTACTTATCATACTAGACTAAGGAAATAAAAGAGAGTAGTTTTCAACTTTCAAACCTACTTTTCTTGTTATACTGTATTTAATTTCGGCGCTTGTTTTCGATAGATTGGTGTAGTTCGCACGAGTTAGAAATTCTAATCTTAGATCCAGGTTTCATCAGCGTCGGCTGCAATGAGTTTAGGCATCACTCATGCGTATGACTGTCCAATAATTACTTAGCTCTTGTTTGTCTCAATATCAGGCTCTGGGGGTAATGAGCTGGTTTATTGATATCTGGGTTCCCCTCTGCTTCGGAGAGGAACACTGTAATGACTAGTAGAAATAGAAGAAGAAAATGAGACAAAAGAATCAATGAAAAAGTGGGAAGAGGAGTAGGTTGTGAGAGAGGGAGAGAGAGAGAGAGAGGAACAAAGAAAGAAAAGTGTTTCAGTGAGAAAAAGCGGGAGAGAGGAAGGGGAAGAAAAATTAGACTGATGATTTCGACTTAGTGATTGAAATAGTTGCGTATATTCCACTGACGTCGGTTTTTAAACCAAGGCGAAAGGCAAAGCATCGAGTGCCGATTTTCAAGACAAATATAAAGTACAATTTTATTTTCTCTGATTCGACCCTAAAGCAGACTAAGCAAGTCGAGTAAATCTCTGAAGCTGACCATGCAAAAGTGGTACTAGGTATAGAGTAATGATTAACAACTATTTTGCCGGGCTGTCAGGATTCATGAGTATAAAAGACCTTCTTGGTATATCAGACTGTTCTGCATTTTCCCCCTAACGCCAGCGTTTGGTGTCGAAGCTCAGGTTGAAACCAGTTTTCAAACGCTAATTTACTAGGCAGCCGGGCCCCTCACTATATGAAATAGTGGATTTACCCACTCTTTCTGAACGGATTCTATATTGTGTACTACTAAACTGAGCTCAGAGAAAATCCCCCTCCCCCCAAAAAATACAAATTACAAAATACATCTACAAAATTAAGAAAAATACGGTCTGAAAATTAAAGAGTAAGTCCAGAAAATGAAAAAAATGGTTTTGGATGCAAATCAAAACGAAAAGCACAAATGTAATCCCACATGTACAGTTACTGCTACAATCACCGAAAATGTCAATTTTTCAAGATAAATTAGTTGAAACTTGTATCGCATAATGTTTTGTTAAAATGAAAATTAATTTTATTTCTTCACTGAGTGAGTCAGAGACTGAATTCAGACTGCGCATCATAGAAGTCTTAACTCAGTAAATTTGAAAAAGTAATAAATCTGATATTCTTGTAAAAACTAAAAATGATAGAATGGATTATCATTTGATCAAAATATGTTAAGGGACAATTTTCAACTTGAAAAATAATATTTGCTCGACAGTATCTGTAATGATACATGATTACTTATTCATCGATTCAGTTTGCTTATCTTTTTAATTTGCTTTTCATAGTTTTGAAAAATATATCCAGGAATAGCTGCACCTATGTATTTTTTTTTAACTATAAGTAACTAAGAAAGTCATTTGCAATCAGATAATTCATCATGTGAGACCTCAACTCTCTGCAAGCCACCTTTTATATATATGAGGTAAGAGATTGCAATGCGTAAATCTTTTGAGTTAGAAGGGTCTAATTGCCTGACAGATCTGCATTCTGCTTTTAAGTAGGTTCGATTACTGACTTCTAGTGTTGATAGAAAATGTGCAATATTCAAACCCTTCAAGCAGGCCACCAACTCATTTTAACAAAAGTTGTCAGCTTATACATGACAAAATATCTGGGCTGGATAAACTCCAAAATGCAAGAAATCACGGAAAATCAGATGGAGAAAAAAACAATTCAATCTTATATGATTAAGATTTTCTGTTAATTTCTATTTTTCAAGACAAGACCGTTACAGTGAAACATTGAAAAGCTAATTATCTCAATGTATCTTGCAAAATCATGATTGCAGAAAGCTTATGAAAATGATCACGTAAGGTAGTGCTGTGATTACCGAGTTGTCCCAACAAACCTTTATGAGTTGTATTCTTACAGGGGGCTACTCAATTATGACCGTGTGCCAAATCTGACATCTGAAAGCAATATTTAGTACACTCAACGAAGTCTAAGACAAGACTGTTACAGTGAAACATTGAATAAAAATCGAATTTATTAGCAAAGTCTTGTGGGATTAGATTGCCAATATCTGTCAACAGCTGACATTCAAGTATCGACTTGTCAGAGTGCAAAAGTCACGAAATGAATTTAGGAGAAGCCGATTACAAATCTTACTTTTCACATATTAAGTATATTTCATTGTGTTATCAAAGAAAACTAATGATTTCTCACAATGGACATCAATTTACAAAGATGTTTCTGCTTTATAGACATTTACCAAGCTTTGTTTAGTTTGCTTCATTGCCATCATCGTAGAGCATCAAGTAAAAATCGAACTCACCCCACAAGCAATAGTCAACCTGACAAGGTGGTTCACCATTGCACTATGGCAGGCGCCCTTTAGAAACATTTGTTTACTCACACCTCCACGTGAACGTTATCAAAAGAAGGCTATCCCAGTGGCGTTATGTGACCAAGTTATCGATTGTATACACGTGGGCGTTCAAGATTTTCGTTCGGGAGATTTTGGGTTGCACAGTACTTTCCATTTTGAGGGTTAACGATAAACTATCTTTAAACTCTCGTCCACAAACCGAATCAATGTATCAAATCTGTTGTACTCAAATAGCTTGCCTATCTGTCTATCTAACTATCTATCTTGCATATAATATTTCTGTCAGTAATTCTTACAATAATTTCTGGCCACTGGTTTACTCTTACTGTCTTTGTCCTTCTTTCATTTCAGATATTTGAAACTGCAATCTCATGGAACGGAACAAATTTTCTGAAGTGTGGCACCTAAATGTCTGACTGAAAATTGGGGTAAGACACAATGTTAAATGAGGTCAAACTTCTTTTGCCATGATCAATACAACGAATCTGCCAATTATGGTATGACCACGTGTCCAAGTAAAATTTTCATGGTAACAAGCACTACTTATGCAAAAGTCTTGCAAGAAATATCTTATCGTGTTCTTCAAACATTGAATATTTTTGATCGGACAATAGAATTACAACTTTCTGTTCATCCTACACCCCTTTGCTATCGATTGCTTTGTGCGAATTTCCCTCAGACGAGCACAATTTAAATTCACAAGACAAACTTCAGCCAAGATGGACGAATCAAATGTCTACGTTTGAATCTCTTTTCGAAAAACGTTTACGAGCATTTCTTCAGCAATTTTTCTGAACCAATTGCTGCAACAATTTGAATTAGCATTGGTCATTAAAATGACTCTGATAATTTTGACGAAGTTGATTCCACCCTCGAAATTAGGAAGCATTCAGGAAGCACGTACCTCAGCTAACAAAAAACTGGACATAGATAAGATAGAAAGAGAGTGTAATTCCCTCCATAAGCACAAATATTGACTTACTTCCCTTGAGATGAAAATTTCTTTTCATGCAGGTTGATAAAATATCCCTGAATCCAGAAAAAAACTAATTGATCCGGTTCATTGAACTCCTCTTCCTTGGCTCGTGGCCCAGCCTTCCCTGGAATTGTATTGAAATTAATTGAGAACTGTTGAAGATATCGCGTGAAAAACATGAGTGGGGAAATAGAAAATGGAAAAATAAGTCCCAACCAGAAACATACTCCTAACATTCATCCTACTTCTTCCTCAACCTATGGCCCACCCTTTCACTGGAATTCACGGAGAACTTTTGGAGATATCGAGAGATGTAATAAATGAATGACAAAAATTGAAAAAATATCTGTCAATCAAAATGATATTCCTGGTTCAGTCCCCAAATCTTACGAACTCTTTTTTATCCCGTTGTTCACTCTTCAACAATATATATTTGACATTTATCGAGTTTGGGAGATATCGTGCGGATAGACAGAAAAACGTTAGAAGAGGTAGAGTTAAACGCCAATCGAGAGAATACGAGGGTCATTCACAACAGTGATTCTTAATACGTTACAATTCAAAGTTGACTTTTTAGAAAAAATTTCCTATTTTTCAAGACTGCATTCTAGAACCATGGCTGAACTTGCACGTCTATAGATGGAAACTTGGATGGTATTTCTAGCGGTTTTGTGAGCTTTTCGTCGACGTTAGAGTGTGTTAAAGAAACTTGAATTATAGTTCATGCTTCAAAGGCGGTGGCAAAACTAACACGGAAAAGAAATAAGCAAGAGGTGATAATAATCTTATAAGCGACGAATGCTATTTACTGTTTATTCAATTTTAAAACTTTCTCTTCTGAATTGTCTTTCAGTTACTAGCATGTCACGGTGGTTGATGTATACATTCTCAGGCAGTAGCTGTATCCAACATAGTCAAACACAGTAGGGACTTATACGAAGTACGACCCTAAAAGTTTGAGGGAATAGATAGGTCGAACGATCTATGCATCTGTAAAATATACCCAGCATTTTCCGTGTCTCGCCGGACATTCCATGAATATCTTGAATCACTTGGCAAGAAAAACAAATCTTAGTTTGTATCAATTTTATCTTTGAGGAATATATATATATATATATATGCAAATTATATATATATATATATATATATCATATATATATATATATATATATATATATATATATATATATATATATATATATATATATATATATATATATATCATATATATATATATATATATCATATATATATATATATATATCATATATATATGTGTGTATATATATATATATATCATATATATATATATGTATATATATATATGGGATCGGTGGGCGGTGTGTGTGTGTGTGTGATTGCTTGAGGAGAGAATAAAGGGGAACATATTGAGTTGAATAAACTGAATAAGAAACAAACAAAATTATGGGGCCTAATTCATAGCAGGTATTTCGCATTAGAAACTCCTCACGAGATGGCATTTCTCAGAGCCATCATAACCTTTAACAAATGAGAAAGAAAAGGCATTACCTGTTGTAAAGGTTAAATGGTGACCTCAAACTCCAGAGTATCTCTTTGAAGCATATATGTTTCGATGGTGACTTAGGGAAAAAGAATAAGCAAAATTAAACTTAGTGAAAAAACATGGATGAGAAACAGATCGGAGGAATAATTGGTTTGGAAGAACATGGCAACATGGACGAGTGAAAGATTTCGGAAAATTCTCAATTAGAATTCAGAAAAAAAACAATTATTTGCAAAAAACAAAATATTCTGCATATATTCGCCCCCCAAGGTGCATTTTGCAATTGTTTATTACGTGCACATAATAATGTAAAATATAACATGAAAATAGGTATATGCAAATGGGTTTATATTGTATAGGTTTTTCTGTATATTTCTGCATGCACAGCTTCTTAGTTGTATATTTCCAACCGGCGCCAACGATCCATATTATAAACTCAGGTAATAATCTTTTCACGCCATCTTTCTCCCCGTTTTGCTTTCTCTCAGACCTAAGCTCAGTAAAGTAACTATCTATATGTTCTATGTATTAAGCTTAGATGGCAAAATGTCATAATAATAGACCATTCATCGAAAATTGAACTCACAAACAATAGTTTGGGCGGATAGGTTTTCGGGCGTCATTTGCTACGTCTACCCATGTATGTATGTATGTATGTATGTATGTATGTATGTATGTATGTATGTGTCATATATATATATATATATATATATATATATATATATATATATATATATATATATATATATGCGTATATATAAACATACATGCATACATATACATATATATATATATACATACATGCATGCATATATATATATATACATACATATATATATATACATATATATATATATATACATGCATATACACACATATATATGTACATACATACACACATAACACATATATGTATATATATATATATATATATAAATATATATATATATATATATATATATATATATATATATATATGTATATCTCATCCTGATTTTTGGCTGTCTCCATTTACGCTTGTTTGATTCATGCTGATAGACAATATCGCCGGTTTGATATTCGCCCATAGATTTCTACTTCAAGTATTTCTGATAGTATTTTATCAATCATGTTATTTTAAAATGTATTGTATGTATTTATATGACAAAATAATATTAAGTAGAAAAGACTTTACACTTCTCTTGGGACGTATTCCCAACCAAAAATCAGCGCCGCAAGGTTGTGAAAAAAGGCGTTTGAAAGGATTTATTTACACATCAGGAAGCAATATTAACAACTAGAATAACTAAAACAATGAAAACGTATTAATGATTAATATTTCCATAATGAAATGATGACAATATTGATGATCTTCTCCCGACTTCTCACGAGACTAAAGAAAAAGAAACTGTGCTGTCCTGGGGCTGATCAGTTAAGAAATTTGAGAAAGGGGTGATCAATGAATGTTACTTCTCTAGCTTTCTCATAGGCAGTGATCACTAAAAATTGTGAATTTGAAAAAAAAAAACAAAAAAAAAACGAGCATGAATGCTGCTGGGTGCAAAGTACGGGATCAGTTTAGTATTATCTTACATTGCAAATTGATGCCTTCATTAAAAACTTATATTGGGAATGATTTAAAAAAAAAAAGAAAAAGTTTCTCGTATTCATAAAAACGGGTGACTGTTTAAATTTCCAGCCCTCTAACGCTATCAGTACGATCTTTGCATCTGATACATTAATACTTACAACGTCAGCCAGACAGCCAGATAAACTAACTTGAAAACGGAAAGAAACTATGACAGTTTTGGTGACATTTTTCCCTTGACAGTGTCTAATATGAAATCCTTTCTCCCCTATCTTCTAGAGAGGAAAAGCAAAATATTAATATTGTTTTTAAAAGGAGAAGAAGAAAGGAGTTACGAAAAGAGATGTTTTTCAGTGAGAGGTCGCTTGCCAGTCTTATAGACTCTCGAATAAGTCCTGAGTGTCGGCATTACGATGCCAGGGCACGATTCCTTTATTCGCTGAACCGAATTATTCTCCTCGGTTCATCAAGTCCCAATTAACAAACAACACATTCAAATACCATAACCCAGCCCTCTTCTATCTTTCAATCCCTTGTGCAATATAATTCGGTTTCTCGGTTATCGAGCCAGCTGACACGCGAGTCCAGTTCAAAATACCTGACCGCTATCCGTTTACATATGGGAGAAACACAAATGACCGAAGAGAGGCGGGCGATTGGCTTGGTCGAGCGTGCAGTGGGGGGAAAATGTAGAAGATGGTGTCCGTCCTCGGCTTATAACTGCGGGCACAACAGCCGTTGACGGTGCTGTTGGCAGATGACAACATCTGCAGTTGTTCTCATTGAAGATGAAGGTTTTTCGTCTCTGTTTATTACAAGTGGAGTCTAGTCCCTCACAGCAAGTGAAAAGCAATGTTTGTTGACGAGTAGACTGGACGTGGCGACTTTAGCCCGGAGGTGATAAGACAAAGTCCGAGTAACAGGACGGTTTTGATTGGCAGGGAATAATACGCCTCAACGTGTGTGTGAGTGCACGCACACGCATAAGAGAGAGAGAGAGAGAGAGACAGAGAGAGAGAGAGAGAGAGAGAGAGAGAGAGAGAGAGAGAGAGAGAGAGAGAGAGTGAGTTCTTCTTTTGTCGATGGATGGCATCAAGAACATTTAAAAATGTGGCATTGAGTATATTGAAAAAGATCACCTTTGATTGTAGTATGACCGTTGTCTTCTAAAAAACGTCAAAATCAACGTATTTTGTTTCTTGATTCTAACAGTTGAAGGGAGAAGAAATAGGCACCATTTCCAACACATCAAAATATTCATTTTAAGAAAGATAATGCGACTCAAATGCCAAAATATACAGTTCATGATGAAACATTGAATAATTGAACATGTCCACAGTGGTTTACAAAGTTTTGTGCTGGATATTTCTCGCTAAACAATGCTCCATGATCGGATAGACCAGTTAAGGGTGACCACGATCAATAAAAGAAATAACTTGAAACGATCAAGATTATACAGCACGGGAGATAGTCAACATACTCGAATTATTAAAATCGTGCGATGAAAATCATTTGCGCCTACTTGATTAAGTTAGTCATTTTGATGCGTAACTTCTACATAAATGAGGAAAAAGGACCTCTAAACTATATCCATATTTTCCAGGTTTTTGAACAAATCGTAATGGGCAGTGAAAAGTGGATATTTTACCATAACTTGAGACGCAGGATATTATGAGTGGAAAAAATACCGTACTAAATGCTGGTATGACACAGTTAACAAAAACTAAGCTACATCTAATAAATAACTACCAAAGGCTGATCTTCCTCTGAAAAAGGTGAAGATGTCTGTATAAAGATATCGGAAGAACGTTTTCTTCTGACCTCCAGAAGAGAAAAACGGTCGATTCAAACGTACATGACTCTCATGTAATTAAAGATAACAGTCGATGAAAGGCGTGTCTGGATTATTTAAGAGAAATGGCATCATATTTGATCGGGGAAATAGGAAGTACGAAGTTCTTCGAAAAATGGTTGAACGGAGTGCAACATTACTGAAAATGTTCTTAAACAAAGTTATGTCGAATAGTGGAAGAAATTGCCATTTAGTTTAGCTTGATGAACAGAACGAATTTTTGGCGTCATCCAATATGAGTGCGAGATGGGGTGAGATGGAGAGCAGATACAGGATTGTTGACAAATGGCCAGACAGAGAAGTAGCCTAGAATAATAAATAAGGGAAATACGTTAAATGTTTGAGCTCTACAAAAAGAAACTGGAAAGATGGTTATGATAAGTTCCCCATCATCATCAGCCTTTAACGTCCATCGTTGAATTAAAATTTCCCAAAGATCCAGCAAATCTGTCGCCAATGGGCTCACAGCGCTAATATCTCTTGAACTTGTCTGAGTCGTCACACCATCTTATTCTTTGCCGGCCACAATTTCACATATCATCCACGTTTTGAGTTATGATCTTCAGTGGTTATCACACATTCGTGCAACATGGCCTCTACCATTGCAATTGAGTTTTATAATTGATTTTAGGATTTCGTAAACTTGTATGGAAAGATGTATGAGACAGTAAATACAGAATCGAGTGTAAAGAAAGACAGGTAAAAAAGAAAAAAGGTTATTGAAAGAGACGAAGAATGAAGAAGTATAATAGCGTGAGAGTAAAGCTTAGCTCTCTAGACAACCACTCAGATAGAACAAAGGATTAAAATTACAATCAATGGCAGGTGAGAGTAGAATACATCGCCACTGCATCATAGTAAATGCTGCAAATTTGAACAGAACAAAAAAGTGGAATAATGAAAAGGAAGAAAGGAAAAGTACGGAGTCAATCAGAAAGTAGAATAAAAGAAATGAAAAATGTAATAGCCCTTTGAGACAAACGCTTATCTCTTTGTGTGTGGTATATGTATATATGTGTATGTGCATGTGTAGTGGAGACATAGAAAAATAAAGATATATTTCATATTTCAGATGTGATGCATATCTGAAGAGAAGAAAGTAATACATATTAGTTTATGAAAATATCTATTTCCATGTGTGTATACACATATACCCCCTATACATATACAATCACACACACACACACACACATACACACACACACATACACAAACACACACATATATACATATATATATAGAGAGAGAGAGAGGGAGAAAGAGAGAGAGAGAGAGAGTGGGAGAGAGGGAGTGCGAGGGATAAAAAGGGTACTAAATACCAGAGAAACCTCCTTCCGTTCTCCCTAACCTGTTTTATTAATTCAACAAACCTAAGTTCGATGACTCTCGGCTTACAGAATAAAAAAAGCACCTTTTCGCCAAATTTCATCAAATTCATTTTAGCTGCAACAAAAATACAACAATTGGCCACTTATGGACAACAATCATTGTTTGGAACAGGTCTAGCATCTAAACAGGGTAATAGTAGTTTTTTTATTCATTTACCAGCCCACGCAATATATTTGATACTGGATGAAGTACCCGTCTACGTCGGGTAAAATATTCAAGGATGAATAAAAGCACCGTAACTTCCAGACAAGTAAAATGCTTTCCCTCCACTCAGGGATGTAGCTAGATATTTGAGGACCCAGTTGGCTCAAATCCTTCAAGGGCCCCTTCAATACTAAGTGAGAGTATTGTATAATATCAGTCGAAATGCAGTAAGTGAACTACAGTTTATAAAGCATATGGAGACGTTTTAAAATTGCCTCCCCACACACACTCTCCGTCAGTTACGCCCCAGTGTTAACATTTCAAGCCATATCATATATTAGTTTCCCTTCACTTCTAGGGGTGGGCGAGATGTCTCCAAACGTTTCCATTCACTTTTGACCCTTTGAAGAGGGAAAAGTTTTCCTATACTTTTTACCTCTTGAGGCTGGAGAAGAACAATATAGATTGATGAAAAAACCTCCTATTAAGAAAGAGTCTCTGATCGCTTTTGATCTTGGAAGGGGGGGGGCCTTCCCTTCACTTTAGACCACATGATTACACACACACACACACACACACACACTCACATATATATATAATATATATATATATATATATATATATATATATATATATATGTCATCCACAGACAGCTGTTTCGATGTATTACATCACTTCAGTCTGGCTATAGACTTTCAATTATACCATCCAGTACCGTGAGGCAGAACTGAAACCTTCACTTCAGACCCTACCTCTGGACTACGGAACTGGACAGTCAGTAAGGCTGAATTCAAGTGATATATCATTTACTCACAGAAATTCATCATCCACCAGAGTGCTCAATTCCTATGGAAGAGCAGTGCATAAGCTTACGATGGATGAGTTACCTCAATTAAATATATATATATGTAATTTGCTTGAGCTGCACCCATGTTTAAGCATTTTTATAGCCTGACAGACAAACACTCACACAGTCGCTTCCCACATAAATATTCAATTTGGAATGTACACTTTCAAAAGTATAAGACATTAATTGATTTGATATTAGAATCAAAACAGTTTTTTTTCACCTTCTCTCTATCTCTCTCTCTATCTCTTTCTCTATCTCTCTCTTATACTCCTTCATTCTATTTCAAACATCTCAACTCCCTGTCGGCACTGTTATTGTGTTGGCGCTGGGTTTTGGATAAGATGATAGAAAAAATGAATGTCAACGAGAATAAATTGAAGGAAGTGCATGACTTTGCGAACGGCATAAATAAGGAATAAACATTCGTCACTAAAATTGGGAGACGCTTGACCATTTCGCATTCTGGTCAAATATATTAACTCTGCATTCTGCATCATCATTATACTGTGAATACACCCACCCCATGTTCTTTCCCAACGAAATCTAACAAATTTTTCCCAATCAACGACCTTCATGGAATTATTATCCAGTCGTGTGTTCCTTAAAGTGGAGGGGGAAATGCCCTCGACGGTCACTGCATTATTGCCAGGGCTGGTGCAAACGGGGCGTAAACAAAGAACATTGGTTCTTAGCCGGACAACAATGTCCAGAATATTTTGACCCCCTCAGTGGAAGATTTAACACAACTGGAGAAGGGAACTGATGTCCACATCCTCGGGCAAGTCTCTGCTCTTCATTACGATTTTTACCTCTAACCCCCCTCTAATTTCCGGCTTTCATAAACTTTGTCTCCCATGACATGACCCTATTAAAAAAATGAATTGTATACTACTACTACTACTACTACTACTGACGATGATAATCAATGTTAATTATATTGATATAAATAATAATGATAATTGATATTGGTAATTAATAATGATACGAAAACGAAATAAATGAGAATGAACCTGGTAGTAGAGGTCATTACATAAAAGCTGTGAAAATTAAAGTAAGCGATGCAATCTGAAACTCTGAAGCAGCTAAATAGAAAATGCCGACATTAACTTCGTACCAACCAAACTGACGTAGATGAGAGACCGGCCCATCAGAGATCCGGAAGAATAAGATTAAAAACCTAGACAGAGGGTTTTATTTTGGCTGCTAAAGATCAGAAATTATCAGCTTCTTAGAAACGAAGCAGACAAATCGAGAGAAACAATAGACCCCCTTGTGACCAACTGCTCTGTTCTTGCACCAAATGAAAACTTGAATAGATACAATAGAGTCAGCCAATACATCGACTGGAAAGTCTGCTGTAATTCGAGGCTGAAATCATGTGAGAATTGGTTTGTACACAAACTAAGACTTGTGAATCGAATAAACAGCATAACGTTTCACTTCTCCATTCATACTGATTTAACGATAAGCGCCAATAGACCTGATATTGTGATCAAATCTAAGACAGAGAGATACTGATATTGTTATATTCACAGATCAAAATATATCAGTAAAGGGATTTGAATTAAAAAAAAACGTGGAGAATGAAAACCAGCACAATACATTTAATCGTTGGAGCATTGGGTATTATGAGAAAATGTACTGATGATTTTGTCTACAGGAGATTCAGGAAAGTAAGTAAGTACAGCCCTTATCTTATGGAAGGTTTTGCCCATGAGAACAAATACATATTTCCACACAAATAATCTAGTGTATATAAATACACCATGGCATGATAGTTTTCCTGAGACTACTACTACTACTACTACTACTTCTACTACTACTACTACTACTACTACTACTACTACTACTGCTGCTGCTGCTGCTGCTTCTACATTAACGATGATAGCAGCTTCAGTGGGCTTGGAGTCCTGCAAAAAGTTTGGAAAATACAATGAAGAATAGACATTATCCAGACAACAGTAAAATCAGCAAGACTACTGAGGAGAGTATTGGCGTACAGAATTGACTTTTTGTAGCCTGATCTCCAGTGGGAGTCAACGGTTACAACTGGCTTTTAGCTCAAAAAAAGGTTTTGAATGCTTCCACCTCCATTCTGAGTATGGCTATCTCATGATGTCGCTTCAAAAAGTTACTCAAGTATATCAAGAAAACATGTGGCTTTTCAATCCATCCAAGGATTTAACATTTCTGGTGCAAAACTAGCATACAAGAGAATTCGTGGTATGGGTACCCGGTGCACAAATTCCATGTAACCCTGATGAGTTTCCTCTGAGATCGCAGGTTGTTTGATCCGTAGCTATTTGATAGTCTATCTGGTGTCTGTTTTTCTGGCTTTGTATCTTTGTACAGATATTACAATTTCGTTCGTGACGGTCACTATTGTGAGCTCAAAGATAGACCCTTTCCAAGTATTTCTCTTGAATTTGTTTCCACTGAGAATCACGGTCACTTTTTAATTGAAATATTTACAGCTTCAAGGATTCAGATGAGTCCTTGTGCCTCATCTTTGATGTACGGGAAGACATTTTCCATCAACAAACTCTCCGTACCGGAGCTGCTTGTGGATTCTTTCATTACTCACTCTTACTAAATGACCACTCCATTGTAGCCTATGCTTCAGGAATGTTACTTCAATACTATCATAGTGACATCCCTCAAGTACATCATTTATGTGTATTTCCCGATGAATGGTTATAATTATCCACAAACATCGTTGGTGAAAGCGTTCCGTCGCATATGAAGGCGATAAGCCAACCATGTCTCAAATTTATAAAGCAGGAAGATCAATAGACATGCATTGCACACCTTTATCTTTCTTCCTGGCTATATGGCATATTTTCTCCAAGATGTTGTTCCATTTTTCTCGAAGCATCACTGGCATTTTGAAATATTACTATGGATAATTAGCTGACAAGGGTACAAAACCTGTTGACAGTGCTTCCGTGATACATAAACTTGTCTTCCCACCGTCAGATGTTTCCTACGTGCATAGGTATTTGGCTTGCTCAGCGACTTGCCAGGTGCAGGTTGAAATATTAACACTCTTTTCTTGAGACCAGTGATGAGTCCCAGAGTAGAGCAAGCTTTATTTAATCCATCAAGTAGATGCTGTATGTAATCCTCAGATGACATGCCACCAGATCACAATCATCTGCGTATAACAGATATCTGACCAAAGATACAGTTATTTTCGTTTTTGATGCAAATCACCTGATGTTGAACACATTGTCAGGGATGTATTAGTGAATATAAACACCCTGATTATAATCCTTAAACGACGTACGCAGAACGATGGCAAAGTATTGTACAAATAGTGTAGGTGCCAGGATATCTTCGTTAACTCTATTTTTAACAAGTATTGGTTCTGATAGTTTTTCACCAAAATTAACCCATACCATCACGCTGACATGAAATAATTGCAGTGTAGCACTAAACATTTCAGGACATCTAAGCTTCTTCAGTATTTCCAATAGCTCACTTCTGTTTGCAGTATCAAAATCCTTAGTTAAGTCAAGCTGATACAAGTCCATTCGTTGTTCGACACTCTTTTCCTGTAATTGTCTTGCCAAGAAGATCATATCAGTGGTTCCACGATCAATGCAGAAACTAGGCTATGATTCTGAATGAACATCATCAACAATGTGACAACAAAGGATCCAACATTATTCTACACAATACTTTACCCTTTACAGATATGAGAGCTATACTCTCATTACTTTCACGATTATCTCTATTACCTTTGCCTTTGAACAGCATTACAGCATCTTGCGATTCTCCCGAACAGATTCAGGATTGGAACAAATTATGACGATATTGCAGGATCTTTTCTCCATCATATTTTAACAATTTATCATTATTACAATCCGTTGCAGGTGATAATCCAATACTTCCATAACGCTCGCTTTAACTTAACTCCAAATGAAGAAGTATCTGCAAGACTACTTTTCAGTGAGATATTTGTATTCACATATTCTTCATCAGCTGTTAAAAAATCGATTAAGAAGATCATCAAAGTGCTCGTGTCACCTTTCCAAGATACTAACCGGGTCTGGAACAAGTTTCCTCCCTGGTGCTGCTTGTATATCATCAGACCTTTCAATCTACTACTTATCTTTTATATCACGAAGTCTTTGCTGCACACGAGTCTTTGCTTCATTGCAACATTGAATCCTTTCCATTTTTCTGCAGATAGCTTTCCCAGCAGAAGATTTGAAAGTAGTCTTCTCAAGTGATAACTCGTCGATCTCATCTTATTCTGATCGAACCCATCTTGATAATTCTTTTGCAGAAACCCTAGAACCTGACTGCCAACACTATATTCCTACTCTGTGAGAGTGGACCAATTATTTCCCACGTCAATATTATCCATTTCAATTTTGAAATACTTTTTAACCTTCCTATCTTTCAGATGAAAGACATTCAGCCTTTTTGAAAGTGAACCACCTACCGATGTAACTTTTCACCTCGCGGCCAATTCCAATCTGGTGCGTATCAAACGATGATCAGTCCAACGTTCAGCATCGTGGAGAACTTGCACCTTCACGCCTCCTCACAAGAATATAGGTCGCTGTTTCGATTCTGAATGTATCTAATTCGTCTTATACTTGTTTTTTTTTCTGTCAAAATATAGTGTTAGTAATACATATTTCCAAATATTGAATTCTGAAAAAAAAAAAATGTTGCTGTTCCAATGCTGTGTTTATAGCCCATTCAACATTTCGTGGGGTTTGCCTTCCCAAGCCTTGGAAACAAAAAGAACAATGATATTATCTGCTAGCAGATGGGAACATCATGCAAAATGCCTTTTAAAGCATGATAGAAGGCCAGTTTATCTTCCTCAGTCGCAGACATATTTGGGAAAACGATGAAGAATAGAAACCATCATACAAATCTGATAAAATTCCCTATACGTTAACATGAGCAATTGAAGACGAAATTCGACAAAATTTCTAATGGGAGATTGATATTGAAACAGAATGAACAATATATTCTTTAGTATTTAGTCATGGTTCAGTTGCTTAAGTCATTTCCAGTAGATCAAGGAATAACTTTTTTAATTCAATAAATAATGTTTTGTTTCGAAGATCCCGAAAATACCGGGTAAGATATCCGCAGCACTGAAAAAACCAAAAAACAACCCTCCCCCATCCCCCAAAACAAACAAACAAACAAACCAGCAAGAAATGATTACGTAGAGAAAAAGCTGCAGTAATTGTAACTGCAATGTAGAAGAATAAGGGACTAAGGTAGCTCAGGCAAGAGAACAAATTCCCTGCAAGAACCGAACTTACAACCAAAAACTTTCAAACTGAACAAACTAAGCATTGCTCTTTCAGTCCGCCAAAGATCTCAAATGATCTGATTCCAGAGGAACTCACACCTACACACATATAATTTATTGTTGGTAATATATATATATATATATATATACACACACACACACACACACACACACATATATATATACATAATAATAATAATAATAATGATAATAATAATAATCATCATCAAATAATTGAGTCATCCACAGACAGAACTGGACGGTCAGTAAGGTTGAATTTAAGCGATATATTCATTCGTGTAGAATTCCTCATCCACCAGAGTGATATATATACATATATATATATATATATATATATATATATATATATATATATATATATATATATATATATATATATATATATATATATATATATATATATATATATATAGCCTTTTGCACCGGCATGTCGGTCAATATTTACTACGAGAGATTAAGAAAAGAGTAAAAGGCTACAACTTATATCTTAGACTAACTGGACGAGTCGAAAAATTGTCCTGTAATCAAAGAGACAGCACAATAAATCGAACCGTTCGAAAAAATAAATATATTTCCAGAACGGTCCATTATTAGATTCAGTGTAATGCATGATACTAGAGTCTCTTCTTTTTTTACTGTATTTTATTAATTGAAAAATCTCTAGTCTGACAACCAGATAATGTGCTTTGGTAGCAAGAGTGAATTTACGATCACTCCATGATAAATTGTTTGAAAAAATTAAAATTAATTATAATGTTGCTGTCTTTTATAATGGATATGTATGATATAACTTTGAATGGAGGTGTGTGTGTTGTCTGAGAAAGAAGGAGGGGGAAGTGTTTATCAGTCGGCTCATGTGCAGAGTGAAATTGTTGTTATTCGCCTCTCACTATCTATATACATATATGCACATGTGTACATATATATATATATATATATATATATATATATATATATATATATGTCTCTTCCTGTAAATTTGTACTCACGCATTTAAATCAAGTATCACTGCATAGGAAGACACACAATCTCACCCCACTCCTCTCTTTTCACCTCTCTTCCGCTCTTCTATGAACATAAACACACACCCACACGGGGAGAAAAAGAGGGATTGATAAAAGAGAAGCATCTTGAGGTTAATAATCCGTGTCAAATCTTGACCTTCGACACCAGATTTCAAAGCTGCCAGCCTTTCTTTTGGCACATTGTCGTTTCGGGCCACTGCCACTACAACAAGTGATATTTAAGCTTCAGAACCCTGGTCGAAATTGCTGCAAATCATAGATGCCTACGAAGTAAACAAGCAACGTTACTTCGGCGTGAGATGATGTTCCTTACTTTAAATAATTCTCAACGTTGTTGGTTCGAGTTCTATATCAAGCATTTTTGCTTGACATTTTGCTGTTGATAAAAGTGTTTTTTTACATCACGTTCATTCTACAGAGAGTACATTCATTTACATGTAAAATCTCCAATGGGAAAATGATTAATGTCGTCTGAAGCGTTGAGATGTAGCATCGTCATTATTCTCACGAATTATAGTATCTTCACCCTAGAAACGCCTCGCAATGAAATAATGATGAGCTTATTATGTGGCCCTCTGCCAGACCAAATTAAACTTAGTATTGTGGAAAGGACACTTCGTATGATTATAACCAAATTAGTCTTGTAGTGAGTTTGAATCTGGTGACTCACACTTGTGGTCTTGTGCCGTACTAAGATATAGAAATATCAATAATAAACACAATAAATCGGCCATCGTGTTGTTTTTCTTTACTCTGATGCCTGTTGGATCTAGTAACACACACGCGCAAACACACACACACGCACACACATATATATATGTAAGCTTAAAACCAATAGGAATTATATTATTTTAATGAAATTAATTATTTACGACATGATCAACAATTTTGCCTATGATCAGGGTGTAGTATCTGTACACCATTTCTATGGTAAACAGTCATTCCCAGCACCTTTTTGGTCTATGATCAAAGTGTAGTATATGTTTGCAGTACACATTCCAGTTTCTTTGCGCTGGTGCAATATGCTAGCCAATGATGGCCTACTAAGGTTTAGAAGTGCTGAGCGCTAGAGGCCTAGGATTCGTCCTGTGGCCTCAAAAAATAACTAAGTCCAGTCTCGATGAAGCAGTACACCCCGAACATTCCTTGTCATCGGACTAAGAGGGATTGGTCAGGCTTGTCCTGACGCCTTTGCAACACCAGTTGCGGGGGTTGGAGCAATTTTTGCAGCTCCTCGTAACTGGAATCCCACGTTGAAAACGACCTCGTGTTACATCTTGCTCTTGTGGAGAAGTGAGTAAATAATGATCATAGTGTAGTATTTGTGCAGTCATTGGAAAGTATTTCACACATGGAAATGTATATGTGGGTCTGCATTACTTATCATATATATGTATATATATATATATATATATATATATATGAGGTCGTTCAATAAAGGAAGGGAACTTTAAAAAGAGAGAGGTCTTAGAGAACGTGTTTCTAGCGCTATTGTCTTTTTATCTTCAAGTTGTTAAATGGAGCATCTTGAAGAGCAACTACTTTGTGAGAAATTTCGTTTCAAATGAGTGATCTCTTTTCGGCGTCATATCTTATTTTGCAACAGGAGAAGTGTCCCCACAAAATGTTTCTCCCATTTGAAAAAAATCACCCCTGCGCCCCCATATATATATATATATATATATATATATATATATATATATATATATATATATATATATATATATATATATATATATTGTTTCCTGCGTTTTCTCATCTATGTTGATAGTGCTCGAGGAGAAACATGGTTGTACATCGATCGTAACGACTTCGTGAAATTGATCAGTAACAATAAAATTGTAAATATCCATCCATCTATATGTGCGTGTGTGTGAACACATATTGCACATCATGTAGAGCTTAACTGATGAAACATACTCATGATGAGAGACAAGTGCTTCAATGTTCAAAAGATAATGATAGAAAAGAAACGAACAAAGATGAAGATCGTTGAATATATGCATATTTCTTTGAATGTGTTAATTTTGTACAGTTACACTTCCCATAAGTCTCTGTTGAAAATCAAGTCTACTATTGCGTCGTGTACGACCACGAGTGCTCAGCGAAATTCATCAAGCTTAGCCTAGTGTGGTACAAGGCAACAAATATTGGGTACCAATTGAGGACCAAAGTCACTTCAGTAGTCAAGATCGTTGAGACTAGCTTGCAAGCCGTTGCTCTCGATTAGGCCTCCTCTACCACAAGTTATTTAATGTGTTCTAGCACAATGTAAACGGAATTTATTTCCCAAAAGCCGTGGAGAAAGGAATGTGAATACTTTAGATGAATAACACAAGATCGTTCCGCTTCTTATATGCAAAGGTGAAGCCCATCCTCATTTAATACTAAATGTTAATTTAGTTTTTTACTGAACATCTCCAGCCGAGATAGGAGGGCGTTTTACGTGACCACGAGTCTTATCTGCGATCAAATGTGGTTATAACACATATAGGAATAAACCAACAAAAGAATAAAACAGTAATTAAACATTCTTTCGATAACCTTATAATCTAAAATGATACGCGACATTGCCATATTGACTTCGATGACAACACATTCCTGTTCTGGTTAAGGGATTTCAACAGACCCCCAAATTGTACGTGTGCCATTGCTGATTCATAGGTAACTTATTTATTGCTTATCTGAAAGCGATTTATCAGTAAGAGCTTAGTGAAGCAGTCGTGTATTGGAAGGGCGTGGATCAGAAGAATTTGTTAGGTAGAGATGCTGGCTAATAGATCTTATGCGTAAATAGAAACACAGGAACTCAACGTTGCAGAGTGCTGCGATCAGAAACAGATGCATTTGTAATAAAAGTGGAGTCACTCATTGGTTGTTTCTTATTCCTTTAACTTGTCTTTGTTCCTTTCTTTCATTTGCCTCTATGTTTCGTCGGCTTAGTTTTGTTTTTAAATCTTTCTTTCCTTCTTTCATTATGCTTCTTCTATTCTATTTAATACTCCTCTCTGATCCCCTCTCACTTTGTCATGGTTCTTCCTTTTCGTTTTCTGCTTCTTTCTTATCTCTTCTTGCTTTGCCTTATGATTCTTTTTTTCTGTTTTTCTACATCATCTGCTCCTGTCTTCTTGCTTTGTCAACCCCCTTTCTTTGTTTCTTTCTCTTTGTTTCAAGCTTTTTTCTTTCATTCTGCTTCTTTCTTGATTTCTACCTTATGCTTTTTATGCATGTTTTTCTCTTTCTTTGAATCACTCAATTTACTATCTTTCTCTTCCATTGTGTCTTCATTTCAATTCTTTCTTTCACCCTTTTTTTGTTGATAATTCTAAATTTTGTTACCTTTTGGTTTAATTCATTTCTTCAATCCATCCGTTTTTCATTAGCGTCTTCTTCTCACTTCCATCTTTGACTCTGACATCAGTCCCTCGACCACTACTTCAATCTTCATAAATATTCATTCACTCTAAAATCGGAGTTTGGGTATTGGTAAGTTTGTGCCCAGTGCCACAAAACATTTTCCAAATTAATCAAAAAGATAAAAAAAATCGATAATAGATCTGCTCTATGAAGAACATGATTCTGCAGTACGGTATCAGTCCTGTTTGAATCCAATTCTTTATTCCCTTAAGTAAAATTATGCAACAATAAGAGTCGCCAAGTAGGCACTCAGAAAGTAGTCCATTAGACTGAAATCTCACGGCCTGACCATTAAACTACATATGAAAACGCCTTTGTATATTTGCTGCTCCTGTTGTTGGTGGTGAAAAAGAAAAGTAAGACTGTTATTCAGAAGGCACTAAATAGGAATCTTCTGAGTCAGCCGAATTTTGGCACGACGCCAGAGTTTTCATAAACTGGGTTGGTATAATCTATCGACTCTTGGCGAGGGTGCCTCAAAAAAGCAGTTTTTTTGCCCACCAAAGCACGCTCATTTTAAATCGTACGTACCAACATGTAGTCATTCGCCAGACCAAATCAAACTGTTTCCCCTTCATCTGTATAAGTATGTGAGTGTGCAGTTATTGTTTGCTAACATCAGCTTAGCATCGATTCAATCATTTAAGTTTATGCCTTTTTATATCGATTCGTTCCCTCTATTCAGTAATCATCGTTTAGCGTAAATCTTCACAAACAATTTTTGACACAATCAATCATCCGCAGTCCCTTCCCCATTAACTTTATAAATATGTTTTTGTTTGAGTTGAATCTTTACTCCTCTTGAACTAAAAGTCGTAACAGTCGAAAATTTTTCCATCGTCAATATTAAAAATGATACACAAAAATAACGTAAATTTTTCTGATCTTCAAGTTGAACAGTTTAGACGAAGTCACTTCTTGGTCTTCTCACTTCGATATTTGTCTCTAACATCCGTGGCTCTTCACTTCTTCAATCTTCATCAATACTCACTCACTCACGTGACTTGGGTAGTGGTAAGTTCGTACCCAGTGCTGCAAAACATTTTCAAAATTACTAAAAAAGATAGAAAGTCGATTATAGATTTGCATAGCAGACAGACACCCTATATTTATAAGATTTGCACGACACGACTCTCCTGTCTGCTTCTAATCAGTACTTTAGTATATTTGTAAAATCTGTGACCCATGTAAGATATACAACGCATCCCTCTATTTTTAACTTATTTCATTACTATTGTTTTATCTAGGTATTCTTGGATTTTGTAATATGTCTATCATATTACAATGCTCATATCTGTTAGGTGCAAATAAAGTAGATGCAGTAAAGACGAGATTGAGTTGACGAGACAATTATCGTCGTCCTAAAAAGGGGTATATTATATTCGACTGATATGTTGACAGTTTAATTGTCAATATGATAAACAGTTATGTCTGTTTTTTATATACTAGCAGAAATACACAACTCTGCTGTTTTCTGAATAACTAGAATAAATACAATCGTTCACTACATTTTGTATCAATTACTTTGAGAAATGCAAGCAATCCTCTGTTGGTCCTAGAATGTTGCTTCTATTATGATTGTCGCTTCCTAACAATTGAGAAAATAGTTCTATTTTACTTTTATGAAAAAATTCCAAAAAATGTTAATGATAAGTAAACTATGTATAGGACTTGAAATAAAATTCTATTCTTACAATCAGGAAAAATCTTTTTTTCCTCCAAATACTGTATTCGTTTCGATAATTCCTGTGTGTCATCATCATCATCATCATCATCATCATCATCATCATCATCATCATCATCATCATCATCATCATCATCATCAGTCTTTTAATGTCCGTTGTTGGACATAGATCTTCTTCAGGATTTGCTGCACTTCTCTATCATGGGCGTCGCAGAGCCAGTACTTCTTGAACTTGTCTAGCTCGTCTCACCATCTAAAATTCTGCCGGCCTCGGTTGCGCGTGTGATCTCTGGGGATCCATGTCGTGAGTCGTGATGTCCATCGGTTGTCTGCCATTCTTGCAACTTGGCCAGCCCACCGCCAGGATGGCAAGCCTTTGGCAGAGCTAGCTCAACCTTCCTGTGTGTAAATTCTTTTAAATCAAACTTTTTTTCAGTTTTGATTGCATTCATTCCTGTCTTTTAAAAGGGGCGAAGTCAGCATTTGAACCCGACTTGGCGATTCCGTTTTCATGATGTTTTCTGCTTGGGTACTTCCACTTATATCCACGAATCAAGATAGGTTTCTGACGATCGCACAAGCGTGAAAATCGGAGTCACTATGAAGCGATTATTTTTTTGTTGCTCTCTCTTATTATTTGTTGTGAAACATAGGTACATGTATTTACACACCGAACGAAGGGAAATAAACCGGTAGTTTCAGTGGGAATTACTTGTGGGATCGATCGGACAATTACAGACATCCCCACGGAGAATTTGAATTCTGCTGGCCAATCAGCATACATAAGATTACTTCGTAGAAAAAAAAAATTATGCAGTTCCCGAGTTCTTTCTCTTTCTTAAATTATTTCAGTTCTTTGTTTGCTTGGTTTTTTCTTTCTTTCTTTTCTTTCTTGGCTGTTTCGTTCCTTAATATATTTCCTACTCGTTGAGGCTTGCTGTAACGTGTTTTATGACGACTGGGAATAATTTCGGTTCTATAAAGTGCGGCATTCTGGGCTTATTCTAACGTTCAGTGGCTGAGGTAGAATTCCGAATCCGTATTCCTTCATAGAAAGATATAATGTTCATAGTTCCTCAAAAACACAGTGTAGTTCTTCTTTCGGATAAAAATTGTTCATAATTATTTTTCATCCCTTGAAAAAAGATCCTGTATTCCAATGAAAAATGTCTGCAACTTTTTTTAAGGAAAGTTGATTCCCTTCCTGGTACATTTCAACTAAGTTGGTCAGAAATTTACTCTGGGGATTATGTACCCGAATGTTTTTTGACAAATGTCGATGAATATCGCATGCATTTTGGCTTATTTCAGGGACCAGGTGATGTGCCATGGGGTGAACAATTTTTCATCTGTGAAACTGGTTAATGGTCTACCATGAAGCTTGTGCACATTTTGGTTGAATATGCTGACAGTATGGCACGGCATCCCTTCAATTCTAAGACCAATTTCTTGGTTTTCTATGAATTAAGTATATGGGGATAGCCATGTTTCGTGGAACAAATGTTTGTTTCTGCGGGAAGACATTGTAGCCATTTTTGTTGTTGGCGTTTTTTCCCAGGGATTTCGTTCAGGACGAAATGGCAGTCCCAGTGAGGCGAGAATTTCGTCTTGTGTGGTTCAATATTGTGTCTCTTCTTCTTAACGATACTGTATTTTGTTTGTGACATTCTTCATGCCATCTATATGATTGTTGGAATGTGTTTTTTTCTGTTGATTTTACGTGGAAACGTTTAGCTTATTCATTTTGAGCACCTTGGGATTGAAATAAAACGAGAAGGCTCAATTGTATAGAGGCAGAAAATGTTGAACGGGTCATTCAGGCTTAAGAAAATACGTAGCGTGTATGAGTAGGGATAGATCTTGTAAAACATATACAGACATAATCAAAACGTTGTCACGCAATACTATAGATCTTATAGCTAATTATGCTCACATTAGAAGGATGAAGATATGAACATGCAACAACAACATCTTTTAAAATTTAAGGTTTGAGAAAGATTTTTGTAAAATCATTTCAAGAAAAATGTTGCTTGTTTTTCTCTGTCTTTAATGGGCTTGTATACTGAAATACGGGTCCACCTATTTGCAAACCGTGCAAAGGAAAATAAACTGGTAATTTTCGCAGGAATTCATTGTGGGATCAGTCGGCCAAGACAGACTCTTTTACAGAGAAAATCTTGATTTGTATGGCCAATGAGGGTACGGGTTTAAAGCAGCTCAAGCTTCTTATCGTTTAAGTCAATAAACAAAAGCACCATGATAACAGCGTCAACAGGGGAGAGATTTGAATCGTAGTAGGAAGTCAGAGAAAGACATCGATAGTATATACAACTTGTCCAGTCGGTTGGTGAGGGTAGGGGAGTAGTTGAGGAGGTAGCCTGCGGGTTATTGTGCAACTTCGAACGATAGTACGGATTATGTTATACGATGCTTCTCAATCCACTTTGAGGAAGGTATCTATCTGTTCGATGTCTGTGTTTTCCTGACAGGTTTGAACCTTTTTCCCTCCCAAATCTTTGCCCGGCTTTTTAGATTGGGCTTTTGCTCAAAGAAAACGTTCCATCGTCGGGTTAGAGTAAGATCCCTCAAGAAAATACTACTAAACAGTCATAAGCACTGAGAGAAGAGCAATTGATATTCACAGCTTTCCATCGACGAACGGATAATAAGTTCAGCATTATAGTTATATTGAAAATGAAATAGTTTGAAGGCGTAATAGGACTTAATCACAAGAAATGTTTCTGAATTACTGTTTTGGAGTTGGATCTCAGTCCGTCAATTCCATTTCCCGCGACTTTAACCACTGGACCATTATCACAAGCAATTATTCATTTTGAGAAATTAATAGATCTTTGAATAGAAGAGGAAAAAAGTTATTAGCCTAAGATCGATATGTAAGGATCAACTTCTCACATCATATGCTCATCCTGGGGTTATGTTACCCCTATAGACAAATTGACAGCCTCTAGGTCGAAGGCGTCTAGTAGTTTATAAGACATAGATGCTTAAGATGATATTCACCAGTTTTATGATATTACAAGCAGGTGTACCCGACGTAACCCAGGAAAACTCCTGCTGAATGAAGTTATGCTCGTATGCACTCATCACCCAGGTTAGTCCACACACTCAATGATAGATTCACGTAGACACGGGAACATCCTCAGACCTTCCCGCTCAGCCTCCTCTAAAACCTGAAAAAAATAATTTGCTTCAAAATGGAATTCATGTGCTCAATTTTGGCGTTAGCAGTCCGCACATTAAAGTTGGCCGTCAGATTCGAATTGTCGTGTTTTGGTTGGGGTTTGAATTAGGGCTAGGGTTTTCCTCGAAGAAAAACTTGTTTTATATTTGGGTTTCAGTCAGAATTCTTCAAAAGAAAATATTGCCAAACCTAACATCCAGCGGAAAATGTGTGACAAGTTCAGCATTATAATTACATTATAAATGGACCAACACCCTTCGCATACATGCCATTTTCCCCTCCCCAAACTGACTGGCTTTACAGTAATAATATAAATAGAAACATCCCCCATTGAGAAACCTTTGGATATTTTTTTTATGAAAAAAATTACTGCCCCTATAATGCAGCCGTTTAGGAGTCTAGAAGATATATACACACACGATACCAAAAAAAAAAAAAAATTCGTCACATATACAAATATATATATGTATATATCTATATCTATATCTATATCTATATCTATATATATATATATATATATATATATATATATATATATATATATATATATATATAATGTTCATATTAAAAGTATTTTGTCCAAGCATAAGATAGTGCACTATAAATTTCCCGTCCATTTATATCTTGTAGCGAAAATATTTTTATTGTTGCAATATGTTTAAGTTCTCTGTGCATCGCTAGAGGGACAGATTGCCACAAATATAACAAAATATTGATAAAATAAAGGTTACAAATAAGATAAAAAAATCAATTTTTGGAAAGCTGCAGTCAAGTAGAAATATTGCTTATCGAATCGCATATCTATTTTCAATGTAAATAATATTTATTTATTTTTACTGATTACCCCGTTATGAATATTTTCTCTTGTTCCCATACACATCTGTCAATACAGTGCCTGTATTGAGGATATTAATACGATTGTAGATGTATCTCGATGGTTGAACAATAGGTGTGAAAATAATTTTATGGTTCTATTTTCCTGGCGAGTTGGTGATGTTCATTATGATCTGTTTGTGAGTGAAGCAACAGCCTCGTTTTCTTCCTTAAATCGTTGGGCAGGGCTTTTATAGTTTTTACCAAGTGGGGCTTAGTCTGTCACAATGTCACAATAACAGTTACCAGTGAAAATCGAACTCACTATACTAGCTAATTGTCTGCAACACAAATTTGCAAACCATTGTCTTATGGTAGCCTCTCTAGTGAAGGAGTTATAAATGAGATTTCGGTTACTTTTCCAACTGGGAAGTAAACCACTTGCTTATTGGTGGACATTACTTTGATTTGCCAGGGATCATGAATCAGAAATTAAATTTGGAACATTCTGAACCTATTTTCTATAAAATTGAAATTACTGGTCACTTCAACTGTTTTAGTGACAAAAGGTAAACTGAAAACCTTCTTAACCGAATGGCATTTAGGAATCTTCGGAAATATACTTGTCATATAAGGTAACTGCTGTGTTTTTATATATTTCCAACTTAATCCAGTTATTCCATTTATTTCATTGAATTTAATCAAGTTTATATATATATTATATCTATCCCCCAATGGAAATTATGAAAACTGTAAAGCTCCAAAACCAGAAAATATATTCCATAAAAGGATATTAATTTTTAGGGTCCATTCTACGTAAACATAATTATGTATGCCAGTAATTTTAACTTCATCTCATTTATTACCACCCTTACAAATAAACTAATATTATTTCTAATCTTAATGTATTCCACTCAGTGTTAAAGTTCAAAAGGCTCACTGCAAAGACAGCAATTTTCTAACAATCGACACATTCGTTTACCCAATTTCCAAATTCTGAAAAGTGACTGGTCCAAAGATTTTGGATGAGAGATTGTACGCCTGTACATAGCTTAACATAGTACAACAGATTGAGTGAGATTTAATGAATGTTGGGAAGATTGTGTTGAGCCAATCTTCAAAATGGGGTTTGCCTGCCAGCATTGATAATAATAATTTTTACCTGAGCCTAAACATCAACGACTGCCATCTGATGGAGTTACGTAACTAACTAATCCAACTACCGGGCCAAATATTTATTTAGTAAGTTTAGTTTAGTCTGACACAAGGCCTCAGTAGTAGGGGACCTAATATCGAATTAGTCTGTGTGATAACTTTACTTACCGTTGCATTACAGCAGTAGTACTATAGTGACATTGTAACTATTTAGAATAGACGGTGACTATATCAAATCTCCGTTAAGGAATACGTCTTTCTTAAAATGAACAAATCTGTTCTAAATTCAATGCTTTATTTTCAGTTTTCAAAATTCAGATACAATATGAATATTTAAAACTGAAGTGTAGTTCTATTCAGCGGGGAAAACCTTTCGTAGAAAACGTGTATTTAGATGAAAAAGAATGACATGATAGCTTCTTGGATTCAGATTAGCAACATTATGAAATACTGCTGTGAAATCTGATATAACTTTCACATTTCCTTTGAAATCATGAAAATCTATTTGGAACATGGATCTGTCTCAGGTCGTAACTCAGAAAATTTTGTTGATCTTGAATCATTATAAAAAGCTTCAGGTATATGAAAATTTTAATTGAATATAGATAGCTTTGCGTTACACCGGTATATTTTATGAGAGCTATCATCGTAAATATGATAATTTTTCAAGAACTTGTACATAACTTGAATTTATTTTGTGAAACCCAATCATCATAAAGATGAAAATCATGTAGAGTTTGAAATTAAAGTTGACTATTTTGTTGGGTATAAGATCCGTTGAGAAAAATCGTAATACGGAGTGTGTATATCACTTGAATGTAACTCCTGAGCTAGAAGATGAAGGATGTATTTAGGATTTACTTATTGGTATAATTTGTAAAACTGAGTCATTTTATAGTTGCTCCAAATGTTTTTTGTTATGTACACACTATAATGTTAATGAAACATTGTAAAAATTCAAATATGATCCTCAAACATTACACACACACACACACACACACACACACACACACACACACACACACACACACATATATATATATATATATATATATATATATATATATATATATATATATATACATATATATACTATTCATGGCAGACATATGGAATTACCACACTTAGAGGATATTCATAAACCTTATTTTTTACTCCACAGCAAAACAAACCATAGATATTGCACAAAACAAATTTGTTAATGGCTTGATATTCTGGCTTCATGAAATAAACTCAAACAAATTAAGTTGAAATATCTAAATCATTGGCATACTTCTTTCAGGTCAAGTAGAGAAAACATTATGGAATTATTTAACGCAGAGGAAAAAAGATTATGAAACCACATTGTAATTTGCATTCCTATAACAAATTCTAACACAAGCATAAATAAGTAAATTAGTCTTCCGTTAAAAGAGTATTTTCAGACCATAACAACGTATTGGACTTATTGTTGGACTGGGTTAATTGGAAAAAAAAAAACAAACAAACAAAAGAAGGCAGCTTCAACAAGAGAGCTATCAATTGAAAAAAATGGAAAAGATTATAAAACTCCTTCGAGAAGGGGTTTCAGTTTAGCAAAAGGTGTTGGTTATTTCCCGACAGATGTATCTGAAATGTGCTGCAAGTATAAACAAAATGGTAAAGTTGTAAAGGTAAACATACAGGTCAACATCTCAATAAATGCAAAAAAATACGAAGGTAGAAATTTCACAAAAAATCAAATGGCTGAATGAAACGGAATTCTCATACAGAAAAGCCAAAACGAAAGCACTAAAACGTAAACAGAAAGAAACACGGTTATAATGGTCTAAAGAGAAGCAATAATGTAGTGATGATTGGATGAAAGTGATATTCAGGGATGAATCATAAATCAGCATTAGCCAAGGTGATGATGCTGCATCTTTTACCTGCTGCCATTCCAAGAAAATGCATAAAGATATCTACGTGGAGAAAACAATCAGATTCCTCCCCTCATTCATAACATAAGATTGCATGACTGATAGAGGACCATGGGAGATAGCAACCTAAACACTCAATACACAGGTGCACATGAGAGTTTGGGACACTTTTCTCATTGCACCGATAGAAAAAGCGTTCGATTTGAGAAAGTTGGTATCAGCTTGATTGAAAAAAATGTTTCTCGTTGGTGGAATCTTTGCCTCAAAGAATTCAAGCAGTTATAAAAACATGAGGGGAGTGAGAGACAAAGTATTTGTTGTGATATTCTTGCATATTTCTTCATTATCAAGTGATTCAATATTTTCCCTTGATCTGAGAAAATATACAAAATATTTTGATACTTTCATCTATTTTTTGATATGTTTCATGGAGCTTGAATGTTCAGCTATCAAACAAAATTGTTTCAAAACATGAATGTTATTTGTCTATTTGCAACGAAGTAAAAAACATGGATGAACATCTCGTAAGTGAGTTGACTCCATATTTTTTCAATATGAGCAGAGTACGACAAAGACAAGAAACAAACAAACTGTAAAATATATTGGATCCATCTATCATACAAACTTTAAATGAAATTATTTATTTTCAAGCTTAATATTTCAAATGTAGTTGAAAATCTGATTCTAATAGATTTTACCATCTATATAGTAGATTGCTGTGTGATATTGGCAAAGTGAAATGTTTGAAGTAGTTGATAGTGAGAAAATTTTGTTCGGCCAAACTCCCAAGTGGGTATAGCCAACGTCCTTTGAAAATCAGCATCGAAAATGCCTACTTTTTACCTGATTTCCAACATTTCCTAGTGGCTTCGGGTAGACGATACGCATTTATCTCAATCACAAAACAGGTCCGAATTGCTCAATGGAAAATGATATAGAATAAGACAATACCAGGTGTTAACATTTATCTTGACGTCATTTCTTTGTCAACTCATTTTTTATACGATCTCTATCGAAGCATTTTCCTCGGTTGCTACTAACGTTATAAAATATTGCCGTCCACATGAATCTGCATAATTTTGCACTTCCCTTTTTTGCTTCAGTTTTACATTTAGTGCTTTAGATAATAATAATAATAATAATAATAATAATAATAATAATAATAATAATAATAATAATAATTATCATTATTCGTAGTAGTTGTAGAAGTGGTGGTAATAGTAGTAGTAGTAGTCACTCAATTCGGTTTTTGGGTATTGCTTTTTGTTTTTTTCATTCAATTTGCTTATTTTCTATTTCACCAGGACGTTTTCCCAGTACCGATGTAAACAACGCAGCTGGTCGCCAGTCTCTATCACTGCCATTACGTTTCGCCGTCGGCTGAGAGTTCCAACATTTTATCTGTGTGCATAGGTGCATAAGTGCGTGTATGTCTGTTTATATGTGCGTAGATGTTGTTGCGTCTGAGTGTATTTGATGTGAAGGAACACTGAAGAGGGGAAAAATTGCTAGTGGCAGGGTCTCCAAACTGATATTTCCACTGACTGACGGGTTATCATTTTTTTTTGTTTAGTTTGCCTGTATGTAATATTTTTAACACATACACATGGCATACACATACACGCATACACACGAGCATAAACGCGCTTGTTTGAAAATAGCATAAAGAAATGCATGCAAAATTTATGTGTAACTTGTCCACGAAAATGAATATATATATATATATATATATATAAGCATATATAAAATATAAACATATTGAACATATATATTCGGGCATATTTATATATGCATGTTTTCGTAAGAAATATTCAAATATGGAAATATATATGTGTTTGTTGCTATCCTCGAGGTAAAAATGGGTGGTATTAGCAAAAAAAAGTGAGTGATCTTTAATATTAAGTTTCGAAGAGCTCAAAGCTATTATAAGTGTTTGTCTATGTTTATCTTTCTTTCTCTCTCTCTCTCTCTCTCACACACACACACACACACACACACATATATATATATATATATATATTGAAATATGTCATTGATTACGATAAGGATGATAGCTTTCATATGGTACTGCATAACCAACTAATTTAGACTCTTCTGTTCTTCATATTCACATTCTCTTCTCCACCAACCAATCAAGCGTTTCAGTGACGAGATATTTTATCAAAATGTTTGCCAATGAGGCATAGCTCTGCAAGACGTGGTATTATGCTGATGATTATCGTGGTAGGAACCTGCATCAGAGTTGGCAAAATATTTTGGTAACGTTGTTGTTTGTTTGTTTTCGCACATGCAGCGTATTCTCCAGGCTTGTCGGTCTTGTCTGAACAGAAGTTCCAACAAGTTCATGTCATTGAAATATTTCTCAGAGAACGCATCGAATTAAAACTCGAATCATATTTCTAAAATGGAATGCATACTTAACCTGAAACTGACCCAAGTTCTTGCAAAACCAGTAAAAATACTCTGACTGATAAATAATAAGTATAAGAATTCATATAGATTTTGCAAAAAATGTTTTTTATTTTCGCATCAACCTAATCCAAAAACTGGAGATGGTCAAAATTCCGGCAATATTTGATGGTCATCTTAATGTGAATAGAATCCTTTCTCGCAGATCGAATGCCTCTTCGTTACTCGCCTCATATTTGGCATAATTGCGTAGTTGCTTAAAATACTTCTGGTCTCTTAAGTCCAACTTAAAAGCAGGATTCCTCTCTGTATAATCTTTAGGCTGGGTAATCACCTACCATACGAGGGAATAAAGGCTACATTTGATATCACTGTGTTCATATAAAATCTATCACATTCATCTTACAAATCCAAGTATTTTCAGTTAGTAGGATATATGTGTATTCCTTTAATGTACCCCATCTACTCGATATATCTTTCCATCTGTCTCAGTCTGTTCGAGTGTATATCCTTATATGAGCTTATTTCTTAATCTGTCATTCTTCCTGAGGGAAAACTATATAATCGCTGGCTGTAATGATGAAAACTAGAGTGAACCAAATTTTCTCATCCCTTTTGTCTAAACTTTGAAACCATTTCAAAACACGCTATCGTAAGAGAAAATAGAGTATGTTTTTCAAGACTTACTCGTAATCATTGGCACAAAATGTCACCAACGTTTGGCAGTCGGAATCCGGATCATTTTTTGGCTTCAGTATTTAGGGTTAAAACATTTATGCCACTCTGTTTGAGATGCTCAGTACACATTCTCGAAGCCGATCCCGCGAAGTCGTTATACATACCATTGCACACCATCAAATCTTTCTCTATAGTTGTCCACATTACTTAAAATGACAAATTAACTTGTAAAACTTCACTTGAAGTAGGGAGGGAGTAAGGAATATTGAATGTAAACGTTGAATCTAAAGTGTTTTTCCTTATGTAAACAAATAAAACATCAAAAAGTGAACAGAGCAATGTTTGTTGACATCCGTTTGGGTTAGTAATTCCCGAAAGGGGAGAGTATTTCGACCCAACCCTTTATCATTTACGGTTTAACTATTTCCGCAGTGACATGGGCTCTGTTCGGAAGTGCGCCTGGGGAATATATATATATATATATATATATATATATATATATATCATGAACCGTTATGTCCCCTGCTGGACAAATGCCTTTCCCATCTTCTACCATGACGAGCATTTTGGTGCCATACTGTGCCATGTTGTAATGGCAAACGTTTCTTCCTCGTCTGTCCAGCTTATATCTGTCCTTTTTATATTGTTTTCACTGTCACTGATCGGTTACCCTTTTGCTCTATGTGTCCTCTTTTCTTCTCGCTATATGACCTAACCCATCTCCATTCTTGTTACTTAATTACTTGCACGATATCATTCACACTTATCATCTCTCGGTTCCATGTTGAATTTGATCTACCGCTAAGGGTTTTTCTTAATATATCTCTTGATGATTTTGTAAGTTTAAAGGGTTTTGCACTCGTGCATCATAGCTGATAATAATAATAATAATAATAATAATAATAATAATAATAATAATAATAATAATAATAATAATAATAATAATAATAATAATAATAATAATAATAATACATGTTAAGATAACTCTGCCTACCCCGGTGTTAAGGTGTTATTCAAGACTGAAACGACGGGATGAGTGGAATGGTGATCTAATTTCCACGGATGAACCATTGGAAGGAGGCTAAGCCAGACAAATTGGCTGGAAGGTGCCATTCGACATATCTCCGAGTCAGTGTCAGTTCGTTGCAACTCCTCCAGAAATTGCACGTCATCTTCCCTAATGTATGGATACTGAGCCAAAGTATATAGCCTGCTTTCATGCAAGTTGATGTCCATCCTAAACGAATTCACACCTAGGCAGTCTAGGGTTCCACTTGGCCGCCGCGTCTTCTTCATTTTCTTCAATATTTCTAAAATCCGACAGCGATAGGCAACGGTTAAAAGTCACCGGCTTTGTTGAAGCCGGAAGTTTCTGATCTACACGTCGGCTATAGGATACTATTTCAAGAGCTGTGTCCGTGACTGAGTAGACATGTTTAGGAATACTCTTATGGGAAGAGTCCTAGAAAAGGTGAACCAAACACACGGCGCCACAACCAATGCCTGACAAGATAACCGTTGCCTAGGGGTCTACGTAATGTTGCAGTCAATAACCAAAAACAATGAAACACCAATACAAACCCCAACTAATGGATCTTGGAATTTTAGAACACGCTGGATCTGAGGGATGAATATAGGTATGAAAGATGTATGGCTCAAGTCACACACAAATTCGGTCACTTTGTGCGAAACGAGATTTGAGGACGAAAGACCTCTGGAAGAATGAGCATCTTTTGGAAAAGGGGAACCTGGAGAACCTTGGTTTCATGGCGTTGGATTTACCATCAAATTTGCTCAATTTGAGAGTCTCAATTTTACACCAATAGCCATTAAAGAATGTCTGGTGTTAATCCTGCTATCATAATATTCTACATAAAGATTGTTGTATCTGCCTATGTATAACACAGGACACTGACAACTACACCAAGGAAGAATTTTGCCAAGCGCTCAATGACTCAACAAGCACCATACCATTAACGGACAGAATGCTCTTACTTTGAGACATTAATGCAAGAGTTTGGGGAAAAACATCTTCTCTGGAACAAAGTCGTTGGCAAGGAAGAAATCGGAAATGTTAATGACAATGGACAAATGTCTCGACGAGCAAAACATACTTTCAATTATAAGCGCCTTCTTTACCTTTCTAGACAACATGGGTGCACCCTAGATTGGCATCTTTGTGTCTGCGTCATTACACACCAATGAGATCTGAAAGTTGTGCTTACCACATGTGCAATGCTTTCTGCCGATGACTGCCGAACTGTCCATCGTTTGCTAATATCACAACTGAAGATCCACTTGAACTGTAAACGATTTTACACCCAATGCAATGACCCCAGCAAGAAAAAAAGTTTGATATCAGGAATCTTTCTAATCCTGGGGCATCATCAAAGTAACATGCCACGATCATTAGATTACTAAATGAATCTCAAGTGGAGTCCTGTATGGATCATGAAGGCCTTGAAGCAGATCATCATGGAAGTTGTAAGAGAAACCATCAAATATGAAGAGAAAAATATATTGACTGATTTGACTACAATAACAAGGAAATTATCAAGTTGAAGATATCAATAAGCCGAGGGAATCATCAAGCTGAAAAATAATTGAGAATTATGCTGAGTACAAGATCACCATCTTGCTGTGCCAAACAAAGCCACTGGAACACTTGCTGACAACGGAAAGCTCTAAACTTTCAGAAGGTTCTGTGCAGAAACTATCGGGCAACTATAAATTGTCGATAAGGTCACAGTAAAAAACGGTTTTCATACGTTGGAGTAAAACCTTCAGTCTTTTCTGGACAAAGAATTGACCGCAGCCGAAGACCACCCACAGAGTATCCAACAATATTCTATTCAACCTGGTTTCGTAAGATCACAATAATTCATCAAATTCGTCTGAGCCCCCATAAAACACCGGGACCTGAGAATATCACTCTGGAACTTCTCAGACTTGGAGGGGCAGAGCTGAAAAATCGCTATTTACTCTCCTACGCATTTGGGAACACATTTTGGCCCCTAAAGTTCTGAAAGATGCCGTATCAATCACATTGTTTAAGAAAGGTGATTGAGGCAACTACCGAGAAATTTCACTTGTCTTGATTTGGGGCAAGATATTGGTTTGATTTCTTATAAATTAAGTACGAACTTTAGTTGAAACCATCTTACCGGGATTACAATGTGAATTCTGAGAGTATTGATGTACGATCGATATGATCTGTTGTGCCAGGAAGCCTCGAGAAAGAGAATAGAGAGCCACAAAAGTACACTACTTTTTCATGCAGCCTGGAAAATGCATTTGACTGTGTACCATGTGGAGCAAAGTCGCTGTTTTGGATGACCAAATCATTTTATATCTTTCAAGTTCTCCACGACGGAATGAAAGAGCGCGTAGTCCATCGAAACTCACTGTCTGAAGAATCTGATATCACATGCAACCTGAAGCAAGGATACATTCTAGCATCAACCCTCTTCTCCATGTACATGGCTGCTATGCTTTGAGACATCCCGGATGACAACCAAGGAATCAAGATCCGTTGCTAATTTGATGAAAACCTGTCAGATATATAATGCTTCTGATCACAAAGGCATCAAATTACAATATGATGATGATAACACAACACTAAGCTTGACCGAGAAAGACCTCTGAAAATCGACCAATAACTTCGTTTAAGCAACTTTGGGCTACGTGTCAATGTAGCCAAAGCAAAAATCCTTGCTCAACCGATTCCTGGACGACACTTACGACATCGAGCAGTTTCTATCAATAACAAGCAAATCGAAGATGTCAATCAATTTTCATTCCTTGGAAGCATCTTGTCATCAAATAGACAATCGGAACTGGATGAATACAAGCATTGCATGATGCGTTTTGGAGATTGTGAAACAGAGTTTTTAGTAACAAACTTCTCAATGTTTGTTGTTTTAGGGATGATGAAAGCCTCACCTTAATGTCTCCATAAAATGTTTTTGTCATTACACCCCAAAAGTTCTAGTTTTTTCTTTGTCTGACCATAATATATTCTTTCAGAATGAGATACGTTTATTGATTTGTTATTTTGCGAATGCTAGAGATCTCAAAAGACTAGCTTTTAGAAAAAGGATGTTACAAGGTTTGAGCAGGGCTCTGGTAATAGCATTTTTGTTATTTTAACTCCAGCAGCCAACGGTTTCTAAATTATTCCTGTGATCCTTTGGTCGAATTGATTGGGGTATTTTCTACTTCTGTTGTGTCCGACAGTTTCTTCTTCTTACCTCGTCTATGTTTATTTGCAACTATTTCCGCACTTGAACTTCAAAATGATGTCATGATGTAAATGATTATAATGCGATTGGAATCACCAACGTAAATTCTTCTGGAAATGAATAGATATTAATATATTAATATTTATTTTATAATCTACGGCATATACATGAACAAATCATAATTTCATTTATTATTTTTATACTGTTTATAATTTCTCCTGTGTCAATAATTAAGGACATGGCATTTTCATTTTGTTATAAGTGGTTAAATATACACTGTACAGAAGTTTTCTTGTGTATGAATCCACATAACATTTATATCTGCCCCCACCTAAAAGACAGACTCAACTGCTACCCTATTTGGAATTTTATTCTTCATAAACTAAATAAACTAACGTCGTCTCATTAATTTCAACATGTCAGCAGTGTACATATATAATAGTGTCAGCACTACACACACACACACACACACACACACACACACATATATATATATATATATATATATATATATATATATATAGTTGCACTTGCTCGTGACATTGTGAAAGCACGTTGATGTACTTATAAAAGAATAATTGGGTGTAAATAGATGTGTGTATAATGTGCATATATTTCGCAAATACACCTAACTAATATTTTTATCACAATCACTCTCTCACTCACTCACGTAAAGTTATGCCCCCGCACACATGCATACACCTAGAGTAAACTTTTAAAAGCAAAGGGCGTCGGCAGACCCGAAGTGTGTAGATATTTTGTACATGTCTTCAGCATAAACAAATTCTTGTCAGACGTCAAATCAAATATTTCCTATTCCAGAAACGGAACTTTTCACGTGACACACCCAGGCCCTCGCTAACCTCTACCTCTCCATACCATCTAGAATTTCGACCTTCGACCCCAAGAGAACCTCAATTTGTTACCAAATGCACGTCATGCAAAATCCAAACTCGCCTCTTTCGTTCGTTTTCTCTCTGGTCGTTTTCATTTTTTTATTTTTATTCTATGCACACAAAGACAAATCGTATTTTTTTCAAATATTGCTCACGTTTGGAAGGTCGTTATGATTGAGATTTCAAATATGAAAGAGTATGGTATGGGACAGAAACAACATCTTCATAGTTAATGACTTTGAATAACGTTTTGCATCACTAATTTTTATTACTCAAATTCTCTCTTTCCTTCATTGATCGCCTCTTGCTTCTGATCTTCGTCACCTTTTTTTCTTGCGTCTTTTTCTTTCTTTCTCTTTTTCTTTCTTTCTCTTTTCCTTTCTTTCTTAGTTCTACTCGCTCTGGTCCTGCTCTCTCCTCTGATCATCATCTTTCTTTTCTTCTTCTGCTCCACTTCTTCCTCTTGCGCCTTGTTTTCCCTCTTCTTCCTCTTTCTTTTTCTTTCTTTCTTTTTACTGATCCAACTTTCTCTTCGTTTGACCCCTCTTTTCTTCATCGTTCTCTCCTTTCTATTTTCCCTCTTTATCTTCATCTGCTTTTGATCATTTAACCCTCCTTTCCCACAGCATCTTCCTTCTCCTTCTCCTCATATTCTCCATCTTCTCTTCACTCCACATTCTCCTTCCTCTTCACTTCTTATCATTTAACACCCCCCTTCTTTTTCATATTCTTATTATCTTTCTTTATTCCGTTGAGTAATTCTAATTTCACTTCTCTTCTTTCCAGTTGCGTTTTCCTTTCACAATTTTCCTTCATAACTTTAAAATTATCTCTTTGTCTCCCTCGCCGTCCCATTTCTCTTCTTTATTTGTGTTGACCGTTATTCTTTCGGTCCATTTCTACTTTGGATGATTTCTCACATTTATTAAACGCAATTTAGTATAGCGAAATGCTAATGGAGGTTGGAAGATTGTGTCGCGCCATTCTGTCGAATCAGAAAAGCTTGCCAGCACGCTTTTTCATTATTCTTTTTCATTTATCCTCTTTTTATCCTTTTCTTTATCAATGTGTCTGCTTAGTTAATTCTTTCATGGTACGTAGAGGTTTCTTTTTTCCAATTGTCTGAGTCCCTCTTCATATTTTTTCTCTTTACTTTTTTTTCTTAAATTGCATTTTACTTTTCTTCATACATCTTTTTTTCCTGCACATTCTCATAACTACCATCATTATATTTTATTATTCTAACTTTTCATCATCCTCATTCCAATTATCAACATTTTCATCATTCGGTTCGTCATTTGAGATTCATCATGTTTTTCCGACCTCTTCATCACGAACACCTTTTGCAGGATGTCCTTTATTTTCTTTCCTTCGTATTCATTATGCTATTCCTCAACATCATTTTCCTTTTCAGTTTTCCAGTATTCCTTTTCTCCTTCTGATTCTTCACTGTTATCATGATTTGCTTTCTTCTTCTTTTTTAGGTCTTGCGTTGATTCTCCTCCACCTCTCCCTCCTCTCGATCATCATCATCATCGTCATCATCATCATCATCATCATCATCATCATCATCATCATCGTAATCGTTGTGGATGTAGTCAGCACCATCAACCTCATCAACCTTTCTTCCCTTCCTTTGATTCTTTTAGCTCATCTCCGTTATCATGATTAGCATCCTCCTTTTTTCAGCTAAAGCATTCATCATCATCATCATCATCATCATCATCATCATCATCATCATCATCATCATCATCTCTTCTCTCCTTCTATTGCTTCTGATAAGACTCTCTTTACTTCATCATCATCAACATTATAGCTTTTTATTTTTATTTCTTGATCACCATCATCATCATCATCATCATCATCATCATCATCCTTGGCAGCAGCCTCTTCTTTTGCTTCAATTCCTTCGCTGTTTATTTTTGCATTTTTTTTTGTCTCGCTCTGTCTTCGTCTTGCTCACTTTCTTTCCTCCTCATTTATCGTATTGCGTCGTTAACGACGTGCAAATGAGAACCGAGCAAACAAATTCGCCTCAAACAAACACCCCCGCCCATAAACACCGAACCAAACAATCGAAACCTATTAACGTTCAACGTTTCTACAGGCAGAACCGGCGAAAAACGATGGAAATTGAACAGAATTTCTCGCCTTTGCGAGTAATTGATATAAATTAGCGCGGAATTATTCGATGCCTTATTATTCATTGGTTTTCTTAACATATGAACTAAAATCGCTGCTTTTAATGAGACATTTACAAAATCCATTTTCACATCGTTAATTCCCGCCATTCCATAAACGAATTCAGTTTTGGGCGCGAATGGAGAAGCCAATCAGGCGTTGTTATTTTTATTATTAGTACTGATGTTGTTGCTGCTATAATTGTAATTTTCATTGTTGTTATGAGAACAATAATACTATCATTCGATAATATTTATCATTATTAACATCATCTCTGACAAGTGTCAATAGTGTCAGTACTATTATAAACTTTATTACTAGAACGCTAGTAATCATCACATTTTCCAAAATAACAATGTTACTATCATGGTCATAATCCTTGTCTTTTCGTATACGTTACACAGAAGGTTTTAACATCAAGGTTGAATAGAAGGAACATAGTATAGGCTATTTACACCTTGGTTGTTTCCCTATTGATATATGGACGTGGAGTAATCGATTAGACAAAAGCATAGCTTGAGAAGATGGATTGGAGAACACAGGAAATAATGACCATGCATCGAGCATTACATCCAAATAGCATTCTAAATACTGAGGGAAGATGGTGCTAGGGGTGATCAGTGTAGTACATTGAGTTATTCAGGAAAAGAATGGGTTGATAAGGCATGTGAAGTCATTGGCTGAACTGCAGGGTACATTAGACATCGGGGAGAGCAAAGAGCCAAAGACATTGAAACAAGAAATAAAACAGAGCCTCATAGAAGGATAGAAGGAGAAGAGTTTATATAGAAATATAGCGCAGGAGGTAGAAAAAATTATCGATGAAGAGAAAACATAGCTGTGAAAGAGACAAAAAAGTACGATTTGTGCAGCTCAGGTGAACAAATGCGATAAAAAAGCACATTGATAACAAGATACATCGGAATTGTGTTGAAGGTGTTGGAAATGCCATGAAACAGTGGCTCATATTCAAGCAAAATGCCAAAAACTTGCAAGATGTGAATATGAAGTGTGGAGACAATAAAGTTTCTCAAATTTTACTTTGGAAACTGTTTCAAAAATTGGTTTCGAAATGCCCTGATAGATAGGACAAGCCAGCAGCAGATATTGGGACTGCGCAAAATGAAATACTATGGGATTTAACAACTCACTTAGTCGTAGATTATTAGAAAAGAATGAGTGCCTAATCATTCACATAGGCTGCCTGTTAGATAATAGGGTCGAATCCAAAGAAACAGAGAAATTAGAGAAATACCAGGACCTTGAAGGTGAGATCAAGAGACTGTGGAAATTGAAAGAAATGACGGTTGGCCCAATGGTTATAGGAGCGTAAAGAACCATAAATTGTCGACTTGAGTCGGTGTTTGAGACTCACACTGTGTACATATAATAATAATAATAATAATAATAATAATAATAATAATAATAATAATAATAATAATAATAATAATGATAATAATAATAATAGAAGTAGTACTTATTATTATTATTATTATTATTATTATTATTATTATTATTATTATTATTATACTCGTTGAGTTGGATTTCACTGGAGATCAAGTGACATAAGTCTTTCCAATAACCCTTGACACTCTTCGATATTCCTTCTGATTTCAGTATTGCTGGATAATCTCTAGGTCTGTTCCCTAGACCCTGCCCACGATTGCTAATTTTACAGCAACAACCAGCTGTGTATGTAACTCACGATATTAGGGAAAAGATTTATTCTACGAATACGTCAAAATTTTCATTTACTCTGAGAGTTATATACTCAGTATTACTGGGAATTCCAGCGGTAAGTGAAAGAATTTACTAGAATCAGTTTTGTTCACGTAGTTCATGTAGGTTCCCAAATCGTTCGCAAATCTAAGGTTGTTTAGGTATTTACCATCAATTCTGATTCTTTTATCTATCAAGTCTAGATTTCGGAAGATCATTTCGAGGTAATCTCTGAAAAGTCTGGTTGGGCCAGGATCACCCTGTCTTACTCTTTTTTGAGTTGGAAGAGCTCCGAATCTCTATGTTGGCTGATGAATGAACCGCTGAGTCAGTAGATGTGTTGTAGGAAAAATAGTCACCTCAAGGAATGAAGAAAACAAAAACAAACTAATTATATCCAGTTTATATTGGAACATACAATCGGATTTCTCAGCATTTTTAGCTTTTTTGATATTTTTGTTGTGAATGATATTTGAATTTCTATGATAACAATTTTTATGAATTTGTCGGGTCAGAATTGTATAGAATTAGGTGTTGATGTGTTTCTGTTTATTGTTAACACTAAAAGTTAAGAGATTTTCTATCTTTCGGCGTCCAGGTTCTATTTGGCACTCCAGGTAAGACAGCATTAAAAATAAACTCTGGTAGACATTTTTTTAGAATGTAAACAGACAGAATCACAAAATAAACACTCCAAAGATTAAAAAAAAAAAAAATAGGTGCAAAAAAATCCAGGGGTCCACCATGGATCTACTTTTCCAACTGGACCCCCCAACCCCTAAAAAAAAGGATGATGTTATCAATCCCATCCATAGATATATCGTTCGAGGTTGTATTAAAAGGAATGGAAATCAACAAAAACTAAAGGACAAAAGAGTTATAAGTGACTTAGGTTTACAAATTGATTTCCCTAAGAGTAGTAGTAGTAGTAGTAGTAGTAGTAGTAGTAGTTGTAATGGCGGGTGTTTGAGAGTCAACTTTTAGAGTTTTGATCAAATTGTGAGCTGATAGCATTTTCTTATCTCAATTTTATAAATAATAAGTCGTCAAATGAGAAATTGGAAGCGTAACTTTCTCATTATCTGGCTACTTCCGGGATAAAAGTGTGAATTACTTGGAAATATAACTAGAATTGAAATTAGAGTTGGGTTTATCGATTTGAACTTCTATATCCGCCGTTGTAATGACTTCATTAAGGCAATAAATAACCTACATTCTTTACACACACACACACACATATGTCTTTATTTTTAGTTAGTGTGAACGTACATTTGTTTTATATATATATATATATATATATATATATATATATATATATATATATATATATATATTAGCGATGTATGCTGCTTTGTATCTTCGGTGTGTATCTTCGTGCTACGAATGAACGCGAACGCAAACATATTTTAGTGCCTGTAGAAGGTGAAAAATAGTAAAAGCATTGTTGGAACAACGTAGGGAAGGTGGCCTTGTTTGTGAATTGTAGAGTTCCACACTTTAGCGCATTCTATGTTGCAAACAGCGAATAAGTAAAAAGAAATAAGAGATTAATGAAAGAAAAATTGAATTTGGATTGGACCCTAATATCCACAGAAATGTGTAGAGTCACATGATCAGTCAAATCAATATATTTTCAACTGCCTTGAAAGGTCAAAGAGTGTGCAACACTGCCAAGCAATTGACAACAAAAAGCAAAAATCCTCGTTAGAACCAAAGAATTCTTTAAAAAGGATAGTTGTGGGGAATCAAAGATCAGTTTTGGGTTATAGAAAAACAAATATGAAACTTCTAACATCCGATTGAACACTATTAAATCCATTATCATAAAATAGAGAGACTGTGGCATTACAACACGCTCACCAAAAACTCACAGTCCGAATAAGGAGGACATGAATGAAAGAGGTAGCAAATTGACCTAAGTTAACGCTAAAGGAGCTGAAAAGTTCCGCTGAGACAATTGGTGTACCTGTTCATGGCTTGACAATCTTTCAATTTTGCTGAATTACAACACGTAATGCAAAAAAGAAAGAAAAAAAGTTAGTCATGGGCCTACACTATAATTCAAAGTCGATGTATTGAAGCGGTTTTCCTATGGGTTGCAGGTTCGATTCCTGCAGCAGCCCCATTTAAAAAAAAAATGTTTATTCTATTAACGTTGTCCAGGCCAAACGGTACATTCACTGTGTTATAACGGGTATCCATCCCGTATAAGAGTTTCTATATGATATAAAGCATTGTATAATTATCCTGTCGGATCATATATCCATTTCTTAGAATATATATATATATATATATATATATATATATATAGAGAGAGAGAGAGAAAGAGAGAGAGAGAGAGAGAGGGAGGGAGAGAAAATTACGTGTGTATGCCCATAATTACACATTCATCATGGATATTTTAGCACATAGATGTGATCGTACATGGATGTTTTTATCAGCATGTTGCCGTGTTTGAGCGCTACGTCTGTTTGCGCATGTGTGATTGAGATTTGAATCCTTTTTCTAATGAATTTGGCATAAATGACTGCTTTAGCAATGGCCGAACTGATTGCAATTCGAAATAGGAAAATTGAGTTTATTAAAAGTTAACTTTTATTTACATTCGACCGAAACCTTTTTGTACCACAATTCATGAGCATGCGCTTATGTTCTGCTGAGCCATAAAAGTGAGAATTAACCTAATTTAGGATAATAAAAACATTTGAGTGCAAGCACATCTCTGGGCGAGAAAAATAGCAAATGCAATGTTTGTGATGCACGTTTGTGTTGACCAATCTTTCCTCAATTAAAATTGAAATAACAATCTACAAGATATTCCACCGTCTAAAGTATTTTTCCAGAAGTATCTTCTTCTGTAAATAAAACTGTGCCTTATTGGAGAAATATTTAAACGGCAATGAATAAAGATGATTCGCTGCCTACTTACCTCTTTTAGTCCGAATGACACCTCGTTAATTCTAAAGCAGAATATGTTATACGCATGACAAAGCGAAAAAGCCACGATAGTCGATTGAAAGAGACATGCCGAACTTTAAAATCAAGGTATCTCTTCTTTTATATGTTCAGGTATTCTCTCGAGGTTCTCAGAATATTGTAATCAGAGAGAAAATCATCCAACTTCGGTGATTTAACTATTTCCTATAATAAAAAGATGAGGAAATTCAATTTATAACCGGTATTTTCCGTCTGTTTACGTAAGACTTTGGTATCACTGGTCTGAAACAAGACCACATATGTGACATAAATGATGAAGCTCGAGCTGATTACGGTTGTCATACTTTACTTTGTTACCTTGTTAAACGATATAACATTGTAAAAAGCCTAGGCATATTCCGATATCAATGATACAGCTGCAAACATATCATTAATATTTGCAGATGTGGAGAGTTTATATAATAAATATAACATTTTCAGAACAACACTTCGCTTTTCCATACTAAATACAATCACTTCGTTCCAGCTCCGAACTAAATCGTTATCAGAGACACCCGATAGCATTAATCAGCAGCCAGGAAACTCAGTGAATAAATGTATCAATATTTATGCTTCTAAACAGAACTCTATGCAGTTCAGAAAATGCTCCAAGGATTCACGAGATGAGGGTGAATAGCAGGAAGTATATCTAGAATGAAAATGGAAATATTTGAGTTTTAGAATCATTCAAATATCAGCAGGAATATCTTCTACATATAATAATTGGGTATTGATCAATATTTTGATTCAGGGTTTTCTCTGAATTCAAAATGAATTACTGTTAACAGTCAATGGAATTATTTTGGTATCATTTTCCTCTTCGATTTTTTGTTTTGTTTCGTTGTCAATAATTATAATTATTGTTGATAGCATATTTTTAATGACATATCATTAATTAAAAAGCTAATTATAAATAAGATGACTTCATCAACCAATCCAAATTTTACAATTTGACAGCAAAGAGAACAGTTGTACATGAATCGATATTTAAAGGCGGAAAGGTGCTCGTTCTCTAACTGAATTTTAGGTATTTACGGGTTTCACGAAAACGATTCATGTTGGTTCATAGGGAGATTTAATACTGAATCTGCCAAAACCAATATATTGTTCACTGGTCTGTTCTATTTTCAAAAAAGAATGGATGGGATGATGGAATTGGGACAACCATCATCATCATCATAAGTCTTTTAGCGTCCGTCGTTGGACATAGACCTTCCCCAGGATCTGCCACACCTCCCTATCATGGGCGTCACGGAGCCAGTACTTCCTGAACCTGTCTAGCTCGTCTGTCCAACTTATATTTTGCTGGCCTCGGTTGCGCATGTGGTCTCAGGGGATCCATGTCGTGAGTTGCGATGTCCATCGATTGTCTGCCATTCTTGCAACATGGCCAGTCCACCGCAACAATCGTTAAATCAGATTCGTTCAAGTTCGAAGTCCCCAGAAGTCGCATTCGTAAGAATGATTTTAACATTACTTATGCGCCGAATAGGTCTGCTGATTATGCTTTTCTCTATCTAAAGCACTGAATTTCCAAAGACACAGTTTCATTAGTAGACTGAAACAATTTGTGGCAATTTATAACATTTTCAATTAATTTAGTTCGTTTGATGTTGTCACACCATCATAAAAAGTGGTATGTGCTGATCTCTAGTTGTAACGTTGAAGGTTTCTCAGCAAATTCTGTCTCAACTTAGAATAACATCAACATTTGGAGTGAATCGTCTTTGTCATGCTCTCAAAAAGCCAAGTATCAGTTAGATTACCTATCTTCACTATTACTTACTTATCTACATCTCCACGTAATACAGAGATTATTAAAGAAGTTCAAAGATGAATTTTGAAAACTGTCCATTATATCCTGTAGAGGTAGCAAACATTAAGGAACATTTTCAATCTCTTCCTAAAATGTAAGCGGGAGGTGTAACCCACAGGATATATATATATATATATATATATATATATATATATATATATATATATATATATATATATATATATATGACTATGTGTGTATCAGGGATCTTTGTATCAAGCTGCAAGTAATAGAAGATGTTCTGACTATGTTCATAAAGTGTAAAAAAGAGGTACAACCGGGAAGAAATATGTAGAAGAGCATTCTTTTAGAATCTGTTGATATCGAAGAATTCCCGATTCCGCTTTTCAAAAGGAAAGGAACAAGCTGAGATCGAAGGCCTGGCTCAGAGACTGCTTAAAACATGACTAGCGAGGGTCAGAGAAAGAAAAACATCAAGACTTGGGTTGCTGGAAAGAGAATAGTATTTTACAAAATCTCACGTTATTGCAAGAAAGAGACAATAGCCAGCGAAAACAACACGACAACCAATGTACTGCTACAAGTGCACGTAACCTCTCTTCTTCTTTCTCTTTATCATTCACAAACACATTCGCATATCATATATACGAGCAGCTATTTTTTAGGGCTTATACGAAAACGTCAACCACACACACACACACACACACACACACGCACACACGCACTCACACACACAATGTGAATCTCATTGAAACTGATTAGAGAAATCTTTTCTATGAGTTTATACATAAAACTACGGGTACAAACCCTTTTTACTAAATATTCAAGTTATTGAATATGAAATAATCTTAAGCTTTATAACATATATTCATAATACGTTTTTCCTTACTTCTTACTCATCTGCAACATTTATTTGACCGCTCTTGTGTAATACTAGTACCTCTCTCTCTCTTCCCCTTCCCCTCTCTCTCTCTCCATATATATATATATATATATATATATATATATATATATATATATATATATATATATATGTATATATATATATATATATATATATGTATATATATGTATATATATATATATATATATATATATATATATATATATATATATATATATATACGCGCAAAACAATTGCCACGAAAAGTTCAGGAACTTGAATGGCTTCCTCATCAAATGAGAACGTAATAGAAAGTGGGATTTGGGAATTTATTTCAGGGAATGGGTGAAATATTCGACGAGAAGCACGGAACGCAGTTGGGAGATAAACAGTTTATCAATGTGTTTAAATTCTGTAGATTTATGCTGGTGTTTAGGCCTAGGTATGAGTCCGTGATGGGGGACTCGTGTAATTCTATATGAAATGTTGCAAGGTACCGACAACATAATCTGATACTTCAGTTACCATCATGGGAAGTTTCCATTACTTATCCTCCTTTGATTTTCCAGACATTCCAGTGTCTAGAGCGTACCTCCAAGGTTAAGGATGGCTACCCACACGCTTACCAGCTCGGATCGGTTAGGAGCTGTAACCAGTGCTGAGGCGGAGAAGAATCAAAATTATAAATATTCACAAGCTTATTTCTATACTCGAGCACAGTTTAAAACAACATTGCAAATCGTTGCGGATAGTCTGAGCCCAAAAAGGGGCTTGGGGTATTGTGCTGCATCAATTATCTTTCAGGGTCAGGGCTACCTGCATTGAAACATTATCATTCAAAAATCTGGTTTTTACCCTGGCTCGAATCCTCCCCTCTGGCATTGATGTATTTTACGCAAGCATATCGGCCTCGATAAAAACTATACTGCATTTCATATATTTATATACATATGGAGACCGTTATGTATGAACATTCCAATTCCAAACAATAAAACAATGCGTGCTTACAACACTAAGCAGACTCGTATACTTATCGCATCAGTTACTAAATTTATATATACATATGAAGGCCTTTATTAAACTCTTGTCCTATCTTTACCGACTTTCAGAAGAAGTCTGTATTTACACTCTCCATCCAAGTCAACTGCCAGCTAATGAATGGCTAAGTTGCAAATAATTATGTCGGGTTTAAAAAAAATCCTCAACAACCACAAATGACTGGAAGATATTGCGATAAACATACACAAATTTAGTCATTTGGTAGCTGCTAGTACGTCGGTCAGAGGAGGGGGTCAGATTTTCGACTAATCAACTGATCATCTGTACAATTTATCAGTTGGACAGTTTAATGACTGGTCAGTTTAGTGGCTTTTCGCTGTTGAAATCGATCCTTCCACTGATTGATTTATCGACGATTAGATGTCAGCTGTTTCAATTGTCTACTGGCCAAGCGCCATAGTCAGTAGGTCGATTGTTCAGATTGGATGGCATTTTCAGCAATAAAGCAGGCTGCTACGTTGTTTCAATGGTCTGTAGAGACAGGCAGAATGTATTTAATCCTGACAGCATTTTCGATATTTAGTAATTTTAATAGCGTGAGCATGCGCAAATATGCTACCTAAGACCAGCGTCTGTCCAGTAACAATCTATCTATCTATCTATCTATCTATCTATCTATCTATCTATCTATCTATCTATCTATCTATCAGTTTGTTTATATTTACCGATCTCATTCTGTTCGTACGCATATATGTAAAAATTTTCCATTCATTTTTCCATTTCTGAACAAAGATATATATATATATATATATATATATATATATATATATATATATATATATATATATATGTATATATATATATATATATATGTATATATATATATATATGTATATATATATATATATGTATATATATATATATATATATATGTATATATATATATATATATATATATATATATATATATGCATTAATAAGCATGTACATATTCATATATGAATATCTAAATAGATTCGTTAACAGGGAATAAATGGAGTGAGTAGAATGCGTTGCACTGATATAACAAGTACGATAAGCATGGCAAACCAACTTTTTATAGCATCGGTGCGAAATGACGAGAGATAGGCCTGGCCATACATGTATCTATCCAGTGGGTATATAAAACATCGGAGACAAGTAAATAAGACTTAACTGACGCATGCATCTTTACTTGGGAGAATCAGCATTAACCTATCTACCCGCCTCTGTACGTATATATACTGCGTATACATATCTGAAACTCAACATGGCTTGTTTCGTGGGTGAGATTGTTGTGTATTCCTCATCAATGCCAGAAGGTGGAGTTCGGGCAAAGTGAGATTTTCGATTGCTGATTTTCGATTCTAGAGTCACGGCACAAAGGCAATCGGTGCAGAACTATCTTCAAAGCACCTCTATTTGGATTCCTGCCAGGTTTAGTAAATATAAAAAAATATTATCTTATAAACGACGCTTTAAGGTGCAGATAAAAAACACAACAAAGTCAAAAGAATTATTCTTTATTATGCATTTTACTTACATATTACTTTATATTAGTTTTTGATTAGTATTCAGACGAAAGCGGTGGCCAGAATAAACAAATAAAGCGTGTGGTCGTTTATTGTGAGCGGCTATTCAGATGCCAATATTTAGATATATTTAGATGCCGAATCAAGAAAACAACAATATTATGTACCATACGTTTTGCGTGTTGTTTGGTCTACCTCACGATGTGATAGTTGTGTAAGCTTCCACCAATGCCAGAGTTCAGGAAAAAGTATGCTTTTCCAGTTTCCAAAATTCATTTTAAGAGACTGTCAGACTAATTTTTTTCTTTAACCCTTATCAGTAGAAATACGGTAACGCATCTTCAACTGAACATCTGCAGGTTTGTAAGCTTTCGTCGAGCAAATGAATGAGTGAGTGAAATAAATACAAATTGGTCGACAGTCAACCACAGAACAAAAAGCCATGGACAAACAGAAGAGAAAAAAATATGATGAAAAGAAGTAAAAGAGATAAGGCAAAAACGAAGATAAAAGACTTGTTTAACAAGACTAATCTGTTACCTATTGATCTTATTGTCATATGGTAAAGAGAGAGTATCATAGAACAGTTTAGATGGCATTGATCGTACTCTACAGGTATTCATAGAGTCTACAACATCATTTTAGCACATATGTGAACATGGCCTCACACACACACACACATACACATACACATATATATGCGCATGCATATATCCATATATATATATGTTGGTTTTTGCAGTCACATTTACAAACGAACACTCGCATAAATTTATGTCTGATGAAATACCATGGAAACAGAATATTTTTCTTATTTTTAGTCTACTTTTCCTGGTTACTTACAAGACGACCCATGGCTGGATTCAATGTTTTTTTTTGTACATAAACAAATAAATTGACTAAAAATAAAAATAGAGAAAAATATTCCTAATCTATGATCTTTTGTCAAATTTGTATTAATGAAGGACTGCATTCTATATAAACATTATATGCATATACATATATAATGGACACCTAATAAGTGTCGAAGACAGACTACTATATATATATATATATATGTATATATATATATAATTCTAGTTGTTCTCATGTTTTTCCCAGATAAGTTTAGACATCTGTATAGATGTGCTAGCCTGCCTAAGCAAATACAGATAAATTGGAAAACTCAGTTTAACAGTTACGAGGCAGTCGCGTTCAATCATATTACGTCGGAATCGATAAGGCAATCGCATGATACAGCAAACAATTATGCGAGTCATAAAAATACTACAATGAAATATAAAGCCATAGGGAAAACGATGCTTTCGTTGGTAGCGATAAGAGACGAAACTAAAACGACGTTGTTTTTTTGTTGTTCAAAGAGAATGCAGCAGTTCATATGTCAATTGTTTGCGTTGATAAAATCAATGTCTGAAACATTTTCGTGGTATTTAATAGTAGAGTCACCTTGTGGGGAGAGTCATATCTCGTTGGGGGAAGGTAGCAAAAACAGCTGGAAGTAGAATTAAGGCTAAATATATCTGCCCATCTATTAATCTCATTCATTGACACTTTTGGTACATACTTTTGCGAATATTCACTCAATTGCGTAAGGTACAAAGCCGCAAATGTGGGCGCCTAAAAGGTATCGAACGCAATTGTAGTAATAGTCTGTGAGACGAGCTAACCACTGTTTCACAGTGAGATGCAATATCAATATCTAGTAAGTTTGGTAAGTCTTGCTCAAGGCCATAGGTCATGTCACCACAGAAGTAATGGTGCATAAGCCGCACTAACTAACCATCGCTGTACAGTAAACATACTATTTAGGTATGAATGATATCATGCACACAGGTTTCACTAATCTGTCTATCTATTTATCTATCCATCCATTATGGTCTCTTCATTATGCCTCTCACTTTGTTCATATTTATGAATCTCATTATTTGTTTATACCGATCGAACAATCTATTTCAACAATCGTTTTGTATAAATTCCAAGTAAAACGTAAATTTTCGAGTGTTGGGTCTCAACCGGACCGTCTTTCAAAAAAGACCCTCCTCGAGACTTCAAGAATGGGTATTGTGGATACAATGATTATACAATACACAATCTCACCCAATTTTGTCTGATTGCCGACTGAGTGACTCCACGAGAGAGTGTCTGCACGCAAAGTGGGATTTCTTTTTATATTTGTAGCCAATTAACATTACAGCCACTCAACCGGTTATCAAAATAGTTGATTCTTTTCCGTGCAGATCACATAATATCCATATTTAATAAGTTCAGCCTAATCCAATTCAAAGCTACAATAACTGGGACTCAAAGGTGATTGAATTTACAAGACTAACATCGAAATTAGCTTCCTAACCAAAGGTTTACGAAAAATGCTCCAATACAAAACTAATTTGGCTCCAATCTCAAACGATTACGCTTTTGCTACATGCTAACTATAAAGCTTCAAACAAGAGGTTTCCTGCCATTCAAGCTAGTCTTGAAGAACACCTACGCATGTATTAAAGACCGTATTTCCAGAGAGTTTCACTATTATTGCATTGTACCCTCAGCTTAGAAGACAACGTAAAAGTATTTGTACACCAATTTTAGAGTTCGGATCCTGCTGGTGCACAGTCCTCTTATTACCAGTCAATACATTTGCTGTTTGTAAAATATTTACACCCAATCTTAGGCCAAGACATGAAATTTAAATTTTCTGGTATTAAATAACTAACAACGATTGAGGAAATCTATGTGTGTATGCATCGAGATTACTTGTCAACAGGTCATCGTAAGAAGTTGACATTTGCCGTATATATTGGTCATCACACAGGACAGTGTAGTGTTTTATGAAAACAGTTCTCGAGAAATCTAATGAAAATCAATGAACCATTAAAATTGAGCTAAATTTTAGAAATATCTTAATTTGTAACACTTGAAAGAAATAACCGAAATACTTCGAAATTATAGTTTTGTACGACGGATAGGAAATTGTTTTACGTGATACAAGCTGTTTCCAAACATGCATCTTCGTCCTATTTTGCTTAATACTGAAAACATAAGTAATTGCTTTGAAAAAAATCGATTTGCTTGATATTTTCAGGTTGATCAAATATTAGATTAAGAATGGGTTTGTAACCCTTTCATCATTTAAAAAAAATGAACCATCTAATGGAAATATCTGAAGATGGCTCTTTGAAAAAAAATATTTAGGATGTTAAAGTTCGCAGAGTTCTGGCTAAAATCTCCAAACAATATCTAGAAATCGGTAAGAACGAAATAAAAAACTTTGCTATTTTTTATAATCTCCTATCTTTGTGAATTTTGATTTTCAGTTATTCTATGTTTGTAAAACTAAAACACAGATTATTCATCCTCACATCGTTACAACAAAGGATTGATAAACTGATGACATGAGAATTTTCAAATTTCACATTAATTCAATTTCTTTTACTAAATAAAGTTTGATTGGAAAACATTGGGTCTAGGTTAACTTGTCACAGCAGGGAGATGTCACCAATGTCAAAAGGTTGAAAAGCACTGGTCTATGTCACTTGTAGTCGATCATGTTCAGGCGGAAGCCAACATTTTCAATATTGATTTTCTCAGGCAAGTTGTCTTTACATGAATATCTAATTCCCTTATCTACAGTAATTTGCTTTAACATACTTGAAATATCAAAGAAGTAATAATGTAGCGATTTACCAAGCTTAGCTTTGTCTGGCACAAGGTTACAAACATGATGAATACTGTGGAGATGGAATCCACTGCAGTTATAATGGTATGCGGAGATACTTGGTAAGCATTGTATCATAGCAGGACTTTCGGAAGTGATGCAGGCATTGATTTCTGTTTTTCTTTCTGCCAATTCCTGATTATTTTCTAACTCAAGCACTGGAAATACACCAAATAGATCATATTAAAATTAGAGAAATATTTCAGAGAGAGAGAGAGAGAGACAGAGAGAGAGAGAGAGAGAGACAAAGAGAGAGAGAGAGACAGAGCGATAGAGAGACAGAGAGAGAGAGAGAGAGAGAGAGAGAGAGAGAGAGAGAGAGAGAGAGAGAGAGATCCGAACCAATTAAACCTTTTATTGATAACATCGGGGCTAGAAACCACACAGCGTATTATGAATCTTATTATCTTTAAAGAGTCGGTCTCATCAATAATTTCTGAGTTGACATGACTCGAGTGAAACTGAGGAAACAATTAACATATCTTTCATTAGTTAGTTTGCTATCTTTTTCCCACAGTTTTTTTTTCAGCTTCCTTTACTTGTCAAATGCTTAAATTTTAATGGGCTTCTACATTGTATAAGATGAGAAGCATTGAGACAGTAAAGGTCTTTTCTCTAAAAATTAGAATTTGTCATTTCGTGCTTGAGATATCGGCTTTTTTCTGTATTGTTGTATACTTAAATACAATTTCAGGGAAAAATTCTTTAGACTAATATTTTCTGTCTTGTTATAAAGGCTAAATATCTACCTAATGATTCAAAGTTTACTTCGTATCTCCTAATACATAAGGTTTGTCTTTTATTTTGCACAATTTTTTTACTTTTTGCTCCTTTCACTTCAGTCAGTTTCCAGGTACGAGTGACAACGCTTCGTGCTTGAAACTGTATTTCTCCACATTGTTATTTTCCGTGCAGGCAGGCCCTTCCTCCTTGGATGCTTCACGTAACCCAATTTTTCCAGCCACCATTCCTCAACAAGCATGGGTCTTGCTAAACTAATCTCAGTGAAAATGGACGAAACTCCATTCAGCACTTGTTATATGTTTTTGGAGAGCGCACCAGATCGAAAATCCGATAGGATACGAGTCCGAAAGCTGTTGAATATTCAGGGGTTCATCTATTCTTCTATGAACATGTTTCCATGATTAATACGCTGATCTCCTGATATTGCACCGTGGAAGAATAGCCTTTTAAACCATTACTATTTAATGACTTCGATCCCCATTTAATTCTGTATATTTGTAGCCCCACACAGTACTAAGCTAAGCTTTATAAGCATCAATACACGACGCTTCAGCCCTGCCAAAATTATGATCTTCAAGTGTTTGCTGACAAAAATAAATACTTATTTGGCTCGTTTTATCAGTCGTGTCTATCTGTTATGAACTCTGGCCGACTTGTTTTTCATTTTTTGAACATTCATCCTGATTCACTTCTCTCAAATGTCCCCGCTATTTTTGTTCATTGTCTTCAATACAAATAACTGTGTATTTTCTTGTTCTTTAACTTATTTTCGAAAGTAATTCCTACTATACCAGCTGCGTCAAAAATTCCACAAAGTCAAATGACACAAAACGCCCAAATTTTCAGATGTGCACATGCATCTCTATAAAACACTTCTCAGTCGGTCGACTGGTCTTCCTGTCTGTCGGTTCCTAATGTTTTTAATATGAATTTTCATAGCCGCATAACCCTCTTCTTTCTCCTCTTCATCACCCCCTGCTACTACTACCACTACCACTATCACAGTAAGGTAAAGTGTCACATCTCTTGAAAGAAAACCCCCAATGGCAGCCAGCAATAAACTTGCATGCGTTAGCAGTGCTAATGACCATGTCCTTGGTGGGATGCAAGTCCACCGAAGTGATGCCCCAACCCTAATCATACAGTTTTACCCCTAAGAGAAGTTTGCTCGAATGAAGAGTTTTTCATACTCTCAGCTCATACCGTGAATCTAACCTAAGACGTTCTGCGTGTGAAACGGACGTGCTAACCATTATACTATCACAACTAAAATACATTTTTTTCAGCCGTATCATGTTGTATTGATATGAAACTTGACCCAGACCTGAGGTTGAACCATCCTTATTTTCAACTTTCTCCTCTTTTTACTCCGTCTCCTGATAATACTACCCCAATGATATGCATCTTCTCAGCAGTATCATGTAGGAGTTATTTGAAACTTGGTTCAGACATTCAGGTGAATCACCTTCAACTTTCTCTTCCTGCTCATTTTCTTTTTTCTCCTCTTCCTACTAATAGTCGGTTGCTAGTAAGTGAGACAATCAGATGGACGTAAAGACGTTACAATAGTGGATGCATCATTGAACTTATGGTTTCTCACATAAATCCATTTTATCAGGTTGGGGGAAAACTAAACGCAGTTTTTGTTATTTTAGAGTTTGGTGCTTATTTTGGGATGAAGTATTATTTGACTATATTCTTGGAATACACTATTTTAAAGAATACATTTTGCTCTATTCTTTTTTAGCTGAACGTTTTTTTTTTCACTCTCCATTCTGGTTTGTTTGAGGCTGTTGAATCAAAGATGGAAAAATTCAAACAATTTCGTTGTATGAGTTCAGAATGGAACGCAAAGCTGCTGAAACTGCTTCCAATATCAACCAAATATTTGGCCAGGGAACCATCAACGAACGTACAACTGAATACTAGTCCTAAGAATTTGAAGACGAGGATGTCATTCTGATATTGACAGCAGCTAATTGGTTATAGGGTTTCAGAATCCCATGCCTTGGGGATAAATGGATTTGTTTTTAGTTGGTAAAATGTGTAGGACTGAAAGGTTCTTATTTCGATTGAGACTTTTTTATCCAAAGTTTTTTAAAAAATTTCTTATTAAAAGTTAATGGTAAAATACTACAATTACTTTTGCACCAACATGATAACCAATGAAACTTCTCAAGAATGAACATCTATCATCCGATCATTTACATGATCCTTGTTATTTTGAATATCAGGATAATATCCGTTAGAAGCGACGGGATTACTTACGTATGGATCGGCACTTCTGTCTAGTATCAGAGTAGCTGAGCGCCCAGCATTGGATCTAATTGTTGATCCTCGGTAGTCTGTCTAGGATCAGTGAAATGTCTGTACGTTTATTGTATCACACACAAAATATATACACAGATGAAAGTGACAATTGGAAAGTGAAGAAAAAAAAACTTCAAGAGGAACAGGTGTTTTTTATCACATGGGCGTGTTTTGATGCGTTCGAGAAATAGTATGGGCACACACATACCACCCATTCAAGAAAAAATCTCCCCCATTATCAACGAAAACACCCTACTTCCTACCTGTCCTACGTATATCAACACCAATTCATTACATGCGAGACGCCAGCTCTAAATCTGAAAAAAATTTTTTTTCCTGAGAACGGAACATTTTTTCCAGAGCCTTCCTCTCACTACCCCTTCTGATCAAGAACTGCCAAACAGAAAACAAATACCTTCTGACCTTTCTTCTTACAAACCCACCTTATTTCAGATCAAAGTTGACTCTCGCCGACCCAGATACAAACACCTGCTGCTCTTACTGAAAAATCGAACAACACAGAAATTTCCGAATTTTTTCTCTCCACCTCAAACATGTGAATAATTTTTCTCCACACTGCTGCAAGTTCTCCGTTGGAAAAGATGGCTGGCAACCGTCGAAATGCATCGAACAATGCAACGTGATAAAGAGATTATTTGAGATATAACACCTACTTTTTCTCAAGTTTTTTTTCCCTTTACCTTCCAATTGTCACTTTCATCAGCATTCTGTCGGATCACTTCTCACCCACAATATAAACACACACACACACACACACTCACTCACATATATATAAGACTCACATTTCCTTTTACAAATGTGGATATTTGGGACGGTTATTTCGTTCTTTTACAAATTAGTTTATGGATATATATACATACATATATATATATATATATATATATTTTAGCTTATTCACACAAAATTCCAATGCTCAACAGAATCATCGTTAATTAGATTGAAATTGAGATCATTTTTACAGGCAGACAGAAATGTGGGCAAAACCTCTAATACTCTCAGCCACTGACAAAGGTTCTTCTTAATCATGGGATATCTCACCAGATTCAAAAAATGAAATCCCACCGCAAGAATGTGTAAGTACGCAAATATCTCTTATTCGACTTATCAATAATGATAAATTGTTCTTACATTTAGATGGTACAGTGTGATTTTCCAGAAAAAAAGGTTTGAATATCAAGTTTGGGCATTTCACTGTTAAGAAGTGAAAATACTTTCTTGTTGAGGAGTAGATTTTATTGATCGCCTCATTTAACTATTGTTCAACCAGTCACTCAATTAAGAGTACCACTGTGTTTTCAATTTTCGCTCAGAGCTCACAATGAGAACTAATTAATTTTTTGCACTTTTGTGCCTTCAACAGCATTCAATTAGAAGAAGAAGAAGAAGAAGAAGAAGAAGAAGAAGAAGAAGAAGAAAAAGAAGAAGAAGAAAAAGTTTCTTGGTCTTATTCCCCTTTTGTACTCAACAGGCCAACGAGTCCTGACAAGAAGCACCCATCAAAAGGGGAATCATTGTATTTTTGATGACTTCATCATTGTACTTATTTACTTCTTATTCTTCTTCTCGCATGTAAAGAACATGCCAGCTCTGAAGATGCATCGCGGAGATTAGTCGTCGAGAGTAAAATTGTCTTGAAAAACATAATGGATCAAAAGGTTATGACAATGGATTCAACAAAGACACACCGTTGACTCATTCTTTGTCTATTTGTCTCGTAACAATCCGTTTTTATGTAATGTTGAACGCACCTGAACAACTCATCTAGTTGAAGCATTACCAGATAACACACGTTTTATACTATTGCCCACATATTAATACACCATTAGCACATTTTCTATTGGAAACTAATATCCTTCTTAACCAAGCATAGCAAGATTTATTATTTTTAGTGGAACATCACACAACCCAAACTGATAATATCAGGTAGTGTCTATGACCAAACTCTACAGCATTGAAACTCTGTTTCAGAAAATATAAATATGTTGCCATCCAAAAATGAGAACAAAAATATTTTTGGCAACAGAATTTCCATGCCTTAGAGTCTGGCCATGAACAAATTCATGATAAAATCCAGTTTGATTGTGGAATGTTCCACTCGAAATAACAATCTACTATATTTTGTTTAGAAAAAAAATTACTCTCCATAAAAAAATTCAGGTTGTACTCATCTATGCGACACATTGTATATGCTGATTATGGTTTCGACATCAGCAACGGGGTGTATTATTAGCTTTGTATTTTTTTTAGTTTATTTTCTTTAAAAATATACTTCTATCTTGGCCTTCCGACGACTTGGAGAATGATGGTCAACCCTTGGTTTTGGGGAATCTTTCATATTCAGGATACAAAGTTTCAGGTAGTAGATCAAGATTTGTTCGTTGGTGCATGTTTTACCGTTTCTTATTCTTTGCATTCCATGCATCTTCGAAAGTTGTTATACCTCACGAAAAATTATTTTTCGTAATCAGGTCTCATGAAAGAACGAGTTCTGTTACAATTATTGAATATAAAACTAGATTATACACAAGCACATAGGGGGTTCGAATGTCAGCTTAGGCCTTTTCATGTTAACAGCACTAGTAGCCTCTGGAAAGGTAGGGATACACATCTCTGCGCATAGAGTTATTATCAGCAGTTATTTTCTTTGCTAAAAGAATGCAAATAGAAAGAAAAGTTGAGGACATTTCAGTCACTTGTCTGTTATCATCTCATCAAGAAAAATAACTTGGGGCTAGGACTTACCAATCAGTCAGGGCAAAGGTTGATTTGTCTTGGTGACTTTCAACATCTTTATTTTCATTTATTTAGCAAGCAATAATACAGTGAGATGTGATAGCTATAATCATTTAGATTAGTTGATACCAAAAGAAAAAAACAGAAGTGAGTGAGCAGACATTTGGGGAACCACTCTCCCATGGCTAAATATGAAATGTTACACACTTTGTTAACTTTGGTAAAGGGTGATTAGGTATGAAAATGATCTGAATTTGACAGTCAAATGATTGTGTTTATTTGTCTCCACAGGAGGGAAGATACGACAAAATATCAGCTTGATGTGGAGATGCTCACACTTATATGCAGGTAAAGACAAAATTTACTAATCCAAGTAATTGCCTCTCCACGAAGAATTCTCAAACATACCAGTACCTCATGTCATACCACATAATTATGATAGATGAAGGTAACCATATTTTGAACTGATAAAATTTGAAATAAAAAAAGGGATGTTTTTGTCGGTCATCGTATCAGTTTAATTAGTATGAATAGAGTGAGAGACAAAGAGGGTTGAAGAAAGGACGAACAATGAAGGCCTCGTGGTCACGATTTGCCTGACCGACTCAAGACGTGTGATTTTTTGTGCCTCAAACTCTGAGAAATCAGGAAAAGGGCGCAAATCATTTTGGTTCGCTTTTATATAAGCTTCCCTGCTCATTTTGGCAATATTGTTATTGGTCGTGACATCTCCGACTATTTCATATTACGTGTCAGAATATGTCACAGTTTGATGGTATAAATATCACACAGTTACCGGTAATAGAATTAACTATATTTCACCTCCCCCTCAAACCAACCTTTTAAGAATAATGTCAGATAAACATATATATGGACCTGTCGATGGCAGTTGTCAATGTTCGAGTCCTGGTGAAAGCTAGGAATTTGAAAGGTGATTTCCAGGGTCAATGCGATAGTTCCTGGAAACATCTTGTTAGAGAAACCTTAAAAGTGCCTTACTCAACTCTCTGTTGCTTGCACAATCAGTAAACTGAAGTACGTCGTTTGTAAACCCTAAGAACAATTCAGAAGAAATGACAATTGGTTCCACATGAATTCATAATAAGAAAATTGGTCGGTGTTCAAATACATCTTCTCACTCGACACAGCAAATAGGATTTTGTAACAAGTCACAGCGACGAAAAAAAAAATCAAAAACAGATATAGGTGGTTAGGTTCAAGAAAGCCGTTAACATTTTATCATAAATTGAATATATTTGGGAAAAGTTCTGTTCGATTTACAAGATCCAAAGAGAATTCTTATTACCAATGACTGGAATCTGACAAACCAGGGAAAATAATTTGATGACTGGATAATAATGCTATAGATTCATATGAATAAATTCTTTTATCAAATACAATGTTTGAAACTTTTGCATCAATCTTATGAATTCAACTCAATACCATGAAGGTTTCACGATTCCATCGGAATTTAATTTCAGCCTTTTACATTGTTGATAGGAAACCATTTATTGGTAAGATGAACTAATGATTGAGTTACTTCTCCTAAGATATTTGGTTTAGTTCATCGACCATCCAATGATTAGACGTTTCCTTTTTCATTTTCCTAATTCTCTTTTAACATTCATTTCACTCGTGTTTTTCTCCTTTTTATGTTCTATTTATTCCTCCCTCCCGTATCTTTTTGGCTTTAGTCTAGCTCTAGACAAAAACACAGGATGTACTAACTAAGACAATGGAAAATCAGCAATCGAAATCGTAGCCTCTAGATGGCCTCAAACACTATCTTTTTACCTAGAGGGAAATGTGCAGCTATCGCAGACATGAAGCAGGCTACGCTTGTTTTGAATATTCTCTAGTCTAAGCTTAGTAATGCACAAGAGCCAAAGGGGGTAGTTTGATTAGTTCGATGATAACTAATCATCGAAGAAGCAATTAGGATAAACTGTCCAAGATGATTTTGTTAAATCTTCAAGGCTAATTTCATCAAAAACTTTAGAATTCAAGACTAAGACCCCGCCCCAAAAAACGAAGTGGAATATAAATAGCTCGGTTCAAAATTGTATCACATCTGTTATAAACGACGGGAACATTATAATCAACTTTGATTTCTTAAAACAATTTAATATGTGGTGGTCTTAAATGCTGTTCTACTACCAATAATAGAAAGAATTATATCTGAAAAAAACAAAAACAAAAACTTGGAAGTAATGCCTGCGAAGCACACGCACACACACACACACACACACACACACACACACACAAACACACACATATATATATATATATATATATACATATATATATATATATATATATATATATATATATATATATATATATATATATATATATATATATATATATATATATATATATATTTGAACCTGTCTTTTTTAATCAATAAAGTACATTGCTAGTGGATAATGGGGTTTTAGTTGCATGTATAAAACTGATTTCAATTATGGACGATCCAAAATAAATAATAGTTTAGTAAAACCCACATTAGTAGTGCAAATGTCCCATATTTTAAGAATAAAATTTGATATAGTCAATATTTTGTGTTGCCTCCTTTTGCAAGTAATGTTTCTTCAATCCCTTCAGGCATCAACTTATATAAATAATCTATGCATTCAGGTGTTATTGTATTTTCCCCCTGGTAGACTACTATTAAAACGTCTCGAAGCATCTTTTTATTTTTTCAATTCTTCGCTTAAAGCATTCTTGAGCCCCCCCCCCAATCTTTTCTCTATTTAAATCGGGGGAGTTCGCTTATCAGTTTAGAATGCAGTTTTGCTTGCTAGAAAACGAATTCGAAACGGAATAAGCAGCATGGCGGGGGCATTATCTGGCTGAAATAACCTATTTATTGAGTTCAGTGGCAAATGTTTGAACGGCAACAGTTTAATCTCTAAAACCTCTAAGCAAGTCATTGAATACAACCGATCTTCAGTGGTATATAACTAACTCATGCAGTCTGAGGTTTCAAACGGACAAAGAGGTGTTTTTGTCTTTTTTATAGCTATTTAACAGGTTTCAATTTTGTCTTCGAGAGCTCAAGCGTGGACACCCTGTGCGCCTTTGAGGTACGAATATTGTTTCATCCTGTAACCTTCTCAGAACTTTTGAGACACAAGACTGACCAATCTTCATGTCGGCTTCTATTTCATGCTGACTTATTCCCAAGGATGTTTAGTTTGACACCATTTCTTTGTTGGAGGCCCTCTGTACAAGGATGTCGGCTAATATTTACTCCTAAACATTAAACATATAACCAGAAAAGGCTACTATCCATGATATATCTTAGACTAACTAAACGAGTCGAAAGATCGTCTGTCTAATCAAAGAAATACAATTATTCGAATACTTCGAGAATATAATGTATTTTTGGGACCGTCTATAATTGAAATCAGTGTAATACATGCTGCTAAAAACCAATTTTTTTCATTAACTTTATATTTCTTTTATCAAAAAGGGTTCTTGTCTGGCAACCAGATGATATGCCTAGGTACGAGTACTAAATTTACGACCACTGCATAATATATTGTTGAAAAGTAATTATAATGATGCTTTCTCGTATAATCTTATCATATAATTTTGAATCGATCTGAATACTAATTGGTTAACCCCTTTTAACTCCCATTTTATAAACGTGACATTATCGTCTTGCTTCTAAAAGAGAAAGGTACAAGAGTTCCTTTTTATTGAAATGTTCTACTTTTGGATAACATGCATCTCTTTCACCTATTGGATATACCCTCCTCCAAACCAATCATCTGTCTTATTCTAACCCTGAAACCATGAAGGCAACCTGGAGAGCATGATGCCCATTCAGTTGAGTCGTCTGTCCTCTGGAGGACTGGATAGGCAGATGAATGAACGGATTCAATTTTACTGCATATCTTTTGAAGACACTTCACTTTCTTTGAATGATAATAATGCCGAGTGCTATGTTCAATCTTGAATTATTTCAATGAACAATTTTCTAGAGTTACACGAAAAACAACTTGACAATTGCGGGAGAATGTCGCTAAATCCAGTCTAAGCGCCTTGCCTATATGCATGGCTTCTTTTGTTTGATATTGCATAGATGTGTATTGTACATGTTGATTTTATGTGAGTATTTTTGTCCTTGTGTGTACTTGGTTGTATTTATGTTTGCCAATGCCTTGAGCATTAATAGATAGCGCCATTGAGCCGGCAGATATCGAGACAATCTCTGACAGCCAATTTACTTTCTGGCTTAATCTTATTATGACAAAGTCATAAATTCAACAAGAGGAAACGATTTCGATTTAAAGCACTTCATTCACAATGCGCAATTCTGGACTTAATATCAATATAAAGCCCATTTTTACATAACACACTCGACTTCTTCGATTATTGCGTGAATATTTTCACCCAAAGGCATTGATTCGGTCGACGAGTATACTACATAGCCCGGTATCTATGTACTTAGCGGGTAAATTACCCCTGTACAAACCTAAAGTTTCATAAAATACCGGGTATTGTTTTATTGTGTTTTCTCTTGATTAATTTTAAGTTTCATATCAAGATGTACAAAGCTTAGCTCGATACAGTCCAACTCTAAGAGTGATAAAGGAGAATAGGAAGATTGTGTTTCGCCAATTTTCCTAATTTTGCAAGCAACAAAGAGTTGGGTAAACTTCAAAAGTACTTCGAAGATTTCTCTGACAATGTGCAGAAGATCATGCGCAGAATTTTCGATCAACCTAATAACTTGTTAAGAACCGGTCACCTGTAATACAACCATTAAACTGCTATTAGATTAACTCCTACACAACGACACCCCCGCCCTTTTGCTATACGGTACCCCTGGCATTTGAAATAGTTTAATTTTTGGCTTTAGTATTTCAGGACAACACTCTAATACAGGTTTATTTGCATAAATAATCTCGTTGTCAGGGAACATCTGCTTATTACCTCGAAGGTAGATGATTATAAAGATTGTTCAAATGTTTACTAATCAGTTTATTTTTAATCTTGTCTTGATTTTTCAATATCTGAATCGTTACCACCCACATCGATTTCCACCTGAGGATTAGGGTTCTATTACCAATATACTCATTTATCTTTGATTTATATCTTATCTGGTGGTTTCACTTTGATAATCAGATTTCCACTGTGAGGAAAATGTATTGAGATAAGGATTCACTCGTACAGGATTGAAATAGGTTTAGATTCAATGACCCTAACGTCACAGGTTGGCGCCGTCCTGGATTTAATTCTTTGCACTTATCCCAACTCAACACTGGTATAATGTTACGCACAGGAAAGAGATGTTTTATAATCACAGCAAGGGGTCTGCTTGCTAGCTGAGATTGTTGGGTATTCTACATCTTTGCTATCGGTCGTTGTTAAAGCCCTGGTCAAATTCAGGATTTCGAGTCCAGATTTTCAATGCAATTCCTCACCAACGAAAAAGATTGGCGCAACACGATCTACACTCCACAGTGACCCTGTGCCATACTAAACTAAGCTTTGTAAATATCTATGATAATCATAGCAAGTGTATTGTAACTTGAATCAGGAGAGATAGCTCAGTGGTTGATATAGAAAAGAAATTATAAAGTTAGTGCTTCAGAAATCAGATTCAAATAAGGTTCTTGACTTGAAGCATAATGACATCTTGACAAATAAATAATAGTCAGATATTGGATTATTCATGTGAAAGCTGTGATACAAATGACGAAGAATATCCTCACATAAACTTATTACATCATGGTTCAGTCAATAGATTCTTGAACCGTAAACCTAGAGATTCTCTCAAACTACAACTTTATCCGTGTGGGTCAGAATCAGAGTGATCTCCAGAAAGAAGCAAAGGATGGAGTATTTCACACGAGAACCCCCTGTCCCCGAAAAAACAAGAGCAAAAAACCCCCCCAAAAACTAACCCCAAACTCACTGATGAATGCAGTTACTTCTTCTTTAGTGATCCACCAACTCCATTAATTCAAAGTCCCGACATCTGTTTTTATTGAAGAAATTTTATGATCTAAAAGGGCGCAAAAAGAACTTGATGTCACCAAGTAATGTGTACGTGTGCATATTAATTCAACTTTTTTATGTCGTTCTTTCTTTGTGTGTTTTAACATCGAGCACGTGCAATTTTTGTTTCATGACTGCTTTTCTCCTTCCATACTACGAGTCTATGTCTCGATTGATTGAATATTTAACGAAGATTATACTCAATGGCCAACAAGACCAGCACGCTAATACAATTACTCTCATTTTATTTTTTCAGTATTGAATTGTCTAATATCGACACTGTATGCAATGTAGATTTTTTTTACAACTACAGCTGAACACAAGTACTACTTTTTATCTTATATCTCTTTCCATCGTTGCTGAATTGAGTGCAGCTTGTATGACTTCTTTACTGTAAAGTACATTCATCTCGGAGTCTCGCAGGTGTCTTGAGTGAAGAGCGTAAGATTAAGAAAAACAATGGAGCTGACATACTTCATGCAGTTGGAAATTTGTATATATCTATACTCAAACTTCAGATTTGATGAGAGGGGCAAGTGAAATTGAAGGGAATGGTTGCTTGAAGGGTTGCACACAGAACTCTGCCTTCATAAAATTTAGATAATTCTGTCAAAACCTTAGCTTGTCTTAGATTATTGAAAAGGCTTCTGTCAACACATTCAGTGAGTTTCTAAGAAAGGACAAAATATACGAAATACAATGCACAATAATAGATGAGCAAACAAAAAAAGAGCTTAGACTAAACGAAAAATACACGGAACGAAACTATTGCAAATGGACTATTTTACGTTGTTTAATTAATTTCAAGTCTGTTTATCATAATCAAGGATGATATTATGTAATGACGGTTCTGATGATTATTTTAATCTGAATCAGTCACCCTGAAATACTTTATCCAAAATGAAATGAAAATCATTTCATAATATTCATATTAATTTTTACTATGTTCATCAGAACGAACAATTTAACAACATAACAATGACTTTAAAACAATCATTGTAAATTTATAACAATGGATGTAAATTGTTCAAATTACTTCAACATTACCCTAAAGCTGACGGCCATTTTTTGTTATCTATCCTTAGGTAATCATAGTAAGTAGCTCCCTCCGTAGATTAATTTGACCATTTCTAATACCACGAGATTTATTGTATCCCCTTCTTAATTGTTTTTTGATTACTGCACCTTTATCAACTTGTTACAAAAACATAAAGAATTAATTCCATTCAACCTTTTTCAGGCAAACGCACCTAAGTTTCTCGTACCAAATAAACTTGTTGAAGCAACGAAAATTAGAAGCAAACTTTTTGAGGATAATATTTGCTTTTTAGTGAACCCTATTTCACATGCATATGAAAGTATCATAGACTCCGTGTCTACATGTGATTTACCTGAATACCTTGGATCTTTACTTAGATTACATCTTGACTTGAACTGAAAAGGAAGAATCAAAGCATTCTTTGATGTCCATGTTTCTTGGCAACAGTCATCTTTTCGGAAGTATTTCGGTTTAAAAACTGTTTGTCGTATAATTTAATGGTTGGCAATAATGATAAATACACATTCTAATATCTATGCAAAAAGTTTATGATAATGAGAAGATCCCATTAACCCTAAAGAGAAGGGTGTATAAACAATGCATCCTCCCAATAGTCACTTATGGAGCTGAAACATGGAACCTAACCAAGAGACAGACCCGCAAATTAAGAACCATGCAACGTGCACATGAGAGAATAATGCTAGGCCTCACATGGAGAGACCACAAGACAGCACAGTACATCTGAGAAAAGACAAGAGTTAAGGACATCATAGAATCCATTAAAAATCTCAAATGGGGATGGGCTGGCCATGTTGCAAGAATGGCAGACAATCGATGGATATCACGACTCACGACATAGATCCCCCGAGACTGCATGCGCAACCGAGGCCGGCAAAATATTAGATGGGGAGACGAGCTAGACAGGTTCAGGAAGTACTGGCTCCGTGACGCCCATGATAGAGAAGTGTGGCAAACCCCGGGGAAGGTCTATGTCCAACGACGAACGCTAAAGGACTGGTGATGATGATGATGAATTTTTGCCCCAAATAATGCCTCTTCATGTCTGTTGTCTGTGGTTAATATGATTGCAAAATAGTGTTGTATTTTGTACCACGTTCAGATGAGAATGAATACTGTCTCTCGATACATATATTAATCCATTTGTGCTCTGAATTTTTGTTTATGTAGGTACATCGATAAGTCCGTGACCTATTGTTGTGAAAATCATTTATTTCACACAATTAAACATCAATCGTAATTCCCTCCCTTGCCAATGCACTTTATTCAGTAGTGAATATTTGTCATAGATCGAATATATAATACAGCGAAAACTCCAGATCAAAATTAAGCTAGCAACTACGTCATAGGCTGCAAACCTAATAATCAAGCCTCATATGTGAACATCAGGTAATGTAACTATAAAATATACTACAAAAGATCTCTTAGTGTATAGGTTCGATTATGTATGGCCATGTAATTATGCATATACATTGTGGTGCCTGACAGGAAGTTCGCATACAATAGGATTTTGTCCTTTTCAATACCTGTTTCTATGCCTTGGAAAAATGCAGAAGCAAACCCTGCACACTTGCAAGCACGTTCCCTGAAATATTTTTTTTATGAATGGAAGTTTACGAGGAATAAAACACAGAGACTGTTAGTTTTCGTTTTTTTCCAATTTTGAGTCCCTAAAAGTGTAAAAACAGAAAGACACGTGCGAACACGGAGGGTATCTCTCATTGTCTCTCTTGTCGACGATGTGCGAAAAGGGGAGAGATTTAAGAGCATGCTTTTCAGTACCATATGGGCAGTGGCTAATCTGCGTCGCACGCTTGATGAATGTCCCTCGCTATTGTCACCGGGGAACCTTCCCATGTGACGTATCTGCAATGACGTATCGAAAGGGTGATCGCTCAGCAACTGTGGTCTGTCACCTTCTTGACATGTTTCCCTCTTCCCTTGCCTTTATACCAATATATTCTGGGCGTTTTCAACAACGTTCAACGGAAAAAGAAGTTGTACCTAGACCTCTGGGTAAAGTTGTCGTTTCCGTTAGGGTAAATGGCGTCCAGCTGTTCTCCCCTGAACCATTGATTACTGTCGCAGGAGGTGCTCCCTGATAAGTCCTCTGGGTAAATTACGCTACACAGGCGAACTGGATGTCATGCTTGATTAGAAACGTTTCTTTACCACCCTTGTGTTGTTTCTGCATTCCAAAACGATTACAGTTAACCCGGGTGAAAATTGTTTAAATGATTGCAGCCACCCGACTACCTTGCTACTTCGACAATCGCTGTCTCTCAACCCGTGTTTCAAATTTTACGCAGCTGACACCCCAAACATTCTCATGTCCAGCAGACAAGTATAGCTTATTGCTTTGAGGAAATTACCATCATAATTGGATATGACTGACCGATTTTGACCACGTTTAGGGAGTGTACGGATGTTTGCTTGATTATGTAGGAGGGTATCGACTTAGATCCTGGTCCGATATAATTCTGATGATTGCTTATTGCCAATGTCTCAGGATTTTGCTTGTGAGGGTCATGTATTTCATACTACCGAAATTCGAACATAGAATGCTGATACTGAATAGATAATGTATTTGTTAGCCTATAAAGTGCACATTCTCCCCTGATATTACACCAAATTCAATGCACTGGTATTATGGATGGGACATCTACTGCCACAGGCCCTAGCTCTGAAGATAAAGAGTCGGGAAGACTTGACTTGTATTTTTTTGTGAAACAGGAAGGCTGATACTGTAATCGAAAGATATGTCTCAATGGAATCATGTTTTATGTCAAGTGTATTTCGACGTGTGCGATTGTGAACTTTTGTTATTTGTCTGTATGCATGCATGTAGATATGCGTATCACGAAGACAACCTTTATTAATTCGTTTTCAAAACAGGAGGCAAGCGTGACAAAATAAAATTTTGATAAAAATGAACAATTTCAATTAGAAGTATAGGTTCATGATTTATATGGTTGTCAAGTATATTTAAAAATAGACAATCTATAATACTTTACAATTTATACAAACATACATCTATTGAATGAGCGACCTAGAGTCAGTCAGGAACTCGAATGTCGGCGTCGGTATAATGAAGTATGCATCTCTCTCTCTCTCACTCTCTCCATATATATATATATATATATATATATATATATATATATATATATATATATATATATATATATATATATATATACACACACACATATATATGCATAAATCGATTTAAAGTTCTTGCAATTAATTTAGGAAGTATGTAGATACTCGATATCTCTCACTTTGGATTTATTGAACAAATGAGCCAAAACTTCCATTCACTCCAATGAAAATTTGTTCATATAAAACTACAATGCAGGGGAGGTGACTGTTGAAATTTCCTGAATCCTTCCCTCAAATTCAATTATTCAACTCTATGACCTATACTCCAAAAGGTTTTTACTGTAATTCATTGAAAACTTTTGGAGTTATTGTTTGAACATTCAGCCACGATACAAAGTAGATAACTGTAGATAATTCCTGGATCCATCCCTAAGTTCGGTCGATTCTTTTCCGTATCACCGACCATCCTCCCATAAAATGTGATTGAAGTTCATTGGAAATTTTTGGAGATATTGTGTACAAACAGACGGACTAACAGACAGACACGAGTGGATACATATATCTTTTTCAAGTTGAAGGAGCTGAATGAGACAGTAAATACTAAAAGCCTTCACATGAAGAAGGCATATGCAAACAGTCATAGAGTGAATTTACCGTATGAACAGTTATAGTATTTTAGACGCACATTTGATTTATGATAAAAAGAAATTGCAAATATTACACTGTGTCAAATGCTAGGTAATCATGACTGGGCCGTCCATTACAGCTCGATATGGAAAAGCATAGACCACTACATCAACCTAGAATAACATATGTCTATGAAAACCTCAAAAGAGAGGAACAAACTGAAGGATCATTCTAGGGTTACAATCTCAGTCTTTAAGCAACACGAAAATCCTTTTTAGTTTTGAAAAGAAGAGATTACAACCAATGCATCCTACCGATAGTCATCTATGGAGCTTAAACATGGAACCTCGGTGAGAGAATGACCCTTAAACTGAGAAGTATGCACGGCGCATATGAAAGACTTATCCTCAACATCAAATGGAGAGATTGCAAAACAGTGCAGTATATCAGGAATATCATAGAAAATGTTAGAAAACTCCCACGATAGAGAGGTCTGGCAAATCATGGGGGAAGTCCATGTCCAACGACGGACGATAAAAGACTGATTATGATGGGCCTTCGATGAGTTGCAGTTAGTAGTAGTTCTCCAAATGCCCTTGTAAATCATCTGTCTTATAAGTCTGTCATATACATTTGTGGATATAATGTGTAAAATAAATGTATTGATTATTTACTAAGCTTAGCTTAGCTTAGATTTAAGATAAGGCCATTAGCATGGGGTACCCCGTCGGGATCGAACTCACTTCTCACTGCCACTGATCACGTAAGACAAGTCTGCTAACCCTTACATCGCTATAAGGAGCGCTAAGATCTGATCATTAAATACTTATTGATACTTTGCTGGAAAATGCAAGTAAAATATCGAATTCAGTGTCAAATCTCATTGGAGGCTGCATCTTTACTTCTGATCAATGCTGCTTGATTGATGGTTGTAATACTTGTGCTGTGATATGAGGCAGAATTAATATTTAATTTTGAGCAGAATGTCAAAAATTACTTGGATTATCAGCTTTATGGGTGCATTACCATGGAACAATGCTCAGTAAATTAGTCTTCAGGACGATTACTACCGTGGTGAGATCGATCCACAACGAGGGTTCCATACTTGCGACCTTGTTCCATGCTAAGATTTGTAAATAAATACCTGGTTTATTAGCTGTATGTACACGTAATAGGTTTGGCTGAACTTGCTTAATGTAAGTGTCACATGCAATAAACTACAACCACTTTAATGCTCTCTCATTTTTAATATCACATACCGATTTTTCAAAAATGAAAATTTGTGGATATATATGTTTCAAGTTTTGATTCAGTAAAACATGCAAATTCACATTTCTGTAACATGAAATGTAATCGTCTCAAATAAACGAAATAAAAAGGGGAAACCAATAAAATTCAAGACACAGGATTGCCTATAAATGAGCGCACCTTTTCCAGTTTCTTTCTATTTGGAGTTAATTTTCTTCCGAATATAACATAGCAGGATTGTATCATTTCCAATTGAACATTATTCAATCAAAGCAGATATATTGAATATCATTATGACCGAAACTACAACATTGAAATTCGGTTGCCAAACATATTTTTCCGTATGGGCTGTACTCATTTTTGTGTGGAAAAATATTCATATCTTGGCCTATATATATATATATATATATATATATATATATATATATATATATATATATATATATATATATAGATAGATAGATAGATAGATATATAGATAGATAGAGAGAGAGAGACAAAGAGATGCAGCCTAAATCTTCAATCCAGATAATTACCTGTCATGATGGTAATGTAAGAGTACGCAGAAGTGAAGAGATTTACTCACATGAAGAACACTTGAAATGTATTACATTGTGAGTGAATAAGATTTTATCTACCCAAACGCATATTTATATTTAAGTTTCAACTCAATAAATCTACCCTTGAACACCCATCCACCCACCCACACACATATATATATATATATATATATATATATACATATGTATATTCACTTCGGAAACACCTGTATATTTTGTTTTCGAAAATTTCAACTGAATTAAAGCAAAACATGTTCACATTTCACATGGAGAAGTACACATGCATATTTTCCCACCCTACATACACGCATATCTTTATGCATGAATATATTTGAATAGCAATATAACTAACATAAATATATATATATATATATATATATATATATATATATATATATATATATATATATATATATATACTCGCAGAATGATATGATGTATCAGCTTAAACATGCATATATTTTAAATATAAATTACTTTTTCATTCATCGGTAGAATTGTCACTTAATGCATTAAATTCGACGTATAATTCTGTATCTGGTTACTACCTTTGTCCCCCAATAGGAGTTACATTTATTATATAGTATTCATAGGGAAAATGTCACAGCTGTTATGGGGGTAACCTAGTATCATTTTAATTTCAGACATACTTATTACGTGTCTTTCAGTGTCGATTTAACATATACGCAAGGGATTCTATCGCCGACGTACCAGGGACAATTTTATAAGTCAGACAAAAGGCTGAAAAAGGCATTGATAGACCTGTCATTGCTAAGTGAAATAAACATCACAGATCCAACACTACAGTGATACCTGGTCATATTAAGTGGAATTATAGTGTCAATAGAGAGGATAACCAGATCGGTCTCCTAGGGGGGCATAGTATTGAGCCAGATATCCTACATAGGGTGAATGAATCTGGACATCTGCTTCTTTTCTCTCGATCTTTGGATCCTGCACATCTTGATTGGGCAGTTGGAACATTCTTCGACCAATCAGGTTTCAGCTTAGGGCATATTGCATACTTAGCTGTTAGGTAATATTTGGTCATTGCTCTTGGCTTCAAGATTATTCCTCATGTCCATCTAGCTACCTTGGTATCTTTGTCAAAGATTTCTTCTGTATCCACACCCGTTGCATCAATTATTTTTGTTTTAGCAACAGCGGGCACGGATTTGACAGCAACTGGGTTGACTTGCTTTGCTTGCTCCTTCAAGATGATCGATATTGTCTCAGGCTAAAGCTGTGAATATACCACGTTGGATAAAGCTATGTCTCTGCCATCGTTTCTGAAGACACTGGACACTGTCTATCTCTTCCGTCTGTGAATAGGACATATTGTGACAAAGTCTTTTGAGGATGATTAGCTGTACATTCAGTGTCAAAGACTAGACACTGAATGGCAGAACGGTTTACTTAGAAGGCTGGATCTTTGCACATATCCTGGCATATAGTATGTCTGGGCAAATGATTGCTGAAGACGCTGAACTCTCTAGAATTTATAATCAAGATCATTAGAGCGTGTGAGTTGATAGTACAGGAAAACAATGAGCGTCTTTAAAATGATAGGACAGTCTACTCCTTGTTTGATTCCTATCTACCAAGTTTGATGTACAACTTGACTCTTGATGTCTGCTTTCATTACGATGCCTACTTTGGTTATAACATTTTATACATCCTACACCTTTAAGTGTCAGCGATTTCCCCTTAAGAAACTGATTTTCTTCGACAGGCTGCCCTAGGATTGGTTCTATAAATAGTGGAGGATTTCCCGCTTTCCATCATGGAAAGTTGCAAAGCTCAAATAAATTCATTCGGCAGCCTTAGCTATACATGCTTCTTCTTCATCTTGGTTGATTTCCTGACTTGGGGAATGCTAATGAGTTCTAATGAAGCAACCAGTGTCAAAGTAAAATCAAAAGAGGAATAGCTCCATTGTATGACTGATTCAGAGCAGTTTCCTTCTGGGTTCCAGCGTCATGGTCATTTCTGGTAATTTCTGGCTCCTCTTTGGTGTACACATATATGATTATAAATCATAAATGAAAAGCAGTTCCCGTTAATTTAATTTGTCAAAAGATTTGAACCTTCTTGCAGAGAAATTTGTGAGTGATAATAGTATGTTATGCCTTGGAGGTTGAAGCGATGACAAATATTAAAGACTGGAGTTTGAGAGAGAGAGAGAGAGAGAGAGAGAGAGAGAGAGAGAGAGAGAGAGAGAGAGAGAGAGAATGTTATTATTTTCATAAAAGCGAAATAGAAGCATAGTGTTGAGTTTCAAAGAGCGAAGAATGCCTGTATTTGGAAGCCTCTCTGGAATGTCAAGTTGAACTTTTTATTTGATCTACAGCTGTATACCCTAATCATTTTGTAAATTTGAAATTGACACCTGGGGAAGGTCCACGAGTATTACAATCAGACCCTTGTGACACAAATAGCAAAAACAAGGCATCTGGTCCTAAAAGAAACAATATATAAAAGTAAGTGTAACTTATCACAGGAATTCAAAATACTTAAAATTCATGTTAATTCTTACAAGATACTAGTGCTTATTCTCTGTGTGCTTTTATTAATGTTAAATCTTTTTGAGAAGCTTGTGCAGACATTTCCTACGCTCAAAACATCTAAAAGTAACTCTTGCGTATCTAATTTTTCTTACGATTTTACATGTTTTGGTTCATCGATTGGGCATCTTATATTTTTGTAAGAAAAATTATCAGTGATATTAGAATGGCGTCAAGATTTATTTTCATATTTTGCTCGGTCCAAAATTAGTTTTTTCAGATCAAGAAAGTTTACAGTGAGCGTTGTACAGACAAGTTTCACTCATGATTGATGCTTTACGAATAATAAGTAAAATTCTTTTACGCAGTTAATAAATCAATAAGATGATTCTGAGTCAAAAAGTATCAGCTTGCCTTCTAGAGAAATTCGACACAAAAGGGGGGTACATCGATTAAAACGTTGTTTTGAGTTCAGAAGTTATCAGCTAGAGATATTATAACGAAGGAGAGGTAGAAAGAGACTGAAATAACCAAAAAGAGCAAGAAAAAATGTACTAAGAATAATTATGCTAGTAAAGGAAGGAAAGAAAAGAGACGGAAGTTAAAGTTAAAGAAAGCAATAACTGCAACAAGAATAAAAAGAAACTCTAAAAACTGCATATCCATGAGGGAAAAAAATGTAAGAAAGAATAAGAGCTAGGTAGAATGATACAGGAATAAATCAAAGAATGAACAAAATATGGAAAGAGTAAAATTAAAAAGGAATTGACCTATTCTACCAAATGAGAACGAAAGAAGTGGGATCAAAATAAGACTGAGTATGAAATGAATACAATAGTAATAAATTAATACAATAAGAGGAAAAAAAAATCATCGAAAAAAAAGGAAAGTGAATGAAAAGCATTGTGGAATGGATGAAAGTATTTCGCTGTTAAAACAAAGAAGTAGAGAAAGTGAACGAAAGAAAAAGGGCTCGAAAAAAAAGGATGAAAGAATTGGTGACGAAATGAATAAGGAACATGAAGCATTGAGAGAAAAGAAGAAATAGTTCAAGGCTGAATAAATGGAAGAAGAATCATGAGAAAGAAGAAAGAATTAATGAAAGAACTGAAGAAATGTGGAGAGACAAGCAACAATATGAAAAAAAGACAGTGGCATCGAATAGATTTTGATAGACTACTTGAGACAAAATAAGACAGAAAATATCAGTTTTTTTAAATGGGAGGAAAAAAGCACGAAAAGCGAGTAATGGAGAATGACAGAGAATCGATATTTCTTTTTTTTAAAGCGAGAAATAAGTCTTGGTGACATTTTCTATTTGAAACTCACGAGCTTTCATTAGTTTAAATGGAATGCGACTTTTCAATAAATGATGTAACTGTGCAAATGAAGGCAGCCATTTTGTAGGTGCAACAGCTTTGTACACTGAGGAGCAATAACCAAAGCAAAAGAAATGAAAAAAAAAATTGGGGAAAATCACATAATTATGTTTACGTCTTGGAAAGTGGCTGTATCTGAACGGAATGGGTTTAGAGCAAATGAAAAAAAAAAGCAAATCTTAAACAGAAGGAAATTAAGACAAGAAAATTTCTTTTAAAGCATCATAGTACCCATATATATTATCTCACATTTTTTATATGTTCATTACTTTTTCAAATTAGTATGTAATATTTGGCTGGAGAGTTAGAAGCAAAATAGAAGGGAAAGAACATGGAAATAGAAAAAAAAGCAAGAAAAGTGAGGGGGAGAAGAAGAAAATGACGCGAAAGAAGAAGAAGAAGAAGAAGAAGAAGAAGAAGAAGAAGAAGAAGAAGAAGAAGAAGAAGAAGAAGAAGAAGAAGAACAAGAACAAGAACAAGAACAAGAACAAGAACAAGAACAAGAACAAGAACAAGAACAAGAAGAACAAGAAGAACAAGAACAAGAACAAGAACAAGAAGAACAAGAAGGAGGAGGAGGAGGGGGAGAATAAAAAAGACAAGAAGAAGAAGAAGAAAAAGAAGAAGAAGAAGAAGAAGAAGAAAAAGAAGAAGAAGAAGAAGGAGGAGGAGGAGGAGGAGAAGAATAAAAAGGACAAGAAGTAGAGCCGAAAAAATAGAAAAGAAAAGCTAAGGACAGAAAGAGAAGAATGAAAAGATGATGGTTAAGTTAATACAAAAGAGAATAGAAAGGGAAATGAGAACAGAGAAAGATAATGGAGATTGAAAAGACAGAAAAAGAATGAGCAAGTGAAAAACTCACCGACACAAGTAATAAAAAAGAAAGAAAAGGGAAAATGTGTTTAGTAAAACTGGAGGGCGTTGGAATTTACCTTCTGTCTATATGTGTTATGAAAATCATCTTTCAAAAGATGTTGCGACTTTTAAACAAAAGATGAAAAAAACAAGTTGAGTATTTTGTAATTAGTTCAGAATATACATCCGTCTAATTGTCTTCGCAACAATGATTTAAAATTTTCTTTTATTCGAGCCGCAGGTTTCTTTCTTCAACTTTCCATCATTATTCTCGTCAACTCCATCGTTATTATTAATATTTATTGCCAAGTGATTTCGAAAGCCTGAAAATGTATTACAGGAATATCTCCCGCTTTTTGGAATTTTATTTTACACAACTGCAAAAGATCTACAATAGTACACGTTCCCCCCCCCCCCACATCATCTGAAATGGCGTGAAGCAAAGAATCAGTCACCATGAATTTATATTGGAAAGTTTTTTTAGCATTTCCAAACCCACAAAAAACATTCTTCTGTGTATGCTTTCCTTGACCCGGAAAGTTTAGATTCGTTGTTTGTTGTTGCTGATGTAGAATTCGTGAAATACATCACTATGCTTGGCTGCTTAGCTTCACACATTTTCCTATCATATGGTCCTTTGTACGCTCTCAAAGCATCCTGCAAACCTGCCATAAACCTACGTGCCCAGTCAAAATTCAAGTCACACTTTGCTACAATCATTGCAAAAATGTTAATCGTGGCTAAAATCTCACAAAAGCATTTTTTTTCATCTGGGAACCCCACAAAAATTCCAATATAAATAATGATAATTGCTTCTCTGCCTTCTGCCATTTCAACTTGTGAAAGGTTTCATTCAAATGCTCTGTTTTTGGATAATGGGTGATTTGGTATTCTTATAATCACATACGGCCATTCTAACTTTTATCATTAATAGTAGCTGTTGGATCATCACTGATATGATAGCTTTTTATTTTCTTTTTAACTATTCGATTTCTTTTTGCAGCAAAATCTTTGTTGAATATGATGGTAGTATTCAAAACAAGTTTCAAGAAATATTAATTATTATTAACATGACATATCTTACATTGGTTCAAAGGTTCCCATCACCATCTTTTGGACAAGTGATGGGAAATTGATTAATGATAAGAAATCAACACGAAAAAAGTAATCTTGACTAAATCCCAGGCAATCTTCAAAATCTCAGCCTAAATTGAGTTTACTTGAAGAAAAGTTTTCTATGTTTAGTGAGGTTAAAGGAAATTCTTCATTACAAATTGATGGAACGAACACAAACTGTTCCTGTGCAGCGCTTCAGTGAGAAATTGGCTTGGGTGGATGACGCATTGGAAAAGAAAATACCTTTTTTTTCTGGGAAAGGAATGTCCCATTAGATGATAGAAAACTTGGGATATATTGTGATGTTTGGATAAATTGATTTAGATTAAAAAGATTTGTAGAAAAACCTGTCAAGCCTAAATCTGGTACAAGATCATACAAGAAAATTTTGAAAAATTCAATTAAATGAATTTCCGATAATAGTTTCGGTACAAATCTACAAGTACAGGGAATCCGATGAGGCTTGAATCCATTATTTTCTAACCATTGTCCCTCAGAGAGGCTTTCTGGTTGGGTGATTATATGCAATAGAAATCAACATTGGAAATTAGCAATTATTATTGAGTGCAAGTGGGAAGATCATATCTCAAACAGGGCACGTCACTTGAAGTTCTGTTCGAGATAAGCATCATCATCATCATCATCTGTATCGTAACCCATATGAACAAGACTACGTTTCTCATTGGTTACAGTCAGTATTTGTTTATAGTTCTAATCTTTTACGTCTCCTTTCAATTGTTCTTTCTTTATATTGTCCTCAATGTTCCTATTGTTCTCTCCTCTTCTCACTTGTATTATGTCCATCCATCATAATTTTGCTCTTTACAATCCTTCTTTTCTTTGACTCTTTCTCTTCCTGTTTTCATTATTATTCTGAAACTACTTGTAACCGCTCTGTGACGAGATGATTCCATAGTGACACCTCCATGAATTCTATAAGATTACCCAATAGAATATCGAATTGTCGAAGCTAGGTATAAACCAGTCCTGTAGAGAGATGACCCGAAGTTGTCGTTTCAGAGTCTCAAATATTGAAAGAAAAGTCACAGGGTTTCGTCGCAACTGATTTCCAAACTGCCTGGTTATGTTTCGACGAGAAGTAAATCAGCACCTAGTCGCCAGGTTCATTTACACCTCCACGATCCTAATACCTGGACACATTTTCAAACCAATACCAAGGTATGAAACAAAGAAGAAAGATTAGATTCCGGTAGGCATATTTAAGTTCACTAAACTATAAAAACACTAACAACTCAACAGCCCACATCATCATGATCATCATCATCTTCATCATCATCATCATCATCATCATCATCATCATCATCATCATCATCATCATCATCATCATCATCATCATCATCATTCTTTTAACGTCCGTCGTTGGACATAAACCTTCCCCAGGATTCGCCACAATTCTCTATCATGGGCGTTGCAGAGCCAGTATTTCCTGAATCCGTCTAGTTCATCTCTCCATCTTGTGTTCTGTCAGCCTCGGTTTTGCATGTGATCTCTGGGGATCCATGTTGCGAGACATGAAGTCAATCGGTTGTCTTTTATTCTTGCAACATAGCCTGCTCATTGCCATTTGAGTTTTTTTAATAGTTTCTATGATGTCACGGACACTTGTTTTCTTCCTTTGATACTGTACTGCCTTGTGGCCTCTCCAGGTAGGTGTCGTGGTCTACCTTGACGAGTTTTGCATCTTCTATCTTGACAGTTACGTTATTCTTATTGCACATGATTTTTGTTTTACTGGAGTTCATAAGTAGGTCGACATTTTTGCTTTCTCTGTTCAGATCATCTAGCATTAGTTGGAGGTTGTGTAGGTTCTCTCCGAAGAAGACGATGCCGTCTGCAAATCTAAGGTTGCTCAAGTAATCGCCGTCTACTTTGATTCCTCTATTTTCCCAGTCCATATTCCGGAAGATCATCTCAAGGCAGGCTGCAAAGAGTTTGGGTGAGCTGGTATCATCTTGCCTTACTTCTTTTTGAAGCTGAAACGGCTCAGAGTCTTTATGTCGCCAAATGAATATGTTTCTGTGGTCATATATGTGTTGCAGTACTTTAACGTATACAGGGTCTACACCTTGTTGGGTGATGGCCATCATGACCATGGGAATTTCTACAGAGTCGAATACCTTCTTGAAGTCTTTCAATGCTATAGCAAGTGGCATTTTGTATTCTGCTGCCTTCTCTTTTAGCTTGAATGAAGATGGTCCATGGTCGAGTAATTTTTTCTAAATACAACCTGTTCTCGTGGTTAATTCTCGTCTATTGTTTTAGTAATCCGGTTGGTGATGAGTTTATATATGCAGTTGAGCAGGCTTATAGGTCTGTACTTGTTGAGGTCTTTGGGGTTATTTTTTTAATGTAGTGAGCTGCAAAAAACACGCAAGACAGCCGACCTCTTTTGATAACTTCTACTCCTCCACGAACGTGAGCAACAGTGGACTCTTAATAAGACTCGCTAATACTCTTGTCTTTACGGACATATGAAAAAAAAATTCAAACTGTAAATACTTATTCAGCTTTTACCATTCATACGAAAGAATACGCTGATGAATATTTATATGCTTCTTTCTGATATCCAGTTACACAAATAGAACTTTATAGTTATTTGTTTCAACAAATTCTTGAGTTTTTATGCTCCTTGCCTGCTTTGATGTCTGCGCGTGTTATATCGCGAACACTTACAAAGTGGGGAAAGTGTACCAAAAAAGAAGGCGCTGATTACTTTTGCATTCACCTAATAGAAAGAGTTATGTCATAAATACGTGTTCATTCATATAATGTGTGGATGCATCCCGACCAATGTTAAACTTACTTTATTTTGTTCCATTCAGCCTTCATAATTACATTCGGAAAACAAGCAGCACGTTTGACCTTTCTAATCTGTTGGCAATTTTATGTCTATTGATTGAATCCTTCGTTAATGCCTTAACACAAGTCTTCTTAGATTCTAATCAGCATTTAAAGAGCATTAATCCAAATTATTTAATCCCCATCGTTACCAACTTATCAGGATAGTCTTTAAAGAGAATTAAAACAATTAACTTGGTTGTTCCTACTGAAATCACTTTAAAAGAGCCGCATTGAGAAATGAATGAATGATTTATTTCATTGGGAAATTAGTAGGATTTATAGACAGAGCAAGTATCCACTCATGCAATTATATCGATATTTACTGAGCTTATGTCTGACACAGAGTCATATTGGTCGGACACTCAGTGAAGATGAATCTCATCTACATTATCCTGCGATACCATCTTTCCACAGCAGGTGTCCTATCATAATATATGAATAACATTTAATTCTCAAAGGTAAATCATCGAAGATACAGCATCAGACTAGGAAGTTGTATCACTGGTGCTTGAGTGATGATACTCATTATAGTGAATGGACTTTTATCGTTATATTTAAAATCACTTTTTATTGACATCAAAAGCAGTGTTTAAATTTCTGAGAATAGAGATTACCATTAGCGTTCATTAATCTATTTGGACTGGTGTCCTTATCTTGGTTACTATGGGACAATGGTCTAGTGCATATGATAGTTGTATAATACCATTTATGTGGTCCTGAGTTCATTCTTTGGGTCAGGCAGTGAAATTACAATGGGGAAGACATCAAGGTTGCCTGATACTAGAAGTACCAGAAGAAAGGTACAGCGACCGAAACGTTGTCATCTTAATTATCGAGATGAGAACATCTGTCTGAAAGACTAACGTATATTGATCATCTGATAGTATACATAACACAATTTTCTTCCCCTCCCCCACCCATTTAGCCTTACACTAAATTAGACTGCGCTGAGTCAATATGATAATGATGCTATGTGTTAAAAGTTGCGACTGTTTTAACCAGTAAAGTGAAGTCTTTTTAGTTGGTGATTCCAAATAAGTTGAGTCTTTCTGGTGAATTATAATCCACTTCCACATTTTCACAAATCACATTAGTGCGTTCTCATTGTTGTTGCAGAAAGAAGTAAGTTTGAAAAGTCCCCTTGAAAAAATTCCCTTTTGATGTTGAACTCAGCTTGGGGTTCAGGCATTGTGAAAAACTGATTTGGAATTTTTTTGGCTTAGCTGTGAGTAAACTTCTGACTCCAACTACGTGTACGAAAGTTTGATACTCTCCCATTTTATGTACACAATTATGCATGTGCTGTGACATCATATGTACACAGAAAGATTTCTAAGGTCAAAGGTAAAACAGCTGATGATCCCTACAATAAAAATTAAGCTTATAATGTTGGGATCCAAATTTAAATAATAGTATAATGAAATCCTGTATAAAACACGGAATACTCTAAACACAATACACCGATCGGAAAATAATACATAACACAACATCGCGAGATGATTAGCGATTGTTTAGAATTTATGAATTTCCAAAGAGAAGAACTCTTTGTCTGTGGTAATGTGTAACAACTATTTATGAATATATATATACTACCCGAAGTACCAACCTACGTCAGGTAAATCTAAGGCGTAAAAAAGATCTCTAGCGTGAGGACATGAAAAAGCTGTCCCTTCGCTTCTGGCCCCTAAAAGAAAAAAAAAAAGTTCCCTTTATATATAACATACTCCTATTATGCCAAAGCGAAAACCTTTTTTCCGCCCATTCCGTACTTGCATTTTAATTTTATACGGGCATATCTCATTTTTATACATTTAAAGAGAAAGGAAACTTTCGCCCATCAAACATTCAAAAGTGAAGGGAAAATATTTCCTCCTCGTAAACGGCCAAAAATGGAGGAACACTTTTTCCACTCCGAATGAGTCACAAATTAAGATAGAATTTTCTCCTCAAGGAGTCAAGTGGAAATTGAATTTTTCCAACCTAAAAAGGTCAAAAAGTGAAGAGAAACCTTCCTCTCCTTTCCTTTAATGGGTCAAAATCTTTGGGAGACTTTTCTTCTCTTTTTAATGGTCAAATACCATTGGAAGACTTCCACCTCCTGAAAGTGTCAACTGCGATGGTTAACTTTTTTTCAACTTTAAGGTTCAAAAGTCAAGGTGGACATTTTTCTTGCCTCAAAGCAAAAAGTAAAAAAAGGTGTCGAGAGTCTTTTCCCCTTTTTATGTTGTCAAAGGTGTCAAAAGTGACAAGGCGACTATTTTTCCGTTAATCCTTTTACTTGTCTTGAATTTTCCTTCTTTTATTAATCTTTGAACATCTTATCCAGCATAGACAAGTACTTCAGCTAGTATATATACATGAATTACTTGTCCATCAGAAAATTCTAAGTGACAAAAGAAAACTTTGATGTGGATAAACATTGAAAGGAAAGTTAATCATAATTTCTTGTTTCGTAATAATATACTGATAATGTGCAAAAACTTATTTGATTATCGATATAAATGTGCACGTATACATACATAAATGCATACATATTTCTATATATTTTATACGTGTTTCGGTGGACTTACTTGCATTTGTTATGTAAAATGGATGCATTTTTCATAATTAGGTTACGGAATCATTGATATGACTACGAATCTATCTATTGATATCTCAATCTATATATATATATATATATATGTATATATATATATATATAAATATATATATATATATATATATATATATATATATATATATATATTGTAATGGTTTAACGGTATGGTAAAGTACGCTTGTGTACAGGCTGATGAATGTCTTTGCACATAACTGCTTGTACTTCTTATATGTGTGTGCTGGCATGCACGTATGCGTGTGTGCACGTGCGTGTATATATATATATATATATATATATATATATATGCGTGCGTATGTGTGTATTCGTTTCTGCCCTGTTTCGGATCACTTTCTCCCTTAAAATTATACGTTTATCCACTCTCATGTCCGTTAGTCTCTGTTGCTTTTCATTTACTCTCGTCACTTGGCACTAAGCATTCACTGTCCGCTCTCATCTCGGCCCTAATTTCGCCGTTCAGTGCACCACTGTGTCCTAGGTGACATTTATTGGTCAAGCAAATAGGGTTATGTTGGCCATGGCTCAGATGTTTAATCAGCTTGAGTCGTTCTTCACTACAAGCAGCAGACCTACCTCCAGGTCTCCCCATCATTCGTTCTAACAGCACCAAAGCTATAACCCCAACATTCTGGAGTTCATGTCACCATTACTGGCCTAGTTGTATTTCTACTAATTCAAATCGCAATAATAACTGTGACAACTCAATGAGTAGAACTGAGGAACGTGAGGACTGTTGAACGAGGATTGTAAGTTTTAAGTTTTGCGACTAAATACCTTTATCAACACATGAATAAAGTAGATCTTTAGAATAATTTGAATAAACTTGGAGGAAATCCACTAGTTGCACAATATATCATTGATGATAGAACTCAAAATGAATATTATCTTTTACAGATATAAAAGAATACCAATATTCCTTAATTTCGATAAATATGTACTCGATTTCGAGACAATATCTTCCTCTTTCTCTCTCTCTCTCTCTCTCTCTCTCTCTCTATCAATCTCTCTCTCCATCAATCTCTCTCTCTCTCTCTCTCTCTCTCTCTATATATATATATATATATATATATATATAATGAACAGTGTGAATTTTTCCCTGAGATTAACAATGGACTCTTCCACCCAGTGGCACAATTTAGCCAATGAAAATATCCATCATCAATCATTCGAAAGACTCTTCCACTTGTATGATTTCAGTCATTTCTAGCTTGCTTTACGCCTCAATGTCAACAGGGGGAAACACCTAGTGATGGTTGAAATTACTTCAGTAGTAACGGGTTAAAAAAAAATCAGCTTTTCACCTCTACTGAATACGTGAATAAACGTTATTATCAGCCCCTATCAGACGCCTTGGTTGAAGTGTTTCAATGACATTGTGTTATATTCTCAGTTTATTTTTGTCACGAAATTGTTACGTCGGCAAATCCTGATCTCCTATGATTAAGTCAGGTCACTGGTCTGTTGCTGACAATAGTTATAAGTCCAACTATTATATCTGTAACCGGATGTTAAATCCTCGTTGACGACCTGTTATGTGTCCAGTGTCGTCTTACTTTAAGTGGTACAAGTTAATCCCCTGTAGCCAACTATGTTGTAGTCGGATGCTTTCTGAATATTTTGTATGTGTTTGGTACCAAGATTTGTTAGTTGTATGAGACCAGTGACAATTCAATACATCGAATAGTCAAGTTCGTCTCTCGTTCTAAATACTAACGTAGTTTCAGAGGTTGTAAATGGTTGGCGTACTAATCTGATAGAATTCGTAATTCACGTAGAACAAGTAGGGCGCAAAATGATTTCTGGATATACGTGTTACTATGGTTTCAGTAGGTTCATACTAATTAGGATGTGATAGTAAAAAGATGGTAGAAGGATGATATTAGTAATGTTAGTAGTTGTAAGATAGCAGCCGAACTGTCCAAGATAATTTTACTGATGAAACTAAGCATCCTTAATGATGATACTTATGAATACATGTTTCCCATTATTTACTCTTGTTAGTTATTTTCCTGGTTATGAATATTTTTTCAGATATATGGCATATGAAATAAAATAAAAAAACAATACGGAAATATAAAAGTTTGAAAAAAATCAACGAAAAGTAATAATGCAAGATGATAGCATAAATCTAAAAAATGAAACATGACGAAACAACACATAATTACAACTAATTTAATTTTGGCGTCCAGCACGGCGGATACATTTGTCAAATTATTTGTAAGCCTTATCTGCTACGTTAGGAAACAGAGACAGCTTTGTTAATGAAGGAGGAAAGAAGGAGACGAGGACGTTGAGAAGATTGACTGAATAAATAGATTCAGTGAAGGAAAAGGAGAAGACAAAAGAGAGGAAAGATTGGATAAAAAGAAAAGAAAGATAATGGAGATAAATGGGGGGAAACAAACAATGAGAGGACGTTGGGAATAGGTGAGAAAAGAAAAAATAAACTGGATAGTGGAAAGGAGTAGGTAGAGAAAAAGGAATTGGGAGGAAGAAGAGTGAAAGATGATGAGAAAATAAGAATGAAGTCAAAGATAGTTTGGAAAGAAATACTAGGACTAAGAAATAAAGGCAAAAGGGAGAAATAGTGAAAATGCAGTATCGTATCGATATTGAAATGAAAGATGGATTGACATGAAAAAAAGTTAGATATTACGAGAGAGAGAGAGAGGGAGAGAGAGAGAGAGAGTGAGAGAGAGAGATAAAGGAACAAAAAGGAAGAGAAAGGATGAAAAAAGAGAAGGCCAAGAAAATTGACGGACTAAAAAAAAAGGATAAAGAGAAAAAAAGTGGAAAAAATGTTAGAAACCCTTCAAATTTGAAAGGGTAGATGATGTAGGCCTTCCGCGAGAGCTAGCTGGAGACCTACCCATTAAGGGCGTGGTCAGCAATTTAGAAAAAAAACTCCGTGTGTGTATGCATGTGTGATATTACATCTGAATGTAAAAAATACCTGAAGAAAGTATTGAAAAAAAAAAAGATCATGTTACATTGGAACAAATAAGCCTGGCTACTGCTGGACTAAAATCAACGCCGGCTTCTATTCCGGCATGAGATGATTATTGCAAATCTTTATTGTAGATATGATAAGTAAAATAATCATTAAAAAATATGTTTTCTATAAATTTATGTAAAAATCGAAATTGAGTAAGCCGTTGCGCTTTCGTGCTTATGTAATTTAGCTTCGTAAGAGAGCCGCATGCCAATCGTGATTCCAAATCAATAAACGGGAATAATTTTACACATCGGTTCGTTTCAACTTGACGGGACAGACAAACAGTGAAGATTTTACGGCTCTGAATTTGGTGAGGATTGCTCTTGTTGTTGTTGTTACGGTAGAAAGCAAAGTCAAGACAAGACTTAAAAATTTAGGTGAAGATTGTTCTTGTTCTTGTTGTTACGGTCGGAGAACAGAGTAAACATGGAACTTTGACAAAAATAATAAATTTGGTGAGGATTGCTCTTCTTGTTGTTGTTACGGTAGAAAGCAAAGTCAAGTCAAGACTTAAAAATTTAGGTGAAGATTGTTCTTGTTCTTGTTGTTACGGTTGGAGAACAGAGTAAACATGGAACTTTGATAAAAAATAATTAAAAAAAACAGATTAAAACAAATCAGAAAAAATAAAGAGAAAAAAAATGAAGTGGGAAAAAGAAGGGAAGAAATGCATTGATTACTAGTCGAGAAAAAATGAAGTAAGCTATGGCAGAAAGGAAAAAGGAAGAAATAAAAAAAGGGGGAAGAAAAAAATCCAAGGTGAAAAAGTGAGCAAGATCGGATTAAAATCGCCGAGGCCAAAGCAAGTCTTGAAGACAGATTACTTTTTTAATGACGAGTTTTGACTCATTGACGACATTAAGACGATTCCAGACTTGCCCCGAAAACGTCGCTTGAATTCACCCTTATGTCACGTGTCGTACACAGTCCAGTGTTTGCTCACCAGGTCATCTAATCAGCAGGTTTAACGTCATTAGAGAATGAGCCATGGATAAAATGTTGGTCTAGGGCGAGTTATGCGGTACTGCAACAAAGAATGATTGACAGCGTACAAACATAGTAATGAGGATATTGGTGTTGCAAATTCTTTTTTCTTTTTTAATCATTATCACTACTATCACTACTACTACTACCCCTTCTATTACTGTACTGCTGCTGTTTTTATAACTGTCATTTTTTTTTTGCTGCAACTGATATTTCGTTGTCACACAAGCGCGTGGCGACCCGACATACTTCCTTTTCTGTTTAATTGCTATTGTCTGCAGCCGAAGTTACAGTGGGAAAAAAAAATATGATGTTAAATAATTTAATTACGTCGGATGAAATAATAACAGAGGGAAGGAAACCTTCAAATGTATATTATTTACAAGTGTATTCTAATTTATCACGTTTTGTTCAAGAATCTATGAGAAGCGGGTGATGCGTTTAGAAAAAATGAATGCTTCCCTGATTGAAAAAAAAAAAAAAAAAACGCAAAAAACGCTTCATCTTTGATGATATTTTAAAACACTGGGAGTGATAAATTATTCCTTCATGGTTTGCTGCGTGGTTGAGATAATTGTGTGATTCCCATCGGGACCAAAGGTTGGTCTTTGAGTTTAGGTATAAGTCAAGACTTGGAATGCTGATTTTCAAGGCAGCATGACCCTCTAATGCAATCATGTAACATAATTTTCTAACTGCGTCCCCCCTGGGGTTACAAATCGTGTTGGGTATACTGATTCTCGTACGATTACCGAAGTTAAGCAACATCGAACCTGGTACCTTCTTTCTTTTTCTACCCAGGGATGACTGTTTTGGAATTACAGGTGCCGTACGTATCAAAGATCAAGTTGGGAACCATTCGTGGTGATCCCATTAATCCTCCTAAGGAAAAGACCGCTCTCTATATTGTGTTGAATCGTGCAAAGGCACGTAACCCCTGCCAGATGATTGGCCTGGCTGCAAGCGATGAGCGTAGGAATTTTTATGATTTATTCATTTATTCAAAGAAATCATTTCAAGAGATATCTTCACAAAGTTCTCTTTAAGCGTCTTTCCGTTTTTAAGAAAAAAGGCGAAAAATGTGAAAATATTGTTCAATTTTTGTTTCGCATCGAAATGTTATAGACACACCCTCCTCCACCCTCCCCAACACCGTAGTCCTCTGTACATAACACCAACGCAAATCCCAATGAACAAGTCTATCCCACCATTATCACTATGATTTGGGTCTGGGACCGTTCAAAAAGTTCTCCATAATAATTGATGGTGATAGCTTCTTTACTTTACAACACTTCAGTTCCAGAAGATGAATTTGAAAATGTATTGTTGTCTGAAAGTCAAGGTTTGTTTACCAAAATATGCAGAGCCATCGGATTGCTGCCCCCCCCCCAACGTGAAGATGGGCTTGTGCAAAACAAAGTATATACTTGATATCTAATCAAATGAATATCATAATGACAGCATTGCTATAATACCATGATTTACTGACTATATAAACATTTTTAGAGGACTATCTTCAAAGCAAGCTTTGAAACAATACTAAAATTAAACCAATCTTATCAACAATAAAATACTAATGAACTACTCGAAAAGAAAAATATAACCAAGATTATATCATGTTTCTGATATTCCGTATGCGTTTGTGCTTACAAATATATCATATACAATTATAGATATCTATACACACAAAAAGTATGTATATACATATATGCATGAAGAAATGGATGCATATAATCCGACAGAATGATCATTAATTGTGTTATATCATAGAGAAACTCTTATTTGAAATGATCTCCCGTCATTACACGGTTAATATATCACTTAACCTAAACAATTCCTTTATTTGTTGATTCTATTTATGTTGTGTAGGCCAACTGATACATTAACTGTGTACTGATAGGAGATCATTTCAAATAAGAGTTTCTCTTTGATGTAACGCAACTTATAATCATATACATGTATGCATATATTTATGTACACATACGCATATATACACATATTCATATGTATGTATATGTATATTAGTGGTGGTAGTAACGGAATAAAGGGGATAATTCGGGGATGGAAGTGAAGATACAATGTTTAGACCAAATAGATAATTTTCTTGTTGCTTGCTCTATTTATAATAACAAATTTATTTGTCCTCTCACGTTCGTTTCAACAATTCGTTATCACCTTTGCCAAGACGAAAAAAAAAAAAAGGAAAAAGACTCAATATTATTAAATTATACAATTATAAACAATAGACGAAAGTTCATTTTAACTGGGCGTTAAAAGTTAACAAAAAATCATCACTATTCAAGGCTGAACACAGAATACAATCATATTTTTGGAAGATTATTATCTGCTATATTTGATAACCTAATTTCTGACTAATGTAATTATGCATTTGGGGTGGTTGTCACGGCTATCTGTTTGTTTTTATTCCAACTGAAACAGAGAGTATCTGATCACACGGTCAAAATATTTGTTCGGTTCAGGCCACTTCATAATTTCAATCTCCCAAATCTTTTTATCCTTCTCAGCGAAAAACTACGTTAGGTACCCTCTCATATTTTCCGGGAAAATATTCTTTTTCATCATAAGAATTCTCCGAAGATCGAGAGAAACTCGCAAATGCAAAATCTGTTGATTACCTCTGATGAGTGGAAATTTCCTTGCAGAGCTGCTATGATTTTGACTGGTATTTAAAGAAACTTCCGGTGTAGTATTGTTCTTATGGAATATTACGCATTCATGTTAACCAATCGGGAGAACACGTTCCACCGATTGCTACCTTTAGTTGGTCTATTATGGAGAAGTACTTGTATGGAACAATTGTTTAGTTCTCAGGTGAGAGCTCGCAATAGAACCTCCCATCCAATTCCGCAATACACAACGTCATATTCTTTGGGTGAAGACTGGCTCTTATTACAGTTCGTGGTGGTTCAATTTGCTAACCCTGCAAGCTCTTGCTTTATACATCGTTCATTTTCATCACCCGTCACATTTTACTTCAAAACCAAAACATTTTCTTCGCATCGAGTTGTGAGCTGCACACAGAAATACGACCGTAGAGTTTTTTTGGAAACCATGCATCAAATTGACAAAAAACATAAGTGTCAAAACACAATTTGATTTGACTGTTATTAACATCAAACTTTCTGACTCTGGAATATCGTCAAGCAAGAAATCTCAAGCACAAAACCTCTTACAATCTTTCACCGTTCATTCTTGTTAGCTGCGATGAATGTTTTTGTTGGCATTCGATTCGCACAAAATATCAAGAAATCTATTATAGCGAAAATGTCGCTTATTTTCTTCCATCTTCAAATTTTGACTTAATTCGCCACAGTAGATGCATATGTGTCGACAAGAATCCTTGCCGAATACTTTAGCAAAACAAACACGTTATTTATATCATCTGTCGTTTATTCACGAAGCACAAAAGCCACAGACTAGAGGAGGGGAGGATTGGCACAAGAGACACAACAAAGCACATTGTTCGATTTATTCAATCAGGCCATCATCGTTTCGTCATAAACAAACCGACCTCTTACTCGCCCTTGGCAACTTCTCGGTCAGTATCTTTGACAAATTGTCCTCGTGATGTTTTAATTCTTCTATAGAACTTCATCTTTTCACTCTGCTTATTTAAAAAAAAAAAAAGAAGTTCTTTTAATATAAAAAAAAAGGCGGTAATGAATTCAATAAAACCCAGTCCTTTTTGAAAACTTGTTTTGAGACACGACTGAATCAGAAAACTGAAAAGTGTTTATATATCTGTTTGCTCCTTTTGATGTATGGAGGTTATTGTTATCGCGAAACACTTTCAATGTTGGGGTTGGCCCAGGGTTGAGAGAGAGAGAAATAGGGAGAAATAGGGAAACAATAAAATGTTATTTTATATTTTGGTTTATATCTTCGTTTTTTCATTCTGTCTATTTATCTAATCAGACAACCAGAGAGGTAAATGGAGATATGAACTGATTCAAAAAACTGTTTACCCGTCAAAATCGGATCAGATCCCCATCGCTCTGTCATAGTCCGTTTGAGTTTAGATTTTCTTAGCTATTCTTAGCTATTATTATTATTATTATTATTATTATTATTATTATTATTATTATTATTATCATCATCATCAATTTTCACACCAGTTGCCTCGTGGTCACAGCTGAAGGCTGGATGACAGCGAGTCTCCTCGGATCTCCAGCCCTGCTCTCCACAATCACGGTCCACAGTAGTGCTGTGGTTTACTATTTCACACCAGTTGATCGATGGTTCTTGCTGAATGATGAGTGACAGTAAGTCTTTTCAGGTCTTGAAACCTCCTCCCATCTTTCCCTCACCTATCACAGTGGTGCTATGGTTCGTACCTCTACCACCATTTGTATGTATGCGTTTTTTAAATTTTTTTTCTCTCCTCTCTTAGGCCACTGCTAGCAGCTGGGTTCGTAGATCTCATATTTCTAGCATTTTCCTCAGTATGAGTGCAGTCCCCAGCAGTGCTGTGGTCTGCACTGTCTCAATCTTCCTTTTACACCTTGTTCCACTTTCAGTGTCTTTGGTACGGTTTTGAGTGCACCTATTATTACTGGTACTACAGTGACTTTCATGTTCCACACCTTCTCCAGTTCTCTGGCCAGGTCCAGGTATTTTCCCAGTTTTCCACGCTCTTTCCAATTTACTCTCTGGTCTGCAGGCACGGCTACGTCTTTTATTTGGCAGGTTTTCCTCTTCCACGTTTACAAGGTCTGGTATTATTATTATTATTATTATTATTATTATTATTATTATTATTATCATTATTATCACCGAGCCTTTCACCTCAGATGAAACCTCAGGTAAATCAAGGTTTTTCTTTGAGAGTTATTTTTTTGTCTTTTTCCTATCTTTAATTTCCTCTCCCTTCTTTTCTCACCTTTTTCTCTTCTTTTATCTCCAGCCCTTCCCCCCTCTCTCCTCTTCCTCTTTTCTTCTTTATCCTCATATTACCTGTTTGCCTCCTACCCATTGGACATAGAATGGCACATAGAATTAAGTTATTTATAAACCAAGAGAGAAACTGAATTTGAACAAAAAAAAATTTCAAGGAAAGAAAAATACAGGGAAAGTTTCAATGTTTGATATAACGTTTAGGCTGAGGACTATTGGGTGGAGAGAGTTTTTCAAAGTGCTCATCAGCACGATCTTTTCTATCCCAGAAAAAGATGGATTTACTGGAATATTTTAATGTCCTCTACTATTGCTCCATGTTGGATCCCTTCATCCTGATCAAGTTCAATTCTTATCCAAAAGTATAATTTTATATCAATTTATCATTAACCCTTCCCTTCTATTTATCTACAGTTACAGCTGATTTAGTAATACTCATCCATTGGGAAACAATACAAAGACCAGAGAAGGCCTATTTATGGGAGATTAATATTTAACCAGAGATTTTACCATGAGCATTTCAACTGAACAGTTTCGAACTGGAAAAATAGAAAAAAACAAAAAACTAAACAAAGAAAGAGAAATCCTTATTATGGCTCAGCCTTGAGAGAAATAATCCTTTGGTTACCTTTGCTGATGTGAAGGTAAAAAAAAACAAAGGTTGCTTTTGAGATTCATATTTGTAGAAAATTTATGTTCCTGGTAGCTTTGGTTAAATAGAAACTGGTTGGCCTCTCAACGCATTGTTGTTGTTGTTGTTGTTGTTGTTGTTGTTGTTGTTGTTCTTGTTCTTCTTCTTCTCCTTCTATCATTGTTTAACATTTCATGTTGCACCTTGTTGAGCCAGGTGTAAAACATAATATGTGAACGGTTCCAAGTAGGATGATCTTTTGGACAGCTATGTGATATAACTTGAGTTGATTTACTTCGTTTGATCTAATTCTAACTTGCATAGTTTCATTGATGACTGAATTCTCGGAGAGATGTCTCTCGACACTCGACCCTGCTGAGGAAGCTAGTGTCTTTATCTTCGTTAACATCAGGAAACCTGGGTAAGAATTTAACGACGACAACTATTTGATGGATCATTTTTAGCTTGGGAAAAAAGAAACTGTAATTTTAAAATGTGTTAGGCAGTGTTGCGTAACCAACAGAAAATATCTTTGGTTGGCTTGTGATTTTCTGAAATCTTCTGTTAGTAAGATTGTAACCTACAGCTCAGGCGTAAAGGTATTTTTGTCTTTATGTATTGGTTTGTTCGAAATCAAGTGGCCACGATTGATGGATATATGACATGACCCTCAGTGCCTATCTCAGTTTTTGTCTGTTGTATTTTTCTAACCTTACTATCACTGTCTCTGTTGATATATGAGACAGCTATGTTTGATGATTATATGTTGATGTTAATGTTTTGTTATGCCAACGCGAACCTAACTTGGTTTTTGCCAATAATAATTTATTTTCGAATATTCGTCTTTTCATCTTAATTCGGTTTCTTTTTTCATATAACTCCCAGATTCTTATTCAATAACAATGAAGCAAGGTGCATGGGTTTTAAATGAAGAATGAGCCTCCAACAAGATTTGAACTAGCATCCATTATCTGTAGGAGCTTGCCCATCCGTGACCGTGCCGTCATTAGTTCAACTAGAAAGACGTTACCTGTAGGCGTCGCTGCTCAATCAACAGTTTTACAATAAAAATCAGAGAGTTAAGATAAGAAGAAACCGAAATAAGATGAAAGGTAGACTATTCAAAAATTATCAGTGGTAATACTTCAACAGGAAATCCGTAACATATCTACTAAGACTAGTTTAGTATTACACAAAACCAATAATGTTGGATTGTGATAATTAAACTTACTACATTATTTGACAATGGTCAGTGAGACTAGGTTACTCACGATCACTCAAATGCATGTATATCTGGCGTCACCGGAAGTTTATATCTATCAATCAATTTATAGATCTCTCGTTTAAAGGCCGCCATCGCCGGCCATTTAGCTAGATGAGTTATAATTTCTTTTATATCAGATTGTAATTTCAATTAATTACAAATAAAAATGAAAGGAACTGCTCTATAATTACCGTTTTTTCATAAAGGTAGAAACAAATTTTTTCTCACCTTTGACCCACTAAAGGGAAAAAAGTTACCCCCGCCTTTTGATCCTTTGAAAAAATCCCCGTCACTTCTGACCCTTAAAAGGGAAAAACGCTTCTTTGCGCTTTCGATCCCTAAATGCCTATGATGTGTTTTTGTACAGTGTTACTGTGATACACAAACAAACTTACTAACAGAAATACTATTATGATATACATGTGTATTTATTCAAGAGGAACAAGTTTACATCTCTATTGGTGTTTCAACAAACTCACTGTATGCAACACAGACTGAATATTCACATAACTATACACTTATATTCGATCACGCATAAATATTAGGTTGAAGCAAAAGTTCCGAGGGCCATCTTTTGTCCAACGTCAGAGAAATCTTAGGAATGTCTTTGAAGTTTACCAAGATCATTATTGCTCATGCAGTCAGTCAATTGTTGCACGCCATTTACAAATTTTAGGAGAAATTTAGAAGCTCAAAAAATAGGTTCCATAAAATTTTACAGAAACGAACTTTGATCAGCGTTTTAATACCTATCTTCCTCTTATTGCTCAACACAGAAAGATATTTTTAGACGATGTAGTCAATGGCAGTGAAAAATGGATTTATTAAATCGGGGCTAGATCCAAGACTTGTGATTTCAACGTCCAAATTATCCGTGTTTGGTGGTATGCAAGGTGGATTTTTTTATGGATATTCGCTTGAACAAATTTTTACTGAGCAACTATTTTGTTTGAAGGATACTTTCGAAGAGAGCATTTTTTCGAGAAAAGGGAGACGACAAGTGAATTTGCTGCATGACAACCTTCATTTGTTTAAGCTATACACGACACAATCGTGGAGCTGGGATAAAAAGTTCCTCGTGTGCAGCATATTTGAAAAAATGTTAAGTGAAGAAAAACAAAAAAAAAAATTTTCTTTCAAAAAGGAGTATACAATTCAGCCGAAATGTTGCGTTAGGTCATAAAAAAACCCCAGTGAAAATGCCATGCTGATTCAATAATAATGCTCTGAATTTAGAGGAATGTTCTTTCAGTATAATGCTGGGAACTTTCGGATCAAATTTCTTTCTATTTATAAGAAAGAAAGGACTTAGCTTTACCGATGGTGCATGAATCTATATCGGGCCATGGCTTGCAATATGTAGATGTTATTAAACACATTATTGTATAATCTCTGTAAATAGTCGACCAAGGTCAGCTTCCACGGATATTTTGTGGTAGGAGATGACGCTCGGACCAGGAACGTCGATCGACAAGCTTTTATACGTCATAACAACTTTACCAGATGACTGTAATACGATTTGGAACGGCTTTTAAATATAGAGGAACCTCTTGAGTGTTCATCCGGTATGCTTAAAGAGGTTTGGACGGAACGTAAATGACTTTGGTATTCATAATGTAAGTAATTTGGATATAAGCCTTTCCGCTGCTTGTTGTCCGGTAACAAGTGTGAATTGTATGGATGAACAGATAAGTCCACACTGACACACGCAGGGGACGGACACACAGACACACACACACACACACACACACAAACACATTTATGAACGTAGGCAAATACACATAGTGAGATTATGTATATGTGTATGTTTGCGTATATCATCATCATCATCATCATCATCATCATCATCATCATCATCTATTTTAACTTCACTGCTGGGCAAAAGCCTTTTCAATCTCCTTTCATGACGAGCACGATTGCACAAATCTCTGATATTTTTTCTGGCATATCACATCTCCCCATCCCGTGTCTGGTCTTTTCCTCCTGTCTCACTGGAACCAATGGCTTTGCCTTTTGCTCCATCTGTTGTACTTTCTTCTTGCTCTGTTTCCTGTCCATTTCCATTTTTGTTGCTTAATTAGATGTACGATATCCTTCAACCTGGCCATCTCTTGGATCCATTTCTATGACCACGAGTTTTATATATATATATATATATATATATATATATATATATATATGTGGTACTTGCATTCGTATGTTACGCACTCAGTAATATCATGTCGGGAGTGTAAGGTATTTTAATGAGAATATAAAGAGAGAGGACAAAAAAGAAAGTTTACTGACACTGAAAGGGGGAGAGGGGAGATAAGAGCAAGAGTTAATTGAAGGGATTTGAAGATTTTGATATCTGACACTAATTCTTGTTTGTATAACATTTAGATAAAAACATGGATGAACAACGAAGATTTAAACGGATAAAGGAGAGTGAGAAGATATAGGCAAAAGATGAGGGAAGGACAGAGACAAGGGATAATGGATAATCTTATTGGAATTTTCACGGGTTCAGCTAGTCAGTCATGATTAGCGTTTAAGAAAAAATACACACGCACACAAACATACACTCACACGCACACTCCACACACATATATATGTATACATATATATATATATATAATTACCAATCTGAATTAAATCCCACGGCATATTTTCTCCGGAAAATAACTAAATAATGTTGCTGTTTTCAAGGTCTTGGAAATTATAAACAAACACACACACACACTCACATACACTGATGGTGCAAAAACATTTTGACCAACTGACAAGGAAGGCGTTGGTCCTCCATGTGTCCGCCAACACCCGATCTCTCATGGACTCAACAGAACCTCTAAAACTGTTTCTAGGATAAAGTGCAAGGTTGTTAACAACATATATATATATATATATATATACATATATATATATATATATATATATATATATATATATATATATATATATATATATATATATATATATATATATATATATATATATGATAGCGCTGCAAATCACACAGGGAAAGTTCGATAGAGCTAACCTGATGATTCAATACACCCCATAAGTGCACAATGGGATTGATATCTAGAGCGGTGATGGGTAGCAAAGTGCAATGTCTTGTTGAAAGATGCTACTGTCGTTTTAGAAAAACGGTGAAGGGATGTACATTGCATTCAATGATATTGAGGCAAGTGGTACATATACTGTGTTTTATGGCGCATTCCCCCCTCCACTTTGGGTTGCAGTTATCAGTAGTTCGTGCCCCAGTAGTCCTTCTTAGCGGCTACTTAGCGGGAAACCTCCGTTCACTTCTTGCATCGATAAGGCTTGGCGACCCAATGACTTATCAGTGGAAGATGTTTTCAACTCAAGGGACAACTGACGGTAGGTACTCTCTATAAGTGAACACGATCATCCCACAAGCTGTACCAAAAACAATCTTCTGTCTATAACAATTTGTCCTTTTCATTAGTCACTTAAATCTTCTCTTTTGGCAATAGATGCAGTACCCAACGTCAAAATGAAATACTCCAGTTTGGCTTCCCTACTTTTACGCCTCTGATCCTCTTATGGGGCAGTAGCTGCTACTCTTGTCATACGTATCTGACAATGATGTTTTTGCTCATCAATGTATCTATGTAATTTCAAAGACTTAGGCTTGTTGATTTTATGAGCAGACGTATGTAGAGTTTATTTAGACAGAGAAGGTTCAGTTTCAATTTTTGGTGAGGGTGAATAAGATTTTCAAAATCTGAAAGCAATAAATCGTTGAGTTGACGTAGTATAATTGCCTTGGAAAATTGATTCTTTTCCCACAAGTTTTAACCTAATATCTGAAATATTTGACCCAGGACAAATGAATGCCTGCACACAGATAGGGTCCCTGCCATTGAATGTTGACCATCTCTTTGACGATCGATAGCGTCTTTGTCTGATTCTCACAGTGCAAATAAGACGTTTTTTTGCCGAATTTCATGATCAAAATAATAGCTGTACTGAGACCATGAAAGTCCCTCTCCCTTGATGTCACATTTGATGAGGATCAGGAAATTACTTTTTGAGGAAGTATGAAAGCACATCCCGTTAGAAGTACCGGCAAAACTCCCATAAAAATACGACCTTCTTCACAACGGTTATAAAACGCTTAACGAAGATTAATATAAATACCTTGTTATTTCCGAAAGTGGATCTACCGGGTCATGCAATCCTTTCATTGGATCTAGCTTATTGGCGGAATTCCTTTCCGGAAGTTTCAGTCAAGTTTCGGGATTTTTGTTTTTAAAAACGCTGGGGTGAAATATTTATAAAAATCACTCTCACATGCGACCTAAAAGCATAATCAGTTCACTATAAGCATTTTCATTGCTTTGAAGCCCCGACTCTTTCCAAGAGTCGATTCGATAATTGCTGTCATGTATCTTCTGTCTTTCTTCATTTCTTTTGGGTCGTTTTATTAAGTTCGGATTTTTCAATTTTCTCTCTCGTTGTTGCCGATGGCTTGAAGTTTCTATGTTTTTCCATGAAATTCCGAGTTTCATCTGAGATATTATGGATGGTTTTTATGCTAGTTGGTCAGAATATGATGGCGAGTTCTATTAGAGAGGTTGTTATTTTATTGCTGAGTTCGTTGATGCTGGTATGTTTACTTGTAAGAATTTCATGTCTGTTTTTCAGTTCAAGCTTGAAGAATCGAATGTGTTCTTTTGGTATGTTTAGTGGTTGCAGTTTTGTGTGGAACATTCATCTGTGTTCTTTGTTGGTGATTTCTTGCATTTTACAAATCACCATTCTGTGGTCACTCCTTACGTTGACTTGATTTAGGACTTGGACGTCCTCGACGGAGTCGCTTTTGTCCGTTAAGATGTAGTGTACTTCGTTCTTCATTTCGTGGTTGGAGCTTTTCCAAATCCATTTCTTATTGCGTCCATTATTGAAGACGGTGTTCATGATTTTGAACCCATTTGCCGTTGCAAAGTTCCGTACTCTATATCCGAGACCAGCCAACTGAGAACCATGCCACGCGTACACGAGAGAATCATGCTCACTCTCATATGGAGACATCACAAGACAGCACGATGCACCTGGGAGAAGTCAAGAGTCGGGGACATCATAGAACAACTCAAAAAACTCAAATGACAATGGGCTGGCCATGTTGCAAGAATGGTAGACAACCCATGGAGATCACGATTCACAACGTGGATCCCCAGAGATCACATGCGCAATCGAGGCCGGCAAAGAACTAGATGGAGAGACGAACTAGACATATTCAGAAAATACTGGCTCTGCAACGCCCACGACAGAGAGGTGTGGTGAATCCTGGGGAAGGTCTATGTCCAACGACGGACGTTAAAAGACTGCTGCTGCTGCTGCTGCTGCTGCTGATGATGATGATGATGATGATGCATTTTCAACTTGTCATGGAAGAGTGAATGCAAGAGAGGTAAAGTTCGTTGTGAATTCGAGGAAAGCAATGGCACATATTGCGTACGATACTCTCTTGGGTTCGAAATTAAAGTTATATTCCCATCTATTCAGATCCCATACACTTTCTGCCTGTCCGTCTCTCTCCTCAATTCTATTATTATCTATTTATCTCTATCATTTCCAGCCTGTTCAGCTCTATTCGTCTATATCCTTTAATCTTTTGTTATCAAATTGATTTCAGCTAGCATTTTCAAAAATGGACGATATTGTATGCTTTAGTTTATGTTTGAATATTAATGCATAAGTTATGTATAATCAGACACTCCAAAAGAGAAAAAAATATGCACTAAACAGAGTGTTATTCTGTGACTGAATGCGAGTATCACTGTGTGTTCTGTCCTTTCTGAATCTGTTCACGAGTGAATGTAATGATATCTTTCGAATTCATGCGTGGGTTGCTCTGATTTAGACGTCAAATTACTGGGCTAATTAAAAACAATTCTGTCAATTTGTTCAACCTATTATATTGTTTGTTGCTGGGAGAAAGCTAATCAAAATTGACCTGACAGGCAATTAAACATTTCATATACAAAATATTTTCTGAAGAATGTATAAATTAATCACAGGAGTCAATGAGGTCATTACATTAAATATTGCTATAGGTTAATTCTGATCGTTCAGTGCAAGACTGACATACATAGAGCTAGATTGGCAGCCCGATAGGTAAAATGTGGTCGCGAAAGATAGACAGAGAGACAAATGGAGGCTGGAATAGATAGACAGGCACGTATACAGAAAGGAAAAATGTGTATGAATAAATGAAAAGAGATAAGGTGGGTTGAGATAAAGAATCACGAGACACATGCCTCTGAAAATGTCATTCTAATTGGGAACTGAATGAAATCCAGTCCATATATAACTCCGATGAAGGCGACATAGCTGTAAAATTCCTGGATATGCTTCAAAATTTAATCAATTCTTTCTTACTTCCGCCCACACATAGTCATCAAAATCCATTAGGACCTCTTCGAGATGGTGTGTCAATAAATATGAGTGAATACATGTGTATAGAACTAATGAAAATATGACTTACAATTGGGAAAATCACCTAGATTCACCCTTAATCTAAATAATCTCCGTTAGCTATGATCTGCGTTTCGAAGAAATCCTAGAGAACTTTTGGGTATATTTTGTAGACATGGATCCACCCAGATATACATATTGATATCACCTATTATATATGATATCAGAAGTTTGCTCCCATTTCTATAATTGGATTTTCAACGAGCTTTCCTTTACATACACACTCACACAAATCACACACAGACGCACATACGCACACATAAACACACACACACACACACACATAAATATATATATAGTAATATTACCTATTATATATAATATCATAACTTTACCCCTATTTCTATCTTTTTAGCGGATCTATCCTTTTCAAACACACACACGCACATAAACACAATTCTTTCTCCCTTTGTCTATAGGCTCTCTTCCAATGTAATTCATCAACTTTCGAAGACAGACAGATATGAGTGAATTCATATACCTCTTTCGAATTAGTTGAAAGAGGTAACTAAAGAAAGTAACAAAAGCAAATTACAACACCCCCCCAAAAAAAACAAGAGGATAATTGATGAAGTAATTAAAGATTGAGATAAGCAGGTGACCAAATTATTTGTCTGATGGGGGGTTCACTTGCAAACTGGATGGTCATTGCAAGATGCCTAAGTCTATCCATACGTATACAGAAGAGCTAAGTTGGCTTTATAACGCACAAAATATGTCAAGCAACATTTTTGTTCATATCTAAGAGATGTAGACAACATGCACCTTTCAATTCTTGCATGCATAACCCAAAATATGTCCGCATAGATGGTATGATTTATAGGTTGCCCATCTCAACTAGACAGGTCCCAAAAACGTCAAAATTTGTAACGATGATCACAGACTTAAAAAAAATTGAAATGTAATAACTTTGAAATTTTAATTTTGGTTTCAATCAGAAGAAAAAAGTATGAAGTTAATTCTTTTAAAAAAATTAGATTTGCATACTCAAAGTTCTTCGTGTCAATTTTTGTTGTTCAAAATTAACTTTTATAACGACATGAATAATGTCTGGCTTCCGATAAAAAATAATTGAATTTTGTAATTAAAAATATTGAAAAAAGAAGTCGTTGTAGAAATATAGGATTCGAGGAAAAATAGTTTGTATAATGATCGACGGGGTTTTGGAGAAATATTACTTACTTTTCACTTAAAATACAGTGAAAATATTTCTCACAGTAGATGTCTGTTGTCAACCAAGGTCAAGTGGGTATCGAGTCAGATTTCCTTTATAATACGCGATTAAATCCCTCTCAAATTCATGATCGTCTCATGAGACGGCTGAAGTATGGATGACCAAAAATGGAAAGAAAACTGATATGACCCACAAGGGTTAACATACATTCCTACCATTAAACATCGTCATATGATGGGAAACACTCTGCTTGTTCAATAAATATTCGGATGCATAGATAGATGAGCAGATAGATAAATACATACAAACATCTGCTAAGAAAGATAGCTAACGAATAAGAATAAGGATATCAAAATCGAATGAGGGGGGAGAGGGGGAGAGAGGGGGAGAGAGAGAGAGAGAGAGAGAGAGATTAACAAAAAAGCAGGAAAGAAGATATGCTGTGTGGGATATAAATATGCGGTATGAAAGTGAGTGATATATATATATATATATATATATATATATATATATATATATATATATATATGAAGGGAGGAGGAGAGTGTGTGAGAGAGAGAGAGAGAGAGATAGTGAGAGAGTGACATCAAGGAGGAAAAAAATGAAATAAACTGAAGTAAATGAGAAAACGAAATATGACCAGAAGTAAAATCATGGCAAAAGGGTGTATAGAAGATGAGAGAGAGAGAAAAAAAAATGAAATAAATGGAATGAGAAAAAACAACAGCAAAAATTACAGAAGAATAAGATGTAAAAAAGTCCTCAAATAAACTATAATTGCACGTATACGCGTACACACGAACACGCACGCGCACACACACACACACATATATATATATGTATTGAGAGAGAAAGTATCATATATATATATATATATATATATATATATATATATATATATATATATATATATATATTTATATATATATATATACATTGTTGCAATTTTATATAGACATACTGATATCACCTATCATATCTAATATCACAATTTTGCTCCCATTCCTATATAGGATTTTCTTACGAACTTTCCTTTTGGCACACACTCATATACAGACCCACATACATACATACACACACACACACACACACACACACACACACACGCGCACGCACGCACGCACACACACACACACACGCGCACGCACGCACGCACACACACACACACACACACAAATCTATCTATCTATATGTATATATATAGTGATATTACCTAATGTACATAGTATCAAAACTGCTCCTCTTTCCATCTTTTTTAACGAATCTTCCCTTTTCAAACACACACACACACACACACACGCTCACACACACACACACACACACACACGTAAACATAAATACAAATATAACAAAGAAAATTGTACAATAGATCTATGAAAGTGCTCATATTTATATTTAAAAGCATGATGGAATGACATTGTAAAGTCACCTATCCCTATTCCGTTGCGTACTTTTCCTTTTGCGACTGAAAAAATATGCTTGGAGGAGCAGACAAATAAACAATGTGAAAAAAAAAAGGCAACTTCCATTTCCGATCTTCGGCTGGCTGGTCGCTGGCCACTTAGCTGCCCGGCCGATCGTGAAAAACTCAGATGAGAGTCGAAATTGAAAAGCAAGTCAATCGTTGAAAAGTCATTTTCGTCGAGTTACTTGTTTCAGGCCCTCCTCATCATCTCCACAACCACCTGGCCACCAACCATCCCATTTAAAAATGTGCCATCGCTGATTGAAGCCCAGAAATGGCAGACATAATCACTCACACCGAAATACACATACTTCTGAGTTCTTGTAAATCTGTAGATGCGCAATTATGCGTGTGTGCATACGCACATAAGACCATCGACGTGTATCTTTCTTCTCTTGATCATTCGCAAGTATTAGTGTATCTGTATATATGTGAGTTCTTGTGTTTAGATGTGTGTGGATAAGCATATTGTCCCACTTGTTCATTTGTATGTATGTGCGCGTGTTTATATGATTACATGAGTTTTTATATACACTTAAACATTTCCAAATGGTTACGTATGTGTACGTGTCTATGACGCTATGTAGATATGTATTAAACATTCAGAAAAAGTTCATTTTTGTGTATGTTTTCTGTGTGAGATTATATGTATATACATACACTTTGTATGTGTATATATGTATATATGTATATGTGCGTGAGTGTGTGAGGATATGTGAGATTATATATATATATGTAAGGATATGTGAGATTATATATATATATATATATATATATATATATATAAAGATATGTGAGATCATATATATATATATATATATATATAAGGATATGTGAGATCATATATATATATATATATATATATATATATATATATATATATGCACACTTTTATGCACTTTTCGAAGTTAATTCTTAAATATTATTACGGATATCTGCTCCCAAGCCCATTTTTTTCGTTGTGTGTGTCCATTTATGCACAAACCACTTCCAATGCACACATTCTTTACCTGACTCACAAACAGGTTTACAATCACAATAGAAAGAAAATCACATTCAGAAACAAAGCACAGATTCAATGGTCGGTATCAAAATTCCGAAGTTTTACATCAGTTCTACTTTTTTTTATGTTTAATTCACAGCTCGATAAGGATGTATGAAGACACAGGTTCATCGAATGATGCATTCTTTGGGAACACCAACAGAAAATTTGTCTCTGACATTAGAGACTGATATTCAACAAGGTCGAATACTGAAGTTCATTCTTGTTTAAACAATCTCAAAGTATTTGAAGCTTGAATCTGCCTTTTGATAAAAAAGGGAAAATAATGGCTTTGTTCTAAAGGAGGCTTAACCAAGTTAAAACCCGAATGTATATCGGTGGATTGCCGTTTACCAGTCCGTCATATATGTTAAAATATTTTGTTAAAGACTGAGCAAAAAATTATCATGAAACGCTAGATTTAATGACAGTCATGTGGAGGTCATCGTTATATGTGCTTCAAGAGACGCATTCTTTTTTTAAAAAAAGCTGATCTAATAATCTGATATAAAGAAGACATAAAGTCATACATATGCAAACACATATGTACACACATTCATGAAACTATGCTATTTTGAAACGAAATTTTCTGTTCTAGAGTAATTTTCGGATTGATTATGTCAAAAATCGTGTAGGAAATAGCCTTACAAACTTTGCTTTTGTTATCTAAAACAATGATATTTTGTAATTTACCTATTTTGTCTCAGACAGATTCAGGATTGTATTTAAAGACTGCAGATTCCTTATCTAGGGTATTGACTGTTTTTTTCTCTCATATCAGTTCTCCACCAGAGCCTCAACCTGCTCCACATAGTTTTCAGCCTCGTGATTGACCTGGAATCCCCAATTCAATGTGACAACGGTATTCCAAGCTGTTTTTAATAATGAGTTTGTTGAGAAAAGAAAGATGTGGAATCTATAATGAATGAGCAGTGGTCGCATCCACATTTTCTGCGGGTTAACTAGTGGCTCGCACGTGACTTTGTTCATCGCCACAGAGAATTAGGGCGTCTGTGGCCAGCCTCACATTTGGTAGTGCGCCAAGGTGCCCCTGCTGTCTCAAAGAGAAAGATAGCAGGGAAACTTGGTAAAACCGCCTTGGAGACTCATCAGCAATGCTATGATTTTAAAATGCAAGGACCGTCCAGCTATACCAATCATACTTCAAAGCACTTAGAAAGGTCTTGACACTGTTGTATTGCAAGTAAAATGAAAGGCCGATAGGCAGGTCAAATATCCTTTGTAGTTCTCGCACATATTTGCAGATACTGGAATACTGTCGGGAGCATTGGCCAAGACCGGTGTGTCCGTCGGTTCGCTGATAAAGAAGATCCTGTAGAACAAGGAATAGCCCTACAAGCTCATTATTAAAAACAGCTTGGTACTACGTTGCCACATCGGTTCAGGGTTTCCAGGTCAATCACAAAGCCTAAAACTATGTAGAGCTGGTTGAGGCTATGGCGAAGAACTGTGTTAAAATGGGCTACAGGCTATCCTTCAAAGTCTATATCCTTGATACTCATTTTGATGAATTGGAGAACAAGAGAACGTATTCGGTGGAGTAGGGTGGTTTCTTCTACCAAGATAAACTGGACTTTGAACGTCACTACATAAGAACATACAACAAGAACATGATGAGAGATTATATTTGGGGGATTTGTTCGTGAAATTGAATTGCAGACCGAACATAAATAAAGGAACAAACAAGAAAAAAAACAACTCCCAAATCTTTTGTAATCATATTCATTTGACATTAGTATAAATACATGTTGATTTAGAGTGATATTTTTTTCTCTTGAAAGAATGAGATTTTTGAAGAACATGAATGAAAAATACAAATTAACACGTCGTACATTTTGGTATATGAAATCTCAAAAAAGAATAGCCTTGATCACTAAAGCCATTTCCTATATTCAAAAGTAATTAGAAAATGATACTGTCTACCAGGAACAAAAATTGCATTGCAATGTGATCCATATGGATCCCCGCTTTCATAAGGATGTAAGTCAACACCCAAGCACATACATACCTTTATGCGTACAAATGGACACGTATGCAGATGTTCCTGCTATCCCAAAATAGAATAAAAAAACAAACATGTTTCAAGTTGAAATTACGTCAATTTAGATAAAAAATGTAAGGGATTCCGCCAGTTGAACAAGAGAAATTACGTCAATTTATTTAGAAATATAGGGGATTCCTCCAGTTGAACGAAAGAAATGGTCTGCGAGACTAGCATGTTAATTATAGCGTGACGGTAGGCGCCTGTAAGGTTGTCGTAGCAATCTTTAATGCAATCTTTTATAGTTCATGTATCAATGCGATGTTCTGTAACCTCTGAAGGTTCACTTTCTTGAAATATTAACACTTCTGTGCAATAATTATTATTAGCACTATCATTCTATCATATTCACTTCAGACTGAATTTCGGATTATCATTTGCTATTCCAGTTTTGATTATTAGTTTTTCGTTAAAACTCCTCTTCCAAGTTGGGTCTTTATCAAAAGTCTCCTTTTTGATCGCTAGATTTCCAGTGATATATAAAGATCATTTTTGTAAAGGAACTTAATAAATAAATAATTCGGCGTCAAAACATAATGGTGCATATTGTAAAGAGCACGTGAGAACTCAAAGAGTCTATTTGTTCATCTGACAGGTTTCACACTCGCAAGAAAAGCGGATCAGTCATAATAGGATATGGACGAGATATCACTGTCAGGTTGATCCTCTATCAAGTTGAGCCAGGTATTCAATTCAACACTGATTCAATTTGAATCTGTCAGAGCGTTGAAACATTTCTGTTAACGCTGATTTTTTTTCCTTTTCTTTCATGAATATTTTCCTTCACTTCGATCCCTATCGGATTTTCTTTTGAGTCAAATACTGGTTTGGCTTCTCCTTTCCGGCATTTTAGGGATTTTGATTATTAGAATTGATATCTCGATGATAAATCATTTCCGTAAAAGCAAAATCGGAAGTCGGTCACCTGCTCTTTTTAAACTGTTGTCATCTCTTTATACAAAATACACACTTATGCACATAAATACGTGCATGCATGTCTATGTCAGATTGAATAAGTGCACTTGGTAAAAAATGAAATACTCGAATTCAATTTCAATCTCTAGCTGAGGCAGCTAATATCATCTTGAGAATCGCACCGATTGTCACAGTGATATCAACTGCCGTAGCAAAGTATTCACCCAATTCTTCTTTTGTCCACGCTTGGCAAAAAGTTGCTCTATCACCTAACTGTACTGACAATGCGTGTGGGTATACATGATTACTTCAAACACTTTTTGATCATTTGTGGGGAAGGATCATGATGTACACCCGAGATCGAGAGAGACTCACAAAATCTTCTACCTTCTGTGAGCTAAATAACGTTTCAACAAATTTCTGGACAAGCGTATGGATCAGAGCATTTCAAGAATCACTATGTAATATGAGCCTAATACGGTTTGTATCAAATCAGTCTTTTTTTAAATGTATTTCTGTCTCCTTATTATCCGTCTTTCGTTATCGGGCTTTCCTTTTGGATAGACACCCACATGCAGAATGAATGTATACTATCATGCACACATGTAAACATGTTGAATCACGAGGTTGGTTCAGAAAATACCCGGCCATTTATATTTAAGAAGATATCCAAGAAAAATGGCACCAACTTACTTAAGGAAAGGTCACTATAGTCGTCCTTCAAAGAACTCTCCTTTTGGAATAGTAGGAAGGTGGCCGATTCGGGTGATGCAACATTTTTCAGAAAACAAGCAGCAATCAATGTGAAGAGTAGCAGGCTTCACGATTGTCAATGCAAGTCACAGTACAAAGTATCACTCAATGGTGTTTCGCTGTCGACTGAGTAACCCAATGAACAGTGTCCAGGTACGAGCTCCTCTCTGATTGATTATCAAGTTACATCAAAGCCAAACAAACAGTTGCCGAGATATTCAAAATGGCTGCATGTTTTCCAAACTCATCCTGCATACACACGCACTGACAAAATATGCATACATGCGAATCTATCAGTCTTAATCTGATCAGGTCTTTCTCCCGATATATACGTATATTTCTTATACATATTATAGAAATACATAGTTTACAATTTTGAAAAGAAAAATTTGATGCTGATTAGTACATCTCAGATTCTTTATTGGTAGCTAACGTTTTGTCCGGAATTTAAAACTTATGGCGGAAAATGGTACTTGAAAACTATGGTAAGTCTACAACGAGCAAAGCCTACTTGTGGTACTGCACAAACACACACACGCACACACACACCAACACACACACACACACATATATATATATATTTCAGCACTGCTTGATTGCCATGTTAATATAACTGTTTTGTCTTTAAAATCCCTTAAACGGTTACATGATAAACAACTGATGATCCCAACAAGAGACAATTTATACATTGTACCACAATAACTAAGTATTTGTACAACAGGGCAAAAAACTCTAAAGAAAATTACATTGCATTGACGGATATTGGGATACAGGTGACTGACATGACACAAACAAACATTTGGAAAAATTTTTTAATGTTAAATGTTTGAAGCTATGAAGCTTTCTGGACCACACACACACACACACACACACACACACACACACACACACACACATATATATATATATATATATATATATATTATGTGTATGTGTGTGTGGGAGTGTGTGTATATATATGCATACATATTCACACGTACACACACTTGTATACAAACACCATATATGAAATAAGAACTGAGTCTGTCACATATAGTATCATAACAGCCATGAGCCATCTACCTCTGCTATCATCAAACTACCTACCCTTTTCTCCCTTCTCTTACCCAATTCTCTTATCAAGTTACCTAATCCTTTTATCTGCTCTCTTCCTACCCTGCATAAGTACTCTACGCAGACACGTACGAGAGTAACTCAAGAAGTATTGGTATAAAATCATGGTAACATTTATTGAACAAAAATCTCAAAATGTGGACCTATTGTGGCTTAACATATGCTTCATGCGGTTTTATACAATTTTGAAAGTAATGTTTAATCTCTCTTGACCTCCCCTGAAAGATTTTCACCATGTCCAAATTGCAGTTCTGGAATCATTGAAGGTCTCAAATTGTGTACCTTTAAATGTTCTTTGCGCTTTTGGAACAGACAGAAATCCGAGAGGGTTTGATCAGATACTTAAGACGGATGAGATAAGATTTTGCAACAGAATTCATGTAAGACATCCACAATACCCTCGAGGAATGAGTAGGTGTACCCGCGTGATGGAGAAATTATCGGGTCGTCATACTGCCGGTATAGTTTTTAATTTTCTGAAAACTTATCCATAATATGCCTTGTGATCATCCTGTGTCCTTTGAGAAAATAAACAGTCAGCCGTCTCAGTAAGGTCTTCACGACCTTCCTTGAAACGCTTGATCCATTTAAATCCTTTTGTTCTATGTAAGACAGCATCCTCATGGATCTACTCTAAAGTTTTTATGATCCGAGGAGATTTCAAATCGAGTTTGATAGAAATTTGATATCAGTTCTGACCTCGAAATAATTCTTTCCCATGACAAAAAGTATCATTTTTATGAACGCACTCGAACGAGGCAAAGAAAAATGAATTATTGAGAGGATTTTTCTGCAGCCATTCGAAGGCATGTTTAATCCCGTTTTGTATAGAATAAAAACGTCCTTGTATAAAATGGCAAACTAATATATATATATATATATAGATAGATAGATAGATGGAGAGAGACTTTGTTTACGTCGATATATATACATATACATGTAATTATTGTAGAGACTATTTTGAAATAAATTTCGACCTACACTGGAATTAACCAAGTAGTAAAGCGAACAGCCAGCCATATAAATGAATAAAGAAAATAAATGTCTTAAGGCGAATCTGATCTATCGACTGGACCAGCAATGATTTTATCAGACAGGAGTTTGAAATAGCACACTTAAACTCCTGTTTGCCAAGAGCGTTGTTAGCTCAGTCGATAGAGCAGAGTTGTATTCCAGATAGACACGGATTGGGGTCCTGCACGGGGCCTATTTTCTTTATTCATTGTTTTGGTAAGCTATTCAGTTTGCCACTCGGTTAATTCCAGTGCCCGACGAAATATGTTTAAAATTATCACATTTTATCGCACATAAACTGACCAATATATATATATATATATATATATATATATATATATATATATATATATATACACGCATATATATATGTATATATATACATAGAGAGAGAGAGAGGGGTACCTGTATTTATACACAAACACACACACACACACATATATATATATATATATATATATATATATATATATATATATATATAAACATGCAAGTCTGTATGCACATAAATACGTGCATACACAGATATATGTACTAAAACAGAGAGTAACCCATTTATTCTTCCACAGTCTTGATGATGGATTAGGTAATTCTTATACCTAACAAACATGTAAATGAATGTGCACAGGTACCCCATATTAAGAAAAGGTCTTGTGACAACAATGTCAAATTGGGAGGACGAATAAGCAACGAATAAATAACACATGCAAAGATAAGTTCTTATTCATAAGTATAAGCCAGAATTTTGAATAATCTAACTCTTCCTGGCTGGAGTATCAAACTCACAGTACATTCGTAAAATTACACCATCTTTCACATGCGAGTATATCAATATGTCCCTGGAATGATGAAAATCCTTTTTTCCACAACAAATATCTATTTTAATAATCTCCTTCCTTCAATGTACTTCAGTGACTAATATGATTCAAATCAAACGAACAGTGTACAGTGAAAATCATAGATGAAAATTCCAGTGTTAACTACGTGTCAACTTGAGAACTTATTCATAACCCCCCGTATATATATTTATATATATATATATATATATATATATATATATATATATATATATATATATATATATATAAATATATATATATATATACTTAAAACATTCGCTTGTCCGTTTGTTTGTAACATCATGTTTTACAGACTCCTGAACAGCTGCACCCTATAAGGTGAAGATCTGTCTATAAAAGTATCTTGATCCCAGGACAAACATAGAATAAATACTGATAACAATTCATGACATCTAAATATCAACTCGGGGTCATGTCCATTCTGGCATTCTTGAATTCAACGGAAACAGCTGCACCGTAAAGGCTGCGAATTTGTAAAAAAAAGAAACTTGACCTCAGGGTGAACAAAAGATTTTGGGTGCTGACCTTTTGTGATATTCAACGGTAAACTCAAGGTCAAGTCAATTTTGGAGAGGGTCAAGTCAATTTTGGCATTTTCTAATCTGTTAGAATCAGCTTCCCCCTGTAGGCAGCTAATTTGTGTGCAAGGGTAACCTCTCCCCAAAATGAACATCGGATGGGTGACCATGTCCCCTGGATAGGTGACCATTTCGTCAAGAAAGTGAATTTAGCGTCAGATTAATTTTGGCTTTTCAAAAACCATCAGAGACAACTCCATGGGCTACATATATATGTGCATGTGTAACTTAATACCTTGATGAACATATGATGGGAAGTGCTGACTCCTGGAGAACTGTCAAGGTCAATTCGGAGTCAGGTCAATTCGTGGATTTCCAGACCTAGGGAGACAGTTGTGACCTACAGGCTGAAATTTTGTATGGTCAACTCGACCCCAGGATGAACAGAGGATAGGTTGCACTAACCGTTCGTGAGATCGGGAAGTCAATTAAAGGTCTTGACAATTTTGGCATTTTTGATCCTCCAGGTGTTATTCCTATTGTGTTAGAATTTGATACATGACATTTCTGTATTGTATTTCCCCAGGCAACACCGAGTGCTTTGGCTAGTATATATATATATATATATATATATATATATATATATATATATATATATATATATATATATATATATATATATATTGGGAAAATTTCCCTATGAATTTAATTAATGAATATATATATACATATATATATATATATATATATATATATATGTATATATATATATATATATATATATATATATATATATATATATATATACATATATATATATTGCGTGTATGTTGTATGCATGTGTACATATGTGTGCGCGCGCACTAATATTTACGTATGTTTGTAAGTGAATTGTTATCAGGACCCCTACTTGTATTAATATTTGTGTTGACCGACAACCGCCCTGTCAGCTTGCCATCGGATGTGCATCGACACACCCACTTCGTGCGATTTGAGTTGACAGATGGCCGAATGGTCAGACGGCGGGGAAGCCATCGGTATCGATTCGTTTTGGTCATTGTATCGCCGTCTGCTGTCCACGGAACTGTCTCTCCCGTTGCGCAGACCTCGTCTCCAGCTGGTCACCCACTTTATTCATTAGGGAAGACTACACTTCCATTTTTCCACTCAGAGGTACAGGGGAGGCGAAAGACATCGGTGTAAATGTGAAAGTATTGGTGACAGAAAGTGGAGAGGCGAACGAGCAAGTAGAAGTAAAGAAAGAAAAAAGAACCAATAGGTAGTCAGGAGAAGTAAGGAAGCTCGGGAAGAGAAAGACGAAAACCAGAAACGGATTTTCATAAAAACGGAAATGAAAAAGAAGAATTATGAAAAGATATCAGAATATACTATGTTGTTACACATAAAATCTCATCTTTTCAAATCATAACGAATAATGATAAAAAATGAAATATTTACTAAAATAAAAAACAATTTTCAGAGATAAAATGTAAACATAAACATATTTCGTTATTGCTGGAGGTTCTCAAGTGCTTAGCAGCAACAGTATTTACTAAAACATCAAGACGAATTTTTAACCACAATGTCATATCAGGATGATAGCGCCAGAATAACGTTTGCAATAAATACCATAAAAGTACAACAGTTCAGCGTTGGCTCAATTGATATAGATGAAAACTGTTCTTGACTATCGCATTGTTCAGTTTCGGGAGACATTTTAGACTCGAATAACGACCATGTTAGAAAATTCAAGTGGCAATGGGCTGGTCATGTTGTAAGAATATCAGACACACGCTGGGCATCACGACTCAGAACGTCGATTCTCAGATCTGATACGAAGCGACTGATGGCAAAAGATAAGATGGTGTGTCGAGCGAGACAAGTTCAGAAAGTATTTGCCCCGCGACGCTCATGATAGCGAAGTCTTGAGAATCGTTTGACAAGGTCTATGTCGAGCTGCTGTTGCAGATGAAGATGATAGAAAAAGGAAAAATAATTTCCCCAATAATTCAATGAAATGCTCTATGGTAATGTCAGAGATCAAACCTGACTGTGTTTAAGCTTGGAGGATTGGGATATTAAGTCTTGCAGCATACCTCACATTCATCTGACATTTTGCCTAAAGATCTTCTCAAGCATTTTGAATTTCATCAGACGGTTAAATAACAGATAAGCTTTAATACACGTTTTTATCGAATTTCTGAATGGTAAATCAAAAGATTTTTTAGGGGATGACATATTCCCAGTAAATAATCATGAGAAAAAGGTTATCACTTCAAAAAGGTGATATGTTGATTAAATATTTACCTTTTTCCATAAGATCCTTCATCTTACCATCTAAAAAAAAACCCATTTCATTCAAAAAAAAAAAAAAGATGAAGACAATAGCAGAGGTACAGATCTAACTCGATTAAAAACAGATATTGGAAGGGAAAAAAGAGAAAGAAAATACATTGTGTTGGTTGAGTTGATGTTCATGAGATAGAAGGATAGATAATCTGATGAGAGAAGTAAGAGTAGGAACTGGGGTTATCACTATGAAAAAGAATGCAGAGAGGAGAAAATGAAAATAATGATGATGTCTTGATGGGATGATGAGCGTAATGAATATGGAAATGAGAAAAAAAGAGGAAGAGTATGAAGCCAGTGGAAGGGAAAGAGTGTGAAGTTAGTAGAAGAAAATGAAAATCAAAGAAAAAGAGATGAAGAAGAGGGAAAACGTTTGGAAAGAGGAGGAGAAGAAGAAAATAAAAGATGATGAAGACAAAAGGGGAGCCCCAAAAATTTTAAAGAAGAATAAATAAAAGGAAATAGCACGGAGGAAATAGACGTAGTAGAAAAAGTCAAAGAAGGAGAAGTAAAGGAGAAAGTAGGACAAAAGAAGACAGAAATGAAATAAACTAAGAAGTTAAAAAAGACGAAGCAGTAAATACAAGAAATAGAAAGAGAAGAAAAAGACAAAGGAGATAAATGGAAACAGAAGACCTCGACGAAAAGAAAGTAAAGATGAGATGGAAGAAAAAAAAAGAGAAAGTTGAAAAGAAAAGAGGTAGAACGTAAGGAGCAACAAAACACAAAGACAAAAAGAACTGGAAAGCACACCGAGATAGCATACCTCTACCAACGCCATTATCAGGGGAAGTAATTGTGCAAAGTCCAATCATTTTCTCACGGCTCCATTGCCCAACTTCCCATTGGAGTTCATGGAATACTTTCGGAGATAACGCATGGTCAGACGGAAAGACAGACGGAAGGAAGACGATCACGACCGAACACATAGACCTCTCCAACGACGGTGGCAACACTAAAAAGTAAGAAAGATGAGAAACAGAAATTGAGGAAGACGAAGGAAGCAAAGTAAAGTAAACGAGGAAGAGAAAGACAAGAAAACTAGGAAAAGAAAGTGAAAAGGAAGACGAGGAAGAGGAAATAACACGAGAGAGGAAAGTGAAAAAAAAAGAGACAAAAAAGGCAAAATATAAAAGACGAGACGAGAAAGAGAAAGTATAAAAGACAAGATGAGAAAGAAAAAGTATAAAAGGCAAGGAAGAGAAATCAAAGAAAAAACAACAAAAAGGAAGAGAGAGTAGAGAATATGAGAAAGAGAAAAAGTAAAGACATAAGAGTTATCAAAAGGAAAGAAGAAAATCATACTGAAGAAGGGGAATATATGAATGAAAGAGAGATAAATCTGGAGAAAAAAATTGATAGCATCAAAGAGGAATAATGGGAAGGGGAAGAAGAACCTAAAAATCATGGGAAAAAGAATGAGTTGATTTGTAGAAAAAGTGGAAGATTTAACGTATCTCTCCGATTAGGTGTAAGAATCGGCGCGAATATTAGAGAACAGCAGAATGGGTGAACGTACGAAGAGACTCTGTAAAATACAGCGTTTATTAAAATCTATGAATCTATGAAATGCATCTTAGCAGGTTGCCGAAGTAAGAAAGTAATGCAATTTTTCCAGCATGGGTTCTTTCCTGTTTGCTGTCGGAAGGAAAACAACGCAAGATTTATCTATCTTCTTATAAGCAGACACTGAAATTGAGAAAAACAGCGGGAACAGAACAGGGATGTACGGGTATGTCTTTGTATGAATTTGTAAGTTGATGTGTTTTCTGAAGATTAGAGAATATATTGATGTGGGTGAGCCACACAATTGAACTACCGTCTGATCTTCTTGTCAAAGAGAGCGGAGGAGGGTTTCGGAGTGAAAAGTGGATTTTGACAGCGTAAGAACAGTAGTACATTGGGAAATGGTTAGTTACAGGATCATACAAATGACACAAATACAAACCAAAGATTCTAATGACGAATGGAAGTTATTCTAAAATTTCTAATCAGATATTAATCATTCAATAAAATGCTCATCAAGACACACGTTTGTAGGAAAATCCAATGTGGTTATAATTATTTAAACTTAGTTTAGTCGGGGAGAAGGCCAGAATTGTAGAGCATCCAGTAGATATCGAACTCATGACATTTTTGCAATGAGGAGTAGGAAGCGAATGGGACAAGCGGGAAAAACAAGAAACAAACAAGAAAAAAAAGTGGGGGTGGGAGATGAACGGGAAGAAAAGAATGAGAAGAAAGTGGAAATGAACGAGAAATGAAAAAGAATAAAACAGAGATAAATGAGAAAATCAAGTAGAAAGGGGAGACGAATGAAAAAAAAAAGCAAGAGGAAAGGGGAAATGGAAGAGAAAAATAAAAAGAAAAGAGAAAGACGAATACGTATAATAAGAAGTAGAAGACGAACAAGCGAGGAGAAGTCGGAGACGAAGGGGACAAATCAGAGAGAGTCAAAACAAAACAATGATTGAGGATTGGCAAGAAGTCAGATAGAATTATAAGATACCATACGATGTTTGAGAAAAGAATATCGACATAACAAATTTTATATGAGCGTAGGAAACTGGAAATTTGAGCGAGAAGCTAATGTCTGCGTGCTAGAATTCTATGCAAACGCTGATTAAGCAAATCTCATGCTTGTCCACACAAGTGGATACTAATGTAAGAAGAAGTTGTAACATTAATAAGGTAAACGATATCAACTGTAACACAGGGTTGTTTGAAGAATTTGGTGAGACGTGTTAAGAATATGGCACTAGATTAAACTTATACACACATGCACACATGCATATATAGAGAAATTATATGTTGTGTGCACATATATGTATACATACATGCAGGTGCAGGAGTGTGTATGTCTTTGAGTATATGTATTTCTGTTGGCCTCGATATTTTTTTAGTCCAAGCTAACTCTGAAACAAGCTCACACTGATGTAGTAACGAATGTGCAATGAACCCATAACCAATGGCTGTCAAAGCCAACACTTAATTATTACTCTACAGCAAGTATCTTTCTCAAAGACCATAATAGATGTTTACTAAGCTTAGCCTAGTGTGACACAAGTCCACACTAAAGTCTAGCCAGTGAGCGATTCAAAATTATTTGCTAGATTAGTACTGTCTTCTGTTTCTGTCTGCATACAACCTTTGTAGGTATATTCCCGATCGTAAAATGAACCATTCACAACACCTTCATAATGAAGCTTTCTCATACAAATCCCACAAGAAATTAATTCTGTGTGAGACATCTCCATAGTATTTCTGTAGATTGTTTTTCCTTTAAAAGAAAAAAATATCAAATAAGGAAGTGATTGCTCGCTTCATTTGGGAGTTTTCTTTTATCTCTGGAATAGAGACTCTTTTTTTCTTCAAGATCCAATTTTTTGGCAACCGTCGTTTCGTTGATCTGTGAATGGCCATGAAAGAAGTATTCAAATTTCTTTCTTTGCGCTTCTACTTGATGGTCGAGTTATGACATTATTCACAGAGTGAAAATCCCCCTCTCCTTTGAGGGGACAACTGGCTCTCTCCATTAATGGAAAATAAATAGATTAGATCTTTCTCGATCTATTTACATCTAAAAACAAAAATGTATCAAGGACAAAAATAAATGGTACTTGCTGGACCAAGTTAAAATTCTACGCCTTTCCTCTTGATTTAGTCCCGAAAATTGAGGCATTCGAAGGATTCAATCGCTAAAAAAAAACTCCTAGAAATAAATTATCTAAACTTTCTATGGTATCCCTGCCTTCGACGATTACTTTTCCCAAAATAGAGAAAAATATCCAATTTGCAGGTAGTCCCTTTTCTGATCTGGGTGTTCTTGTAAGCCTAGTTTAATCTGATACAAGACCACAAACATAGGGTAATCAATGAGAATTAAACATATCACGTAGTTCTAATTGACTGCTTCCGTAGCTTTTGACCAGGCACCTTGCTTATGTTTAATGACATGAAGAATTATTTTTATTTACGTAACGATAGGCGAAAAAAAAGATGCTTACATATTCAGTAGGATTATGACTTCTGTAGAAATATGCACGTTATTGTTGTTCAATAATTATGATTCATGTCTCTTTAAACAAGTACACTGATAAAATATCAATACCATGCGGGCAGTGAAGATTTTATGAGTATACGGATGTTGCAATAGCTGTTGGGTAAAGAGATTTAATGTGACAATCTTCCAAATGGGGAGGGCTTACTCGTCTTGGAGAGTAGCATTCGAAATCAGTGATGGGAAGTAGACCCAATGATATTTTCCATACTTGAAAATTTCATGTGTTTGCAGAGATAGATTAGGAGAAATCTTGGACATGGAAATTAACTTTCACTTGAACTTAGATCATATTGATAATTTGTACCAATGCTCCTCGGCTGGTTGCAATTTTTATGAATCTACTCATAGATCGGAGATAAAGGAAGCTTGAAGTGTGTTCCACATTTTAATATAAAAGAAGTCTATTGGTTGAAGAGGCAAATTATATGAATCATGAAATGTTCTCAAAGTTTACAAGTTGGCAACAAATGCACGGCTATAATGTGAATGAAAAATGGTCGCATACACGCGTGAATGCATCGATGTGCAATTACCCCCGACACATGTAGAAATAAAAGCTGGAGTAGTGTGGTATGAAAAACGGTCGGAACAAAAAACAACATCAAAAAACAACTTATTTAGAAGAAAGCTTGACAGAAAGTCATAGCAGCTCCTGGACTTAAGCTGCTATTCCCTGGTGCTTATTATGGAGGAAATCTTTCACCGAAGTTCCAACCCCCGCTTCTCTCAACCATGATTGAAGCTTCCAAAGAAAACAAGTGCTCAATGTGGAGATCAGAAAGGCAGCTGCAGATGTCTCCCCAGTTGATTACAGTACCTGGTATTTCCAGACGGTTACCTCTATAAGTATTGACCTGGATCAACGCACAATTTGGCTCTTGAATTACTTGTTTGGTGTCATTCCTTTTATTGCAACGACAATGATAAATCAATTATTGTTTTGAAGGATGACAGTGCGTTACGCGCGTTGTCGGTAGTGTAATAATTAGTAGTAGATAAAATTTAAATTTTCACTTACGAATGTATTTAGAAAGATTCAAAGCACTAATGGTAGGTGACTGCTCATTCTACATTGATGGAGATTGCTATTTTCTGTTCTTGGGCCAATTTGAATTTGTATTCCACTTCTGACGCTTTTAAACAAGGTTTGTTCTCAACAGAAAATCATGGGTGTCTATTTACTTCTTTTTACTTATGTCTGTGTACACAGAGATCGATTTTACACATGTTAATCATAAACACGGAACTGAATACGCACATACACACACACACACACACACACACGTGTGTGTGTGTGTACCTATTGTTTGTTAGCGTTGATTTATTCAATTTTTTATCTAAGGATACGATTGTATTCATAAAAATAGAAACAAATTTGTGAAAACTCACGTCTCTCTGAAAAATGAGAAATAGATTTGCAGACATTCACGGAAATTATTTACTGCTACTACAAAAAGAGTGTGACTTTCAATGAAAAAGGCCCCTTACAACAAACAGGCATATAAATGATTCTACCTCAGTGCAAACATCACACACACAAATGCCTATGTGCATGTATGTATATGTGGAGAGTTTTCATCCGCGTTATTTTAGACCAGTACGTTTATTTCACAATGACATGGAAAAGAAAATTCCAGACGTCATCTTTTCAGTCGTTACTAAAGTAGAATTTTCAATACGTAGTCCAATACATCACTTCGATTTACGGAGTTCATTTCAAATGGCGACTCTCCTTGTATCGATTCTTTTATGTTTATTTTCTTAGCATCGAGTATTTGTGCGCTTTGTTACAATGCTTGATTCAATACCAGAGTAATATAAAAGCCGGCTAAGAGATAAAAAATTCACCCCAACTACTAAATTGATGAAAACCCTCAACACTCGATTATTGAATAACGTTCAATGGCCCATGAGTGAATTTTGATTTAGAGCAAAAAACAATTTTCTGTTCAAAATTGTCATGTCCCGTGGCATAAATAATTACAAAACATAAGGGAAATGAACTTTTCACAGTTTTCGAAAAAAATGGGGTTAATGTTGGAAAATGAGCTGCTTATGTAAAAATGAGGACTATTATAAAAAAGGGGTTATTATCAAAAGAGGGATCATATGGGCAACGTTGAAAATGTATTTTGATATTCAAAACAAAGTAATCCTAATCTCCAAAAAGTAGGAAGGGGGGGCTGATGTAGAAAAAATGGGTTGATGTTTAAAAATGGTTGAAAGTTTAAAAAGAGGTATGATTTTGAAAATTGGCGGGGAATTTTATGGAGAAGGAGAGTAATGTTGAGGAAAAGGCAACTATTTTTTAAAAGGGACGGGCTAATGTTAAAAAATGGGCAAATAGCATGGAAGAGGCGTTTGGCTGATATTGAAGTGGGGAGTACAATGTTAAAAATGGGCGAAAGTTTCCCTTGATTCTTGACAAGAAAAAGGAAAAAGTTTACCCTTCGGTTTTGACCCTTGAAAAGTGAAAAAAAGTTCTCCCCAATTTTGTCCAACAAAAAATGAATAAAATGTCCCCTAGATTCTGACAACTTTGACCCCAAGATGAAAAAACAAATTCATTCTCGATCTTGAGGAAAAAAGTTCTGTTTTGATATCAAATCCTGAAAGTGAAAGATTATTTCCCCCTCGAATTTCCCTCTATGATGTTAACCCCAAAGAGTAAAAAAGTTCCCAATTTATTTTGACTCCTTGAAGTGAGAAAAAATGCGATTTTGAAAAGTTCCACACGGTTTTAACTTCTAAAAATGAAAATAAACGTTCCTTCTCAGACGACACAATCGAGAGGGGAACATTAACTTCCTCTAAAAGAGAAAATAAGTCTCTATCCACAATTTGAGACCGAAAATAGGAAAGTTTGACCTTTGGGGAGAAAAAGAGTTCCATTCTAATTTTAATCCCTGAAAAAAATTTTTTCACTTGATATTGATCCTTACGAGTGAAAAAAATATCCTCTATTTTGATCCTAAAAGTGAAAAAAAATCCATTGGGTCTTGAGCCCCATAATTTTAAACAACCCTCCTCTGAGAGTAAAGGAAAACAATTCCAATTCGTCCCTTAAAACTGGAGAAAAATCATTTTTCAATTTGGGTCCCTAAAGTAAAAAAAAAGAACCCATCGATTTTGACCCCTGACTAGGAAAAATGGATTTTTCTTTGATTTTCACCCCCAAAAGTGGGGAAAGATCTTCCTCTGAATTTGACCACTGAAAATTGTAAAAAAATCCTTTTGACCCCAGTAGAAGTGAAAAGAAAATTACCCCTAATTTTGGCCCCTAAAAGTGAAAAAAAAACTTCCCTTTTTATTTTGACTCTTAAAAGTGGGGAAAATCTATTACTCCCCCGATTTTTACCTCTAAAAGTAAAAAAAGGTTCCTTTTATTTTGACCCTGGTAGGAGTGGAAAGAAAATCACCCCTAAAATTGTTTTTTATACTATATATTATATATGATCTATCTAAACATGCACACAGCTGAATATACACCCGAACACATTTTCAAGTATTTTTTGTATTTGCGGTGATATAATATACTTGTGTGTTTACGTGTATGAGTATATAAAAGTCGTGAATATCATCACACATCTATCAATAATTGACTGCATTTGTATGCGTGTTAGTATATGAGTTTTATAATCTTTAAGCATTAACAATTATTGGTTTATGGATAGATACATGCATATTTGAATGCATTCACGTACACACGTATATCCATTCTTTTTTCAGTTTTTTTTCCTTATTTTCATGAACGGCGCCACAGGAAATGCTTTCCTTCTTTCAAGTTTTCCATTCATTCCTATTTTAATGAGTCTTTTTGTATTCTTAAGTAGCTCATATCAAATTCGTTTTTATTCTCTCCCTCAGCATGAATTTACCGCTTTGCTTGCTAACTGAAAAGAAATTAAAAAACAAAACGAACAAAACAAATATCTGAGAAATAAAGAGAAAAGGAAATATATTTTCTTACAAACGAATAAAGGGTAAAACTGATAGGAATAATTCAGGGAGAAAAAAAACCCGAAAAACATGCGAATTTCTACTTTTCATAAAACACTAATAAAATGGCTAAATAATTGTTTTTTTCTCGGAATGATCTGATATTAGATGAGATATTTTAATTCAATTTTTAAAAAACGCTACTTTCTGAAAAGATTATTTTCATACAACCAGTAGCCCCAAACGGAGTCATTAAAAACACTACATCGGTTCGATTGACGGTAGAGATAAAAATGCTTTCATTCAAAAATGCAACTGGTCTATTACATCATTGTCAAATATACGCCATATTAGAATATGCTGGCAAAGCAGAACTTATGAACTGATAGCTTTCTCAGAATCAGAATAAAACAGGAAGCTTTCATATTTTTTTGCATGATTGTTTTTTTCAAGTAATAAACTCAATATTGACGGCAATGGAAAACCGGAAGGTGAAATCAACCACTTGAGGGAATCACTTAGTTGGGGTCAAAATGAGAAGAAGTATCTTCCAACGGGACTCACACATCCCTTTACTATTCTTCACTGGAATGATACACTGAACTTTCTACTGCGAAAACATAATGGAGGATACGGATTGACGAAAGCAAAGGTGAATAACCCAACGACGACGATCTCAATTTTTTGACTGAAAACAAAGGATTTGGAAACCTTAATACAATCAGTCAAGATCTTTAGTCAAGACATCGGAATGGTGCTCGGCATTGAGAAATGTACAATGATGGCAATATACAAAAGGAAAAGAAACACAACAGAGGGTATCGAATTACTCAACCAGGAAATCACCCGAGCGGCCATCTATAAAGAAAACAAGAAATACCTAGGTATCTTGGAAGCAGACACTATCGCACAGAGTGAGAGGGAAGAAAATGGAGGCAAACAATAAATTAGATGAACAAGAAGACTAAACTTTTCTGAAGATATATATATATATATATATATATATATATATATATATATATATATATATATATATATATATATATATAGCCGTTTTATATCAAGACAATATTTGTTGTTTCACTTTTTTCCAACGCATGTCGAAATGAATAACAAAAGCGTTGATATTTGCACGAATGAACAAACATAATTTGTCAAGGCTACGGAATTCTTGCAGACAAGAAGACAGACGGACAAAACCATTTCGAAGAAGGATGTCTAACAGAATTGCGACTCAACGTGGTTATCAGCCTGACTTCAACAGTAATAAGTTTCTCTCCATTTGTATTTATTCAGCTGAGAGAATTGTTCCATCATTTAACTGTCAACTACAACAGTATGAATATCTCACCTTTTAATTTTTGAACGCTTCTGTAAATAAAACCTGTGTGTCATTTATTCCACATGGAATTTCATCGTTCTTTTACTTAGGGATTTCTATAATGGCTGGAATTCCTTGTAAATCAATTGTATATTTTACTACACAGCTGAGGTCCATTAAAAATAAGGCTTGAAATGTCATCATCTATTAAATCACCGCTTCTCAATTTCCCTTACATTTGCCTTTATATCTTCAACTGTTAGACCTTTTCTCCTCACTGTTTTGAATCGTATGTCTTATGAATCGTATTTTGGTGAATATACAAGGTTTATCCGTTAAGTATCCAGCCATTTGATATTAACGACAAAAATCTACCTCCAGCATGGAGTCGTTTTCCCTTTCATCGTGGAAGGTCATAAGCTTGTTCCAATGACCTTTCTACTTTTCAAAGCTATCTGCATAGTCCTCTTTCGGGATCACCATCAGCCGTCAGATCGCGTTGTCCTTGATATAAACCATGGCCTGAAATCTTTGGGGGATAAGCCAAGAGCCGCTGGGGCCCAAATCTGTGCAGTAAGTGGGGGCTGACAGAGCTTTGTAATGCAATATTACAGAAAAAAAAATGCACATTATCTGAAAAAATGATTCTGTCATTTATTGTGAATGCAACTGCCACATAGTACAAAAGCCTGTTCAGTGGTGTTTCATCGCCTATTCATGCATGCGCAGTACGGTCTCCTCTGATTAGTTGTATAGTTACATAAAGACCACGTAAACAGTTTTCGAGATATTCAAAATAGCTGAATCCTTGTCGGACATACCTCGTATGGATAGTTACGAAAGCGTTCAATTGAATTTTGAATAACTTCTTCAAGTAAAAATACTTGCATGCATTCTTAATTTTAAATTATATGTACCGAATTTGATGAGGTAAATCAAATTTTAGCTATCTCCCAACTTTTCTAATTATTGATTGATCCATCATCTATGCTGTTAATTGAATGCTGGATAAGCAAAAATAGTGCTTAGCGTTTGTTTCGCAGCGAGCCGTTATATTGCACACATCTTTTTCTTCTACGCCCCAATCCCCTCTACCTCCCACCATACAAATCTCAGACTATTCAGCCTAACATACCATCAACTTCATTTTGTGTCTGGGGAAAACTGAAAGTTTTTTTTAATATAAATCACTGGAATTTCCCTTCGCTTTATGCCATTCTGACCAACGAACATTTTTGTAGGAACAGTTTTGGATAACGGGATAAACCTGCAGTTATTGGCTTTTCCCTTCCATTTCAACCTTCACTAATAGAATTTGATTTGGTTGGTCTTTTGAAAAAAAAAAAAAAAAGTTAATGAGAAATTTCTTGCCGAAACACTTGGCAGGATACCATTTTTTTTCTTCTAAAAGGCCCTTTTGATATTCTCTGACCCTCGATGCTTTCCCAGATTCCTTTTCAAGGGACCATAATATCCCGTGCGTTATCTGATGAACGCCGATGAGCAAAGAGGAAGGATCGCGTGACTCAAATGCACACGCTCTCTTGGTACGTCATTACACCAAAGCACTTCCTCCTCTGTCTCTCCCTTCCTCTCCTCTTTCCTTGTCTCCCTATTTCTGTTATAAGGGCCAGATTAACAGCATACCTTGTCTTTTGAATTTCATACCAGTAATTGATCCTCACCATCATGAATTGATCCTTTATTCGTGGATACACTCAGGTTAGTACACATCTATATTTTTCAGTCGAAAAGAAGTAACATACACTTGCTCACTAGATTATCCAGGGGTTCTCACACATCTATCCATCGCAGTCTTTTCCTATCATTACACCTCACTTGCTTTCCATTCAAATCTGTTGCTATTTATCTAGCAAGTCAGTTATCTATTCCTATCTGTTGCTATCTCTCTCTCTCTAGCTCGCTATTCATCTGGCTAGCCAGTGATCCATCTGAACCTGACATTTCATAAGCTAGCTGTAATCCTCAGTTCATAATTTATCTATCAATCCCAATTATATACATATACTTGTTGAATGCTCACGACTTAGTATAAAGCTAGGTTTGTGAAATATCCAAATATTCAACTCACCGACAATGGCTCAAAAGATAATTGTGCTAAGCATCAATGCCATTATATACATGATTGTGGACGAGAACACACACACACACACACACACACACACACATATATATATATATATATATATATATATATATATATATATATATATATATATGAAACTGGTATATGATGGAACAGCTGGTGAACCACATTTTGATAAAATATAAAATGAAAAATCAATTTCTAGCACGATTCAAAATATAACTCGATTACATGCACCTAGATCCTAACATTAAATTTAAATAGTTACATTAAACTTGTTATTAAACCTGAAATAACTATGATCGGATTAAGGATGACTTGCATGGCACGTAGTTTTTGATCCTTAGGGATCATGTAAATGTTGACTAATGAACTTTCCTTCTCAGTGGTTAACATAGGAAGAGTTTGCATGATTATATATATATATATATATATATATATATATGTAGTAATACAAACATACATGCACACACATAGATTGCTATAATCAATACATAATTTTATTTTTGTATCAGTCTGTCCTAATATGTTTCCTACGTCTTTATCTGTATGGATAAGTTTGAACATCTATCTATACATATGTAAGCACGTGTGTACACGTTGATTTAGATAAAGGTCAATCAACTTGTTAATTACTATATGTATATAGCAAGAGTTGATCATCTATTTCAGTATTTGAATCCATTGATATATCCATCATCTGGCTAGCAATCTTTTACATACATACATGCATGCATCGGTATAATCACACACATACATTTATCTATCTATTTAATTGCACTTGCATTGAATTCCGAAGGACTAGAGCGAAGGATGTGATACAAAAAATGAAGCAAAAAATGGACTGGACTCTTAGCAGGAATAAATGATAACAGATGGAGAAAAAAATTGACCGATTGATGCCCATGAGACAGTAAACGCAGCCGAAAAAGACCTAGCACAAGATGGAGAGATGCGATAAGAAGGTCTGCTGGTAAGACTTGGCAGGGGTTGATATTGAAAGAGATGGGGAATACCTCTATCCAGCAATGTATTTGCAATGGCTTTTGCTTTCGATATATTCAGTCTTTGTAACACTTTTTTTACTCTTTCAACTATGCATCTCCGAGTTCGTGAATACGTATTTAACATACACATATAGACAAACATGCACGTACACGTAGATGCATACACATGGACAAGTACACTGAAATATGATACAAGCGGTAAGCACGTATTCAAACCAACCATATTCGCCCGAGCTTACAGAGTCAATCTTTCACTCTTATACACCTTCACTGTAAGAGTAGAATCATTGTTTTACTTACTTGCTACATCGTCAGGTTCCTTCGTCGCCAATTGTCATGTAGCGATTCCTATCGTCAAGATGGTGCCACTTTACGCCGTTGACGATTGCTATATGTGGAATTATCATACATCTGGTCAGATCTTATGTATCTGTATCGTCAGCTCTTCTGCTTCGAAAGTATCTTGTAAATGATCTCCTACTAACTCGTATACCATGTTTGACACACAACGCGAAATATTAACTCATTAAAGTTTTGACCATACTCTCGCGAATTAGTTGGCAGATGACATCAGTAGTGATAGCAGCCGTAGGCTGGATAATAATAATAACAATAATAATAATAATAATAATAATAATAATAATAATAATAATAATAATAATGATAATAATAATAATAATAATAATAATAATCTCTGTAAGTCCACCAGTAAGGATTGAACTTTTTACAGTTATAATAGTCGGCCAAATTAACTTGCTAACCATCTGTCCCTACATTCGGGTTATAATATAATATTTTGTTTGGTTCTGTTATCGTAGATCTTTTCTCTATGATCCTGACTATTTTTTTGCTATTACTCAGTTGATCAATTATAATGTCCTTATATCAACATGAAAAAAAGCATAGATGAAGATGCCGGGTGTGAATGATAGCTTATAGCAGAAACATGCAAAGAAAAAAGCTCATTCTTGACAAAAAATGCAATGGCAAAAGTCAAATCCGTTTTTACATAGGTCAGTACAATGCCATGAGAGTTCGGCGCCAAGCAAATGAAGGATTCAAATCACAGTCAATGCTGTGTAAGGCACGGACAGGTTAACTCTCTCTCTAAATTTGAACGGAGTGGTTTTCATCCATAGTCCTGACACTGTAATAGAAGTCCGTATAAATTTTCGAGTTGTCAAATGAAATCCAGTCAGAATATTAATCAGATTTGCGCATATAGTATATGATTAGAAAGGAATTTACATGCCGAGTAAAGTTTACTGGAGAACCATATGCCTCAAAGCAAGTCGTTTTGAGCGCTTTACAATCAAATGTCATAAACCCCAGTAACAAAATTTGAAATCAGGGCATTTTATTCAGTTCTGGCTGATATTTCCGTCCGTCTCGAATCTCGTTGAAGAGTGGGCAATTGATGAGGGGGAAAAATCAGAAATTTCTGAAACGGATTCATGAACGATTACATTGTAGCTATCTGTCCATCCCACAAAATAGCCCTCAAGGTTCTCTCCAGGTTTCACCCGAAGTTCTCAATAGATTTCAAAGGGAATTCATCGGTTTGCTCACACAATATATCCAAAAGTTCTCAATTAATTTTGATGAATTTGTACGGAAAGTTAGGCTATAGGCTATGAAAGAATTCAGGAAGGCTTTGAGCGGATCCATGGACGATAACATCCCTACGTCCCAGCACACAATAGTTCCAAAGATATTCCGTCTTTTTTGTTGCCAAAAGTTCTCAATGAATTTCAATGAAATCTTGTGGAAGAGGGGGCAATTTATTATGGAAGAAGTGATTGAAGTTGCCAACTCATCCATCGATAATTACCTCCCCTGTGTCATAGCTATCAATCCACCTAGGTATTTCCTTTCATAACAAATGTTTATGACATATGATTATAAATAGTCCGATATGACTTGCTCGGAGACGTATAGTTCTTTTGCAAATTTTAGTATGTCTTTTCCCAACAAAATACAACACGCCCATGTTTGGAGAAAAATGTTCCTTTTCTCTCAGGCATCGTAGTGAAAATACGCTATTATGAATAAATGGCACAAATTTTTCAAAATTTCTTCCCAAGTTATTTGTATTTACTGAATTTCGGAATGTAAACGATAACCTAACAGCAGAACATTTTTCTAAATTTCCCGATGAAATTCCTGTGTACAAAGAGACTAAAAAGTCTTAGTTTCCTTTGCATTCTATAGGGTTAAGTTGGTATGCATAGATATATCAAATTTTTGAGCGATCGCTAATTGTAATTGATACTGGTCTGTCGATAAGTGGAAGTCATCAAGTGATTGATCTACCTTAGATCAATATATACGGCATGAATTTGGGCCAACAAGACGCTGGGAACTGGAGCCTTGCAAACACAGAGAGAGAGAGAGAGAGAAAGAGAGAGAGAGAGAGAGAGAGAGGGGGGGGAGACTTCGTTTGGGCGTTTTTGTCTTCAACTCGCGCTTGCAATTTGAGTGTGTTATGTCTCTTTACTGTACATTTTTTGATGTTTTGTTTTCAGCTCAATAAAAGCTATTTGTACCAGCATTTATGATGTTTATATTCCGCAACTGACAATAATGCGCAGATTTTCGACAGATCTAACGAAATCACCTTCAGTTTTAATATGTCAGTGTACCTTATTAAGCAGGAACGGTGATTGTCGAGTTACACTAGACGGTATACCACCGTAGGAACATTTGTCTCTCTTCTGGACCTTCTCTTAACAGTAACTTGTCTTCTGTCTATGTCACATCACTCACTGGAGTAAGACTATAAACGAAGTGAAGACATATAGACACACACATACGCACACACTCATACATATACACATCTTTTTATACAAGCGAGTGAGTGGAACGAGCGAAGGCCTTGTATCGATGTAGGCCTTCACCTTTCTATAAGAACATTATGTCTGTTGCAAGTCCATGCACAGTTAAATCACAGAACTGAAATTTACAAAAATATCTATGCAGATATAACCCAACCTACTGGATGTTGAAAGCTAAAAAAAAAAAATATCATAATCACTGTATTCATTTAACGACCCTTAGCTGCCACATCAGTTAAAGCGTTATTTGAGAACGTGTGTTATGCTGAATTTTGAAAAAGAAATTCGAGCAAGAAATAAAGATAACGAATTTAATTAAAAATGGCCCAGGTAAAAAGGACACAATCGGGAAAAATGTTCCAACCAAAATAAATAGTTTATTAACTGAAAATCATGTATTAACATTTTAAGATATAATTGAATCAAATTTATACGGTTAGATTACATAGATCCACGGAACTTTTTAAAAAAGTCTTTGGCATCCTATTTAAAAACGTTATTCCTATTTAAAAGCATAATTGGGTAATTCTTTTCCCATTTTTTTCCACTTGCACCTTTTTTTACCAGGGCTATTATTACCGGTGCCTTTTTTTTTACTTAACCATTTTTACCTTGTACCCAAAATAACATATACCACTGCAGAATTTTCATTCCATTGTCTTGCCTTCGAAATAAATTTTAAAATGTATTGGAAAGAAAAATGTCTGAAACTTCTAATTAATGAATCTTATCGTTATAATCTTTGTATATCTAATGCAAATAAAGATCGTAAAAATAGAGTATGAAGAATTTGCTTTAGAAAAAGTCAAGTCCCGAGTGATCAGTTGAAACGTTAATCGATACTGCTGTCTATTATTATTTGAAAATATTCTATAACTCAAGTTCATAACATACGTTATCCTTAACATTTTAAAGTCGAAATCGACCACTAATGCGCGAAAAGATAAAACTGTTTTATTGTCTGTAAAAAGCAACGGACAGTAAAAGCTATTCTGGCACAATTTAGGGAAGATTACACCGATTGAAAATTTCACAGTTGCATACCCTCGCTCACTCAAATTTGGGACAGGACACATCTGAAATAACCCTGCTATTTATCAAATAAATGTAAACATGATAATTGATTAATAAATCATAAACATTGATGAACTAAGTAGGCGTATAGTTGAATGGTGTTTGTAAGTGGCCCAAAGAAATTCTTCTGTCTTCCGTGCATCCGTAGTCATTTCCGACAATGGTTAAAGGTTATGTTGACACAAAACGATGCTTTTTTTTTCAACAAACGAAGTTTATTCATATTGTAGTTCCATGAGAATAGTTTAGGTGATTGTTCCGTGTCAGTTTTCTTCTTTATCGAAAAGATTCTGATAAGGAGACTATTATTTTCTTTTGCATTGTGAAAATTGAAAGAAACGGTTTAAGTTTTACTTTCAAATATGATTGAAATTCCTGTTAAAGGAAGAAACCAACACTCCTAGCAACACTGATATCAGCAAAGCAGTAGTATCAAATTGAGAGATTCTGACAAAAAATATTCCATAAACTAGGTGAGCAACGCTTGGGGTATGTAGTTTGTTGTGTTAAACCATACTGAAAATCATATTTTACAGGAAGAATTTCTCTTGGCCACATATAAAAACAGTTGAATTGCACTTCTACTCAATTTACTGGTTAGCTTGACAGATAGACAGGTAAATCAATTAATAACAGCGATAAAGAAAAGCCAATAATTGGGTTAGCAGACGAATATTTATAGTATTGTATATTTTACAAGTAGATGAAAGTTTGTGGAGCCAATATATCTGATAAAATATCTTCATGTCTATTGCTTCCTTTCCTTTTACCAGCAAAAAATAGATAACTCGCTTGGCTTTCTACTGCAACAGTTGTATTGAAACATAAAATGAGACAGACACACATCAATGGATAGAGTGATGGATGAATATATAGTAAGATAGATACTTGGGCTTATTAGAGGTTATATATAGAATTAAACCAAGCAGAGTCTAAACAACATTTCGGTAGAATATGCGGTAAAAATGGGATACAAAGCTGACGCTCTAACTACAGAACTTACTCCAACAGATATACTGATAGATACAAACGGAAATTAGAGAGAGAGAGAGAGGGAGGGAGAGAGAGATAGAGAGAGATGGTTGAGATAGAGTTGGTAGACAAGCAGATAGGTAAAAAGATTTATGAGTACAAGCAAGGTCATCAGTGTTTCATTGCGAGTTAGTACAATGTACTATTGTCTAACAAAACTTTTTCTCCGCGGCTCAGGATCGCGAGGGCAATTTGTATCATATGTCACAATAGGTGTCAGTGCAAAATGACACATCATTACATTACCATCTAGATCCAAACATAAAATGATACTGATATGTAGGCACAAAAGTCCTTTCTCTTAGAACTGCTACCTACATTTAAAGCAGTGTCAAATACACGTTCAAACGAATAAAAACTTGGTAAGCACTAGCAAATTAGTTCATGCGTATGTGAACACCAGTTCTCCTGGCTGCGTGTAGATATTTAATAAGCTTTACCTCATCTAGTTAACCGTCTTAATAACAGAGCAACTCTGAATTGAGCTCACTATTAATGACTTAAAAGACAAGCTTGCTTCCATAGCCCGATGGTGGCACCCACTTACGTACAAAACATCTACATATCCCTGTGGTATATATGGCTGGTATCTGTTAATGTTGTCCATGAAGTTGACAGCATTGTTGCAACCATCTAGCCGGGTGAGCTAGTTTTGGGAGAATCGTTTTCCCAAGTGATTACTCACCCAATCTTCTCATTGTCAACCATCGTGTGTTGTAATTTTCAAAGTGCATTGACAAGGAAGGAGATTATGTTAAAGAATAAATAGTTATAGTCACGAATAAATGCTTCCTTTATCATTGGACGGCTGACTTTTGATGCATCGACTCATGTTTGGTGATATTTATAACTTTCATTCCTTATCACGAAAGTGTTCAATTAACTTTTGATCAATAACATGAACTGCAATTTATAAGATATGCATTTATTATAGGCATAGTGTTACATCGCCAGATACAGACGTACAAGGGTAAGTCAAAACTTATTGCAACAAAATCATATAGACATCTATTGAACAGTAATATCTACATATAAAGCCTTTGTTTCTCAGAGTATCCTTTATATAGGCCAATATGTGTTTGAAGGGGATGTTTTCATCCCAGGCTGGATTGAGGTTGCATGGGGCCCCTGGCTCCCATAAAAATGATTACTGGTGAAAGTAAATAAGACGTTCTTTTGTGTAGTAATTATATTGAACTTCATCCACATACTTATCATTATTACATCGTACGTTTACCGAATTTTCTCATGACATTTCCCCGTGTTAACTAATCTTTGGGTCCCCTTAAATATTGGAGGTTCTTGCTTAAGCCCCACCTGAACATAGCACTCTTTCCATCTTTCTTATTCTCTCTTGGAGAATTCTGCGCTTTTCGATTTATGCTATTTCTAAACGACTGTTTCATCATCAAAATCTCGGAATTCGACTAGGAAAGCCCTTGCTGCCCTCAAAGAATGAGGAGATGCCTTGTAGTGATGGTAAAAAGGTCTTCGGTACCACAGATCCATTTCCTCACGAATGCACTTTATATTTACCTAAAAAAATCATCTGTAATAAGCTCCCATAGCTCCTGTGATCGTTCCGTGAGGAAATGCAGATTAATCCTTTGGGATCCAAACAAACAGTCGTAATCATCTTTTCAACTGACCTCTCTGGCCAAGCATATCCCTCGGAAGTTACTGTTTTGCTTAGACCTTATTTTCTGAATGGTTTTGGCAATTTCAAAACAGGTCCCAGTTATAATTCGTTCCGTAAAGTCGTATTCGTCTGGTTTGATTTTGCTTTAAAGACAGGCGGAAATATCAGATCTTCGAGGAAGCTTATTTTCATTCAATGCTTTTGGTACCTTCTGAGCCGAAAGACAGAGATGTTTGCTTAAAATTGAAAATGCCAAAGCTATTTCATCCATGATAATTGGACAATTTTCTTCCAGCAAGTATTGGACTTCAGTTAGGGTTGATCCTCTTTTGACCAATCTTCGAGATCATCCTTAAAACGCTTGATCCATCTACAACCAGCTGCTCTATGTGGGACACCCTAAAAGCCTGTTGCAAAGCTTCAATGATTTGGAAAGATTGCCACTCGAGTTTTGTTGAAAACTTGATGTTAGTTCTAAATTGAAAACTGTTTTCCCATGGCATGTAAAGTATCCTTTTTTATTGTTCCATAACTACACAAAATAAGTGTATTAATGAGAGACTACAGCCATCCAATGATCCCAGAGTCATGTTTTAGCCTGTTTTGTTTAGAACGAAATCGTCCATGTATGAACTGGAACTCTTGTAGGAACACATACCCAAGTAGATTTAGATTGGAGCAGACATGAATTACTGGGGAAGAGACAGGCGTAGACTTAATCAAAGAGACAGACATTGAATTAGATATAGATTTACAAGGATAGAAATATAAATGAATATAAATTTATATGGATGAACATATACACAGATTCCGGAGTTGAATTAATGTCTACAGTCTAATGATGTAAAGGGCGTTCATTTCCCATAACAAATACAAGTTTTCCCATCGTACGAAAGCAAAGCGAACCAATAAGAATCTCCTGTAAGCTGAAATAGCCTAAAGCGTTGAAGCAATTACCATTAATTTATATGGGACTTTTTTGCGTCCCTAGACCCTCGAATTAGTGATGATGATATGATAGGCGTCAGAGATTCGAGTGGTGGAAGGTACAGAAGACTTGGGCAGTTGGTGAGAGGGGAAGAGTGTTCGCTCTGCTTCTATAACAGCTCCCAGCAAAATAAACGTTGAACTATATTCTCTTCTCGTCTTTTTTTCTAAAAATTGAGAAAGTGGCGCAAAACGAATTTTAAAAAAGCAGGCATACCTGTATTCATTTGTCAACATAATGTCCTCCCTTGTCCTTGCCAATGCACTTAATTAAGTGGTGAACATTAATCACATGAATCGAAGATTATACAGTGACAATTTTCCGATAAAAATTCAGCTAATATCCTTTAGGCTGCAGACTTATTGATCAAACTTCCTATAAGCGAAAGAGAGAGGAAGATCATGGACGGACACAAAAATAAAGAGTAATAGAGCAGAGAGAAAAACAGGAATTAAAAGGAAATAAGGGTAAATGGAATGAAGAAACCTAAATGGGTACGTGAAAAATAGAAGGAAAGGCTCAAAGAAACAAAGAAAAGCGATGAAAAAAGAGGAAAAATAAGGAAAACACGCCTGGCTGCAGCAGGGTCAAACTCCACCCTTCCTTCTATTCCGTCTGAATATGATTACTGCACCTTTTGTTTTGTATATATATATTAACTAAATTCATACATATATGAGATTTGTCAATTTGGCTCAGTTGGTCAAAGAGGCGCCTACTAATCATTTGGTCGTGATTTCAGATAACGGTAAAGAAATGTAAAATTTACTAAAGCCCGATTCAAAATTCAAATCGTATCCATTATAGAAAAGAGTAACGTGATAATCAGCTTGAAAAATTTAAACAATTTGATATGTAGTGGTCGGAAATTCAGTACTACTACCTGGGCACATTATGTGACTATCAAGCTAGAGCCTTTTTTCTGTTAATAAAGTACATGGTTGGTGAAGAAAAACGAGTTTTAGTAGCAAGTATTACAGTGATTTCAATTATGGACTGTTCCAAAAATACATAGCTTCAAAGTATTAGATACATCGTAAGTCCAAGATATGTTGGAGGGAGTAGTTTTTTCTGGTGATTTATTTAATCTCTTGTTGTAAATATGGGCCGGCACTCTGGGGCAACGGGCTTGACTACCACCAAAAAGGAAATGGTGTCAAATAGCAAACCTAGTCCATAATTGATATTTGCGTAATACATGCTAGTAAAACCCATTTTTCATCAATAACTGGGCTTGATTCATCACTATATTTAATTGGGATTCGTTGAAATATTTTGGGATATCTTGCGGAAAGACAGGAACGAATACAGAAATTTATGAAAGAAAAAAAGGGGAAAATATAATTATATCGGCAACATATTCCGCTCAAAAATTTAATCACGTCTTATTTAATATGTGTCGTTACTCAAGATAAAATTGTCTGACACCCACGCGATATCTCCAAGATTTCTCAATGATTTTCCATTACATTTTGTGGGAGGGTGGTAAATAGATCAAGGAAGAGTTGGTTAAATTTTGGAGTGGATCCGGAATTTTTTTTTGATTGAGATATATTCCATCCACGTTTCATACATATATGCATAGGCTCATGACAGCCCGAACGATATCTACAAAGGCTCCCATTGGATTTTAATTAACTTTAATAAGAGAGTGGAAAATACTATACGAAAAGAGTGCATAAATTTGGGGTAAAATCCGTGCACAATTGCTTCTCCTATCTCGTAGTTACATCATCGCCAAAATCTTATGACCTCCCGCACGATACTTCCAAAAGTTCTCAATGACTTTCAATGAATTTTTGTGGAAGGGTAGACAATAATATACGAAAGAAGATATTAAATTGTTGGGTAGATCTAACACTAATCACCTTTCCTACGTTGAAGTTTTTCCATTTCTTCAGTAATTGTATTTCCAAACGATAGTTCGGTCCCCAAATGATATTCTTTTATAAAAGCTGTGAGATCCATTCAGCTTTCATGCTTTCACTGGTAGGAATTGACACAATTTTGGTACCACTATCCCAAAATTTGGTGTCGGGATCATGCAATAAATGTTTTGCATTGGATCACAAGAAAGGGATTTCATTTGAAACAAAATAAAATACGTATGCGTACTCCGTAGGTTTAGTATTAATCAAATGTTGAAGAAAAAAAAACTAAAAAAAACAACAAAAACAAACTGATCATATTATATATGTATTTACATAAAACTTAAACATCATTACGCTATAGCACAATCCTTTCATGATAATGTAAAAATACACTACAAAATTTTGATAAACATAGATAATATGCTTTCTTTTTACGGCAACATCAGTTAGGTCCTTTGTCGATTGGGACCCCTCTGTCATTCTCCACCCACTTCTAGTGCCGAATATGGTGACCGCTTTCTACAACTATAATTCTCCACAATCAGACGATCGTATGTCACATTTGGCCCTTGTGTGAGAATAAATAGATATCCCTAACATGAAAAAACAAATGCACCTGCATACCAGTTATTTTTTTCACTCTCCAAGTCCCACTCCATTTTTTTTAAGCAGGATATTAATCCCGCAACTTTACAAACCGAAAATGTTGTTCCCTCGTTTATTTTCACAGGCATATACCTTTCAACAGTAGGTGATTTCGTGTCCTCAATGTGACCTCTAATACCCTTTACTTTCAAACCAGGCTGGATAGATTTATTTACAAGTACATTCACCATCTCCGACCCGAGCAGATAAAAATCTTGATATAAATAAGGATCAGTCAACTCAACATCTGATCGGATTAATTCTGTTATCATAACATCTGGAACGGACAATAGGAGGACGAATCTCAGAGATACCGATTAAATAACCACAAAAAAGCATAAAATATGTAAAAGAGACCAATAGACGAAACTGGAAAGTTTATAGACATTACTGCACCAGGGTGGCGTAACCACTTTTCGCTAAATCCACACTAAAATTAGTCCCTCGCGAGAGGAAAAGATGACAAATGATTGCATACATAACATTACATGTAAATATGGAAAACAATAAATAAGTTTGTCACAAGTACTTCCAGAAAGCTATTTCCAAAAAGGGAGTTAAAAAATCTTGTTTTTTTCTAAAAATTCAGGTTTTACGATGTAATTTTTATCATTTCTTTTTCATTTTTAAAGACTAATAGACAAAAGCATACTATTAGTGACCACAAACAATTGGTGGCCACAGCTCTAGCCGACCTCGAATTATACAAACGGAGACTGACAGATGGATATTTGAAGGAATAAAGTAAGCGTGGACACTGACTGACAAGAACTAATTCTGCATACATCTTAATTAAAAATTGACAACTCCACCATAAACCTATTTTGGGGATGAATTTCCCAAAATTAACTAGCTAAAAAAATCATCGGTGTCCCATTATTAACCAAAGAAAATTTGGTGGCCATATGTCCAGCTATCCCTGAGTTTTGCGATAACAAACAGGCGGACAGACATTTGGCGAATTATTGTAATATACTGTGCAAGAAAGGATTTACAGTATTGTATTATTAGGAAGTTACCAGTTAAGCCTTAACGGAACGCACTTGGCTTCCCACACCGAAATTCAAAATTGCTCCCGATGTATTTAAATTGTACCCCATTCCTCTGTTTCCCTGTGTTCTATGTTTTACTTTCGTATTCTCATTTTATTATTTCTTTCCTTCTGACTATCTAATTTCTAATATTTTGAAAGAAAAACAAAAAACAAAACAAACAAACAAAAAACACTCGACCTCCATTTCGCTTGTAGTTCAGTTCACCTACATACCTGGAGGTCTTGACCCTTATTTCATATAACATCGGTACATGTTGATATATACAAGTGAGTACATTGATCATTGTATTGTTGAGGGATAGAGATAATAATCTCATTCGTTCATGAGAGACTTATATTGCTCCCAGTTTCAGATTGCCTAGCGTTGGCTGATTTTAAGGCATGAACCCAAACATCATTCTCGTGTACCCCTCTGTCGTATTAATGTAGTCTCCAAACTAACAAACGACATTACCAGGAATGCCATTGCTTCAGTTATTCAGTCTAACCAGTGCGGAATAATAAAAAAAAAACAGTTCAACTGAATTTGATTGAAATTCCCTGCTCGCTGATGTTCTCTCCATTCTGCTACGTTGAATTTCATATAATAAGCCAACAAAAAGTGGAACTGAACTTGGTTGTTGATTTCTAAGTGGAAGTGGTGGACGGGGTTTGAGGTGTTTTGTGAAGTAACTGGATGATGGTAGCCCCACCCTGATTTCTAGGCCGGGGATAGAGGAATGAATTCCCCCGAGAAATAAAAGGATGCAGAAAATTCATGAGCCACCGACCAGTGTTGAAAGAAATCAGTCTTGCTTACTGGACTGTGGTAGATTGGATGACATTAATGGTGTGATTTAGTTGACTAACAAATAAAAATGGCATTTAGTTGTAGACACGGATAAATCCCAATTTCCCTTTAACATGAAATTCAACAATTTATGGAACATACTTCATCTTTCTGAAATGACATTTTTTGCAAACCTATCACAAAACTTTTGTTAAGTAAGTGTATACAGTCATAGATTGATACGTCTTCCTTAATACCATTTTCTGAATTTAGAAGAAAATAGCTACTCTGAAAAATACTGTTTTTTTTTTTTGTATACCTGACACCAATCTTTTTCTTGTGTCAGGAGAAATCATGTTGCTGTAATGTCTGTAAGCAAAAAATATATTCCTAATATTTCTGAGGTCTGTTGGCGTTTAATCGTTTCTACCACAACACTGTTTTGGCATACCGTATATTTGGTTAGCAATTGGTCCCTTTCCGATGAATTTTTTAGTCAGTCCATCTGTCTGCCTTTTTCTTCGCCACTGATGCACAGAACATTAATTTAAAACCACACAGGAAGTGAGGAAAAGTTTCCTGACTCATGCAGCTCTCCTGATGAAGTGCGATTTCAATAACATTTGTCATATGTGAAAAAAAAATAAAAATAGGAAAATGTATTTGACAATTTTGATTGAAACTAACAGAAAGGAGATAAAACACTTCATAACGTGATTCATTCCCCTTAGTTTTAGTAGGAGATTTTTAGCAACAGGGGGTGGGGAGTAAAATACATCCCAGATCAGCTCCAAAGATTGAACTTGAGTTATTTGATCAAGATCTACCAACTCAAAAGCAAATGTCACATTTGCCGGACATCTATGTTTTTCTCCAAATGAATCATTTTTTTTATTCATTTATTTTCTTCGCATAAAATAAATTTGAAGAGATGAAAAGCTAAGCCTCCAGACTTTTGTTTTCGCTACATTCTTGGTGCGTATCTCCCAAGCTAGTAAAAAGCCAGTCACTTTTTATAACATTGTTATTGGATACGATCTGATTCCTGATGGTTCCCTGGAGCGAAATTCACAGCAATAAAATGAGAGGAGGACTTTGTGACTATTATAATGCCAAGACAATATTCTTATGAGAAAATTGGAGGCTCCTAGATATTCAGAATGTAATCAAGCTATGTTTTTTCCAAAGTCCAGAATTAACTGATCAGAATATCAAGCCTCTTATCTTGAACTACGTTGTATATTTCTTTTTGGGGAAATAGATTTTTGAAATTTGAGTTTTTAAAGTTCGTGTCGTAGGCTATCAGTTCGTTAATCTTTTCTGGGAAACCGATTCGTTCAAGGGGAAAAAAGAAGACACCACTCCTTAATTTATAGCAAACACTAACAGCTTTCTGTTGGGGAATAATAGAATCATTCATTGTCAATCCGTACATAAATAATGTTGCTTTTGATATTAGAAATCCAAAGGGAGAGAAATTTCTTTGAAAAATTATGAACGCTATAGATTGCTCATAGATGTAGCTGTTCGTACCGAAAACTTAAACATCATTTAAAAATAAAACTAGATTTCCTAGAGCCGTCATACTTCATATTTTTCTTTTGTCGATATAGTAGTTGAAGCATTAAATCCAATTGTGCATTTTTTATGCACCGGACACAAGTGGCGCCTACTTTGGTACGTTGAAATGTAACCACGTGGATTCACAAACACAAAAACGTGCGTCAGCGTAAACACAATAGGGATAGATGACAAAAAAATAAGTCATATATTTCGGAAGTACTGAATTTTTGTATATTTCTTTGTATGTGTCCCTGCGTGTGTTAGTGTGAAAGAAAAAGAAGATGATAAAGATGGTAGAGAACAAATGAATGTGATTCTCTAATATAATAATGGTAGTAATCTAAATTTAATAAAGTTGAGACTACGTGTCTGACCAAACAAATTTCAAATAGTAAGTAAAGATATTTCGATATAACGTTTGATATCATCACCACGATTTCACAATGAGCAGCATGGTTTTCTTGTTACTCGATCCGTAACATTGGACCCTTTTACTTAAAGATAACAATTTTGCTGATAAAAATATCTCTACTCCCGCCCTATTTGGAACAATGGACTCTTCAAATTAAGACGTTTTTCAGAGGAAATTTTTAGTGCTTTCAATCAAGATGACCATTGTTACGTTTTGAAAAAATATCAGTTTCGAAAGATTAAGCATTTTTAGTATATCTAGGAAGGGGTTCCATGCACGTTCTTTCTTTAATGCTGGTCTGGACCCTTACTTCATGTCAGTAGTGCAAAAGTACGACTTCGAAGTATTTGGGTTACTTCTGATGTGGGATGAATTATTTATAGTTACATCGTAAATAGCACCCTCCGAACCAAAAAAGTTTTCCCCAGCCACTGACGCTCATCAAAAGGTAACAGAGGTGTTATTGATTGGAAGCAAAAAACATTTTGATAAGTTTTTTGCTTTTACTGGTGGTATAAAACATAGCCTAAGATGAAGGTAAATAGTAATAAAAACATCAATAAGTCGTGGTTCTCACTTCTTTCTTCATTTGTGATCGACGAGAGAAATGTTTTCAAGGCCTCTCATTCAATATTATAAGAACAATCAGCACTTATACAATTTACTCTTCAGTCGTAATCTTACTGTAACAGATTATAAAAAGAAATTACCCCCTCCGACTTGAAAAAATATGATTTACGGTTTTTACCGTCTATTGTAGAAAAATACTATTCAGAGAAATACAAAAATGAAAGAGAAACGAAATTTGTATTCATAAATTATTGAATAACATAGAATCATTAAAACAATAAGCACCAATAGGAGTAAATATTTGCATAAAGATCAATACAAACTGTTGTTACATAATCATTCTCCAGATTTTTGCAAATCTCAATATTTCTAATATAACCCCTGAAGGCGTCTTAAACCCTTAGTCAGAGAAGTGCTGGTTTACACGACTTCATCTGATAAAAATAAATAGACCAGTCCCAAACAGTTGGTTGCTGCTGATGTCAAATTTGTGTTTCTTACCTTGCACTTTTTTACCACACCAGGCTTCCACACAAACATGATTACAGGCAGTCAAATTTATATGTATATACATATCTTCCATAGGAATAGAGTACTCTGGTGGATAGGGGATTTATGTGTAAATGAATATATCGCTTAAATTCAGCCTTACTGACTGTCCAGTTCCGTAGCTCAGAGGTAGGATATCGGTCTCTGGATCTAAGCGAAGGATTCAATCCTGCCTCAAGGTATATATATATATATATATATATATATATATATATATATATATATATATATATATATATATAGATAGATAGATAGATAGATAGATATATATATAGATATAAGGGCAGATCAATAAATCTGTATTTCAACTGAATACTTTTTGATTTATGTTTTTGATATTCTCCACTAAGTGAAGGGCATCGAGAAGTAAGAATATGTTAAAAATTAACTGGTTGTGTGAAATGAATGCTTTTTTTTCATTAGACAGCATACTTACTAATATACCTACGTTTACTAAGTTACACTAACCCTTTAACACACGCACTTGCACGCACACACCAATATGCCAATGTGCATGCACATATACATACACAGGGCTACAAGTCGACTAGCAAAATACTCTGAGGGATTTCATGAAGAACAAATTTATATATGCAAAAAGCCACAAAAAACCAATGAGTGCAACTTCTTGAAAAGAACCTCAAGAAAAAATTTGAAATCTACACAATGATAGACACATGCAATGACAGTCGGCCACCATATTCAGAATCTTTAACCTTCCATGAGATATATCCAACAATGCATTCTTTGATGACAACTTGCGTATTAAAAATGCTTCTCCAATAGTTTATTATCCTCACTCAGGCATAGAATTAATCATATTTCATTGACAACTATAGTAATAAATAAATAAAACATAACGATTTTAGACAGACCTATTCTGATAAAATGAATAAATAAAATAATGAATGAAATAAAAAAAATCCAAAACAATCCCCTTATTTCCCGGCCAAGGAATGCGAAATAATGAACAAATCCAGAATGTTGATCATTCTCTAATCCTTCTTTTTCGTATGAAGAATTCTCCTTCCTTTTCTTTGAGCTTCCTCCTCTCATCTGCTTCTTTCATCAATTTGTACGCACTCTTTCATTTTCTTTCACAGTGCCGCTTCTTTCCATGTTACTTGTCTACTGTTTCTAATATTGTGAAATTTCCTTCTAACTTTATTTAAAAAAAACATTCCTTCGTTACTTACTTTTCTTATCTTTCATTTTTCTCCCTCTTTTTGGTTTCTTCTTTCCCATTGTTGTTTATGTTTTCTTCATTCCTTCCGCCATTCATTTATTTTCTTCTTTCTTGCAATCGTTCACTTCAACTTCCCCTTTTCATTCCCTTTTATTCTTCTTCCATACTGAATTGTCCAACTTTTAGTTTCTCTTTCAGTCGTTATATTTTCTCAAATTGACTTCACGTTTGATGTCCCAGGTGAGAGTGACTTTTTCATTCATTTGATCATTTCTTTTTTTTTTCATCTAACGGTTTTCTGTGACTGCAAATAACTTGTTCAAAGAATAAAAAGGAGAAAATGCTTGAAGAATTTGACAAACATTTCCAAGTATCAATATTAAGGAATGAATAAAGGAAGAAAGAGAGGAACTAAAGGAACGAAGAGGGACACAACCACGAGAAAAACAAGACTAACTAAACTAACTAAATGGAAAGAAAAGAACAAAACAAATAGAAGGGAACTGAACCAAAACAAGAATGAAACTAAAAGAGAGAAAAATAATGGAATGAAGCAAACAGAACGGAATGAAACGAAAAGAAAGGAAGGAGAATACGATAAAGGAACGAAACGAAAATAAAGAATCAAACAAAAAGAAAGGAACAAAATGTAAAGAAGGGATGAAAGGAGATGATAGGAAAAAAATAAAGGGAAAGAACAGAACTAAAAGAAAGGAATAAAATAAAAAGAAAAGGATGAAACAGAATGGAAGGAGATGAAACTAAAAGATAGGAAAAAATGAAAAGAAAGGAACGGAACCAAAAGAAGGGAACGAAACTATAAGGAAGGAACACACAAAAAAAGGAATGTAACAAAAAGAAAGGAATAAAACGAAATCGGTAGAATGGAAGGAAAAAAAGGGATTAAGCAAAGAGAAAGGAATGAAATAGAAAAAAGGAGTGAAACATAAAGATAGGGGAAAACGAAAAGAAAGGAACATAACTGAAAGAGAAGAATAAAACAGAAAAAAAGAATGAATCAAAAACGAAAGAATAAAACAAAAAGAAACGAATTAAACGAAAAGATAGGAAGAAACGAAAAGAAAGACACGAAACGAAAACCAAGGAATAAAACGAAAAGAAAAGAATGAAACGAAAAGAAGGCAATAAATAGAAAAGAAAGAGATTAAACGAAAAGAAACAAAACAAAAATCAAGGAACGAAACAAAAAGAAAAGAACGAAACAGAAAGAAAAGAATGAAACGAAAAGAAAGGAATTTAACAAAGAGAAAGGAGATGAAACTAAAAGAAAGGAAAAAAACGAAAAGGAAGAAATGAGATGAGAGGAACAAAACTGAAATAAAGGAACGAAACAAAAAGAAAGGATTGAAATTAAAGAAAGGAAGAAATGAAAATGAAGGAATGAAACGAAAGCGAGCGATAGGCATCTTGTCAGTTTCGTAAAAAAATGCATCGGCCAGTAAATACGGTAAGTTTACTTCAGGAATGAATTAAATACATCTGGATACTAATCTACTGTTTTCATATTCCTATCTGTCCTCTCTCTATTCAAAGAAATCTTTCATTTCAAGAATGAAAGAAACAGATTAATTTACTCTTATGTTAATGAAAAGGGATTGGATTACTATCGTTTACTATAGGTTATCCGGAGAAATTGAAGTGCTGCCCATAAGTTTATGGAACTTGAGACACTAACAGGTTTTACTTGCCAGCCTTTTGGCCAATTGCTTACAAAATTATTGGGATCACAACCGTACGCTGCAACTCATTCAACCTCCAGAGCTCTCCATTTCGTCAAAATTGTGTGATGTCCTGTGAGACACGGGGAACCCAATGTAACTTAATAGATGAAGAGAAAAATCAATTTGTTTTGATTCCCTGAAATTTTGCGTAGCACCTTTACGCTGAGAAAAATCCTCCTCGACAGAAAGAAAGCTTTAAAAATACAAAAAACAAAAAACGCTAATGGTCTGAATATGACTGATTCATTGATTATGCTAGTAACTTATTGAACCGTAGAATATCAGATTTAAAAAGATTAAAAAATTATTTCCGAATAGTCTCGCATTCGAAAGCATTATGATTATGTTTTGTGTTTTCCTTCAGGTAAAAAAAAAAAGATCATTTGATAATTTAATGTAATTTTTAGAAGGAGATTCATTGGCAAATCTTGTCGGAAATCGTCTGATTTATTTTTTAAAAATCATTTTCAAAGTATCAGACACATAAAAATTTCTCCTTTCAGAGAAAAAGAAAATTAAGCCCCGAGCCAAAAATATTCTCACACAAAATATTTACATCTATGACGATTTATTTTCGCCATGATTCGCTATCTAAAATAAAGAACATGAAGAAAGACAGCAGTATTTTCAAAAAATTCACAATCACATAAAATTGTAAAAAGAAAGATGTGTATTGGACGAAAAACAAGATTGCACTGAATTACACATTTTTGTACACATAAAGTCGAAAGATGGAATAACAATGTTTTCAGGAGTTGAATAGAATAAGAGATGATTTCCATGGATTACAGGAGCACAGCAAAACATTTCAACTTTGGCCCAATTTCAACAGAATTCTTCAAAGACGAAATAGAAATTACTTCATTAGATGCTCCTAAACGGATTTTACGATTTCTAGAATACCGACAAACTTGGTTCACATTAAGTGATTCTGTGTCATGCCCATTGTTACCCTGCATGTTCGAGAAACAGGGGGGTATGTATTTTTGTCACTGTGACCAATTGCAGTAAAATAAACGAGCAGGAAAATAGCCCAAGTCAAGAGAGGGAGAGAAAGACACGAACGGGGGTGGATAGGATGACATAGACGACGAGAGAAGATAAATGAGGGGAGATACAGGAATATCGTAGCGAAGCAGAGGGCAGAATAGGGAGGTTGAGAGGCACAGAGAGACAGATGAAAAGACATGAACGTGGATAAGACATGAAAGAAGATGAAAAAGAGGGTGGGGACAGAAAGGCACAAACGAGGGGAGACACAAGAAGACACGGACGAGGAGGAGAGATAGAAAGATATGAACGAAGGTGATATATAGGGGGTGACGGAAGAGAAGAAATAGATGAGAAGACACAAACGAAAGGAATATATGGGAAGAGGAAGTGGGGAATATAGAAAGACACGAAAGAGGTGGAAGATATAGAAGGATACGGAAAGGTTGGGAGAAATCGAAAAAACACAAACAGGGGGATAGGAGTTTGGAAGACACAAATTTAAAGTGAAAAATACAAAGGAGGAGAGACAGATAAAAAACACAAATGAGGGGCAAAGGTTTGAAGCCAACAGATGGAGGGGGATATAAGAAGTCACTAACAAGGGGAGAGGTGGGAATACACGAACAATGCAGGGGGATTGAAATGCACAACTGGAGAGAAACAGATATAAAGACACCAAGAAAGGAGAGAAAGGAAGATACAAACGAATAGGGTGAGATAGGAAGACACGAACAAGACAGAAAGATCGAAAAACATGGACAGAGTGTGTGTGTGTGTGTGTGTGTTGGGGGTACAACAAATAACAAGGGGGTGATAGGAATACACTAATAGGGGGTTGGAAGACACGAATAGTGGTTATAGATTGGGAAACACTACCGATGGGGGGATATAAGGAGACACAAATGAGGGGAAAGATAGGAAGACCGGGGCAAGACTGGGAGCGGGACAGGGAGATTGAAAGACACGAATGGGGGAGAGGTAAAAACAAGGACGAAGGGAAATAAAGTAAGATACAAACGAACGGACAGATATGGGAACACACGGACGAGGGAGGAAATCGAAAGACACGAACTGGGGGTAGATATAGGGAGACATGAACCAGGGAGGAAAGATATGGAGACATGAACGAGGCGTACATAGGAGGACACAAACGAGGAAGAGATATAGGAAGACATAAACAAAGGAGAGATATAGAGAATCACGAAGGGAAAATAGATAGAGAGACACAAACGAAGTGGGGTGACAGAAAGAAATCGAAGAGATAGAACGACATGAACTACAGGGGGATAAATAGATTGGAACGACAGAGTAGAGATAGAAAGGCGCACACAGGGTTGGTGGTACAAAAAGATACCAATAGGGAGAGAGAAGTAAAAATTGGAGAGGATGAAATACAAATTGGGAGAGGATAAGATACAAGTGAATAGAGAAGGTGTGAATTTCGTGATGGTTGAGCATTTTCCCAAAAGCCAGTCGTCGGTGTTCAAGCCTAGTAATAGTTAAGATTCCGAATGCAGATTTTAAGTATGTTCGCGTTTATCCTTGCTGATAGCTAAATGGCGTACAATAACTCGATGCATCAATAAGTTTATGGTTTTTACATGCATGAGAAAATCCATTCATTTGTACACTCGTTCACATCTGTCTCTAAGTTCATGAATAATGGTACACCTACTCTTGTTTACTCCAGATGTATGAGCTTCTTGTTTATCAGTCAAGCACTCCGGACAATAGACCATCCCTGAAAATGTCAAATTCCACTCTCCCTTTTATTCCGATGAAACCCCACATTGTATTTTTCGGAAGAACAAATTATTGGAGCATAAGATTTCAAACACTAAGGTGTTTCTTCGAACATCGCCAATTAGAAAAAAGAAAAAAAACGACGAAGAAGAAGAAGGAAAGAAGGTCGATGAGAAGAAAAAAAAACTTTTTCGTTGGAAATATTCTTTGACAACGAAAGACTCTGGTTTCGACACACAAACATTCAATTCTTTCTAAGCTTTAAATGTATTTTGCATTTGCCCTGTCTGGGATTAAAACTTGCAAAAGAAAGTAAAAAAATCTATAATGTATCATTGTCAAAAAAAGTATAGAATAAACTGACTTCTAAAGGTTTCTCCACCTGTGTTCAGGTATAGTTAAACTATCGACTTCACTGAAATATTACATCTAATTTCTCGAGCAGTATGTGATGAGAATTTGAAAAATCCCTTGTATTTGTTGAACAAAGACAACCTTAATACACACGATGCACAGTACTAAACATAATTTAAGATGCTAGTAGTGCACTGAAACAGGCATGCATATATATGTATATATATAATATCCTCATTCTTTTAAGTATGCACCAAGAGACCAAAATAGCTCATGTTGAATCCATATCCCATACATCATAGATGTTTCCTACACGAATGATACTTTAACCATTTTAGACACAGAAACTTTCATGGTCAGGTGTGATTCTCATCCTGCAATCATTCCGTCATATCTTCAATCTGAACTGTTCATACCTTTCTGTTTGCGTACGGCCTTAAGTTGGCAGTGCTTCACTATTAATCCTAGTCCAGGTTCTTCATCTTTTCCGTTACTTTTTATCATAACATATCAAAACAAAAAAACTCTTGACTGCTAAAATTAACAACGTAAAATCGAAATTAAGTTTTCATGTTGCTGGAATCCCTGTCTGTCGATATTACATATTTTACAAACTGAAACTTTCATCTGGCCAATGGCGTTAAACGAAGTATTGAAGAGAAGCAATGACAACACAAGGGAATAACTTGATAGAAATAACACGAAGTGGCGGGAGGGAGCGAGGAAGATTAAAGTACGTGATGGAAGAGGATGAAGAAGAAGAAGAAAATGAATTTGGAGAGAGATTATTGGTAATAGATGTTGCAGTAGTAAGAGGAGAGGATACAAAAATGAAGGAGACGACAGAAATAGAGAAAGGAAAGATTGAGAAAAGGAATAATTGAAGAAGGGTCGTAGCTGACGGAAAAGTCAAAGATGAAAGTTGAGACTTGAAGAAAAAAAGATAAAATAAAGCAATGTACAAGAAGGTAAGAGAGGAGAGAAAAAATGAAGAGCCAGTTGAATGAGAGGTTGAACAAAAGGAAAGAGAGGAAGCAAAGGCAATGTAGAAGGAGAGAAACAGAAGAATGACATGAATGACAAGGAGAGAGAAGACCAGAAGGAGAGGAAGGGAGGAGACCAGAAGAGAGAAAGAAAGAAAAAGAATCAGACGGAGTGGATAGACCAGATGAAAAATGAGGTCGAGGGAGAAAAGGATATCATAAGAGGGAGGGGGAGGTAGTAAAATATTCGGAACAGAATTGGAGAGCGACGAAGAGAGTAGTGGGAGAAGAGAGATAAAAATGAGAAGGGGGTGAGCGAGGTAAAAAAAGACAGATGGATGAGAGGGTGGAGAAAGGCATTGAGTGGAGGTGGTGGAGAAAAGCCCGAGGATCAGGGGAGTAATGTAAGAAAGAAAAAATAGATTAGGAAGGAGGAGAAGGGTAACGTGATGAGAGAAAGATCAGATAGGATGAAAAATGTAAAGGAGAAAAAGTGGGTCTGAGATCAGGGAAGAGAAAAATGACTAAGAGATGAGGAAGGAGTAAATTAGGGAGGAAAAGAAGACAAAGAAACAAGGAAGGAGAAGACAAGGAGAGAAAGGAAAAAAAGAGGAAAACTAGATCAAGAAAAAAGAAGATGAGAAGTGAGAGGAGTAGACGAGGGAAGGCAGTGGGGGAGAAAAGGTAAAGAGGGAGAAGCAGAGAGATGCCGTTTAGGTGCAGCAGAAAAATGACGATAACGGCTATGATCTCAATAGGGAGAACAAGAAAAGGGAGAAATCTGCTGAGCATTTAATAACAATTTGACAAAGCAAGTTTTTCTGATAATGTAAAAGTCGTACAATTGCAAAATATAATTAAATTCCTTTTCGAAAACTTCCGACATCTTCTATCAGAAAATTAGAAAAAAGATAATTTTACGCGTACAAATAATGAATAGCTCCACCTCTACACTCAACACCATCTCAAGTTTAAATTACCGATTGTTTCATTTTATTTTCTCCAATATCCCCCAGGCATCGGACAAAACTGTTAAATTCAATTATTCAAAAAAAATATTTTGATGCTTTTGTTTGTCTGCGATATTGTTATTGATTTTCCTTGTTTTTTCTTCTTCGTTATTTGGTTTTTATTTTTTACCGTCGTTTTTAATCTGATCTTGGGGCTCGACCTGCCACCTAAACTGTGTGGACACATGTGATGAGAAGATTCTTCTTCCTCGCTTTTATCACGAAACAAACCACGTTTTTTACTTTTTTATTTTTTTCATTTCTTTTGCCGCTTTTTACTATACACTTGCATCCAACCAACTTGTCGTCATAGGAAAGACATTAACGACGAAGTCAAACAAAATACACCGAGTGAATAAACAATAAACAAATATGATTACGCAGACCTAGCACCTACACATATATATGAACGAACCTACATATACACTGATGAGCCAAAACAAAATGACTGGCGACATGTGGTAGGAGAAAAAAGTTTCTGTCCCGTAACAAATGCGCATGACAAGGACAGAAGCATATGAGCAGGTAAGACTGCCTCCATTTACAAGTGTCGAATCCTGCAGTTATGGGCATGAAGAAGGATTCAAGTGATTTGATAAAGGTCAAATTGTTATGGCTAGAAAAATAGGTCAGAGTGTTTCGTAAAACAGCATGGTTTGTGGAGTCCATGCATTGAATGTTCGACGGTGGTCTATGGCGGGGGAGATCACTAACCACCAACATGACGGAGGCTATTGCACTAAAAGCCAATAGAGGGGCTTCTAGAGAGCAAATTAATCAGAGTTAAGGAAGGGATACTTTAGAACACGATACATTTGTTGTGTATGGGGACTGCATTGCCACAGGCCAGTCAGAGCACCCATGCTAGCCATCGCTCATAGTGGGATCGTCTTCAAGGGGCACATGAGCATTGAATCTGGGCTTTGTATCAATCAGTCAACCTTCTGCTGGGAAATGACGAGTTTTACTCCTATCATTTATGTGAAAGGTCCCTTGTTCCATGCGACATCATTGAAGACCCGGTACACCTCCCCCTCATGACAACAGTCTTATGCATCCTGTCACACTGCAAGAATTGAACGGGAATGATTTCAGGAAAATGAAGATTAGAATGTTTTGCTCTGGCTACCGAATTCCCCAGATCTGCTTCCTATTGAGCATTTATGGAATATGCTTGACCAACAAGTTCACTCTGCAAGATCTCCAATACGTAACTAGCAACAGTTAAAGGACCTGCTGTTAGAACTGTGACACCAAGAAACTTTTAAAGGTTCTGAAGAGTATGTGCCTGATCGGACTCAATTTGGGGGCACATGGACGACTAATACTGAATTGGACAGGTGAATGCTTGCAACTATACCTATGCAAGTGCATGCACATATTTACACATTACACATTAATACTCACGGAATATGCTGCAAAGATACTGATTCAGGTGGTTGGAGCAAAGTTTGTTCATCTAGAAGTCGATGGACAGGTACCATGGGTAAAAGCAAACTATCCTATAAGTCATGTAGTCAATCATTTAGGCGTGGAAACAATTTGATACAGTAACAACTAAATTATGGTCAGTTTTCAAGGTACGTTGCATAAAATCCCATACACACTGACCTTAAAAGGGACCTATCATTTAGTGTATCTCACTCTGCAATAGAAATATTGGATCTCTATGAATATCTACAAAATTTAGCTCAGTCTGACATATGGATCTTCAAACACACACACACACACACATATGTATCTATATCTATATATGTGTGTGTGTGTGTGTTATACATTGCTGACAAAAGTGATTAGTTGGCTAAATGAAACAGTGCTATACGGGTTCATTTGAACATAACATAAATATAGATTGCACAAGCATTTATTTAGCGATATACGATGTCATCGTGCATCCTTAACAAGAAAGAATGGTTTAGTGCTTTGTGTCTCATCTGGTAGCTGCTTCCTGGGTTGGTGAAATATCTATAAGTACCGATATATTTCGCTTGCATGATAGAATATCACCTGCGTGAGTTTATTCTTATACACGTTACATTTACCAAAGGGTACAGTATAAAGTTATTTCGGGCAAACTGTTTTTTTATCATTATACATTTCCTTATTTCAATATTCCTGTTTTTCGCGAAAAAATTTTGAAAAAGAGCGCTATAGCGATTCAACAAGACAGGGTATAACACCGTACTGGTATGTATATCAAATAAAAGTCCATGTAGGAGGACTCATCCACGTTTTTCGTCCGATTAATATTTAAAACGGATGCACGCACACACACACATGCACACACATACACACACAACACACACATTAGGCTACAGATAATTATTTGCGTACGTATATACATACTTGCATTTTTAATGGCCCATATCAAGGCTGACTGTAGTAGTCATACGTCTTTATTTATACTGCTTGTTCAGCTAAAGTAGTTATGAGACAAAGATTTATCCAATCAATCTCATATTCGTCAAACACCGTGACACGCTAGTGACGAAAAATTTAGACATTTAGCCATAGGGAACCTCGATTTGCTTCCAGTAACACCATGTCGAACCAAATGTAGTTCCTAACAAAATGTCGTTATAATTATCACATTCTGACGGACATGAATTGCCCACATTGACAACATAAGGTCAGCATAGGGAACACGTATCATCATCAGTCTCTTAACGTCCGTCATTGGACCTTCCCCAGGATTTGCCGCTCTTCTCTATCGAGTGACTTACTAGCAGAATAAAGTCACCAGGAGTCTCCTAGGCATTCGATGATTACATAAAGTCTGTGTTCCTACTATATATCCAACAACAACACTTTAATGTTATGCACGTGTTTGATTTTGTGTGATGTTTACAAACAAATCAGCCTGATGAGAGCATCAATAGAGAAAACGGGAAGGAGTATTGATCTTTCATCAAAGGTGATAACCAGAAGGCAAAACTTTCTTTGAGTCAATGAGAACAAAACATAACTCTTCTTCATGCTGACAAAGAAAAGATTACAAGCACCGGTTTTAAAGGTAAAGTGGTTGATGGTGGTTACTTGATTGTGATCATGTTATTTCATCAGTGAGAGATGACAAAAATCTCTTTGAAACTTGCTCACATGAGGAAGCAGATACTTCTGTAGTACTGCATGCTTTGGATACCGCACACAAAGAACATGAAAAATATCACGGTTAGAACATCAGATACGTATGTCGTGATAATCATTGTGTCAAACTTGTATTATATTCTAGCAAATGAAATATGGATATCATTTGTTACAGGTAAGCATCACATATGCTCAGCATCACATGAAATTGCTGCCTGGCTGGGGTCATCAAAACGTCCACCATTAGCAATGTTTCATTTATTTACTAGAAGTGGCAGCACCTCCTTCTTTGCAGGTATTGGTCAACATAGAACATGGGACACATGAACTGTATTTCCTGGTGTCACTGATGCATTCCTACAACTGATACCCCTGACAACATATTTGATGTGCTAAGGAAATATCCTGCTCTTATGCGCGACAGGACAAGTGGATTGTTTGAGGTAAATGGGGCAAGTCTGCATCTCTTCACGAGAAAATTCAAAGCTTCTAAACTTCTAAGTCCTGCAGACTTGGACTAGACTGGAGAGGGTGGTTCATGGAAAATCCAAGTGAACAACAATTGAGCAGACCCAAGACACATACCATGAACTGATACACTGAAACTGGAAAAAGCATGCAAAGGCGTGTTCAAGTGTTACAAGGCCAATCTCAGTACATAGCTCTCTGCTTCTTTGAATGACACTGATCCCAAGATTAACTACATACTACTACATATTATCACATAGTACTAGAGATTAAATGTTGATTTTCTTCAGAATGATACATGATAAGCCTTATTTGATAGAGCAAATAGTTAAATAACCATCAGTTCTGACATTATTGACAACAGTATAATAATTACAGCTTATGCTACTTTTAATAAAAATGAATACTGATTTAATCATGTTTTATCATTTCTTTAATTAAATGTCTCAATCTTACTTATTGTTTTCTTTCCTAATAAGCTTAAAAAAGATTTAAACAAATACTTAATCTACTTATCTAGTGGCTTTGAATGTACACATTTAGAAACCAAGATGTTAATTTTAGTATATAAAGGTCAAAAAGTATGGATGCTTACATGGATTAGGTAGCCATTTTGAAAAAAAAATACTACAACAAAGAAACAAAACAAACACTCAATAGCAAACACCCGAGAGCATTGCTAATCTGGATCCATATCTCAAGATTATTATTAGGGCTAATTACATATATATCAAATTTTATCCTTTTAACCTAAAGTGCATAATTCCTAAATTCCTTCCTAACAGACCCACTAATAGGGATATAAACAATATCCATACTTACTCTAACATAAATTGTGTTTTTAGTGAAATAATTCGTACTAATTTACTATCAAATTCTTGCATACTTTATTATTGTATCAGATAAGCAACAACGTCGGTGGTCTATTGCCGTATTGGCTAGACATCTTCTGCCGTATTGTTAGAAGTAGTATTAAAAATAACACAGCTCGCTGCGGCTGTTACAATTGATAATTATGATAAATGGAAACAAATGACCTTCATATTAATCTTGATAATAACAGTGATGATATCATCTTCAAAATGATAATATAAATGAAATGTGGTATCATAGCGACGGCAACTGATTCTATAAGCGATCGAGGAATTACGTCATTGGGAGAAGTGAATAACGTCAAGCAAAGCAAGATCAAAAAAGTAGGCGGAGAAGAGCAAAACGAGGAGCTGTGTCGTGGTCACGGATCTAAGGGTTGGGCTTGAGGTCGATAAAGAAATTGGGATGTAATGATAGACACAAGAATGAGGATGGGGTCCGTGAATACCACCCGTTTTGTCTCATGTGCCCGAGACCACGGTCGTAATTACCTGTCAACAGAACTTTTTCGGCTTGAGCAGCTTTGTTCTTTTCCCAGTAGAATCTATCTATGTCGGGGTGGTAATAGTCCATTGCTTAAGAAATACCAGGAGAATGATGGAAAAAAATGCATGAAATCAAGAGAGGAAAATAAGAAAATATATACGTATAGATAGATAAATACAGAGCTAGAAGGAGAGAGATGGAATGTAAAGAACGTGAAAGCATAGTTGAATTGAATAAAAAAAAGGATAAAAAGAAAAACATTTTGTACGAAACAGAAAAGGACTAAAAAGCGATCGAATAAATTTGAGAAAAGAAAAAAAAAATCGGTCAAGGTAGTCACTTAATAGAAACCGTCACGTGCCCAACGTCACTTGGCAGCCTGCTGTACTGGGAGTGGTCAATTAAGAGTTTTGAGAAAGGGTGATCAATGAATAAGTTACTTTTCTCGATTTTTGGGGGGAAGTCAACGTTCAAAATATCTGAATCTTTGGGGAGCAAGGGTGAAACTAAAAATATCATTTGTTTTTTTCGACGTAATGAGGAATAAAGATTTAAATTTTCAGCCTTCCAGCTCCATTGGTGCAGTACGTAAGCCTAATATGTAAAGAGCCAACCAGCCATAACTAAAAGCCAGACTATCTTGAAAAGTAAAGAAACCTATGTCAATAGTTATGGTAACAGGTATGTTTTGGTTGATAGATTAAAGACGGAAAGGTATATGACAGAAACGCCTGCAGAATGAAAGACGGAGAAAATGAATAGTACATTTCAAGAGATACATACAAGAAGGCTAGAAGTGTAAGCAGTGCCATAACGTTACAATATCCACCAAACCATACAAGCTTGGGTATTTACACGTCGTCACATCGTCTGTCTATCCATTCAAGTGTCTGTTATGCGAGAGAAACCAAGTAAACATGGGTGCAGCCTAACTTTAAATTCAGCATGGATATTCAATGATCAGAGGAAGGTTTTTATTTGAGGAAAATCATTTAAAAAGTTTTTGAAGGGGTCTTTCCACATTGTAACTATAATGCTGAACTGGACCCTTATTTTCCGTTTTGTTACTTTTCTATTTCTTATTTTATATCTTTATATAAAATCCTTTGAAAGGTTGAAATTGAAGGGAAATATGACTATATTTTCCGCAGATCTCAGTTTTCATATTTTAATCTATGCCATTCATTTGTTTTACTGTAGTAGTATTAGTTGCACTGATCAGGTGTTTAATGTGAATCGTGTCGCGATCCCTTTCTTTATTTTGGCTCGCAGTTTGTTCTGTTAATCTAAAAAAGATATGAGAGAAGAAAAATGAGATCAATGTTGAAATGATTGAAAGGCGCAAACAACAAAAGCCAAAAAAAATATTTGTCCGTTTGAAAAAGTCTAACAGAAAGAAAATGGAGAATCAACAAAAAAGAAAGAAAATGTGAAGAGTAAGAGTGGATGAAGGGGGTGCAAAAAGAGGAAGATGGTGAAAAGAGGGGGCAAAGTTCATTGGGATGTTTCCAATCCCAGCATATATCACTATCTTTGCTGTCTTTATACTGCAGCCACAATTATAGCAGTCATCGTCAATGCCGTTTCAGACGTTGGGATCAACAAAGTGGACTTAATAATTCTGTTGTCCTCATGGTGATTCATCGAATCCAATGATGGAATACATTGGTAATGAGGCACGAGTAGAGTAGCGGGTATGAGGTGGTCAGCAAGAAAAAGTCGACCGGCGTTAGGGACGGGTTGGCCAGCGGAAACGGAACAAATTGTCGATAGAAAAGATGGAAAACTTCAAATCAAAGACAAGCAGTGGTTGTTATTACTGAGATTGCAACATCTATGAATATTTCCTAATTTATCTTCGCCATTTGACAATTCTCTCGAGGAGGAAAGAATTTGAAACGCGCATGATGACTGTAGCTAAATTGACAAGGTGGACTTTTGGCGAGGGTCCGATTATTCCGCAAGCATTTTTACAATTTTCATTGCTCGTAAATGTGACAGTTTTGTGCTGGGGCTTGGTTTCTACTTCAAAGTTTGAATATCGAAGCTAGGTCACTCAAAGCTGTGGTTTTCTTGTAAGGCTGCCCTGATTATGCCAGCCTTCGGGACATTTTCACTTATGTCTTGACAATTGGGATCTATATCACTAACTGTACCTTATCATGTTGATGGTTTTACTGATATGTCAAGAACATGTTTCTGAGAGCTCAGAATATATAACCCTACGTCTTATTTTATATCAATCAGCGGAGATGATTGACACTAACAAATCAGTGCATTTAAAAAATGTGCATGCAGAGCACGAGATTACGAATTCAGGAATGAATTGAGGTTAATGTATTCGGTCCAAACTCTTCCTCAAGTTTAACTGCTGGAATATCCGATAGGGCAGGTAAATTTTCCACTTGAAAAAACAAACTTTGGACAATTTTAGATGGTTGGGCTTCAATATGATACTATCATCCGAGGAAACATATTCAGGATTTGTATGCTAAAATGCATGAAAAAACATTTACGCAACATTTGGTCGAAAAATCATGTTATTTCAACAATAATCTAGAAAAAGTTGCTATGTCATTTTTTTAAAGTATGATAAATAAGAGATACATGCTATGCATTTGTTATATAAATCCAATTAAATAAAATGGGACACAAAGACACAACGATCAAAATCGGAAACACAAAGCTGAAAACAGTAGAAGAAATAAAACGAAGAATCACACTAGGTTGGCAAGCTTTCGGTAGAACAAGCTCGACATTCATGAACAAGAAATTTCCATTAGTCCTACAAAGAAAGATGTATAACCAATTCATCCTCCCGATAGTTACGTAGAGATCTGAAATATGAAACCTAAGCAAAAGATTGACCCTCAAACTGAGAACCATGCAACGGACACATTATAGAATCATGCTCAAGCTTGCATGGAGAGATCATAAGACAAAATTATATCAGAGGAAAGACAAGAGATCAAGATATCATAGAAACCATTACATAACTCAAATGGTGATGGGCTGGGCATGTTACAAGAAGGTCAAACAACTGATATACATCACGATTCATAACATGGGTCCCAAGAGATCACATGTAAAATTGTGGCCGATAGAAAGTAAGATAGCGTGACGAGCCCGACAAATTCAGAAAGCATTGGCTCCGTGATGCCAATGATTGAGAGGTCTGGCAAATTTCGAAGGAAACAACGGACGCTAAAAGAATGATGATGGTGATGATGATGATGATGATGATGATGATGATTTTTATTTCTTATATAAATTCTAATTTCATTTCTCTTGAAATATATATAGAAGGACCACTGATTAAAATAAAGGGATCTTTTGATTAAAACGCAGAAAAATAGTGCTCTGCGAGCGTAATACGAACAACAGAGGCTACAAAGAAACAGCGATAATACTAATAAAGCAGTATTTCTTAAAAAAAAACAAGTAATGCTTATGTTTACTTTTTTTCTATCTCATCCAAGAGAATTATATCAAGCAAAATGTACAACCGTTTTATGATTGCAAAATACAGAAATGATAGTTAAAAGCAAATGTCTTAGACATGGGGAATGTTATTGCCAAAAGTGCTGATCACAAACCCATGAAATTTTGGGATTTGATCCCTGCGTAATGTTTTCAGCAAATTAGTTTTTGAAAACCATCACCTAGAATATGAGTTGAGAATGGTTCAGTTCTGGGTGGTCTATTTAGATGATTAATCATCATGAGAAAAATGATATCTTAATTGTTAATAAAGAAAATAAAAAATATGCGATTGATTACGTTCTTTATCGAATAAAAAGCTAAAACATTTTCAATAAACCTCATATGTTATTGGTTGCACATGACTTGAATTGAACTGTTTTGATCGGTGCATGTTCTGATGTAGAGATCGAAAATGTATTTTTACAACTTTTAGGGGTCAAAATCGCGGAGAAAAATTTTTTTTTTTAGGAAGACAAAATCATGTGTCGAAATCAAGAGTGATTTAAAAAAAAATTCTTTGGGTCGAAATCCAAGAGGATTTTGCTTCACTTCTAGGGTTCAAAATCGAGGGAGAATTTCTTTTCTCTCTTACGGGGGTCAAAATCGACGAGGGAGTTTTTTTGTCTGTTCTGGATCGAAATTGGGAAGGAACTTTTATTTCTCATTTTACTTTTTTCATGTTTAGAGGTCAAAATCGAATAGGTAATTTTTTTTTCAAAATTGAGGGTTATCATTCACTTCTAAGGGTAATCATCCAGACTGAGCCTTTTCCCTCTTTTAGAGTCACAATCTAGAGTGATATCATTTTACAATTTAAGGGGTTTAAAATGAGAGGGTTCTTATTTTCTCTTTTAGGGGTCAAAATTGATTGGAACATTTTCTTTACATTTTTGGGGGATCAAAATAGAATAGTGTACTTCTTTTTCTCTTCAATCGATCAAAATTGAGGGGAAACTGTTCCGCTTTTTACATTTACCGCCAAACACCCATTATTTATTATTTACCCAATTTTTAAAGTTCAGCCCCTCTTTTTAACATAACCCATTTTAAAACATTAGTCCCATTTTTCTTATCATTTTTTACCTATTTTTAGCATAATGCCTTTTCTTTTAAAATTATTCGCTTTTTTAACATCAGCCCCTCTTTTAAACATTAACAGTACTTTTTCTTTAACATTGACACCCTTTTTTGAAACTTTTGCTCTATAACCTCTTTTTTGAAATAATATAAATATATATGTAAGCCCCAGCCCTATTTTTACAGGAATTGGATTGGGAACATATCCATCTATGTTTCTATTTCTTATTTGGACAGCAATTTATTATACTCGTTAAGGATGGTATTTAACATAGTGAATCAAATTCTCCAAAATACTTTTTATTCTTTCAGAAAAGAACCCCTAAAAAAAAGGAAAAAAAAAAAAATTCCAAACTCCACAACTGAATTTTCATGATCGAAGAGGGAATTAGTCGCATAAAACAACTGAAAGAAGAAATAAAACCGCAGATGTAAAACGGTGAATATTTACAAAGTCTATTTGTAATTGGTATATTCAATTTCAAAAGAGAAAAAATCAGTCAAACTATTTTTGTTTCTTCCTTGTTATCTGTAATATCAGCGATGCCACAACTTAGATATTTCACTCTTTGAAGTAGTTCCATCAAAAAACAGTGAAAGCCAGGAATAAAATATTTTGTCTCAGTTTTTATTAATTCGAATCTCAACTATCTAGACTTGTCCGAGACCATGGTATAAAAATCGACCCACCTAAATCCTAATCCTAAGTCTAATGAGCCATGACATCACTGTTAAGCTGAAGCATCACAGAGAATCACACGTTGTCAGGAGCAAGCTTATGCCAAGGCTACTTACTTATGCATCAGTCTGCAAGTATTTACCTTCAAAAAGTAATTTTTACAAGGCTTTCATGAGATTAGCTATTGAGGCTTTACTGGTACTAGTTTTGGGCCCTAAAATAACTGGCAGCAATCCAAGGCTTGAATCTGAAATAAATGAGGGAAGATATTCCCCCCAAATGGCGTATTTACTGCTCGGTTATCCTAGATATTACTGGTATAAAATTGACGTCAGTCAAGAGTGGCATTTCTTGTGATCACCAATATCAAAGTACGAAAAGTTGATTTCGACTATCCTTACCAAAAGAGCCAATATGCAGCCTACATGCAGATTAAATTGATACACCACAAACATGATTTAATGACAAAACTGACTTTGATGGAATGTGTGCTAGTTCTCTTACCTGAATTATAATCCGCATTATTTGAGAATCACACTTTCATCTCTTCGATATACAATAATTCGTTAGACTTTGTGAAATGCATTCTGATAAAAGAGACATGACTTTGAGTTGATGAAGGACATTGTTTCATTCCTTCAACACTTAGGAATGAACCAGTAATGAACAGATTAATTATACGGTATTCTTCATTTCCTATGATCATTCCACATTTTTTTCGAATCAATAATTTTGTTAAAATCCGAAGTACATTTCAGAGAATGAAACATGATACAAAGAGTTTACATATCTACGTGAATACAAATATATCTATAAATGTATTAAAGTTTTAAACAGGTTTCTTTACTCAACCTCATTCCAAGAAATGTCCGAATTCTGAATTGATACTTTATGATAATTTTGTCCTTACTACCTCTCAGCCAATCCACTTCACAGAATTATCCAAGTGTACAGTCATTGAGGAAAGAGGGGAATCTCTTCCTACAAAAAAGGTGGCTCAATACAGAAATCAAATGATAGCAAATATACCGACCGAACACCTTGGTTCATTCTCAACAATGCCTGTCAAATAGATATTAAATCAGCAGAAGAAAAAGCAGCAGAATATAGACTACCACTCACTGTACCATTTGGTGACATCAAAAAGGCCTTCGACTCTATGGAAATCACGGAGGCTATTACTCTACAAGGTGTAGATCCAGTTTACGTCTAAGAGTTGCAACATATATACAGTCATAACAGCTCCTTTATCAGGCTACATAGAGTCTCAGAGCTCTTTCATCTCCAAAAAGGGGTATGACAAGGTGATACCAGTTCAACCAAACTCTTCACAGCCTACCTCGAGATGATCTTCTGAAACCTAAACTGGGAGAATAAAGGAATGAAAATAGACAGCGAATATCTGAACAACCTCAGATTTGCAGACAACATTGCCCTTTTCGCACAGAACCTACATGACTGCCAACTAATGGTAGATGAACTAAATGAAGAGAGCAAAAAAGTCGGCGTTCACATGAAGATCATACATAACACTCACGTCGGAGATGAAAACACTTAGATCAGAATCGTGACGCAGGACTGGAGAAAGTAGACCACTACATCTACCTAGGACGACGAATCTCCATGAGACCCTCAAAAGAAAAAGAAATCTAGCAAAGAATCACACTAAGATGGCAAGCCTTTGGTAGAGCTAGCTCAACCTTCAAAAACAAGAAAATTCCATTGATCCTAAATAGAAGGGTATACAACATCCTCCCGACCATGGGAATTTTTACTGAGTTGAATGCCTTCTTAAAGTCTATAAATGCTACTGCGAGTTGTAATTGTTCAGAGTAAGTCTATGTATGCATATTATTGAGTTTGATACGAGTGTATGTCAGAGTGCACCTGTGTTTCGAAAGTTTGATTTATGCCACTTTGCATTTAAAAAATACTTGTACTAGTGCAGTTCCCCCACCCCCGGTCTCTGAAATGGTGCAAAGAAAAGAAGCAATAACCAATAATTCATATCAAAGATAATTTTGAGCGTTCCCAGCCCGAAAAATTGAACTTTCTTTGTGTCTGCCTACATGGATGGCTAAGCTCAGCGTACGCTGAGGCAGACGTTAAAAAATGTGCGTGTGTTCTATGCCAAACAAAATACCATGAGCAAAGCTGGAAATATTTAATTGCAGTTAAGAAGACGTACGTGGTATTATTTTACGCTTTAATTCTTCTACAACAGGTCCTTGGTGAATTCGAATCCCACCAAACTCGGAGACCGACATAGTGAATTCGGATACGACTGTAAAGTTAGGGGACCTCGCATGGGGACTTGATGTCAGGGGTTTGTCGTCGCAGAGCAATAAGCCAGTAATAATGAGGATAGACAAGGCGATTTTAATGAATGTAGGCTGCTGATGAAAAAGGGAGGATTCTCAAGCTCCTTTCGTTTCGTGTCTCTCTCCCCCTTCTTCTCTCTCTCTCCTGACCCCGTCACCAAAACAAGGGCGTAGGAAGAAATAACAGGTGAAATGGTAAAATGGTCTTTATTTTTATATCGAATTCGCTATTGTTGGAGGAACAATCACGGAAGAACGCAGGCGAGGGGAAGAGATTATCAAGAGAGGGGAGGAATATGAGAAAGAAAGAATGAAGGAGAATAATGAGTGAGAGGCTGATGTGTGGAGGTGATTGTGGGGGGAAGGAAATACCCAAATCAACGACCACGACGACGACGAGAAGAAGTTTTGAAATGGACAAGAGATGATTGTGGAAGAAGTGGAAGAGAGAAAGAGGCAGAGGTTTACCGGTGGATTTAGGGTTAGGGCTTGGTACACAGAAAAGGAGAGTAATTATATAAACAGGCAGTAGGACCTGATTTTCGGAAATTGACGAATAGTACAGTTTGTCTCTTTCAATCTCTGACACTGTTCGCAGTATTATCCACCATGTATATTCAGTTTATCTATATGTAATAACGAGCGATCATTTCAAATGGAATACAATAGTAATATAATGCATTTATAGTTATTTCTATCGGATTGTATATCCATTTCTTGATGACATATATATATATATATATATATATATATATATATCGAGAGAGAGGGGGGAGAGACCTGAACATATATACAGATACATGGAAAGGTGTGCGTATGCATCTGTAAATATATATATATATATATATATGTGTGTGTGTGTGTCTGTGTGTGTGTGTGTGTGTGTATGTGCGTGTACGTGTGTATAGATATATACTGATAGTTGAGCCCCTACTTTACATGGCAGGGATTCGGTTTTTTTGATATCTCTGATCCACTATGCTCCAGCCCGAGTATACTGAAAATTATCCACTGCAGCTGATTCACCGTGCCACTAAAAAAAGTGTACATCTCTTTACAAGCAATCAGAGGGATTGCATTTTGGAAATAATTCAAATTCAATTTGAATTTAACCTCGTATAGCACAGTTAAAACATTCGGAATGGTAACAGCTCCATTATGAGAATAAAAGTATCTCTGAACATTCGTGTCGGCTTAACAGAATACTAAATAAAAAAGAAAAGCCCTTTTAGGGGAAAAACCAGATCATTCAAATTCTACACCTAAGTTCATTATTATGCATAAAAGTTTGGTCGAGCTGGGCCAAAACAGCACCAATGAGCGAACAGTAAGGATCGAGTTTCGCATTATAGTTACATTGTGAGTAGGATCTACCTCTAAAACCCCATGAAAATTGTTTATTGAAAAGTCAAACTGTCCAAGATATTCCCATAGATTTGATCAGTATTGGATCCAAAGTGATAGACAGACACAACCTGTTGTTATATATGAGTAAATTTACTTGTGCCTTTGCACTTTTCGATGAGTACAAAGATTTGAATTCCGGACGGAGAGTTTTTATATTACAAACCTTGGTAGAAGTTGTTGATTCAAGTGACAGTCGTCTACCTGTCTGTCACGCAAGAGAAACCACCAAAACAGTCCCAAAGTCGACATTGTCTATCTCTGGGTATATGTAAGTCTCTCCAGATATGCTCATGAGGCTGTTAGCATTGGGGGGGAGGGGGGCTACTGTGCCACAGGCAAGAATTTCATCCGGAAGAAATGTCAACTATTAAAGTTGAAACTATTGGATGTTTTGCATAAGTTGCATGGTTATCGTTCCTGCTCTCTAGTCGTTCTATTGTCAAGGGCCTCTTTGAAGGATAGAATGCCCTCTTCATGTTTGATATTAGAGTATATGGATTTGACGCTCACAATGACTAAAAGTGCTTTCTCCTGGATTGTTTTGACGTGTTTGACTTTGTTTAAGATGTCAATGGTGTTTCCTACGTAGGATTTAAGTTGCATAATTTGGATGTGGTGGTCTTCATATTTCGATAGTTTCCAACCACATGATAACCGATCCTGTGGTTGGAGCTGATTATAATGATTTTTCATGTCTCAACTCCAGGTTCAAATGCTTAGATATATATATCGGATATTGCATTATGTTATGTTATATATTTTATTGCATTTCTAATTTTCACCGAGTGATGTATAGGTATGCCTTTGCATTACTGACGGTTATTTAAGCCAATGGTAAGTGCAGCACTATGTTGAAGTGGCTACTACGCAAGTGTGCTGCCCAATTTTTAAAATTGTTTATTCTATTTATGTTGTTTACGCTAAATGTTACATTCACCGTGTGATAACGGGTGATCATTTTCAACAATAGTTCATCTATAATATAATGCAATTTATAATCATTCTGTTGGGTAACATATCCATTTTTCACACACACACACACACACACACAAATATAGACATATATCTTAAATGTTTGTGAGAAGTGCGTCTTTGTCGGTCACGCTATGAAAAACCAAAACCTTTGGAGCAGCTAAACCAAATTCAACTTAGAGGGTCGAAAGTGAAAGGAGACTTTCCCTTCTCACAGAGGTCAAAACTGTTAGTTAACTTGTTCTTGCCTTTAGGGGTCAGAAGTGAATCTTCCCTTTTGACGGGTCAGCGATAGAGGAGGGCTTCTTCCCCCAATTAGGAGTCAAAAGTAAAGAGAAACTTTTATTTCATGCCAGAAAGTTTTGGTATTTTTTGATCCGACTGAAATATCCTACTCAGCATAGATAGATACTTTTGCTATCTATGTAAAAAGTTTCAAGGATTCTCAAAGTAGTTTTTTTTATTCACAATGTAGCTCTAATGCCAAAGTGGAACCTTACTTTCCGTCTAATATTTATACGTTTTTATTTTGTATGTTTATCTATATATATATATTCAGGGTCGAAAATGAACGGAGACTTCTTAACAGGAGATATATTTTACTTACCAAAAGGGGTCAAAAGTGAAGATCGCCTTTTTCCATCTTTAATGGTTGGAAAGTGTAAGGGAACGTTTTTCTCTTTTCAAAGAGTTAAAAGTGATTGGAGCTTTCCCACTGTTTAAGGGGTGAGTAGCAAATAGAGAGTCAGTCCACCCTTAAGGATAAAAATTGAATAGAGAATCCCTCACTTCGAGGGGTCAGAAGTGAACGAAAAACTTTCCCCCATGAAGAGTTAAAAGTAAAGACCAGGGTGTTACTGAGGGAAAGGGTGTTGTGGGCTATCTTCAAACGTCTCTGGGGGCCTATGTAGGGGCTCCCCAACATGCTCCATGAATAGAAATTCACTTATTGCATCTGTACTGATTTTATACAATGAATATTCTCACTAGCTGTTGGAGGACGACCCTAAAGGGACCTAGCCTTCTGCATCTCCAAATCTCTCGCTACACCCCTTGGTGGAGGGAAACTATTTTTCTACCCCCTATATATTTTAAACTGGTAACCCAGGTAGTTTGTATACGCTGGATTTAATGGACAATACAGAAACACGAAAATTTGGAAATATATATTTGTTGGATGTATACTACCCCTGTGAATTATCTTTCAAAATCTAATCATCAGTAAAAAGTGAATATCTAGTTTGGAAACTTCAAAAAACTCAACGGATATGTTTTTACAATAAATATGTTTCATTAAGGTAAATTTTTTACTTAATTGTTTAAAAACTGAGGTAGACTAATGGAATGGCTATAGATAGTTGAAATGTTCTTTAAAAGGAAAGCGATATAGATGGTTCATTAGTCGGTGAGAGTAAGCGTAGATTTATTTCCGATTTGAATCGAGCTGGCGCAAAGAATGCTATCGATAATAACAATGACAATAACGAGGACGAGAGACAATAATGAGGTTGACGTCATCAACATTCCTGATTTTGTTGATAATGATGCTGACGACATTGATGTTGACGATACGGCGATCACAGAAGAGATGACGATGGCGATGATTATGGTAGTGATAACAAGGCAAGATTATTATAGTCGCAATTATGACTCAGTCACCAGTCGGCATTCGGCAGAGATATTAAGCAATATGCTTCGCTGGGCACCCCTCCTTACGGTCTGCTAACTTTCTTGGACTCTTCATTGTTGCCCATGCTGTTGCAATCGGACAGAGAGTGGGTCTTGCCTGTTAGGATGAGCTCGCTCCTCGAATTAATGTTGTTTTCGTTTTTCTTGTTATTGCTAACGCTTTAGTGATCTGCTTTCCTCTACTGCAATTTTTTCAGCGGGTTAAATATTGGAAAAAATATTTCTCTTCTGTATAATGCAAATTCCTTTTCAATTACGCACGGCAAATGAATTGGCAGCAGTGATTGCAAGAAATGAATATGCCCCCCGCCCGACTCTGTTTTTTTTTTTTCGTTGAGTGGCGACTGTTTCAAATCGGCTCATTTTCAAACCACCTCTTCCCCATTTCATCTTCTGATCGTTACTGCTTGTTTGTAACGAGTTGTTTGACCAATAGCGGAAATATATTTCCTGTGTGCAGTATAGTTTGTTTACTGTTTTTTCCTTTTTATTTTGAAATTAATTCTTGGCAGTTCATAATATTTTCTCGGTTTCTGCCAGTTCATTTACGACATTAATTTTCATTGCTTTATTTCGTCCGTCAGTTTTGGAAGTGTCTCTCCTCTGCGAATTCTCTTTCCCTCTTCCTCGTATTTTTTTTTATCTTCATTCATTCTCTTCTATTCAGGTCCAGGCGATCGGTGCAGAATTTGCTTGGAATCGCTCACTTCATGATAAAAGCATAAAACTCACATCGAGACACTTTAGAGTGTAGTGAATAATTTCAGATATAAAGACATTCTGAAATGGACTTAGCAACAGGAAATAGTTAGCAAGCAAGTACATATCTTGTGATGAAACGAAAATTCCTGGAAAATTTGACCTCTCATTTTTTTCAATCTTGTGGCCCACCCTTCCACAAGGTAAGGCAAATCGTAATCTATATTCTAGGACGGATCTAAAAATTTGTTTCTGATTGAAAATGGATTTCCGTTTTAATATTTCAGTATTCGCCCTTTGTTTGTCCTCTCAATATTCCTGGAAATTCCCAATGAATACAAATGAAATTTTGTGGACGTATGAGGTACATTGTAAAGAAGAACCGATTAAATCCCAGGTGGGATCCAGGAATTTTTTTCTGATTGAGCGATATCTTTATGTTTTGTTTATAGATTTGCGTATTCAGTCCTATCTATCGACACGGTATCTCAAAGAGTTATCAATGAATTGATACACAATTTTGTGATAGAGTAAGGCATGTATTAAGGAGAATGTGGTTCACTTTTGATCAAGAGAAACTTTCTCCTTTTTTCTTCTTTTCACAATTCTGTATCCACTACTGTCTATTCACACGATATCTCCTTGAGTTCTTAATGATTGTCAATCAGACTTCCTGGAAAGGTAAGTCAAAAGGTTAAGAATAAGGGATCAAATTTCAGCTCAAATCCAGGAATTGATTTCTGATTGAGAGATATAATTTCATTCATACATATATTTTTCATTCACTTATGTCTATCCACGCAATATCCCCGGCAGCTTTCAATGTATTTCAGCGAAATTTCGTGGAAAAGTGAGGAAAAAGTGAAAAGACTTTATGGCGGATCGAGGAATTTGTCAAAGTAGTATTCACTGCTTTATGAAAACATCCATAACTCAAGAAGTATGCCTGTAATATGGCCTTCGTACGCCATCTTGAAAATCATACCTTTCCAGTCGTCAGATTGTGGCACACTTTTAATACGTCATTATGCACACCTGATACTACAAAAACATTGAGAAACTTTTGTTGTGAAAATTTTAAAGAACTGATTCTGAATATTTGCCATGGGAAATGAATATCTCAGCAACCATTGTTATGGACAGGCAGTTTAAGAATGTTTCCATATCTGAAAATTATTAGAATCTATCAAATCATGTAATGCTTTTATCACCAACCGAACATTTCTTTTGCACCAATCGTCTGGACTTTTCATCGTATTGTTTGATAATCAATCTTTATTTTATTTCTCTAAAGAATACGAAAGTAATATAGTGCTTTCAATGTCGGCGTGTTGAAATGATAGAATGTTTTGCCGATAAAGCCACGATCTATGGTGATTGAAAAAAACAATTACTGTCACTGTTGTTTTGAAAATTTGTAATTTTGCCCTTGATATGTTCTCAAACACGTTTAGTTTCTATAATGATGTTTGGGCTGCTCAATGGTTTGAAGAGTTGCTGAAATCGATACTAACAGAACTGAGATTAGTCTGGTCATAGATCAGATGTATGGGACACCCACTGAGGATCAAATGCACATTAGTAGTAAAAATCGGTTAGGTTAGCTTGCTAAACATTTCACAGCAGCGAGGTGTGTAATCTTCGTTTCAATGCTATAATCCTGGGCATTTGTGCCAATGAAACTCTCCCTACATACATAAGAATATGTTGAGAAAAAAATGCCGTTCAAACCCTGAAAAAATAGCGAGCAGAATTGAATATTTCATGGTTTTGATGAGCAGATCTGATGTGATGCCAAGTTAGAGAAATCAGATTGTCAATATCTCCCTATCTACATTGCTCTTTTTTCGTCTTTTCCTTGCACAGTTAAGTCATAGATAGTGACCCTGTATCATCATGATTATTTGCTATTTCTCTTTGTTTCTTAGGTACAAAACAGAGCCGAGATCGGCAAGAAGAAATTTTGACGAGAAATAAATATTGGATATTGTTACAAGAACACTCGGCTGACCTCGAGGTGTGGCATTAACCTACCGCTCACCAGATTGAAACCACGTCGAACATGTATCGGACACGCTCAATGCAGCAAAACCTAAAAAACTGGACTCAGTTAAAGACAAACATCGAAGATTTTCCGAACACAACGACACTACCACCTTGTAAACTCGATGACAGATCACGTAGCCGTCGTTATTCAAGCGAAGAGAAGAGCTAACAGTTATTAGGTAACTTTCAATAATCACTTTTCTCCCTTTTATGATTGAGAGTAAGCTAAAACCATGTCTGCAGCTCTAGAAATGTGACTTGGTGCCAACGTTGGACGAATCTGATAATTGTAATTGGAAAATTAAGACCTTGATAACACTAAAATACTCAAATCTTTCTGTTTAGAGATATTGGCTCGTGATTGGAAGATCCCTGCAGTAGATGGGAGGCCGATTGAACGCAGTCAAATATTACCTGGCTGAATTCTGCTCAGCTCTTCTGTTCCGAATGTATAAATGATTGATATTCTGAACTTAATGATATTATAACTTAAGCAGTCCCTCCTCCACATCATTCCAGCTCCGCTGGGTCAATGGTCGTGTGTTCGGGTCAGGAAAGAACAGCACAGATTTACATATTTATCCAAGTGTTAACGATTTAGATGCGCTCAACGAAATCCCGATAGAGACGGCCCATTAGAAAAATTTATAATTTCTTGGAGAAATTGCCCCTCACTCACAGATTGTTTATCTAAGTCCATCCATATTTAGTCCGCTCAGATAGTGTGATCGTTAAGATGTCTGCTTCGCACGCTGAAGGTCCTGATTTCGATTTCTGGTATGAGTGTAGAGTAAGAAAAAACAAAAACTTCATTAATTTCCTTGTGTACTCACCAGCTAGTATGCTAAGCTATGTAATTGGGTTAGACTTGTTTTTCGGGGTGGTCATAAAAACTTATAATTATGAAGTCTTTATCTCGATTAAACTTCAGACTGGCAGAGATCACTATGCATGAACTGTCGTACTCTATTGGGGCTGGTTTCTAAGGACGTGACGCTTTTATATTTGTATCTCACAGACTCGTCCTGTTCTTACATAGGTTTCTTTGTCGATATCTATCTATCTGTTCACAAGTTTACTAGACTGGGTACTCCATTATTTTCCATTCGTATTAGAGCCCAAGTAAAGTTGAAAATTCGAATATTAATTTTCGGTATCCTCACGGTCCTTAGCTAGACAAAGAGCAGTGAATACCCTTCTCTGCCCCCCCACTCTCTCTCTCTCTCTCTCTCTCTCTCTCTCTCTATATATATATATATATATATATATATATATACACATACATACATATACATATATATATATATATACATACATATATATATACATATATATATATATATATATATATATATATATATATATATATATATATATATATATATATATATATATATATATATATATATATATGGAAAAATAAGAAAGAATGTATGTGGATATAAATACAACTCCTTTTAATCTTTCATACTCACAGGCACTCGAAAAAAATGTATATATGAGAGAGAGAGAGAGAGAGAGAGAGAGATTGGTTGGTAGGTAGGTAGGTATGTTGGTAGGTAGGTTGAGCAACATGTAGACAGACTTTTAATGTGGTAAGAAAATGCCTTGTTAGTCACTCGTCAGACACAAACTAAGGGATTAAAGTAGCAAAAACTTAAATTGCAAATTGAACCCCCACCAAAAATCTATTTATGGTGGATTTTTGAAAAATCGTTTTCTGAAGGTACAATAAGGAGTAAATGATAAACTTCCCAGCTCCCTTGGTTCACTGGTGCGACCTGTCTGTGTGACACACACATAACCAGCCAGCCATTCAGCCAGCCAGACAGACAGACAGACTGACTATCTTGAAATCTGAGGAAAGCTAAGTTGGCAACTTGGTGACAGTTTTTGAAAAACTCTGTCTGATTTTGGTAGACTATTTCTGAGAAAAAGAGATTAGTATCTGAAATTGTTCACCTGATAAAAACGCAATGATAAAATTGAAAGTTTTTCGACTATCAGTCAGATGAAGGCTAAATAAATAAATAAATAAATAGAATTGCTCTTCTTTCAATGTTGGTACCAGAAAAAATAATAAGCTCACAGCCAGCAAAACACAACAATTGTTGCATCCGAATAATTCAAAGTTGATTTTGATTATTTTCGTTCTAGGATTCTGTATTCAATTACTCGATTTAATTTGAATTTAAATGCCTTCAATTCAATCTTTCAAGAGATAATCCACCAACAAACGAAGCCTATTAAATTACAAAGCTCTTCACGTATTTTTCTACCATCTTCTGCTTTAACAGATGTTAATTAATGCATCTGAAACAGACTTAATTGTTTCGAGAATCAGTTACTTTTTGTGTGCTGGAAAAATTGCGTCGAATTTAACTATTATTTATTTTGGACTAATATTTTTTCATCTCAATTTCAGTTGCTTATTCGTCTGAACAATCTATTTTCATTTGATGAAATATTGTCAATTATTATAAATGTTTGACAAATATTTTGTTCTTAGGAAAAATCAATTGAAATTAATTATGGTTGACGATGCTCTATCAAATAAAATGAAATTCAAGATTATATAACAACGTTAAATTTAGTTAAAAACATTTTTGAAATCATTTCAGACGTGAAATCCCATTTTTGAAACCTTATCCATAGAGTGACAAAATCTGACGTCATCGTGAACTTCTGGATCGCCCTTCGATTCAGTTCATACTGAATTAGTTCAAGGGAGATCTCGCTCGTTTCTTTTTCGCCGTTTTCTTTTGCTTTTTTCGACTGTAATTTCGCCCAGTCGTCTGCTTTTCGATGGAAAACACGTGAAAATCGATAATAATCACTATAAGTTATCAACATTTATTATTAAGTATAAACTAGACGCCATGAATTGACAAACTGCAGAATTACGGTCGACATAACCAAAGAAACGATAAAGAAAGAAACGAGCAAGATTCTCCTAGTATTATTTCAGTATGAAGTGAATCCAAACTGCTTACATGAGGCCAATATTTTTCATTTGACTTCTTTACAACAAGTTCAACTCAGAGCATTTATGGGGCGTTTACTAAGAACTGAATACATAGATTCCAAGATCAGTAAATCTGAGATACCACTTCGAATGAACCTTCCCTCCTTCTTTTCTTCTCTTTAAGAATATGCCTTGCAAACAAAGCCTAAAATTCAAAAATTTGAAACCGAAATGGTTCCATGTGCAGAAATTATCCTTCTGATGAATAGAGAGATAAAATAATTTTCGTATGAAGTGTTAAAATTCATTTTAAAGTACAGAACGCATACCTCTGTCACTACCATTGTCAGGGAAGTAATTGTGCATGGATCCCCCCCTAAATTTAATCACTTCTTCAGTAGCCCATGGCCCAACCTTACCATAAAATCTCATTGAAATTATATTAGGATTCTCTGAGAACTTGAATGAAATTTTGGCAATATTATGTGGTGTGGACATATAACTACGACGTATTAGAGGTAATTTTGTATGGATCCGCCCCCAAATCGGATCAGTTATTTCGTGGCCTGTTTTCCACATTTATACGAAAGTGCGAGCACTTTTTAGAATTTTCCACGTTGTCATTACATTTTAAATCTTGCAAGGAGTTAAAGAAAAAAATTTCACAAAGGGAAAAAACCTATTTACCCTTTTTGCAGACGTTGAAATTAAAAAATAATCTCCAATACTTTAGTTGTGTGATTTGATAAATCCAAATTCTCACCTATTTTGACGGATGTATTATCTCACCAACTTCTGAATATTGCAAGACAACTCCGACCGTTTCTGGTTCTGAATAAATTGTTTATTTTTAGCATCAAAGCAAAGCTAGAAATTTCATACTTTCTTTTTTTAAATTTTGATTCGAATATTCTTTCTTTTTTTCACATCACTCAGTTTTGAATTGGGTGATATGCTGATACAAAGAAAAACTGGTTCAAGACACGTTCACTGTGTTCATTATCATGTTTTGAAAGGTCCAAGTTTGTCTACTTCTCTGGTGTTCTTTCCAAGAAGAATTTCTAAGCCTCCGTCCACTTGCTAAAGTGCTATCGCAGTTAATTTCTGCTTGGCATTATCTAACTTACCACTATGAGCTGCTTGATCATTAAGTGTCAAATGTTTCGTGAAAATCAAAAAGCAATATGAAATTTCAAGATGAAACCAGCATAATTTGGGCGATACATTCTTGGGTATTTTTCAAGCATATGTTGTATTAGTCCCTTACCCTCCGTGGAGTTACTTCTTTTCTTCCCTTATTTTTTTTCATCTTCTTATAGGAACATACCAAGGCCAAGGAATATATAAGCCGAAAGGTTGTATTCACAGTAACTAAAGATAACAGTCTGAATAAGCACACTGAATTTTTATAAACAAGCAATCTGCCTGACGTTGAGAAATGGTTATGAAACTTTTCTAGTTATTGCAATTGAGTTCGACCCTCACTGAGCGCTCCTTTATTGTGCTCTTGCAACTAGTAAATATCTACGGGGCCTCACTGTTGTCGTTGGCATTTACTTAACCCTTCCGACCCTCCTCGGATCTCTAAATACCATGGTTTCTATGACTGCTGGGATATATATATCCCATAGATGTCTTTTAAATGTCTACCGAGAAATTTTATAGCAGGAATTAGGCATCTTAATAGGTTAGTCTGGGAATGATTAAAATACTTACGTATTGGTTTAGAACGAACAAAATAAATAAGAGAAAAAAGAAGTACAAAATAAAAGCAAATAAACTATTTCTCTGGCAATTCAATATTTGACTCTGTAAATAAATGTATATGTAATTTATGCTTTTTTTTATTTTTCACTTGAAATGTCTACAGCTTAAGGCAACAAACTGAAGTGGAAGTTTTAATGAGAAAACTAGCTGTCCGAGATTTCTAATACGTACGAATGTCTGAATCTATCTATCTAGCAATCTATCTCGATGACACAGGTGGTTTTCTCACAGAATATTGTTTAAATACGACAAAACGAATACGTCTACAGGAATTTTAAGAAAGTGAAACAGAACACACGAGTTTTTATATTATTTTTACCCCCAGCCACGATCAACAGACAAATATTCAATCGAAGTTACATAAAACATTCACAATCGCCTCAGACCAACCAAGGCCGTGATTAACGTCTGGCAAAACGTTACCCCGCAGTAAGAAAAGTATGGGTAGATATAAGATGCAATGTTGGCGAACATTTCCTGGAGTTGTTTTACGTGAATCGATCTCTATAATGATGCACTAACAGTCGAGATGAAACTTCAATGCGTCATGAAATTTGAGGAAGAAAAGTGTGCGAGAATTAAGATTTAAAATTCAAACAAACAAAAAACAAAACAAAGACAGGAAATGAAAAGAATTATGTAATTTAGAAGTGGAAGGATGAGTGAATTGAGAACTAAAATTAGCAAAATCTGATAAAAATCCGATAAAAATCTGGAAATCCGTCGTATATCTTCGACAAAATTCTAATTTTCATCATTGTAGGTAAACACGAATACGTAAGCACATTTCTGTAGAAAAGTATTAGTTATTTATTTATTTATTTTTTTAATAAAATGCATGAATTCGTATTTTTTCACTAGTTTTCTGTCATCTTATTTTTTACTATTGAATCTCGTTGGAAACTTGATTCTTTTTTAAAGATGCTGCTTAATTTACGTTTGGGTGAAATTAAAACAACATGACAGTTATAAAGAAAAGGAAAAAGAAAAGAAGAGAAAATTGATAATAATGAAAAAGTTTAATCTTCGAAATTCGGACATGTTAAGTCTATTAATATTAAATGTATACAACGACATCTTCTGCGTGTTCTCTTTCCTTTCAATGAAATCAGTTCTGTGGTGAATATTAATCACCTAATATAAAATTAATATTTAAGATAGAAATTCAGCTAATATCTGTCACGCTACGGATTTATTGATCGGACCTCATATATATATATATATATATATATATATATATATATATATATATATATAATGGTGTCATCTGAAGACAGCAGTTTCGTTGTTTTACTACTCTTCAGTGTGGCTATAGACTATCCAACATCTCTTCCAGTACCATGAGGTAGGATCGAAACCATCGCTTCAGACTCAGATGCTCTACCCCTGCCCCACACGGAACTGAACGGTCAGCAGGACCAAATTAAGTGATATAATTACTTACGCATAATTCCCCATCAAACAGAGGACTCCATTCCGGAGTTAGAAGACTGGGGTTGGGATAAAAGTTCGTTCGGTTGATTGAAGAAAATTGTTTGATAGTTTCTCAAAAATTTGAATATGACCACACTCAAGCCTGTGCACATTTTCGGTTACCATCAACATGTTCTTGAAGTACAATTCACCGCAAATGCAATACGATAATCAATCAACTAACCAAATTGATTTGTAAGTATCTCTATTGCATAATATGCATGCTTTGAATTGGAACGAATATGACTTCTTGTTTGTTTTAGAAGTTTAAAACAGTAACAATGTTTTCTTTCGTTTGTTACATGAAAGCGATTGGTCCTGCTAACTTAAGTAAGATTTTGCGTATGCAGGCCTCTGTACTACGTATCTCTGAATTGAAATATTTGTGTTATCTTGTAATGGAGCTGCAGTTGGCGAGCTGGTTTTATAGATCTTAACAACCGTCTTGAAATTAATTTGTGTTCTTTTGCTTCGTAAGAGTCTAGCCCAGAATTGTTAATACTAAGATGAAATCGATTCTCTAAGGGTACTTCCCTCTTGTGGCTGGGTGTCTGACTAAGATAGAATTTAGGAAATACTTGTATTGGAGCGTCTTAAGGGTTTTGCGTTGTGATGTATATTTGCTTGTCAGTCATAAAATCTCTGAGAATGATATCGCTGTATTTGATTCCGTTTTAATGTATATGTATATACATACATAGAAAGTTCAATTCTCCATGGTGACACCGAGTTTCTTGCTGGCACAATCGGCAGAATATATATATATATATATATATATATATATATATATATATATATATATATATTAGCGAGCAAAACATAAGGGCAGCTATATTGTTTAACATCAAATGAGTGTTATTGCCGAGTCAACACTTTATTACAATATTATTTGGGTATATTGTATATAATTCATAGTTTGGCCAGGAAAAAGAAAAACCCACAGTAACCATGAAAACATATTTTCGGGTGATCAAAAATCAAGGAATAGTATACATTTTTTCCATCTATTGATATGCATTTGTGTTAATAGTATTTAATAACTATCATAGATTACTTTATTTGGCTTAACATATCACATAGCCAATCCTGCGCTGAAACAAGAAAAAGAAAATCGATCTTCACGGGCGAGGAATGTCAATTTCAGCCTTTCCAGATGATTCTGGTGGATTTAAAAGTGTTGTTTGCAGAATAATGACCGGAAATAAAAAGTCTTATACGATAGAATGTGAAAAGTCTGAACAACCTCGCAAAACTACCAAAAAGAAGACTGTGTTTGGGTATGTACATCTATAGCAGATAAATCCAAAACTAATGCTGAGATTTCATGTGAGTTAGGTGAGAATTCAGGTTTGCATGTGTCGAGACACATTTTTACGTCAACTGATCGAAAATGAATTGAAACCCCTTATCAGGCGAAAAAACCAGAAAGCGTGTCTTCAGCATCGTAACAATCATGTGGGCTCAGGTTCACTTTAGTGATGAATCTTAGTTCAAAATACTGGGATCTGGTGGTAAAAGGCATCAAAAAGCTGTGAAGCACGAAACTGGGCCTCTGCAGCTGGCGTTGGCCCTTAAAAATTGGAGCTGTATCCTAGATTTTACAAAAAACAAAAAACAAAAAATAATAATAATCGATTCATGAGGAAATTGTTGGTCACAAGTAATAAAGAACAAGGAGTGACAGAATGAGTGCCGTACTCTGTAATGGATTTGCCAATTTTGTTAGGATTTTTCAAAGTTTTTAGATTCATTCCTCAACCTCAATCAACTGGCTTATTGTACAAATACATTTTTTTGTTATTATAGATGCTTATTTTCCCCTACGTATGCCATAGCTTTTGCATGATATAGCCATAGCTGTGAAAAATTGATAGTCTCGTGATTATATTCAAATATATATATATATATATATATATATATATATATATATGTGTGTGTGTGTGTGTATATATATATATAAATATATATATATATATATATATATATATATACATACACGTGCGTATATATGTGTGTGTGTGTATATATACATGTGTGTGTATATATGTGTGAGAAATAGAAATAAAGAGAGGTAATTGTTTATGCCTTGCTTTCCCCTTAGAATGTACATTAACTATATTTATCTTAGAGAGCAAGGAGTTCAGATCGAAAAGAAATTAAGAAGTGAGTTCCGAACTATCTTAATAATGCGAGACTACACGTTCTCTACGTGTTTGCCATCAATTTGAAGATATTGGGGAACAATGCTACTCAGGAGGCGAGTAGATCTGACATGATGGACGATCCAGGAAAAAATATGAGAAGAATCGCGAGGAAAACTTAGAATCAACCTGAAAGAGGTCAGCAAATTATTGTTTCTCTAAATCCCCACCCATGTAAATGTCAGCGGTCACATTACATTGTTTTCTAATCAGTCATAACGTAAAAAAAAAATGAACTAATTAGCAATGCCATTGCATTGAATAATAGAATTATTAAATATTAACACCATCTTTTTTTTGCCTGAAATAACGTAACAAAAAATGAATATATCGAATAATGGAAACAAACTGTAAGCGATTACAGAAGAGGGATAGACAGACAAAAAGATTTCTACTGAAAGAAAGAGGGACCGAGAGAATTGAAAGAAACAATGTCATATTCAATAAGACCTTTTTTCTTGTCTGTTGTAAGGAAAGGTGAAACAAAATGGTAAATATTTAATTTCTCGTGCATTCATTGGTGAAGAAAGAAATTAATCTCAGTCGACGATGTATGATGATGATGATTATGATGATCATAACAATAATATCTGAATGCAGAAGATAATGTAGAAGTATTTTACGAAATGTTCTTCAGGCTAAACCAATTAACGACAAATTAGCAATTGATACTGGCGAATGAAAAAGAATAACGAAGAAATAAATGCAAAAAAATCATAAAAGTTGAGACAAGAAATGCAGAAAAAAACCCAAATTGTATTATACATTGAAACACTCCAAACTGTCCATAAAAAGTATGCTTACAAAAAATCAGATCATTAAAAAATTTAGCAGTTAGAAGAGACAGTAAAAATGTAAATAAAATATAATAAAACGGCGCACAAAACAAATTAATTACTATAAAAAAATCAATTAAAAAAATGAAAAAAAAAATAGAAGTATTAAAAATCCCAAAAGCAGCACGAAAAAATTTGAAAAAGATATAATTGCAAATCGATAAAAGCAAAAGTTATTGAAAGACAAAATGAAAACATATGTACAGCGAAAAGAGATTTTAAAACAAAACCATAAAATTATATAGCGAAGAATACAAATATGATTGTCATTGTTAGGAATAATAACAAAACACGAAAGATACTCGAAATGCAACAAATAAACTAATTAATAAATTTATGAATGAAATATAAAAATGAAAGTAATACTACCAAGAGCAATCAGAAAAAAAAAAGATACGATTCTCCAGGATAGTACAGATCCTTGTCAAATTTCTAAAACTGAAAAGAATTGAGAGAAAAAGGAAAAAAAGTTTTAATAACTATTTCAAAACTTCACAAACAGAACGTGATATATTCTCTTCTTTTAGCTATTTCTAATTATCAATTTGTTGCTGAACTCGAGGCAAAAAGCAATTAAATCTTTGATTTATATGACCCGCTTCAATTTTGCTGGTATACATATGTATATATCTATATCAATCTATCTATCTATCTATCTATCTATCTATCTATCTATCTATCTATATATATATATATATATATGTGTGTGCGTGTATATATATATATATATATATATATATATATATATATATATATATATATATATATATATATATATATATATATATGGTTATTTGCTTTCGATTTTTTTAATTTTAACTTCCTTTTTCCAGAATTGGCTGCCTCTCACACCCTTCCAAAATTTTTAACGGAACTTTAAGCGACCAGTTCGTTTCTCATCTCGGAAATGAAAGTCTGAATAAGGAATAATTAGTAACCTTGCCTCAAGTATCAACTCTCACCAGTTTACGTGTGAGATTTTCAGGTTAGGAGGCACCATTATAGAATATTCATGATTCGTTAGTTTATTCCTACTGAATACCCATGTGTGTAAATGTAAAGTTTGGTTTATATTAAAAAAGAATCCATGCTGATATTGTAACCTGCAGTTAAATTATTGGCTATGCAATTTATAGAACGCTGACGTTGTCTCTTCAAACGATACGCAAATAAATGTCCTCCATCGATTTTGTATTCCAGAGAATGCGAGATCCCATTTTTAGTGAAGATTAGAATATGATGTTTTGCTTATGTTGTGGAAGAAAGTTCGATTCTTGCTCGTAGATAGATAACGTATGTACAGTCAGATACATATAGATATCATTTTTACAACTCCCAGGAAGACACTCAGTAACAAATATAGTACCAAGCAGTTTTTCTCCCTAATAGACTTATTTCTCTTTAAATACACTAATACGCTTTAAAAACCAGATTGTTCGAGGAGAAAAACTCTGATTGCATATGCTGAACAAATTACAAATGTCCTCTGATTGATCAACTGACGAATACACATATCAGAAGAAAGACATAAACATGATAGCCTCTTCCTTTCTTTCTCTTTTTTCTCTCTCTCTCTCTCTCAATACACTCACACACACACACACACGCACACACACACACACAAACATATATATATATACACACACACACACACACACACACATATATATATATATATATATATATATATATATAATCAAATTACGGTGGCCTCACAAATTGTGACCTATCATCCAACAGATTCGTCTCTTTTTAAGTGTCTGCGCATCCATCTAGATGCCTATGTATGTGTGTGTCACATTTTGGAAATTTGCATGAGAACACCGCGAGGCGCCAAAAGACAGAAAAAAAAGGAAGTTTTTTGTTTTTTCAAGAAAGCGTGTCTTTGGTTTCTTACAGCCATTTTGGATCAACCATACCCGAACTTGTGCGGATATTTTTCAAAGATTATTCCAGATAAAAGATGTAAATTTTTTGGAGACAATTTTATATTATTTTTCCGATAATTAAAATGATATTAGTGGGTAGCATTTTCAAAAGTCTGATTTACTATAGTTGAATGGTGAAAATATACGTGCCTCATAACACATGCAATAATTTAGGAATAGCATATATATATATATATATATATGTGTGTGTGTGTGTGTGTGTGTTTGTATTGAACATATGGTAACTAATCTAGCAAACTATGTATATATATATATGTATGAAATATCAGTAAATAGACAATTTATATGCTTCAGAATGTGATAATTATAAAGACAACTAGAAAACAATTCTCGGCATCGACTTTACTTGAGTCACAAATCGAGCAGCTTTGGATGGTTTAAATAAAGAAAGAAATGAGCATCGCGTGGGGATCGAACCCACGTCTACCTTGGAAGCAGCCTTAATCTCAGGCTCTGCACAATAATAAGAGCAGAGCTAGCGTATGTCAGCTTTCAAGGTTCCAACACTCATTTTTCATTTTATTCATTTGCACGATCTAAAGCTGCTCGTTTGCTATCGAGTAAAGTCGGTGTCGATAATGAGTACATAATTGATTGTCATAAAATTATCACATACGTCTACACAAACACACATACACACATGTATATATGAAAGAGAGAAAGAGAGAGAGAGAGACTGAGAGAGTGAGAGTTAGGTAAGTGAAACATGCATTGTAGATGACGACAGAAAAATGATTCATATTGATATAATAATGTAATCACGCGCACGTGATTTCACACGCTCACGTAGGCAGGAACGCACACAAACTCACGAAGACGCGTGTTTAGACACTTTAGCATCGATTCACAAATATGAAAATGCTCACGTACATTTCAGGTTTTATAATCGTGTGGAAGGAAAGCAAAGTTCCACTCGTAATATCTCATCTCAATCTTAAACGATATTTGCACCCTTATAATTAAAACAGTTGCAAAGATATCGAAAGAAAAAAAATAGAAAAAAAAATAGGAAGATAGACTGAAAAAAAAAAAGAGTGAGGAAGTTGGTGAATGAAGAAGGGTGGGGCGAAGGGAATGAGTTCAAAAGACAAAGAAAAAGAAGAATGAGGGAAATGAAAGGAAAAAAGTCGAATATAGAGAGAATGAAAAAAGAAGGTTTAAAAAAAAGGAAGCGAAAGGAAAGAAATAGATGATCGACGGGAGAAGGAAAGTGGATTACGAAAAAAAAAAAAAAGGAAACAGGCGAGAGAAGGCCAAAAGAAAAAAGAAAAAAACGAGAAGGAAAGAGAAAAAATCGAGTGAAAGAAAAGAAGCACAAATTGGATGAAAAGAAAAAAGAAAGAGAACATAAAATAGGAAAGAGAGTCGAGAGAGGAAAAGAACAAAGTAAAGAAAAGAGGATTGAAAAAAAAAACAGGAAGAAGAAAAGGTGGCCAAAAAAAAAAACTAAAAAGAGAAGCAAAAGTAGAACATCAGAAAAAAACCTCCCTAGAAGGATGACTAAGATAGACAAATTAAAAAGGATGCAATACGGCATATTTCATACAGTGAACGTTTTCATGGAACACCATGATCCAAGTCGAATATATTTTGGTACCAATAAGCTGGAAATGTTGGCCATAAGTGAAATGACATCAAAAACAGAAATATCCTGCCTCCTTCGTTGAACAGCAGAATCAGGATCTGCACGTTTTTTTTTATAAATCTTTTTGAAAATGTTTATTACCAAGATGAATTATATAAATGTAAGAGAAAGCTGATACTGTTCACTCGCGAATGCTAACCATGTTGCTCGTTTTATTCTGGCTGATAATAAAAATGTCTCGAGGAAAATCCGGCTCTACATTTCCCGCCAAAAATAAATAAATGCCAATGTTTGTGATTTGTTTGAGTGGGTTTAATAACATCATCTCCCGTCTTTTTGAAGACAAAATACAAGAGAGAGAGAGAGAGAGAGAGAGAGAGAGAGAGAGAGAGACAGAGACAGAGACAGAGACAGAGACAGAGACAGAGAGGGGGGATTATAAGAATTAATAGATAAAAAATAAATCAAATAGAGAAAATAATATTTGATTGACGGACAGTGTAAAAAAAACTTGAGGGGAATAGTGAAGGAAAAAAATGTAATGAGTATATAATTGGGATTCAAAAGATATATCAAGTGCGTTTGGCTAAGATATGAAGAAATGAAAAAAAACAGGAACGATTTTGAAGAATGAAAAAACTAGAAAAGAGAAAGAGGAAAATGAATAATACAAGCTCGAAGGAGAAGAGAAAATCTTTTAAAATAAAAGTAGACTGAGGAGAAGGGGACGATGAAAAGGAATCATAAAAAATAGGGTCTCTACATTGCAACATGTACGAATGACAAGCAAATAGATACCAGTCGTAATTTGCTAAGTTTGGCATAGGATCATACTTTCGAAGAAGAGAGCGATAAAAATATATCAACATGTTCTGCAAGCTGAACATTACCTTTACATATACACACGCACGCACACATACACACAGATGTGCAGACACATAAATAAACAAACATATATATATATAAATACTTACACATATTAATATATATATATATACTAATATATGCTTATATAGATATATACATGTATATAGACTTACATATATAGATGAATATATGTATAGTTATATTTACTAACATGTATATTCATATAGATAATTACACAATTTCATTACTCGTAATCATATCGAGTAAAGTGTTACTGATTGTATTTAAAATATCAAATATTTTATTACAAAAAAACTAGATAGGAAGAGAATGGGATAAATGGATGTTAAGTAATTTTATAAGAGATTAAGAAGATAGGATAGGAAACGAGGTTAGGTAGTTCAATGGTATGATCGGAGGATCTTTGCATATGAAGATAATCCATATTTGCAAAGCAATTTGATAAAATCATGGACCGTCTTCGGAGATGGTAAGCGATTAGGGAAAGAATGAGAGGAAACAACAGTCAAGGGGCGAGAGAAGAGCTGCCACGTGAGATAATGAATAATCTTAGTTGTCAACACCCGTGAAATTTCCACAGGTCTAGCTAGTTACCATTATAACATAAATGTGCATGTTCACATCAGATGTTTCGTGATCATCGCTGAAGACCAAGGGACAATAACCATCCTCAAATCACCAGCATCTCTTACAGCATCCTCACCGACCCATTCATCACTGTTGTCTATGCAGCCAGAGCACTTCCTTCGGTTTCCAACTACTACTACTACTACTACTACTACTACTACTATAATAATAATAATATTAATAATCGTCGTCGTCATCATCATCATCATCATCATCATCAAGAGCATAATAACTGGTGTGTCTTGTATGTGGCCAAGTAGTACCGTATTTCTTCAATGCTTGATCGTGACTTTTCTACCTTTTGGTATAGTTATTGTATAGTTGAACCAACTTTTGTTGTTGTTTTAGTATTCTGCATCTTGGAAGTATTCCCCGACACCTGGTGGTAGTTGGAGAAAAAAGAATTTCTTATTCACTAAAGCGCATCAAATACAGAAAATAGAATTAAAGGAATAAAACAAGGAGATCGTAAACTTGCGAGAAATAAAAAAAAACGAACACGTACAGAATAGGATATAGGATAGAAATAATGATGTCACTTTTAAGAAGGAAAAGAAAGAACATTAAGTGGAAAGAGGAAGAGGAGGTATAGGAGGAGGAATGAGTGGGGTTATGAGCAGCAGCGTCAGTGTTTGAGAAGGAATTCGTACAAGATAAAAGATTCCAGAAAGGACAGCGGAGATATGGAAGCATGCTGAAGTTGAGCGAGTTGTAGAATGAAATATTACTGTCATTCCTATGAGAATTGGTTTTAAGGTGTTCCTGGAACGCTTTTTTGGTTATTTTTGAACCTATTCAGATATTTTATAATCAGTAATTGATTTTTTTTCATTATTCATTTGTTTTTGTTCCAACATCATCTACTTTCTGAACTACTACTACTATTACTTTAAAAGATAATAGTCTCACCCGTTGTATAAACTATAAGAATACTTGTACAAGTAACTATGTACTACAGAAGTACTTGAGACGGTAAAGATATAAGACGGAGCATCGTCAATGAGATTCGGCCTCTTTCAAGTATGGGAAATAATAAAATCAATAATAATGATAATAAAAAACCGAAAGAAAAATTAGAAAATGATATCTCGGAAGAATAAGAAAGATCTCAAGGGCAAGTTCTAGCACAAAATTTGTAATGAAATGAACGAATACATGGCTAGTGACTACAGTGAGATACTCAGGGCCCTTCCAAGGATAGACAAAAGAAGGGTTTCAGTCTATGGATCGACATATTAGGGAATTGATGTGGCTCCACGCCTTCGAGATAATAATGACAGCTTATGTTAATACGGGTGAGCATGAAAGAAGACTTATCAGAATTGGAGACTTTCCATTCGGCAACATTGGGATATTACAAATAGACAAGTCCAACAATTCCAAGAAAGAATCATGACAAAAAAACTGCTCGTAATAGAAGAACAGTTGATAAAACGACAAGAAACGGAGAAACGGTAAGGAACTCATGAGGATAGAAGAGTGGTGGTGGTGGTGGGGGAAACAATTCATACAGCATTTACAAGACGGATTGAGAAGAACATGGTTATATAGAATACATGTGAAAAGAGAATGAAATCACTTATCATCACGGCCAAGGATAATTGAATCAGAATCAATTATGCCAAAACAAAATTGACAAAACACAGATAAACAGAAAAGATTCATCTTTGTTGAGAAAGTGGACAGACTGTAAATCACACGGAAAGTTGATGCAGCAAAATAGACCAAAGGGGATCAAATACGTACGACATATTTGGAAGTGCGGTACACTGGTAATTGTGCAAATTACTTAGGTTCAACCATAGAAACAAATGCTATCTTCGAAAATAAAGAGAGTAAAATACCCCGAGGCTTTGAGATCCAGATAAAATACCTCATCCAATCAAAGAGACGAAGTCTTTTCTTTTGAACAGAGAAGATGAATTCTATCTGATCTTAAGTGTGACGGCACCCGAGGACCACAGGATGGGAAAGAAACATATAAAGACCAAATTCGGGAATTGAACATGATCAATTAGCCAAGTGGCGAGATATTCTTTTCTTTTCACTCTGTTGTTTTTGTTGTGTCAATGGTACCGGACACGCTCTTTAACCTAGAACCTTGAAAATTCGCATAAGTAGTCTTTTACGCATCTTGTGAAACCTTCTTTGATTTACAGAAAGTACGCTTTTTCACGTGGGTATTGCCTTTCTAGAGGAAAGAATAGCAAAAGTGGTTGACCCTCCCTTACATCTCGCACACGCACTCCTTCCTATTCTCCACCAGGCAAAATCAGGACAAAAAGTTGTATTTTCTTATGTATTCTTCATGTTATAAAGTATTGTGGACCTGGACTTCTCGGGGTCGGGTTGATGCACACTCCTGGGGGCCCAATAAACATTATTGGGTTTTGCAGGAATACCCTTAAAAACTTTTTAAAGGACAATGTTTTGGGGAATTTTTGGAAATATTCTTTTTTCCACGAAAAACCTTTTGGGGTCTTTTTGGACCCTTCTATAATTGCGTTAGCGTGACCAGACATAGCATTATCGTTAAGTATATTATAATCCTCATTTTGTTTATTTCTTTTATTGTATCCACGAAGAAATTAAAATGAGTTATTATTATTGTTATCACTTAAATGTTGTTTGTATATCATTTTTTTATGGTCGATTGTCGTTATAACAGCAACAATAATCTTATTATTACAACCCGGAGTTTTTGACTGATTTGATGAGTTTAGAAGCAAACCGGTTCTATTTTTGTTTATTTCTTGTTTTGAAAAGCAAATGCTTCTTAAACCACAGGAAAACGACGTAATATAAAGAAAAGAAAAGGAAATCATCAGGAAATATAGAGTTGAAGAAAAAAAAATCCATTTCCAAGCGAAAGAAAAAACGAGCAAAAAACAAAGCAAAAACGAAGCCTTAAAAATTGTGTCCAGCATGCGTGGAATCATTTCAGGCCAATTTCATGCCGTCAGACTTTTTCAATATTTCGCAGAAATAAAAGCATAATTTGATTTTGTCTTACGAGTAAGCATATCACTCCCCACTCTAGCTGTCTGCAGATCTCACTTAGACTTCTCTAACATCTTCATCGCATTATTCAATTTTCTATTTCTCGCCGGTTCCGAATTCAGTGGGTGTAGAGGATTTCGCCGGGTAGCACTTACTATTCTTGCCTCATCATGACGAGCAAAGTTTCTTACGAAAAGAAATGTCACAGAAAACAAGAAAGGGCCAATTGGACACGCATGGATAGGAGGGATAGGAGGGAAGAGTTAACAAAAAATAAATGTGTAAAGCAGGTTTCCGCATTCCTTTAACTTAAGGGAACGTCAGAGAAGATCTCTCAAAGGAGTTAGTATTTTGTTTGACGGTTCTATTTTTTTTTCTCCAAAAAACAGGCTATCCTGATCAGACCTCGAATTTTAGTTTGCAAAATTTCAGTTGAACCAATTGTTTGAAATCTTGGCGCTCTTTTTCAATTTCAAGATAGATTTTGAAACTAAGTTTGAGTATTTCTTTGTTGGACAAAGTGAGAAAATCTCAAAATAAACGTTTGTTTAAAAGAGCTCTTTGATGAATGGAAAAGATTATAAAGAATATAAACAGAGACTCAAATATGTCAGTTTATGAGGAGCTCAATGAGTTATTCTTCAGCGTAGTTTCTGTTGAAAGAGATCATTTTTATGCTGTTCTGTCAGCGCAGAACAGAAATGACGTCATCTGTCGGACGTATACTTAACAAACATTAACGAAATTGATATCAAATTCATTTCAATTATTAAATGCTGGGATAAAATTAAATTCATTCTACAAGCAAGGAAATTCAGAAAATGTTTCATTAATTCTCATCAGTTATATAAAAAATATATATGTGCGCGTGTGTGTGCGCACGTGCATATATATATATATATATATATATATATATATATATATATATATATATATATATATATACATATATATATATGTGTGTGTGTGTGTGTATAAAAGTGAGGAGTTTTCCAGAGTGTGTGCAATTTATATGTACAGATGTATAAGACTTCATAAAGATAAGTACCCTTTGGAAAATAGACTGAGAAAACATAGACTGGGAATATTTGAACAAAAGATGAATAGAGAAAGCCAAAAGTAGGGTTGAAGATGAACAAAACAAAGACAAGAGTGTTCAACGATAAAGTCCCGAAAAAGACCACAAGAATAAATGGTGAAGCCTTAAGAGAAGTTCAGGAACAACACTTACGTAGGTCAGGCGATAATGTTATCTCGATGCAAATTATCTAACTTTCCCTTTCCTTTCTTTCTACATATAATCTCTCTACATCATTTCTGGGAGTGTAGAGCTTTGTGCACTGTCATCAACGGACCAAAAAAGACCTTTACCAGATGTGTTACCTCCAGATTACCGCTTGTTTCTATCCATGCAACAATCTTGTTTGATAAACAATTTCAACAAGTTCAAGATATCAAAAAAAAAAAAAATTTTCTGAGAATTCAATAAATCAAAACTTGAATCATTATTTGATGATAGTATGCGCGATTTATCTATGTTTGGGTAAGGCGGTTGTAAGATAGAAAATACTTTCTTAACTGAATAATGATGATATGAATTTATATGAAAGAAAGGTGATGTTTACCACGTTGCTGTAAATTTATGCAACACTTGATATGATGCTTAAGGTTAATCACAAAAATGTAAATAAAGGAAGTCGTACACGCTGATGAACCAATTCGTCTCTCCGACAAAAAAAAAATGAGGAAAGCAAACACATAATTCCAATGATATAACTGAATTTTGCTTTTCAAGTTAATGATTGTTAAATAAACATATCTTCTCAGTACCAAAAATGGCAATATCAAGTAATGAACAATTTGATGTGATCTCATTTTCAGATTTAAAAAATGCTAATGACATTTGACCACGAGTTCTTGTTTCGAACGTTATAATTGTTGGACACACTCAATATTATGAAACCCATATACATGGTGAAGACTCGGTGGAAATTACTCCTCAGTCAGTATGAAAGGAACCAATTGAAAGGCAAGTGTCTTTTAAGAACGATCTTTTGGCATTTCGGAAATAAAACCAACAATCACATCTATAGCTATTTACTATGTCTAGTATAGTATGCCACAAGTCTATTGTAGAGGGTCATTCAGTAACAATAGTGATCACTACACAAGTAATTTGGTTTGCAAAGCTAGCTTTTCAAGAAGTGCGCTACGATGGGCTTACTCTGAAACAAGGTAATGCGTGCTGAGACAATCAAACTCTCTACATGAATATTGGTCTTCTAGGATAATTCGCAGATCATTCTCTCCAGTTAGACCACATAATAAAACGTAAGGAATGAGGGATCCAAAGAAGATTGAAGTCACAATCGTAGTAATGTCTTGCAAGATTATGTTTTCTCAATGGTGAGGAAGTGTAGATTTAAAGTTGAGCCACAATTGTGGGGAATATATTGAAGATTTAACTGGCGAGATTAGTAATGATCTACGGAACTTATTGGATAACATTTCTTCTTCGGCAAGGCATTCCGTATTGGCTAAACCTAGCAAAGCACAAGGCCACATCTGAGAACTAGACTCGTAGTAGTAAAAGTCTACTACATTAATTTGCCAACAATTGCTCTATAGTGAGGCGTACACTATTGATTAGCATAGTCCGGTACAAGAACACAAATGTGGAGCGTTCTGTGAAAACTGAACTCACTCATCTAGTAATAGTCTACAAAACTAGTTTGCTAACCACTGCTTCACGATAAAGCACAATTTCTCCAGTATATAAAGAAATGTTTTGACTTTTTACTTAGAAAAAAAGTTATCTGATATTTTATCCGTAAGAATTCAGCCGACATAAAATGTTTCCTATCAACGTATGACAAAACACAAAAAATACTTTCAGTACAACCCCTCAGAAAATATTTGTCAGTCACATCTTCAGTCAGAAAACCACCATAAAAAAGTGGAGAAAAATACGTAGAGACATTTTTCCAGTCCATCTGCAATAGATAATATTCTTTTGAGACTACTCGTAATATTTTTTTAATCCTTCCTTGGGAATATGACAAACACTCAATCCTCTTTCGACGATCATGGAAACGTGTTTCTTACTTCGGTTTCATTTGTTGCTTTCATTTTGAAGCTTTTAGTCTTTTACACAATGTTCCTACTCCGGGGCGTATGTTTGGCAGGAGGGTGATATCTATTGAACAGATCTGCTTTAGATTTCATACAGTACAGGCGACATTGGACGGTTTCCTCTGTCGCAGTGTCCAGAAAGAAATCTGTTAAAAGGCCGTCGTCATTCCCTTTTGTTATGGATGATGTTATTTTACCAAAGTGTAAGGGATGCATTGTGAATTTTCTGCTTATTTTTTTCAGGTAGCATTAAAATTTGATATTTTATGAACAAGCCACCCGTATATCGATGGCATTCCATCCTCACCTTTATAAGTCATTGTCTTTGTCTCTATCAGATTTCCTGGGCATGATATTCCAGGAAAGCTACCAACAGAAAATGGTGTGACATAATTTTTATGCTTTTCTAGAAGTTGCGAAGAGGTCTACTATGAAATACATGATAAACTTACTGTTATTTGAGATTTCCATTTTTGTTAGGAATTCTCTATACTTATACCTGGATATGGTAAAATATGAAACTGATGTTTACATGTGTATATGTATATGTGCCTTCAATAGATGTACATAACTGCATGTTAATATGTTTGCCAGTATGTTCATACACCTGTCTACCTATCTACTTATGTCAGTGTAAGTACCTGCTATATTTACTTATGACAAGCATAACTCAGCATTAATCCTTTTGCGTAAGCATAGCAAAATATCTGTACAGGTTAAAACATTTGTATCCATTATCCATCGATTTCCATATATATATATATATATATATATATATATATATATATATATAGAGAGAGAGAGAGAGAGAGAGAGAGTGACAGAGAGAGACAGAGACAGAGAGAGAGACAGAGACAGAGAGACGGAGCGACAGACAGGGAGGGAGAGAGAGAGTTTTTAGTGTTTAGCTATTCATCAAGTGAATAAATGATTCATTTTTAAGGTGCTTTTTTCAAAGTCAGATCAACTATTTGTACATTGCATCGTGTACTGGCTTGTTTCAGGTACAGTTTATTTTATTTTTGTTGTAATATTTCCTGTATTTTCTTTTTATATCATATGATTAGGTTATCAGGTTATTAAATAATTGGGTAGGTTGTTATATTCTCTGTATTCTTTGAAGATATATCATCATGAATAGGTTCAGGTTAATGTTATTATTATGGTTAAATTGTTATATTTCCTGTATTTTTTAGATTGGATAATTTTAATTTTGATGATTTAGCCAATGCTATTTACGTGTTTATTTATTAATATGTAGATTTCTTTTTTGTATTTGTCGTGACTGGTTTGTTGGTTGCTGACTTTTGATCGTATCTTTCCATGGATTGAAAAGTGGTTTTAATTCTGAATAGATTTTCCCCATAGTATTAGTTCCGTATTGTTTCCCTCATATGTAGATTGTTATCCCTTTAAGTTGCTTAAATATGTATATTTTTGTCATTTTGTTTTTTGTCGTATTTTGTTTGTATTTTAGAGTTAGTCGTTGAATTTGCTGTTATAATTTCGTTTTTTAGTGTATATACATATTTGTGTATGTATTAGTTAAGTACAAATATATCATTTCAAAGAATGAATTCTGCCAGATCTATTCTAGATTGACGCCCTCTTTTCATTATTTTTCTAATTCTTTTGAGGCTATCGGATCAAAGATGGAAAAATAGATTCTATCAATTTGGTTGTATGAGTTCAAAATGAAACATAAATCATCGTAAAATGCTCTCAATACCAAAGAAGTATTTGGCCAGAGAACTGTCAACAAATGTACAGCTCATTGGTTCAAAAATCTTTCAAAACGAAGACAAGAACCAAAGAGACGTCGACGTCCATCAGTGATTCATGATATCCTGTTGAGGGCTATTATTCAGGTGGACCAACCCAATTCAAATTTGCAGAGAAACTAAACGTTGACCATTCACCACTTGTTCGACGTTTGTACCAAACCAGAAAAGCAAAAATCTTACATGTACTACGAATGAACCTACTTAGCTTTCTCTCAAGACCTCAATTTTCAATTATTTCGTTCGCTTCCTGAAAGGAAAAGTTTCCGACAATCAAACAGCAGTTCAAGACGCCTTCGAAGGATTCATTATTTCAGAACTCCAATATTCTATGCTCCTAGAAAAAGAGATATAGTTTGCAGACATATGTAGATTCTGGAGGTTCTTATTTCGATTAATAATTTTTATTCAGAGCTGGGATATATTGCTTTTGATGACAAACCGAAATTATTTCTGTACCAACCTTTGAAGTACTTTTTTTTCTAGTGTGCATTGTGTAATTGGCTATGCTAGTCCTCTGTGAAATATCTTACTCAACATGGAAGGAGATATTTGGGATCTCAGCAACTACTACTCTATTACACTATTACCTAACGGGTGAAAAGTTTATATATTTCACAAAAATATTTGCGAAAAGAATAACAAACATTCAACGACGTGAATAGGCAGGCTTCAGAAGTGGCTACTCATCAAAAGACCACCTACATATAATACATAAACTAATGAAATTGGAACAATGTGTAACGATCGGCTTGAAATCATCTGGTACGAATAGAGACATATTGAATATCATCTTACCAATGTGTTTAAAGTGTACTGTATCCAATGAATGCCTAATACCAGTTGTAACTCATGGATGCAAAACATTGAAATTACCGAAACGAATCGAGAACCAACTTAAAATTGTACAGAAATCCATGGAAAGTGCAACGCTTGGATAACTCTGAGAGATAGAAAACGTAGATCAGGAGAAAGATTCCATAGGCAGAAACACACACAGAAAATAAAACAATGACTTGAAAAACAACAAAACAATCAATGACCTCAGAAGCACATTCACACAGGGGAAAGAGCAACGAAACTCAATCTTAGAAAAAAAGAAAAGAAATCTGATGAGAAAATAAAATTCCTGTTGTAAACAAAGGCAAACTGAAAATCGAAAGCCGAATAGTTGCCCATTGATCACAATGCTTGAAAAATGATCAGTCACAAGAAAAACTGTAAATCTCTATCTGTCCATTTATGCTTTATCTTGAAATTTAAAATATTGAGGACGATTACCAAAGATGAAGCAACCTCTAAAACAGTAAAGATACATTGCTCCTGGATAACAAGTCAAGCACAATGGCTACGTCTATATTCACAACTGTCCCTCAAAAATAAACATGAAAATAATCAGATTTGACTACTGAGAAAAAAAGTCCTTTCACCACCAATAACATTTAATAAGTTGAAGATGATGAATAAATAGAAAGCTTCATAAAGACGATGAGTTGGAACTCCCATTTCTCAAATGAGGATGAAAACAAAAACGCAGAAGGAAAAAAATTCTATGGATTCAAAACATAAAAATGCACACCACACAATCTCAAAATAACAAAGACGAATTGAAAAAACGTCATAAGAAAAAAAAATTACCAAAAGTAACAGAAACATCTACAGAATAGAACCAGAAACCTAAAACGCACTGCATCGGGAAAATATCGCAAAATTAAACAGAAAAAAATATCAAAAAGCTGACAGAATACGAGATTAATCAAGAGACAAACGGAATAGCTAAAAAGCTCTACCTTGATGGACGAATAAACTGCCTGGCATAATCACTATTATTCATAACACTAAAAGGCCTCAAAGATAATTTCAGACCGAGAACAAAAAATAAAGACCAATCAATTTAACAAAAAACGAAATAGAAAAATCTGTGAAACAATATTCTAAAAAATAAACTCCATGCTAAGAACCATTCTGGGGCTGAACCAAAATCAGCAAAAGATTGGTCCTGCAACATCAAAGACAAAAAAAAATGCACATTCATCAAACTAAACATTAAGGACTTTTACCCATCTATAACATAATCGACAAAGTCATTCCTTTAGCCAAGTAACACACCAAAATGGCAAACGATCAACTAAAAATAATCGAACGGTCGGAAATCCGACCTATATGAGGAAGGCTAGTTGAGAGGAATATTCATATTAGCAACATTAGCTGAGATGCTGATGTAGATAATTCTCAAACCCATCGGAGCCTACGAAGTTTAAATTTAAAAGCCGAAAGAAACTGCTTCATTTTTTCTGCCCAAAATCAGAGCTTTCCTACCAGGAACTATCTAGCATACGTTATCAGAAACGGTGCTAACCCTTATTGCAGGTTCTGTGACAGCGCAGCTGAAACTATTGATCACTTCATATCTGGATGTTCTGTTCTAGCCCTAAATGAATTCAGACACGATAGAGTAGGCCTGTATATCCACCGGATAGTCTGTGAGTACTATGGCGTACCACTCACACTACATTGGTATGAACACCACCCAAAACCTGTAACTGAAACTCAAGATGAGCCAAGAATATGGGATTTCCCAGTACACACAGATCGAACCATCAAAATAAACCACCCACTCATAGTTACTAAGAACAGAAAGGAAAAAGGGTGCTTGTTAATAGTTATGATCATTCCATCGGACAAAAACACTGCCGTGAAAGAGTTTGAAAAACTATTTAAATACAAAGACCTGGAAATTGTGATCACAAAAATGAGGCAACTTAAGACTGTAACAATAGCAATTGTTATAGGAGCCCTTGGGGTCATGAAAAAGGTGCTGACAGATATCTAGGCAGAATACCAGGTTACCTAAGCATCTGTGAGATACAGAAAATTGTTCTCATAGACACAGCCCATATACTTAGCAAAGCACTCTCAATGCAAATATTTCCTATTATATTGCTATGTACTGTTCCTTGTGTTCTCTCCTGTAATGGTCCTATATTGACTCCCCTTACTGTATGTATGAAAAAAAAGGGAATAATAATAATAATAATAATAATAATAATAATAATAATAATAATAATAATAATAATAATAATAATAATAATAATAATGTTACAATGGGTTGGATAGACTATCAAAAAGCTGAATACACAAATGCTTCAGGATGTTAAAAATCAGCGAGCCAGTGGTGAGATTCATAGCCAACTGGAAAGTAGACTTGACAGCAACAGGAGAAAACTTAGAAGTGGTTAGTATGGAAAAGTCAATTTTTCAAAGGGACTCTATGTCCTCACTACTATTTTTACTAACCACGATAACACTCTACAGAATACTGAAAAACAGCAAAAGATACCGATTCTCCAAAACGGAAGAAAGTCAACCACCTCGTGTACATGGACGACATAAAACTATTTGGAAAGAAACGGGGAGAGCTCGAAACGTTGTTCAAGAAAGTGAAGGAATACAGCCATGACATTGAGATGGAGTTCGGAATAGAAAAATATGCACTAATGGTAATGCACAAAGGAAGGCTCGTAGCAGCAGAAGGAATCGAATTACTAGACAACAACAACAACAACAAAAAAAAAGAAAAAAGAAAAAAGAGAGCATTGACCACACAGGACCGATACAAATACCTGGGTGTTCTCTAATGTGTCACGATAAACGGGAGAAAATGAAAAAAAAA
>OY735200.1:38234116-38276616 GCA_963457665.1 Thysanoteuthis rhombus | reverse complement strand
TAACTTGAACACCTTCTCTGTAACTTTCAAGGAAGTGTTTCTTTTGGTTGGTATTGTTTTGGTTTGACTCTGAAAAAGATTTTCTACAATATGACGTAGATCTTTCATCAAGATTGGTTGCATTTTTCTAAAGTTATCATAAAATCAAATAGTCACGTTGCGTAAAAATTCAACCTAACCATATTAAAGACACAGCGCTATCGCACTTGCCCGAGATGCACAACACTATCAGAAAATTCGTCCTCAACTACACTTGTTTTGAAAAACATGTCGCCTCTCAGGTAGATTCGACCCATAGTTACATATCAATCGAACTAATTAGTTGCACCAAGAAGATAACAGAAAGTTTCTCCAGAGCTATATGTTTTTCCTTCTGAATCACGTTTCACTCTCAAAATTGATTTCATTTCTGACGTACTCAATTTTCAGCCTCGAGAGGTAAAAACGATTTCAAATTATAATTAATAACGCCCATAACATCCGAAGGGACACGTTAAACACGCCTGTGAAGTCTTGTCTAATTCATTTATTGAGTTATAAGGGTACACTTTTAGCGAAACAAGAAAATCATCACTAAAGCAATGTAGCAAGCATTTTTCAAATCATTTTTTGACGTGGTGGAATAAAACCATTTACTCAGAAAAAAAAAATCTACAAGATGAACAAGATTTTATTGAAATTGATTTTAATTGCGTTGAAACTCAATCATATCATGGGTACATCTCTAGCCCGATATCAAGCTTATATGCATAAATTAACAAACTGTTGTTATATATATATATATATATATATATATATATATATATATATATATATATATATATATATATATATATATATATATATGTGTGTGTGTGTATATATAATTAGGCATTCTTCAGCAATATTTGTCTAAATTCTTGACCACTGGCACCTCCTTTTTCTTAGTTCTCGATGCATTTTTATGATGTAATAATTTGCAATGCATTTGATAATAATTTTTTACATGTAATCACCCTATTCTATTAGTAACGATTACGTTAATCACTTACCACTGAGAATAATCTTTCGTCAAATTTTCAAAGCTAGACCTCCAGATTGAGTCCTGAAACCCGTTGAAACACATTTCAGAAAAGAAATTGTATGGACCAGTACTTACCTGCCAGTGAAAATATTTGCTTTGTTGTGCAGGAAATATTTTATGCAAAACGGGAGAATGACTAAGTGATAGTAAGGTCAGTGGCTGATATTCAATGTGTTCAAATATTGTCGTCATAAAAATGCATTAGATATTATGGTTTCATTTATCTCCGAAAAATCAGAATTTACTGTTTTTATCGATATGTAATCATTAAAGTAAATGTTTTGACGTATTTGTCTGATAAATCCTTTCTGTGATATCACATGTCACACGAACAGCTAAGTTGAAGATATTGGTGCCAGACCAAATAAAGAAATCGTCAAAATTTATTTGAAAAAACATGAGTTGTATGTATGAAGCCATCGATATTGACGCCATAAAAAAATCCTCTGCTAGGTTTTTTTCCTCCTTACTGTCTACAGGAAAATTATTTCTTGAATAAGTGAGTCCTTTCGGCATTGGTGAAATAACAGTCTGGTTCCTAAGGATAAATATGCAGATATCCATCTTCGTAAGTTTGCTTACGAACTTTTTCGTCGTGTCACATGATGAAAAACCAGCCCACCGCTCTAACAGAGAAGAAACACAGCTCAGGCAAGTTGTTTTCCCCGCCAGAGATTCCTGTCTGCATTAATATGAATGTTATGTATTTAAAAATGGTGGCTATTAGAAGATATTTAAAGAATAAAGAGTGATACTTGCAATTCATACAGCCATCCATAGGAAAAAGAGAGAATTTCCATTATGCTGTCTATCGCAAAGGGAACAATTTTCTGCAATTCTTTGATGTTGAAACATCATCTTCAGATCCTTGATGTCTCCAAGGATTCTTTTGATTGTTTCCTCGTTGGGAATCGGTTCGATACTTCGGGTTTTCTGTTTATTTTTTTTCAAATCATAAAAGAGTTTCTGCTTTCTTTTATTCTGTTTCATTGGTGTATACATGAGTTTTTGCATATATATGTACATCAATATGTGTGTAGGGATATGTATAGCATTATGTCGATTATAGAATCTTGAACTTATATGGACACATACAATATTATCCATGTACACACAACTGCGTGAAATCACATTCACACTGAACGCACACACACACACACACACACACACATACACTCACACACACACACACACACACACACACACACACACACACACACACATATATATTAAATATATATATATATATATATATATAGAAACGTTGTCGAATGAGATTTGAGTTTATTTGAGTTTATTAGATTTCATATGTATAATGTTTATATGTATATAACTGTGTATGCACGTTTTGGATATATTTATATGTCTATGTGTTCTACACACGTACTTGTCTATCATATATATATATATATATATATATATATATATATATATATATATATATATATATATATATATATATATATATTTATGTGTGTGTGTGTGTGCGTGTGATTATTACCTGCTATCTCAAAGTAAAGTTTTCCTTTCATGTTTTATGTATAGTATATATAAACACGTCCATATAAATTCATGTAAATTTATTATCATATGTATTTATAGGTATATAATCAGATATCCCTCTTCTCATGGAAGGTTGCTTTACGCCACATCACTTTTACGATATTCTACAGGCGATCATAACTTTTAACTATGTCGGTGAGCATCTGTGCTTTATTTCAATTTATTTAGTGCACCAGAAAGCAAGATACGTCAAAAGTTATCGAAAAGCCTAAAAGAGCTCGTAAAAGTGTTATCCCTTGTTTAAAACCGGCTTATCATTTGGATGTGAGAACGCTGAAATCTCTTTCCGTGAAATTCTTTCCCTGTAAATTCATTGTAACTGCTTTTTCAGTTTACACTATTTCGTCTTCTGAGAGACTTCATATGAACTTTCTACTTATGATTGTATGGGAAAGCTGTTTTTGTAATTGCCATGTTAATAATCACAGGAACACTGTGTACATTCTCACAGTAAGTAGAACTAATAGTATTTTGGAATCATACCAAGTTTTTAATTAGTCAAGAGGCATAAAGCACCAAAAAAGAATAAGAGAAAGATTTTAGAATTTTGAGAAGAGTTCAGTCGTAACACGGCAGCTATTTTGGCACCAATAAATAAAAATTGAAACAATAAGACAAAATATGAGTAATAATGTCGAGGACGAAGGAAATGATGCGACATCCTGGGAGGCATCTCGACTCTGACTCCGCTACAGCATTCTCTAAAACGAGCTGTTTTTGTTACCGCTAATATTACACATGAAACGTACTAAACAATTATTTGAGAGTATTCACCACCATCATTAAAATCTAATGCGAATTTTGGCCTGAGATATGAAGGCAAGATATCGAGTATTCTATCTTTGCATACTGACTTTACCTCTATTCCATTTCAGTTTTACAATAACAAATGTATTATTTCTGGTTGATTATTCCAAAGTAAACAGTTATAAAGTATGATATTGACGCTTTTAACAAGTTGTTTGTCTTTTATATTCATCTTGATAAAAAAAGATATAAATGTTTGATTTGAAAGAGGAAAAGTGAAGTTGTATTATTCACGAGAAATATTAATGGATTGGGAATCAACATGTATTATAGCAGTGATTAGAAACGTAGCACAACCCATTTTATGGATGCGTGAGCAATAGGCTAAGGAAAAACTGTATACATTTTGAGGGGAATCCAGAGATTTCCCACGGTCACCCCAACCAATCCACGTGGACCCAGCTCAAAGGTTCGCAAAGAATCAAGTAAAATTTTGTGGGAGGGTAGGCAACTAGATAAGGAGGCGGTATTTAAAGCTTTGGCTAGGGCTAGGAATTTCCCACGGTCACCACCCCTGCATCGTTGCTTTGTGCACATAGCACAATATTCCTAAAGGAACTTTCTGGAACTTTGTGGAACTTTCTGGAAAGATGGGCAATGGGCTAAGAGATATCTACACTTTGGGTGGATCTTGGTATTTAGCTATTTGTATACAATGCAATATTTTCAAAGGCTCTCAATGGATTTCAGAGAAATTATTAAGAACGATGGGCAATGGGCTAAGGAAACGGTGCTTGAATTTTTGGGCGAGTCCAACATCTTTCCATGGTCTCTTCCCTATGCATCATACATATATATAGCATATCATTTCTTAGGATTCTCAATGAAATTCTGTTGAAGAGTGTGTTATCGTCTGAGGAAGACATGTTTACAATTTTGAATCGATCAAGAAACTTGCCACTGTCACATTCCTTGCATCGTAGCTATAAGTAGACAGTACAAAAGGTTTCGCACTAAATTAGAGTAAAGTTTTATTGAAGAGTGGACAAAGGGTTGAGGAACAAATGTTTACATTTTATGCTGATTCAGGATTTTCGCCCCCCCCCTGCGCATTGACGCGACTAGATATCTCAGTTTTCAATAAATTTCAAGAAAATTTTGCTGAAGAGTGCTCAATACATTTCCGGATGGATTCAGAAATTTTCGCGTCCCCATTCATCGTAGCTTTGAGTACACTACACTCTATCTCAAGATGAATTTCAATGAAATTCTGTGGAAATGTCAGCAAATGGGAGTGTTTAAATTGAGGAGGGGGGGGGGTTCTACGAAATTTCCACAGTCACCCCCTGATTTGTAGCTATATGTATACAGCACTATATGTCATGATGTTGAATGGAATTTTTGGGAAGGTAGGTCAATTGGCTAGGGATGAAATGTTGAATTTTGGAAACGAATCCAGATATTTTCACAGTTCCTCTGAACCGTGGTTTCCACAGGAATAGAAGACTCTTGTGGATGAGGAGTTTCTGCGTAAATGAATATACCACTTATAACAGACCACCCAGTTCCGTAGTCCAGATAATATCGAACTACTTGTATGATTATATAGTAAGAAAGGAAGGCGGTGTTTGATCAATACTTCTGAGGTACCACGTTGATATAATTGTTTTGTTTTTTAAAATCATCGAAACAGTTACATGCTAAATAACTGATGATCCTAACAAGAGATGATTTATACAGTGGATCATAATTATAATGTAAATGGGGAACGGGAAAAAATATGGAAGCAAATCACATTAGTTGCATTGGGTGTCAATATGATACAAAAAGATTTTGCAAAAGGTTTTTATGTTTACTGTTTGGAGCTGAAGGGCTTTCTGGAATATATATATATATATATATATATATATATATATATATATATAGAGAGAGAGAGAGAGAGAGAGAGAGAGAGAGAAAGAGAGAGAGAAAGAGAGAGGCAGAAAGTGGTTCGTTATAGTGCAGTGCGCATCCTTGGATATAGCGTGGTTATATCAAGGAAAAAGCTTGACATCAAGCTTAATGGCTGGTGAAGACGGCCTTCAAGCGAATAATAATACATGCTTGAAATAGAGTAACAAATGGAAATATAAAAGTATGAGAACAGAGGGAAGCACAATACCGATATTCTAAAAAGCAGATATAAAGTAACGTTGACGAAAATTCATACATCTGTTCACGCAGAGGGTATCTAAATGGTGAGACGGAGTGCCTTACCATTACGACCCGGAAGAAATACATCAGGGCCAATTACATCAAAGAACAAAATATGAACTTCAGAAATAAACGGCAAATGCCATATTTGTGGCGAACAAAATGAGACGGTACACCATATCATAAACGAATGCAGTGAGCTAGCTGAAAAAGAATTCAAAAACGGACCCAAACCAGTATCTGTCCGAGAAAATGAAAAAAAGAACAATATATTCTGCGACTTTGCAATCCTGACTTAACCATTGATCCAAGCAAAAAGACTAGTTGTAAACAAAGAAAAGATCTGCTAGAACTTGAAGCTGTCTCTTCTGCAAGTGGACCATAAAGTGAAGACGAAAAAAAGTGAAAAAATTAAAAAAACAATCCCAAAACCTTGTCTGCAAACTGAGAAAACTGAATTATAAAGGTTAGTTCCGTGGTACACTTAACTGGCACACTTGGAACCCTAAAAATTGGAAAATTAGATTCGAAAAAAAATGAATCTATCCAGATCATGGCGGTGCTGGAGTCTGCAAGGATACTGAAAATAATGCTGGGAATTTGAGGAGATTTGCTGCCGCCCGGTCTCAGGTGGTAACCATTAGTCATCTGTTACGAACACATAAATGTCTGAAATGATACTAATAACTAGCCAGGCCGATGAAAATCCAGTGTTGACAACTAAGATTATCGATAATCTCATGCCTTATCGTTTCCAAACTTATCTGCTTGTCCTTGATTCTATGTAATATATAAACATGGATTACTATCATACGCAAAAAGAAATTCCTCTCCCGTTCAGTAAAATACCAAACTTTCTTTTCGCCCCCTCTCACTTCCTAACCGTCATTGAACCGACTATCTTTTCCCCACCTTACTCATCCCATGTCCCTAATCCCTCTTACCACCTCCCTACGGGGATCAGTGGCAAGCCTGGGTCAAAATTAAGTACTTAAACTCATCCTCAATTTCGATCTCTTCCGCACAATATTTTTTTATTAACTGGTAGTTCAGTATTACTGATCAAATTTATTTCGTTATTTAATTTCTTAGATCAATTATTTTCAAATTTTAGCTGCGGGTAGCTAGTGCAAATCCAAATCAGACATTTGAACTCATTCCCTATCCTAATTTCATCTCTGCCATTATTCATATTAACTGGCAGTTCAGTATCATTAATCAGATTTCTTTAATTATTTAATTCAATATGTGAAGCACATTCAATTGTAGTATAATATTATTTTATAGCTCTTTAACTTCATCTCAATTTCTGTTGCTTTTTATCCCAACTTAACTGTTTCCATTCAGTAGTGATTGAATAAAGTCAGAACATGGATTCCAATAAAGAATAATTACCTGGTGACAATCGAAATCACAAACCTCTTAGCCAGAATTTCGCTTGCTTAGCGACCGACCGGTTCAGATATCAGAGGTAAAAGCGAGTCCAAACTAAACACATGAACTCATCCACAATCACGATCTATTCTACGTCATGGTTCTTATTAACTTGTACTTCAGTGTCGATAATCCTATTCATTTATCTATTCATTTTATCAGAAAAAGAATTGTAAATCATTAATATGTTTTTGCTACTACTTTTCTTCATTTCAATTCTTAATGCTTTTTATCGCAACTAACACATTCAGTTTTCCCTTCCCTCAAGTGAATAACTTATCATCGCGGATCAGATAACGTCCGGGTGAGAATTGAACTATACTGGTTAGGGGTAGATGTAAAGCCCGACTGAAGTTGCCACTTAGACTCATCCCAATCATGATCTCTTCTGCACCATGTCCTATATTAACTAGTAGTTCAATATGGGTAGTCCTGTTTATTCATTCATCTAGCTTATTAGATGAAGTATTGTCAGTTATTAATGATAAGTTTTAGCTACTATTTACGTTCATCTCAATTTTTGTTGCTTCTTATTGTTATCAAGCTCAAGTCGATTTCCATTCAGCAGCGAGTGGATAAATTAACTACATGGATTGCAATAAAAAATGATTTCCTGGTGAGAATAAAAACGAAGACACTGAATACTGATTGGTGGCTAGATAAACGCCTGGCTGCTCTAGCCACAGAGTAACCGGTATCAGTAGCTAGAGCCAGTCCAAATAAAAAAATTGAACTTATCCTTTATCCTGATCTCTTATGTACCATGTTTGTTATAATCTGGTAGTTCAGTATTGGTAATCCAATTCATTCATTTATTCATTTTATTACATGAAGTATTTTCGATTATTATTGATAATTTAACGTTAATATTTACCTTATTCATAATTCTATTGCGATCAATTGTAACCTCTCTCTGCATCCACCCACGGAAACACTACGAAACTTTCCTTTCTTATCCTTCTCTCTCATTAAAGTACCTTTCTTTTATATCCTATTGTTTACTCTGTCATGGCTTCCCACTCACTTCTCTTCCTCTTATTAAACTGACCATATCTTCTCTCCCTTTTCTCTTTGTACTCCCTTAGTGAACTCTCAAGCTTCCTCGTTGGACTTCTTTTCTTCCCCTCTGTTCCAAGTCATTCAATAAATTTCTTAAAACCCTTTTCTAACCTCCTCCTACCTTTTTAAAAATCTACCTAACTCAAGATTATAGTAAAATACCTATGTTATGATATAAGGAATACTTTCATTTATTCAATACATAATAAAAAAGAAATAATCCATTTTCATCTTTAAAATCCCCTTTTTTGATAAACTGGACCGTAACAGATTTTTTTACAGTGTTTCTAATCTTGAATACAAAGAAATGAACCTTATCTTCGACCGTATTAATTTATTAATTCAAATTCCCATTTGAATGCAAATAGGACAAATTCCCACAGAATAAGGAATCAGATATCTTGAAAATCCAACTCCTGACACACGATTCCATTAATGACTAAGCTACAAGAAACAGTGACAAGAGCAAATCCAAATCAAACACTTAAACCTATCCCCTACACAGATCTCTTCTGCACTTTATTCATCTCTAACAGGTAGTTCAGTATCGGCTATCAAATCCATCTATTCATTTTATTAAAATCTTACAAAAAATGATTGATCCAGTTTCAAGTTTTTGTCATGGAAGATTAAAAAACCCACTGATATAAGTCATATATTGCATTGATCATGTTTTACTTTTTCCTTCAAAATGAAAAAAAAGGAATATCATCATCCAAAACAAAAGTAATGGTCAACCACCTCATGTCCATGGACGACATTTGCATAGGACAGGAAAGGACTTGAAATGTATTTGAAGAAAGAAAATTTATAGCGACAGAGGGAATCAGATTACCGGACAACAAAAAATGTGACTCGATGGAATCGGAGGAAATGAAAGAGGAAATGAAGAAAAAAGTCAACTTTACAAGAATAAGAAAAAATATTGGAGAATAAACTCAGTTGCACAAATCTAATAAAATAAATTAACATATGGGCAGTATTGGCAGTAAGAAACCCATGTATATTTTGTAGATGGCAAAAGATGAACTCCAATCAATGGACTGACAAACGAGGAATCTTATGACGTTGCACAAGGCCCTACGCCCCAGAGAGGTGGAGAGGAAAGAGGCAGCAGAAGACTCATCATCACAGAAGACCGAGTTCAGAAACCCAAGATGGGATTCAAAGCGACCGAAGCAAACAAAGAAGCAAAAGAAGGCAAAATCAAGGGAGCATCAAAGAAGACAAGAAGAATGGAAAATGGGATCAAAAACGGAATTCAAAAAGCAGATACATAATATTGCAGACGAGCAATCATACACACGGCTATGCGAAGGAAACTTCAAGAGAGGAACAGAATTCCTCCATCAAACAAGTGCACCAGGACAAATCATGTAGAGACAAGAATTGACAGAACCCAAACAAACAGCTAATTCTACTTTCGGGGAGAAAAATATGAAACAGTAACTGCAAAACCTGTGAACGTCGTAAACTAGCCAGGAAAGGAGTGGATGAGCAAGCACGATAGGGTAGCAACTGTCATACACTGGGAACTAAGCAAATGACTGGAATTACGCCATGCACACAAATGGTATCGGCACAAACCGGAAACAGTTCAGTAAAATAAATACTACAAATTATTCTGGGACTTACACATCTAAATGGACCATCACATCCAAGCGAGAAAACCAAACCGAATAGTCATGGACAAAAAAAAGATAACCTGTCACATAATAGACGTGGCTATGCCTGCCAATCACAAGGTGACAATGAAAGAGATTGAAATGACTGGAAAATACAGGGATCTAGAAAGGAAGTTGAAAAAAGTCGAACAAGAAGGTCATAGTAGTATCATTAATAGTAGGTGTACTCCCAACACTGCTAAATCATTGTAAACAAGATGGGATGAGATAGAGATAAGAGGAAAGATTGAAACTATGCTGACCACAGCACTACTGACTTTTGTACGAATATTGAGGAGATTACACGAAATATGAGACGAACACGATTCGTCAGCAATGGCCGAATAGCAATGTGAGAAAAAGCATGTGTAAGTTGAGCTGAGGGAGATTGAGACGGTACAAACCACAACGCTAAACTGATATATGAGGACAAAGAGAAGTGGGCTGGGGGACCTGGGAAGATATACTGTCACAGCCTTCAGAAGTGACCATCAGGCAACTTTTGTGAAACTGCAAACCACAGCACTGCTGCAGAGAGAGAGAGAGAGAGAGAGAGAGAGAGAGAGACAGAGAGACAGAGAGACAGAGACAGAGACAGAGCGATATATAGAGAGAGTTGAGTGGAAGGCTGGAGACTTGAGGAAAGTTGCTGTCACTCAGTCTTCAGCAGTGGTGAGGAAATACAGATAATAATAATAATAATAATAATAATAATAATAATAATAATAATAATTGTGGACACACTAGGAACTGTCCCAAAGACACTGAGGGTGAGACTGGAGGAGATCGGTATTAGGGGAAGGATTGAGACTGTACAGACCACAGCTCGACTCGGAACTGCACGGATACTGAGGAAAGTGCTAGAAATATAAGGACTGCAACGCTAACTGTCACCCAACAGAGGAAGGGAAATAAAAGCGGAAACTCAAATTGTAGCACTGATATGATAGACAAAAGAGAGAGGAGACGTTAGCTGGAGACCTGAGAAGACTTATTATCACTCAGCCTTCAGCGATGACCACTGGGCAACCGGTGTGAAACTGTAAATCGCAGTATTACTGCGACCTATGAGTACTAGGAGAGGAGCTGTCACTCAAACTCCAGCGGTTATCACCAGGCAACTGGTGTAAGATTGCAAATAATGATAATAATAATAATGATGATAATAATAATGATAATAATAATGATAATAATAATAGCTTAGAGTTCTTGGATGTGGCGCGATATAACAGGAAGAAATTATAGAGAAAATGAAAAAGAATTACTTGGGAAGATGACAAAAAATGGTGCTAAGCTTAATAGCAGAAATCCTGATGAAAGGAACGAACTCATGGGCAGTATTGGTTGTAAGATACACAAGTCCATTTTTGGGCGGAAGAGCTCCAATCAGTTGGCGAACAAGAAAACCTATGACGATGCACAAGGTTTTACACACCTGAAATGACACAGATAAACTGTATGTTAAGAGGACAAAGTGCATTAGAAGACTCATCAGCGTAGGAAACTGAGTCTAAAATGCCAAAACACGATCAGAAAAGTATGTGCAATCAAATACTGAAGACATTAAAGAAAGCTCTCGAAGCGATGGAACTAACAACAAGAATGTAACAAACGAAGGAGCAGCAAAGCAGAGAATAAGGAGAGAAAATGAGAACAGAAAAAATAAAAAGCACTGGGAATTCAAAATGAGATCATGGATATGGATATGCAAAGGAAATCTGAAAGGAGAAATAGAAATGCTCATCACAGCAGTCAAAAACAAACACATCCGAAGGAACTATGTCAAGGCAAAAATCGACAAAACCAAACCAAACATCAAACGCCGCCCATGTGGAAAAAGGGACGCGACAGTAAACCACGTGACCACTGAATGTAGTCAACAAGCAAAGAAAGAGGACAAAAGCAGACACGACAGGGTAGCAAGAGTGATAGATTAGAGACTGAGCAAATAACTGGGAATCAACCATGCAGCCAAATGGTATCAGCGCAAGTGGGTGACAGCCGTGGAAAATAGAAGCCATAAATTACTCTGGGACGTTGACAACAGAACTTACCATCCCATCCAAGCGAGAAGATCAGACCTTTTAGTCATGGACAAAGGGATAACGATTATGAAGGAGAAACACCAAATAATCTAAATTTTGTAAATGGTTTTTGGCCAATAATACTCCCCTAAATGCTGATTAAACAAACAATCTTTCTCAGAAATTATATGAAAATATTGGAATTAAAATAAATGACAAAACAATCCACTTATTTCCTATAGAAAATATTCAGATGTAAATTTTGGTAAATTCTAGATAGCCCTGCTTATTGTTTAGAGCTCGATATCAAAGTTAGATGGTTCAATGAAATGCTTCAAAAAACTAGACCTAATCTTAATATTCATGAACTTTTATATTTCTATCATGCTACACCCCCTTTCTCTTTGCTGCATGTATATCAGATCTGGGGGTCTTACCACTCACACGATACTGAAAAAAAATTGATACTCTTCAAAATACAGCAATACAAATTACAGCTCATAATGATATTACTATAAAGAACGATGATAGTTTTGATGATATCAAGAATAATAATGATTATGTAAAACAAAGTCATCAAAAGGCTCTTTGTTTTTGATTCTTCTGAATATTGGAAAAAGTAGAAGAAATTCTATTGAACACAAAGCAATATCTGCTTTGAAACACTTCAGAATTTTTTCAAAAAAAGTAGTTTTAATGGATATAAATATAAATAGCCTAAAATAACAAAAACAATCAAATGTTATTATTATAAATCGTATTTTTCAATTATTTTCTGTTCAATAAATGTTATATCCATTTTATTGACTGCCTTGTAAATATTATATTTATAATCATTGTCTGTTCTATAAATGTTATATTCATATTCAAAGTCTTTTCTAAAATTTTACATGATTTTTTATTTAATGAAAAAAAATTATAAGAAACTTAATATAAGTTTATAAAGGTTGGTATTGGTTGTAGGGTAATACGCTTAAATTGTACTCTCCCACCAATGTCGTATTTATTGAAAAAATCATAATTGATATGTTATTTTTTTGTGAAAAAAAGGTTTATTCTATTATATAATAAAATTGCAAATTATAAGTGTTCGATATTCTGTATATTTCAATGAATTGAAATGAAAGTGTTTCTAAACTCAAACTGCATTCCAACGACATACACAAGAATAACGCATTCTACAATGGAAACAAGATTAAAAATAACACGTATCTTTTGGTTCTGATAAAGTGTTGTTTTTTTTTTCATTCGTTATTTGTAGTTTTGATAGGGATCATTAACGTTTGAAGAGTGTTTCTGATGATTGAGCTTTTTGTTGTTTGTGATGTTAACACAACGTTCCAGTGAATTCATTTACCGCCTTTTCAGGTGCAATATCCCCCCAAAACTTTAAACACCACGTTGTTAGAACCAAAAGATATGACAAGTAATTTTGAATCCAGTTCACAGTGTGGAAAGCAACATGTCCATGTAAGATTTGAATTCTGTTGGAGTTCATGAATATTTTCATTTCATTTAATGACTGATAAAGACCTACAGAATATCGAAAGTATTTGAAATTTCATAATCTTTTAAAACAATCTTGTTTCATTTCTGCTTAATATCATCAAGCAAGGCGTTATCGATCAATAATGATCATAATAATAATAATAATAATAATGATAATAATAATGATAATAATATGAAATCTACGACCCCAGCTGTTAGCAGTGGTCTAACACACAGAGAGAGAGAGAGAGAGAGAGAGAGAGAGAGAGAGAGAGAGAGAGAGAGAGAGAGAGAGAGAGAGAAACAAAACAAAACCAAAAACCTATCACATATAATGGTGGAAGTATGAACCACAGCACTGCTGTGACAGGTAATGAAGAAATAGGCTGAAGACCCGAGAAGACTTACTGTCATTCAGCCTTAAGTGATATCCACTGGCCACTGGTGTGAAACTGTAAACTATGGCCTAAATCCCAGCTCATGCTCCACTACTGACTAACAGGAGGGGCACAGCCGTTATGGAGCAGCAGTTAGCTAGAACAAGAAGGGAAAATGGACCAAAGAGGACTACAGCTTTGTACTGTATTGCTACTTCAGAGTCAAATCGTCTGTGCAGTGCTATAGGGAATGCATGCTCGAAATATGGAGGGAAAATCCACCGTGCAGGTATCAAACCAGCTCTGAAAAACAAATAACTCACAGATATAAAACAACGAAAGATCTGCAATGAAATAAAAAAGAAGAAATTGGCTTAACCAAAGACAAACCTCCTCACACAACCAACATAGTAAACGACAAAATTGAAACAAACCCGAATGAAAAAAATCCCTGAAAAAAGGCATACACCGGATAAAGACGCTGACACCCCCAATGGAAGAAGAGAAAGCTCTCTACAACACAAGGAAAAATCCCAAGAATAAGAAGGAAAAACTTTACTGGGAAACAATATTAGAATGCCAGATCTCACAACTTCAGAGGGATGAGAAACTACTGAGAAATACACCATACATGAACAGACAACGTTTAAGACTATAGGACTAATACAAAACAAAAAGGTATCCCAGTGGCAGTGGAAGAAATACACCAGAGAGGACTTGCCAAAGAGGCCAGACTGAAGAGATATAGAAACCCACAGAACTGTACATTATAAAACATCAAGAAGTTTTACCTGGATCTGAACGTAGAAATAAATAGAACATAAAGCTGAATGCTACAGAGACAAAGAATTTCTGGAACAGCAAATGGGATTCATAGGTATTGGTTTGAGAAAGTCACCACACTACACGACAACTCCAATGTTATCCAAATAAAGGGAGGGACCCAGAATGGGTGACCAGAGGTAGAACCACCCTCATCCAAAAGGGCTATGAAAAACGGAACCAGACAAGCAATTATAGACTAATCACGTGCCTACCACTCATGTGGAAAATCCTGATTGGACAGATAGCGGAGAGAATATATACATATATATCCATTTTTTTTCTTCATTTCTTCCCGTTTTGATGCGTCACATTCAAGAACTCCCAGGTATTTGTATTGGTCTAGTGTGGTCAATACTCTAATCTTCTTGCCACTGCAAGCCTTCTTTTGTGCATTACCATTGGTGTACATTTTTCTATCCTGAACTCCCTCTCAACGTCATCACTGTATCCTTTCACTTTGTTGAACAACATTTCCATATTTTTCTAGAACTGTTCAGGCCCTCTAGACATAGTCTTCTAATATTTTCCTTATCTTCCTAAGGTATCTTCTTCTTATATAACAGTTCTAGAAAAATGTGTGCCAGTAAACAGTGAAGACATTGTATAGATCCCCCGATGAGGCGTCCCGAACAACAAAGAAATAGAAAACGATGGAGCAGCACAGCAAACAAGGAAAGAAAAATGTGAACAGAAGAAGCTATATAGAGAATTTAAAAGACAGATACAGGATGTTACAGACGAGAAATCATGGACATGGCTATGCAAAGGAAACCTGAGGAAAGAAACAGAATCACTCATCATTGCAACCAAAATCAAACGAATCAGGACAAACTATATCAAAACAAAAACAGCTAATGCCGCTGATTTGGATACAGGTGAGACTAGGAACCACATAACAAGTGAATGTAGTCAACTTGCCACGAAGGAGTATAAACACAGACATGAGAGAATAGCAGCAATGATACACTGGGAGCTAAGCAGATGAATGGGATTTGACCATGCAGAAAAATGGTACCAGGACGAACAAGAGGCAGCCCTGGAGAATGGAAATTACAAATAACTTTAGGATCTTAACACCTGAAGTGACGATCCCATTCGAGCGAAACGACCAGACCTGGTAATCGTGGACAAAAAGAGGAGAACCTGCCAAAATTAGATGCGTCCGAGCCTGCAGACCACATAGTAAATAAGAAAGAGGATGGAAAGCTGGGAAAATACCAGGATCTGGCCAGAGAGCTGAAGAAGGTGATGAACGTGAAAGTCAGGTGGTACCAGTAATAGTAGGTGCACTCGGAACCAATCCAAAGACGCTGAAGGAGAGATTGGAGGAGCTAAAGGTGAAAGGAAGAATTGAGACTGTGCAGACCACAGAGGAGAGATGAGATAGGATGTACAGAAAAAAAAAAAAACAAAAAAAAACCCAATGCAGACCACAAATGCTGGATGAGGTGTGACAGGTGTGGGAGATATGAGAAGAGGGCTAGAGACCTGAAGAGACTTGCTGTCATTTAGCCTCCAACTGTGACAAACAACTGGTGTGAAAATTAATAATAATAATAATAATAATAATAATAATAATAATAATAATAATAATAATAATGATGATGATGATGATGATAATAATAATAATAATAAGAAGAAGAAGAAGAAGAAGAAGGAGAAGAAGATGAAGAAGAAAATGAAGAAGAAGAAAAAGGAGAAGAGGGAAGAGGAGAAGAAAAAAGAATCGGCTGCAGATTCCCTGGATCTTCCATTTCTTATTGAAGGCTTTCCCGCTTTCTGTTTTCTTGTTCCTTACATCAGCACATCTCCCTGGATAAAAATGTTCTGCTCGCTGTAAAAGTTTTTTCTCCATCATAGCCATCAACTTTAACTTTCAAGGCCCCAATAATATTTTTAGTTCGTTTTTCTAGAAAGAAAAATGAGAGAAAAATCTTTCTCATCGTATTTTTACTATGGTCTTGTTTTTGATTCTTATCATACTTTCCTCCCCACTTGTCTTCATTTGTCACTTTATCATTGACCTTTCTTCATAATATTTTCTTTCACAAATTTCCTTCCTCGTTCCTTTTTCATTTGTTGTCTAGATTTTGCTTATTTCAATTTCACTGTTTATTTTCGTTCTCTTTTTTTATCCTATTTTCTATTTTTGTTGGGGTTTTTCTTTCATTGTCTTTTACACTATTTCTCTCTGATTCATTCATTTGGTTGGTCGTTGAAAATTAATCCTAACTGATTTTATTCCTACTATACGTCACCTTTAAAAAAAATGTAACTATTCACCTTCTCATTTCTCGTTAACTATTCTCCTCTCATTGTCCTGCCTTTTGCTCCTTTCTCACACTCCATGCAACTGTCTATGCTGTCTTTTTCTATTTCTAAAAACAAAAAAGAAGTATTTTTGAAGCGTAGTCAGGCAAGGGCAACCAAAAATATTAACATCATAACATCAATTGATAGTCTAGTCCGTTAACCATACCACTACAGCATGTGCTCTCTCTATTTACAAAAAATGTATACTTCACTTTTCGAAAGTTCGGATTGTGCAACTTTTTCTCAACGTGTTGCGCATATCCTCCTAATGGAAGATGTCCAAGATAATGCCCTATCAGCCACGAGGCAGGTCACTCCATATTTACTAAAGTTAGCTGTATATGACTAAGCAGGGGCAAATGGCAAGGAATAATGTTGCTCACATCTTCCAAGGCGGGAAAGGGATGCCCACCTGCCTTGAGAATCAACATTTGTAATGCTGGTAAGTCACCCGAGTTTGAACATCTAGCGCTAGGGGCAAATGACCAACCACCTCAGCCACGAGGAAGGTCACTATAGGTGATTGTTATTATTGCAACCCATTATCCATTTTCTTATCCCAAACAAAGATGTCTGAGTCACTTCGTTCGTCTCTCCTTTTCTTCTCAAATGGGTTTTCAACTAATTCACCATCCCCTCCTCCCAGCCAACCAACAAAACACCCCGACATTAACCAATAAACGGTTGTTGTGCTGACGCCACAGGCCATTACGAAATGTCAGAATATGGCGCTTGGTGCTACGTTACGGTGGAATTTCGTAGTTGGAGTTGACAAGATAAGTAAGTCCCAGCCGAGTTCGTTTGATAGGCAACGGGCGACTATGTAGTCCCCATCCACCCAGCTTGGTGTGACCCAACCCGACTGAGTACAAAAGGTGCATCGTCAACGGCTCTCTTTTGGAAATGAAGGTTTATTTGGGTAGGAGTATTAGCCTGTGTTATAGATCGATAATATTTACTGGTATTGCAGATTTTACAAGTATAATGGTATACTGTGTACCGTAGGACAGGAATATACTACATCTATCTTACAAATGAGGAGGCTTCTGGCTGGGTTTGAACACCGACTGCAAGTGATCAAGGCAACTTTGTCAGGCATCAGACAGATTTCGGTGGAACGATTGACACTCACAAACACATAAATGCATACCATTTTGAATTCACACTATAAAGAAATGGTAATGATAAAGAAAGAGTGACCATTACCACTGTTGTGAGCTTAATCCTCACTCGATTGTCCACACTCGTGGAGTTGCAACAGACAAATCCAAGGGCAGCAAGTACAGGACTCCAACGCTTTTTGGAAGTTTGCTTTACGTAATTTGTGCGAAAAAAAAGGTGAAATCGAAGAAGCCCTGAATGCTATAAATAAACTGTTCAGTCGAATAATTAACATTCAAAGATTTTTTTCGGGTAAATGAACTTGTTTATATTGTTTACATGATATTTCAGCCGATTCACCCTTCTGCTTTTTCTTGATGTAATATGTAATATCAGTGAAGAAAGCTATTCCTTTTTCTGGTCTTAATATCCGGCTGTGTAAAATGAAAACGCTATTAAACAGAATATTTAAACGCCAACAAGAACACTTTTAAATTGTACAGTATAGCCCGTTTCACCATTTCAACATGGATATGTTCTCAGTTCTTTCCATTGTTTAAAGTAATTTACCATAATTTCGAGTCGCGTTCGGAAATCCTCTGCCTGACAAACAAATATTTGATAATGGAGCTGAAACATGGAGCCTAACCAAAAGACAAACCCACAAACTGAGTAGCATGCAACATGCTCAGGAGAGAATCATACTCAACCTCACACGGAGAGATCACAAGACAGCACAATATATCAGAAAGAAAACTGGGGTCAGAGACATCATAGAATTCATTAGAAAACTCAAATGGCAATGGGCTGGTCATGTTGCACGAATGAAAGTCAATCGATGGATATCACAATTCACAACATGGATCCCCACAGACCATAGGAAAAATCGAGGCCGATAAAAAATAAGATGGAGAGTTGAACTAGACAAATTCAGAAAATACAGGCCCCGCGATGCTCATGATAGAGAAATGTGGTGGATCCTTGGGAAGGTGTATGTCCAACGATGGCCGTTAAAAGACTGACGATGATAATGATGATTAGTGCTCTATTTTCCCTGGTATTGTCGAACTCCTATTATTAAGATTTGCCTACATTTTCGCGGGTAACAACAACGACAGATGACGATGACCACACCAAAAACTATTGACATAATATTTGAATAACTGACAAATGACGTATGCAATGATGACGAATGCAATCCTATTCCTAAAGCCCAACTCAGGTCGGGGTTTTTTTTCCTGAATTTTGCAAATCCCATTTACAGGAATTACTGAAAAAGGAGTTGAAATGGAGCACATAATTTTGGGATAACATTGAATGGAGGAATGAATTCTGTTTTCTTTACCTTTTAAACTTTAATGAAGTGAGGAAGTTTGAACCTTGCACAGTCACGTTAGTCTACTCTAATATTTGTTTTAATACGCAGATAAAATATTTATAATATGCATGGACCATCAACTGTGATTAGTTATTTTGCATACTAACAAGATGCAAAATACAACTGAAAGCCCTTTTCCTACGTGGGTTTCAGTAAAGTGTTTGTATAACCATTGATTTTATTTGTGGGCATCAGGTTATACTTCAGACTCTCTTCTTTTAGATTAATGAAAGGTGCAGTATGTGGGATATATCCCTGGCCAATAAAAGCTACTTTTGATTCTACTTTTGTTTGAAAGAGGGAAGGCATACCGGATTCATTATTAAGCTCAGGTTAATCTGACACAACGCCACATTACCAAAAAGGATTGATCTCATGAATTGACAAATTGATCAGCGAGGAGAGCTTGCTCTCACGCTGTTGTAAATCCTTTTTCTCTTCACAAATCTTTGCTCAGCCTGTCACAGTGTCACAGTAGTGGGGAACACGGAAAAAATGAACTCACTGGCCCTGGTAGCATGCTGACCTCTGATTACAGCAGGCACCCTTATTTGTTCAACTAAGCTCAGTCTGAGATACAGCGGTGAAGCAACTAGTGAGGTGCAATGCGGTGCACTGACGAATCGGTCTGTCAATTGACTCTGCAAACTATTGCGTTACTGATTGCCTCATTACTAAAAAAGAATAGGGCTGCAATAGCAGCGGTCTCTTCTTATTAACTAAGCTTGCCTTAATCTGCAATAGACCACAGCAATATATGTATATATAATCATACACACACACACACACACACACACACACACACAAACATATATATATGAAGAAATGGATGTATAATCCAACAGAAATAATCATAAGCCCGTTATATTACATTGCAACTCTATTTCAAATAAGCTCCTGTTATTACGCAGTGAATATATCATTTTATCCCATACAGCACAAACTAGTATGAATAATTAAAGAAAAAGCAACTGCTTAAGGTATGAGAGACACAACAAGCGGCTTCTTATCGGTTGCAGGTTCGCTGTCTAAGCCAAATGATACTGTACCCTGTAATAAAGGGGGATCATATCAAATAAAGCTTCAAAGTAATATAACGCACTTGCACACACACACACACACACACTCACACACACGTGTATATATATATATATATATATATATATATATATATATATAATGGGGATCGGATTCACAGTCCGAGCAAATTGGTTTGCGAGGCTAGCTTGCTTAATCATAGCTCGACAGACAACAGCATCAGTTATTCATTAAGTTTACAATGGCCCAGTGCAGGGTCACTTCAGTGAGGCACTCAGTGCCGATTGAAATCCTTGAACCCACAAATTGCTTTGCGAGACTAGCTTGATACCCATCTGGCAAAGAGGTCTAAGCAATCTCAGTCGTAGACAAATACATTGTTATTTCCCACAAATTCTTTTCCGATAGTTGTTGATTATTTTCAAGTTGCCAATTTATTTCTTTTTTACTGGCACTCTACAGTAGATATTTAATTCACTTCATCAATGATGGCTCAAAGCCACGTTCAAGGAGCAATCCGTATACTATCAATCGCTCTTGGGCAGGTGCTCTGGCATGCTGGAGATTTTGAGAACCCCAGCAAAACCACGGTACATACTCGCTTCCCCATAATTCATTAGGCTGTTTTGATATAAATGTCATTTTGGAAATGCAAGTAATGGAAAACTAGCAACCGTTACTGTAAATCATGACTTAATCAAAGTATGCACCAATGATTTCCTTTGCAGCTGTCAGGTTATGAAAACATCGCTGAAAAAGTTTTTCGAGCACTTGAAGATAATCAATATGGGAAAGGTATGGGGAATGCAATGGAGGAGTAATAAAAAAAAAGCAAAAAAAACAAAAAAAAACCAGCAAAAAACAAAACAAAAAAACCCCCAAAAAACAATAATTCTTCGTTCGTCCAATTTCCGGAGCAGCACTAAGTTACTCATATTCAACTTCTGAACGTCGTCGTATTTTAAAGCGGCATTATTTAAAGACAACCTGCTATTTCTAGGAACGTGGAAAAAATACAGAAAAGTGGAATCATAATATTAAAAAACAAAAACAAAAACAAATGACTTTTAATTAAGGTTGTTGGAATCTACAAGTCTTATGTACTGGACGAGTTTTCCAAAAAGTAGTGAATTATTAAAAGTCACACCGGAAGAAATTAATTTGCAGCTGGATGTTTCGTTCCGAAATGAATGAACATACGACTCTTGATTAAACCCAACCGTATTATGTGATTTTCTCGTCGGGGAACAATGAAAATTTAAAGGTAAAGTAAAATTAAGAGAGACAGAGAAATGTCCAAGTATGAGAAGAGGAAAAATAGATGAAAAAAATTGATATGTGGGTTTATGAAATATAGTTTTAAACGATTTGAAATTATAGGACATTTATTTGAAAGATCGAAAAGATCGTAGCGCTGAAGTGCATAGACAATTACTTGTGGCAAAAGCACGAATCTCTCTCTGTAAATAGTAAAGAGCAAAAGAACATCTCACCATTTTACTTTCTGTCGGCCACAACTTCGCATATGATCTTTGGAGATTCACGTTGTAATGTCCAGCGGTTGTTTGACATTCTTGCAACATGCCCAGCCCATTGCCATTTGGGTGTTCTTACTGTTTCTATGATATCCCTGACTCCTATTTTTTCTCTCATATACCGTACTGTTTTAGAATCTCTCCATGTGAGGTTGAGCTTGATTCTCTCATGTGCATGTTGCATGGTTCTCAGTTTGAGGGTCAATCTTTTCAAACCGAATGGACAATTCCTGGAAACTGTGTAGGAAGTCTTCAACCGATACTGCCCCCAATCGGTTCCCAACCGCATGTTGGACTTTCTCAACAGATCACGAAATGTGACTACAGATTTTACTTTTGATTGGGAAAGAAATGACCCAGACTTCCTCAAAGATGTTATGACAGGCAACAAATCAGATTTTTGAGCACGACCCGGAAAGGCATAGAAGCACATCATATTGCCTTCTTGCATCCGAATTCCTTAATTTTTACCGGAGCTCGAACACCGACCATCAGCGCTGATGATGAATATCCAGGTGCCTCACTCGAGCAGGCCTTTGAAATCTGTAGTAATACAAGAATCTATTTGTGCTTTTAAAGTTGCTTTTTCGCATATACATTTTATTGAGCCGATTTAGAATATATTTGAAGATTATTCTACTCAAGCAACATTATACATGCAATATTTGCGCATACACACAAAGAAACAACAACACACATACACAGCCACACACACACACACACACACACACACACACACACACACATATATATACTTCTAAGTAACGTTGTCTGTGAGAGCATATAATCGAACACAGACATAATAAGTAAAAAGGAACGTTTTCCGGTACACTTTGCAGAAAACACTTCAAATCCTTTATTCACGCACAAAAGAAATGAAATGATGCCCCCTTTTAACGTTCAATGTATTTGTGTTGAATCTTGTTATAAATCAAAGAAAACAAAATTCTGGAAAAAATGTCGTCGATTTAAACATGAGCCGTTTTAGCAGGTCTAAAATAAATCTTTTGCAGCGTTAAGTGTGAAATAATGGAGTAAAAAGTCATAGTAATCGCCGAAAGATTGCTTCAAAATCGATGCCTTGACCTTTACAAATAGACGCTTCTTTGTTGCACGCAATAAGCCAAGAAGAAAAAAAAAGAGAAAATAGTGTCGAAGAAGAAAAAGAAAGATAAAATAGCAAAATGAATTAATCAAATTTATGAATCGAAAAATAGACTGGTATGCGTGAGAGAAGATCTTCTGCGTTGTTTTGTGTCTTTCAAATGCACCAATGAATTTCTTCTACGTTACGACTCATGTCTCTATTTATACATGTTTTCGATTATGGAGTAACTGTGACTGTGCAAGCTTAGCACTATATATATATATATATATATATATATATATATATATATATATATATATATATAAAAGCTTGACATAATGTGTGTGTGTGTACGTGTGTGTGTGTGTTTGTGTGTGCGTGTGTATTTATATTGAATCAATGTATTCCATGATTTTTCTTTGGACAGTAAAAAGGATTTTACACGTGAATATGAAATACACAGATAAAAGCTGGATCAGCTCGTGATTGCTCCATGGCATCGAATCCAGTGCAATGAACTCTGTTTGTGAAATTTAATAAACTGCTTATATTTTCCAGGCTCAACCATGTTGAAAGGGGTTAATCATTGATCCAAATGACACAAAACTCTCACAGAGAATCAAGACCAAGAAGAAATAACGCCACTGGGATTATTAAAGCAAGGTGAAAATAATCAAGTCGCACGTGTTTGGAGAATATAAGAGTAGCAATTGTACCCTTAAACACTGGAGTGCAGGGAACGACTTTAAAGATCATTGGAAATCGATTAGAAAAATGAGAGACCTAAACAAAAAAATTGGAAAAAAAATCAGGTCATAAAACTGGCAGCGCAAATACCGGGATGATTGCAGGAATACTGAGAATTTTCACTATCCCTTCATATCCCTCCAAAGTATGAGATAAGACGGTCGTCCAACATTTTGATCCGAGGCAGGAGTGACAGAAAGCGAAACCTTAATCCTAGTCTTTGCACACAGATGGTTCGATCTGAAACTGAATTGTCGATCCATATTCAAATAGTCTCATCATTTGAACAGGTATTATGCCAATGCTCTTTTAAAAATATCATCTGCACAATTCATATTCGAAAAATTAGTTGATTAAACTGACTTGGCTTTGAGCCATGCTTTTAGCAATTGCACTTATAATTAGTCGTTTCAATACAAATAATTCTCATTGCAAGTAAATCAATAAAAGATGTCGGTAATAGTTTGCGAGAAATTAAGTTATATTTTTTGTTAAATACGTTTAAATATTGTAGACAATATATCGTTCCATTAACTTGAAAAATTGTTCCAATATTTTAAGTGGTTGAAAATCTTAGCGCTAAAATTATGCTATGCTGACGCCTTATCAACTACTTTATTTGTTAATTAAAATATTTCACTTTACGCCTTAGCATCTGATATTATATCTGTTCATTAACGTGATTCATCTTAAAAGTCGGTCACAATATACAGGATGTTGTATGGCACTTGTCATTCTATATGACAGGAATCTCGGGTTTCTGAACCGAGTCAAATCTCACAGCATCTCATCTTACCGATTTCATTCAAGCAAGTGTACTCTCGTTTTTGCTCGTCTGCTCTGCTCATTCCAGGTCGACGTAGACAAAGAAAGATGTAAAGGCTGTACGCATCAAAAGATACGATTACCCAGGAAGTATGGTAATCAATAAACGAGGTGTAATTCTGTAACGAAGTTACCAAGTGAGTGTGTTGAAACTCAGGTGAGCGTCCCGGAGAAAGCATGCTGAAAGAAACATTAATGAAAGTAAAACTGATAGTTCTATATAATTTGCTACCAAGTCACGTAATGTACATTTCGATTTGAGATTGTGAAATCTTGTTTTAAACAAACAATTATTAGATTTCAATGAAAACTTAAGCCATCAAGCACAACAAAGGACCTTTTATCATCATTGACTGAAATTACGACAAAAGTATTTCATTGACACAGCATAAAAATCACTAAAACCGTGGTTCTCTGTGCAAACTTTTCTCATTAATGATAATGATAACTGGATCAGTTATTTCAAATGATGTTCATGTTTGCTTCGCACTAATGACCTCAGGAGAGACATGAACCCACGTTCCCCTGCGTTCTGCCCGACCATCATGTATCATTATAAAAGTATCTCATTGCTGGAATGAAACTATGGTAGAGAGAGTAAGGAGTTATCTAACGAACACTTAAGCAAATCCTATCCTGCAAAACATTCTTATCTAACCAGGCAGTAACACCGAAAGACAGTTACCACAACAATTAAGCAAGCAACCATATCTAGTCATTGTAAGTAGATATAAAAATATCTGGGTCTTTCTTGTTATCCCCCTCCATGAAAGCTAACGTCTAAAATTTTTAAGTACCAAAGCCTAAACAATGATTAAGATGCATTTTTTCTTTCTCGTCGACAAAGATATAATGCTGGTTCTTTAGGGAAATCATGAAATATAATCAACACATAAATTCCACTGGTTATTAGGATTTTGAAGCGATGGGGAATAGCGAAAAAGTTCCGAAATGCTATACTGTCTATCACTATTTTTTCTACTCTCAAACTTTACAGCATTAGCCTTTTCTGTGGACAAAACTCCAAAAATCTGACTTATTGAATAATTTGGATCCTAACTCAAGATATATACAAGAAAGGAGAAAGGATGGAGTGTTTTGATTCTTCAAGATCGAATTTGTGTTAAAATTAGACTTCTAACTATGCCCCTTACTTTGGATTTATGGACGATAGCTTTTCGTGTATATTATAATGATACATGATGGCCGTGCCAACAAATGAAAACGTCTGAGAGATAGTAAGTATCACCGTTGCATCAGTTCATAGATTGAAACAATACTCTCAATGAATTATAATCCTCTTCTTCTGACTTTTGTTTCAGAGTTGTTGATCAAATACAAATTTTGCTAAGTTCGACTCGTTTAATGATTGTTATTAAATAGCGTGGATGGGAAATGTAAATCTCAGTATTTAGACAAGAATACACTAACACAAGGACGTATCCTTTCATGTTTTTGCCAGAGAAAGTTCCCACAGAGAAAATACTGACACATTCTTACTCATCTTAAATACACAGGTAAGAATAAAACTTTAATGGGAACGAGAGTAGGGAAGTACAGACAAATGTATCACTATGCAGATAGGTACACCCTTACGAAAGTTTACTTTACACCACTTTCTCGCTCTCATGAAAACAATCGGAAAGGAATATTGACTTTCAGCATTTATTTTGAATCGAACCACTATAGTTTTTATCTGTTTGGTGGTGATGTGACTTACGTTTTCATAAAAAGTGAGCATTTGAAAATCGAAACAAGAAAAGCGTATCGTACTTGAAAATTGTAATTGAATTTAATACTTAATAATCGAAACCTCTCTCTCCTAATCTACATCGCACACCACTCCAACCTTCGATGACTCAGCCTAACATGCCATCATCACCATCATCAGGAACGCTCAAGAATATTTCTCAGATAAATTAATGGTGATTGCTTCTCCTCTCTTTATTTTGGCTTACAAAATATTTGGTAAGGACACTCTACATTTGGATAGCGAAATCTGTAATAATAATTTATAATAATGAGAAGCGCTTCACCATTGTGAAATATTTAGGAAGATAATCAGAAACCGTTTTCATTGAAATGAACGTGATACCTGCTGGGTGCCTCACAGTTGGGGCTTTATATCGAAGTAATTCAAGTTTGCACATGTCGATTTGACGAGGTTCATACTATCTGGCTAGTTCAAGTACACAATTGATTTGTGTTTCGAGTTATCCTGCTTCTCATTTTCGAGCATTCAAAAAGAACATATTTTATGTAATGGATTATGGGATTAATATATCATTCCACTTGATATCATTTCTTTTTCTGTTACTGGAATACCATAACCCCAAAATATGTGCTCACTTTACTGATACTATTTGCATTTCATCTCTCCAATTACGACTAATAAGTGTATACGTATCATTCCGTTTGCACGTATATTCTCAGATGAGATGGTTTAGGTTCAATAGAATAAATGGGGTATTATGGTGATTGAGGAAGAATGTAAGCAATTGTCAGTTTTATTCGTGTAGGGAATAATAGTGGGTGACATCAAAAGTTAGGTAGTTATTTAAGACCAGTCTTTACTCTAACCCTTTTCTTCAGTCCTTGTGCCACATCATAATGTTCCTTCTAGAGTAATTATCACCAAAAGTGAATTCCCTCTAGACTAACAGATTGTTCACTTGGCTAAATAGTAGAATGGTTCGGCCGAAACGTTGTAGTAGCAAAGAAAGATAAATTGGCAAAATTCTTCGAGTTTCATTCACCGACCAACCCTATGAATAATAATGATTCTTCTCAAAATTACTGAATGTACCAATTAGAATAAGGCTTTACCTATGGCTTGTTTACTAAACGTTTATAGTACAAGGAAGAGATTCTTAAGTTCTTCCGACACTTTAATGAATGCCTAAACAAATGCAAAAACAGCCCCTTTCACTCTTCATTCTGGAAAAAAATGAATAAATAACACAACAGAGAGTAAAAAGTGCATCACGGTGAAGAATTACGCGACTTTATCTACACGTTTAACACTGTTCTCCGTCTGGCAAAATATTCCTGTCTTTTTCTCTCTCTCTAATTTGATATATGGGGCACTATTAGAAGTCGAATTTATCATTCCATTATTTCTGTCGCAATCTCTCGCTCTCTTTCCACCTTTTTTTCTCTCCTGCCACCACGTTCTTTCATTCATCGCCACATGACCTGTTTTTCTTTTCTTTTTTTTTTCTTTTGTTCTAAATATGAAGAATAATGGATACTTCACAATTCGACGAATTCATCATTTCTGGGCGTGCCCCTCCCTGGGCAATCCTCTATGCTTTGCGAAGGATTCATATCTGACTTTTTATTATTATTATGATTATTATTTGCTGCTATTCTTGCCTTAGACTGTTTTTATTTCTTTTCTTTTTTTTTTCTTAGGATTTCTGGCACTTCGTTCTGTTTACAATTGTTGTATGTTGCTTTTCATTTTCAACTTCACATTTATGTTTAGTCGAACATATTTTTTAGCGAATGTTTCTGAGTTGGGTAAAGGTTTTTTCGTTTACATTAGTATTACAGCCTTCTCATTTTTATTCTTATTATTTACCCATCTTCTGCTCCAACTAACCCTCCCTTAATCTTCTTCTCTCTTTCTTTTTCTCTTCCTTTTCATATTCTTTGTCCTTCTCTTTCTCCCATTTTTTTCATGAAATATTAGACTTTCATGACTATAAGAAAGAAATTTTTTCATTTCTTGTCTAGCATTTGCTTCAATACACAATTTCTTCTTTTTCTTTCTTCTCTTTTTATCTCTTTCATTCCTCCTTGTTTATCTTGATTTTCCTCATTTTTCTATCCAATTTTCTCTCTCTCTCTCCCTCTCTCTCCCCCCTCTCTCTCTCTCTCTTTTGCGATCTCTAGTCTTTTTTCTTAATAAGCTACACTTTTTTCATTCGGCCACTTCTTCTTAAAACTTCATCTCACTTCATCCTATACCGTCTTTCTTTTTCTCTCGGCTATCTTTACCCTAGTTCATTTTTCTAGCGTTATTGCTTCTTTTTCTTTCTTTTCACTTCTTTTTCCTTCTTTCTCTTGTCTATTCTCTATTTCTTTTCTTCATAATTTCTCTTCCTCCTTTTTTGCCTCCTTCCTTATTTTCCTCTTGTGTTTTATCGTTTACCTTATTCTTTGCTTCTCCCACATTTTTTTCCCATTCCTTCGTTTTCTTTTTTTTTTCTTATTGCCCGTTCACAATTTTTTCTACCCTGTCCTCCTTTTTTTTTCTCCTTTTTAAAACCCATTAACTTCTTAGCAAGGATGCCCATAGCGTGGCAGAATAAGATATAGGACGATGGGACAGAGGGTGGTTGAGCTGGTAGGTCAAACACACTGTATATCGTTTCCCCTGGAACCAAGCAAAACAATTAAATTCCACATAGATTTTTCCTTCACTTTTCATCCTCAACATTTTATGCTATAGTTTATGGTGAGACCGTGTTAAGGTGCATGCCTGACTTGCAGAAGCATCTTGTACCTTCGCAGAAGAACTGTTAGAAAAAAAGACTAAAAAGAGAAAAATATTGAACAAAATCACAAATAAATACTAACAACACATTAAAAAAACATTTATGTTCATAAAAAGTGCTGAACCGGAAGTAGAGTTGGAAGCGGCGTTTTGCCTGTGAAAAGATGCCCATTTTTCTTCACCTTATTCTTTCTGTCTCTGTCGCTATTTTTCATCGGTTGTTAACGTTTTTTTAATCTTCAAATCAATTCTACATTGGTTCCTTGATATTTCTCCTCCCATTCCTCTGACATTTAATAATCTTTATATTTTTTCTTTCCCTTTATCGATTCTTCTCGTTATTACTCCCTCAATCTTTCGCTCGAAAGTGTCTTTCCCTCATTTTCTCCAATTTCTTTTTCCATCTGACGTTTCATGCATACACTGCCTTTATTTCTTCTTTCACTTTATATTCATATCCATTTTTCTTTTACCTAGCGTAGTGTGAAAGTGTACAGGATAGTATTACAGACCAATTCGCAAGAGAAATATTTTTTTATTTTTTCCTTTTTTATCTTCTCTTTCAATTATATATATATATATATATATATATATATATATATATATATATATATATATATATATATATATATATATATATATGTATGTATACACACACACACACACACACACATATATATATGTATTTATGTATGTATGTATGTACCTCAGTATGTGCCTATCAATCTGTTTGATCTTAGCGTTGGTATAAGATCAAAATAATACCAGCACCAAATGATGTTCGCATTTACTATTGCAATAGTCTGTGAGATTATTTTGTTACCTCCTTTTATGATCAGCAAGCAACTATATACAATTTTTATAGATACATTTTTTCTAAAATATTTTAATAAAATACCCACAGTCAAAAAGAATCCTCTACTTATCCACACGTGCACAAACCCACTCATGCACACACACTTATATATACATACACACACACACAACTACGATTTGTATTAGAAAAGATGACCTGAAGAATTTTTTCTCTTTACGAATGATTTCATCTGTGTTCAGTAAATAATATTAACTAACTAAATGGTCATAAAAAACGTTTATGAAATTTCCTTTGTTATTTTCTTCATCTCTATCCGATATCTCGTTCCTCTCAATGAGTCATCCATTAATCGTTTCCTCTCTTTCATCTTACCATAATTGATCCCATTTGGATTGACACAGGGTTACGAACCGGTAGACAACCATTATTTGGACTGGAACTACACAAAAATTTGTTTGGAGAATAATACATGAAAATAGACTCTTTCAAATGAAATTCTCAACTTTCCTTGTCGGCTTTCTGATCTACTCCAATTTTCTCTTTGCTACCTAACTCCTTAAGAGCGTGAGAATTGGGTAAAATCCACTGAAATGGGTTCCCTGAAAAAAGTACTACAACCAGGAGCCAACATGAACTAACCTGATTAAGCTCAGGTTTGACAGATTTGCCCACGACTGAAAGCCTGGAAATAATTCCAATGCAAGCAAATATCCTTTACGTCATTCAGAGTTTGATTCTTGAGAAAAGATATACAGCAACAATCTTTCATACTGTAACATATTCAACAAAGATGTATGACAAGATAGAGTCACGGCTGGCATTATCTAATGATACTTATTTCATGTTAAGTAACATGGTGTTATTAAAGAAAAACAAGGCATCGATAAATTACGTGGCCAACTGAGGACCCATCGTCAAGCTCTGATGTGGAGTTTCCCAAGGCATTAAGATAAAAAAAATGACTGGTAAAGAAATCATGCCAACGGTCACGCCCAGGTTTACTTTTCATACTTTTCGACACAGCAACCAACAAAGATCAAAATTATCTGACAATTTGAAATATGAAAGCTCTGTCCTTAATTTGACCTCTCTTTCCATCCTTCGGATAAAACATATCAATCACAGAACAGCAAGTTGTACAGCTTCTTCCTAATATTACTGCTGCCACCGTGACAGAAGATCACTGGACAATACGACAAGGGTTTAGTAGCATTGTCACGTACCTGATACGAGAATAACGAGATGTATTTATTCATTACAAATTGACACAAAAGAATCCACTGACAAGCCTGCTTATATTACAATTGGTTCCACACTTAAAAATCGCCATTACAGAATTAATATCATAATCAATTACTTATTCGTCTTATTCCGTTGTAAAGAACTGTGATTAGCAGGAAAGTAGACCCTCTTGGACGGACAATTTTTCTCCATTAATAATTGAAGTAACTACTTGAAAACCATTGGCACATAAGGATTGAAGATTACCTTATTCTGCATGTTGAGACATTGTTACGACATGGCGCTAACTAAACATACAAAAATTGGGTCCTTATGAAATGGACTGAAATTTATTTTAGAAAAACAACACGAAGAAGCTAGTTGTTTATGACAATGTTACCAGCAGTCCTCACTCATGATATAAAAAGAGAAAATATTGCAAATACATTTCTCTGTCCAGTGCAATGAAAGTAGACAAACCAAGAAAATTGAAAGTTACTAAATTGTTTGTTTTTTTTCCGAACTAACTTGTTGGTAGACAGTAAACAACGACCGTATCCTTTTTAAATATTTACTCCCCATTATTTCTTCAAATTATTTTCTTCCTTAAATAAGTTTTCTGTGGGGGAGGGGAGTTCAATTTACAACGTAAGTTTATGCAAAATTTGTCCCTTAGTTTGTGTCCAGCTGAATCCACACTTAAAAAATCAGACTTTTTTTCGTAATCACTGCCAAAGAAAGGGTGAGAGAAGTTACTTATTCATGAATCACCCTTTTTTCCAATTTTTGAATTGATCATCCCCAACACGGCATGCTACCAGAAGATGTTGGTCACGTGACGGTTTCAGTTGAGTGACCAACTACACCTGTCTGTATTACGGATAGTATCTATCAGACAAATACGTCAAAACTTTTATTTACTCTTTTGATTACATACGAGAAAGAATCAATAAGTTCGCAACCTTACACCTCAATATTTTCTATTGCTAAAACGTATTGGTAAGATTTTGCCTGTGAATATGTTTTCACATCTATTTGTCCAAAGTACTGAAGACTCGAAATAATGACGTATTACTCCACTTCTCTGATTGAGTTGAGCACGAAATGACATTGGACTCAGCTTTACATTTTGTTTGTCAGTTGGGTTTATTCTCTTGTCTGAAGATGTTTGAAAAGGAATCGACGATTGAAGAACACTCGACTGCTTTATTTACTCGCGTTTGTTTGTCGTCGTTGAAACATCCTTGCAAAAGAAGTTACATCTTTTGAGATATTTGAAAGAGAGACACGTCTGATCAGTCATTCAATAGAAACCGTCATGTGACCAACGTCTTTTGGCAGCACGCTATGTTAGGGATATTAATAAGAAAAATGTAAAAAAAAAGGTGGGGTGATCAATGAATGAGTTGCTTCTCCCGCGTTTTGTTTAGCCGGGGTCATTGAGCGATTTTGAATTCGAAAAAAATGCTTGAATACTGCTGGACACAAACTAAATGATCAGCTTAGCACAAACCTAGCTTGTAAATTCAGCCCCCAGTAAAACTTATTTCAATAAAAAGAAATTCTTCCAGAAATAATAAGGAGTACATATTGAAATGATTAGATTATACGCGTGATATGTACATAACCAACAGACTAATTTGAAAACTGGAATACGTATGTTAATAGATCTGGTTGACCTTCTCTGGTAGTTATGAAGGAAAGTTTTAAACGAATTAAGAGTAAGTGAAGAGGAAAAAATATGCATCAGGTGGATGAAAAGATCAGAAGAAAGAGTCGAATTTGTTTGAGGAGATTAAACAGATTGCAGTGATATTATGGTTAGGAAGCAAGCCGAGTAGACTGTTACCCCTGGAATGAGTTTGCTCTTCCCTAGGTGCCCACTGTTATGATCAGTCATGGTTATTGGACAACAAGAGGTTCCTTGTCTTTGTTAAATGGTTAAGCGAGCAATCTCAACAAACCATTCAACTCTAGTGAGTTTGATCCCCAGAGCCCAGTACTTGTCGCTTTGGGTCAGATTAAGCTTAACCTAATCAATATCAAGGAGCAGATCAGCGTGGTGTGAAGATTAGCAATCTAGCCCAACACATCATTACTCCCGTGCTGAATTTGATCTATACTTGAGGTCCCACACTTGTCTTTTACCAGACTAAACCAAGCTTGGTTAATATTTCAAGAATTACCTATTGAAAATGCACAATAAAGAATGCATGAGATGGGAAAGGGTTATAATTCAGAAGAAAGAAAATACATCTTTGGTGAGACAATGGAATAAATTTGGAGATACATGAAGAAAAGAGACAATTTCATAAGAAAAACTTGGAAAAGGGGATTGATTTTAAGGAACACCGGTTGTTTTAGTAGCCACTTGAAATCCCAAGTTAGAAAGAAAGTAGGATGGCAATGACCCGCCAGTGTTTATGAGCTTTTGAGATCCTAGTCCCTACTAATGCAGCTATTTCAACCACCTAAGGGGCTAAACACTGCTACAAAGAAAGTATTTTCTAGATTATCCAAATAGAAACTTGAAAAAGAAAAAGAAATCCCGACGAAAAGAACTTGAATGATCTTAAAGCAGAAATAAATGAGATTCAATTTATTTGCATGCTTTCACTTTTTTCTCAGCTGTTACTGAGTTTATGTAAATATCTCTGCGATTGACTCACGTGCTGTTGAGAGTACATTTTCAAATTCACTTGGCCAGGTGTCACCGAGAAAATCTGACATGGTCACATTGATGTGGCTAACACGTTGGTCCTAAGATTAACTCTTAAGGCATCTGCATTACATGGTCACTAAACGTTTGGCAAACATCAGATCCTGTTTTTCAATTACCGTATTTGATGACATATGAAACTGTGCCCTTCGTTTCAGCAAGGTAATATTTGAAAAAAGGCATATCCTGGATTTTTCTCATTCACCACTCTTTTTCTTTCAACTCCTCTTCAAGTTCTGACTAATGTAGAACTTAACGATGAAAACTGTGATCACTTTTTAGACCATTTTTGGAAAGAAAAGTGATATTTTATGACGACAAATAAAATACATTTTTGGGAAAAGTTGCAGATCTAAAACAACATTTATGTAAAATTGTTTTCGAACCGTCGTTCTAATTTTGTTTCGGACATAAGGTTTCGGCCGTTGTTCCCTACGATCTTCTTTGGGTGGGTGTCTTACGAGGTGATATTTCAGAAAGCTGAGACAGGATGGGGTAGGGGGTCATCGTCATTACAGCCTGACGAAGGAATGTCTCCATTGCGAGTTAACGTGTCGACTGAAAGAGAAGACAATACCAACGGAGATCATAAATTTTGTTTCGACCATCTGGGAGCAGCTGATGAGATATCGTACGAAAAATGTATTTTACTTCTTTTTTTTTTTTACTATGACAGTAAATTGGATAGTAATACAAGACGTTCTGTTGATGGTGATGAAGGCAGAGGAAGGAAAGATTGTCCTCGGAAGGCTGATAAGATATATTTCTTTGTGTTTCAGTCTTCTTACTCGGACTGTGAATCGGATAATGATTCAAGCAAATTCATAGATGTTTGGGTGGAAGCAATCATTGTCCTAGCGTGGTTGACGATATATTTTGATATCAAAGCCTACAGAATTATGCCGGTCCCAAGTGGTTTACAGAGTTAGCATCATAGTATGAATGAATCTTTGAATGATTGGGTTGGCATAACAGTTATCAACACGGAACACAGCTCGTCGAATCGAGTTCGAATTCTAGCTGTTTATGTCCACTTAGTTGAAAGGAAAGCACAAAGCCGATTTTTTTGCACGTACTGTTGCCAGATACCTTGACTGAATATCTTGTACTTGCATGCAAACATGTTTGACAAAGAAAATGTGGGGCAGGTGAACCCTGTGACAAAACGCTTACCCGTAACCACCTTAACTTCCAAGAAGTAGTAAATTACCCAATTGTCAAACTTGATGTGTGTCCTGATATACAAGAACATATATATATATATATATATATATATATATATATATATATATATATATATATATATATGCATGTACTAAATTTCAAATGGTGTTACTTTTGAGGGAGAGAGTCTATGGATACTGAAAGATACCCCTCCCCCAAAATCATAATGTTTCTCGTGTAAGTAACTAGCTGATCCCCTTGAAAAAGTCACTATATATATATATATATATATATATATATATATATATATATATATATAATATAATAAAATTCATAGATAGATAGATAGATATAGATAGATATGTATGTATATATATATGTGTGTGTGTGTGTGTGTGTATGTCAATACAGTGTATAGAGTAGATCATGAGAGGTGAAATGTACTTTTTTTAGCCCATAATAAAAGTAAATGCATCACATTTATCTTTGACAGACTATTATTATCTCTTATAGACGAAGCCATATTGCTTTTATTAATTCATGATTTATTTTTTTTACTCTTGACACTTTGTCGGGTCCACACCTATCTTTGTGGCTCATTTTGGTTACACTCTATACAATCAAATTGTCTTGATATCTGGATAGACTTGTAAAAATGGACCGAATAAAAAATGTATAAAAAGCACGAAAACACTTTGTCTGTCGCTCTCCCCTTCGAATAAGATTTATTATTATTCTAATCTCCGTTTTATGGCATAATTCATTGAAATTTGAATTATGATAATCATTGCAGGCAAATACCGACATCAATGTGTTAAAATCGATGCTCAGCATGAAATTATGTAGCACTGACCTTTATAGGGAAAGAGATAAAAGTCAATCAAAAATCTAGTATATCCGTGTAACGAAGTGGATACACATATTTTAATCAACGAATGTTTTAATGATTACTTAATGGTATTTTTTGACATTAATCACTGTAACTTTATTAAGACCATTTATTATTTCCTCACGATTTATTAAAGCTACATTAAATAAAAAACATGGCTGAGAGTATATCAATAAAGAAGGCCATATTGTCTGTTATCTCAACTGAGGCGAAAATAGAAAAGATGCATTTTGATTATGGTGACTATTCTGATCACATATGGTGGTATTTAATGCTCTTACATTGGCAAGATCATTAGCCGTACGTGCTCAGGCTCCACGTGTCACAAGCTTCTCTGTCTTGGCTATTTCTTCGAGGATAGCGATATGTGAAAAAACTTTGAGGCATCAAGTATCACTCACATCAGCGCCCAATTCTTTATCTAATGAGTAAATTTCAGTTCATGTTGCTAACTACTATGTATTTGTGTAGTCTACGTGAATAAAAGGAAGAAAGTTCAAAATTTAACACCGAGCTAAATTGTGCTGACTCAATCTTTCAAATTTGGAGCACATCACCCCCACCCAAAGTGAGTGATGTGGCTGGGCCTTTTGGGACCGAGTACCCTGCAGAAACGGTGTGCAACAATCATGTTGAGAATAAAAGCATAACTGTCAAGATAGAAGATGCAAAACTCTGCAAGGTAGACCACTACATCTATCTAGGACAACGAATCTCCGCGAAATCCTCAACAAAGGAGGAAATCAAGCGAAGAATCACTCCTGGATGGTAAGCCCCCGGCAGAGCAAGCTCAACTTTCGAAAACCAAACGATCCCTATATTCCTGGAAAGAAGAGTATTATTATCACTTATGGAGCTGAAACATGGAACTTAACCATGAGATAGACCTACACACTGAGAAGCATGCAGCGTGCGCATGAGAGAATCATGCTCAACTTTACATGGAGAGATCACAAGACAGCACAGTATATCAGGAAGAAAACGGGAGTCAATGACATCATAGAAACTATCAAAAAACTCACATGGCAATGGGCAGACCATGTTGCAAGAACGAAATACAGCCGATGGACATCACGACTCACAACATGGATCCCAAGAGATCACACAAGAAACTAAGGACGACAGAACATTAGATGGAGAGATGAACTAGACGAATTCAGGAAATTCTGGCTCTGCGACGCTCATGATAGAGATATGTGGCGGATCCTTGGGAAAGTCTATGTCCGACGACGAACGTTAAAAGAATGATGATGATGATGATGATGATGATGAATCTTTCAAATAAAGAGAGTCTGACTGCTTAAAATCGGAATTCAAAGTTTTCTTTGTTTACCTGCCTCGAACGCTGACCACTGGTCTCGATGGCCGATTACAATCTACCCAGCAGGCCATTCTGAAAACGTCTAATACATTTGTTCCTGAAAAACACTTTTTTGTAATATAGTATTCCTTTAAGTTTCAACAAATTTCGGAATTAATTCGGAAATTCTATCCAACTTAACAGCTGAAACACTTAATTTCTATTCAAAAGCAAATTAACTATATTTGAAGAAGAATTTCTGTCCTGAAATAGTCATTCGTTTACCACCCGGGTCAGAGTTGATCAGGGTCACATAAAAATCCAGAATGTCGTCCGTTGATTTTATAAGCAGGTGCTTGTAATGTTGGTGTAAGAAAAATTTCCGAACTGACAAACCCCTTGATACTGCATTAAGCTTAGTATAGTGAATATCTTTTCTGTTTGAAAAAATAAAACTGTGAAAGTTTCGTACATTTACTCATCAAGCTTTGGTTAGTCCGTCACTGTGATGTGGGGATCAAATACAACACACTCTCTAATCATTGAGCAAAGATAAGTGCCCTCAATTGTATATATTATATAGATTTTATTGGTGCCGTCAGAAAATACATGGACAATTCAGTAGAACATCCCTATAGTGTATTTGAAAGAAGCTTCTCTGACTTGTATGAGATTTAGTAAGGATGGGATTGTCTGGTTATAAAAATCAGTATGTTCATTGGAGTTCATTGGAGGGTGAAAATGACTGTTTCCCACTCATTTATTTAAATTTGTGTGGCCTGGTCCATGATAAACTGCTATACGAACAAGAAGTTCATGGACGACAAAATTATAAATGAACCTTATTGGGCAAGATTATTTTGCTTAGGAAAAGAAGAAAAACTAAATCACGGCATTGGAGCAAAAATGACGATCGGTAGGAGAGATGGCCACAACATGTTTCAGATCGTGGATGATTGCAACTTGAAAAGTAAATGCTTTATAGTCAATTAAAGTGCGTACTTCTCTTGGTGAACTGAGGATCAGAAGTCAAATGTACAAAAAGATGAATTTTCTTGGATTGGAACTTTCTTCCGACAAGGAAATTGTTTACTTCGAAGGAAAAAATACATTGAATCAGCAGTTTTAGTCGACGGTTTATAGGCCATGCTGGAGAGATGAATAGTTGAACTTGCATTGGGTTCACAATTTGAGTAGTTTCTCATCAGAATCGTTTCCGAAAAAGGATTGCTCCAAACCATTCCTCCTGAAACAAATCACCGAGTGGAAAGCCAAAATTTTCCATCCGTATTAGTGGTACTTATTAGAGTTAAGCTTACTTCTTCGGCTGTAAACAAAATGAATATCAATCATCAAATGAGACGCCACTATTGGTCTTTCTTATATGATAACAGAGCACATTAATCTTATTGTCTTAGGGTCTCCCGTGTGAATACCAATAACGATTATCAATCTATTTATGGCTATATTGAAACAAACCAATTAATATGTAAGTCTTCAGTTCAAACGAAAGGCAGCAGGATTCGAGATAGAGTAAATACTTCTCTTGTCTAATAATCCTAAACGTTGCAAGTCAGGATAATATTTGAATAAGTTCTTCATTTGTTACCTATAATAAATGAGACGCCATGAAAAACAAAAATATTTCGACTTATTAATAAACCTCTACCTTAACCCTTCTCAGGATACCCTCTTACTCTATAACAACTTACCTATACTAGCAGGATCAAAAAGACAATCGCCTTTATTGAACACTGTGCAATGATATGATAAATACTATTGAAGTCGAAATTTGGCCACAATCCTTTCCTTGCCTGTAGTTATAGGCACGGGAACCAAATTGCTCAAATCAAATCTCTCAGCGTGGGAAACTCACCAGGTGTTAACTTCATAATCTTTGGGGCAAAGGGATTTGAACTGATGCTAATAGATAATAAGCAGAAGCATTCTTGCATATTATTAAACAATCTTATTTTCCTGTCTATCTGAATCGATTTTCAAACCCTTCATACGAATGCAAACTAAAATCGATTAAACGACAGTTTGCACGTCTTCTGCGATAAAAGCTTTGAGATTAATTTCTCTAGACTGCGGTTATCAAGAATGACGCTTTAGATTATGGTATACTGCTCAGTTTTGCGATTTATCGTCTGTGAAAATGGCAGATGAGAAATTGTGCACATTGATGATTTTATGAAACAATTTTTTCCCTCTTTAACAATGACACGCGGAAAGACAAACTTATGAATGGATATTTCAGTCGAAAATTGAGAGCAAAGGAGAAAACACGGAAGATACGATGAGACAAAAGAAGAGAATAAAAGACTGGAAATGGATGGTGAGTGAAGAAGATGTAGTAGAATGTACAGGAGGGGGAGGGATGAGATGGAGAATACAACAAGCAGAAAGAAGAGAATTAGATGCGGGGGGAATTAGGAGGAGTGGATGAAAAATAGAGTAGCAAGATAATGAAGATAAACAAAGGAATGAAGAAAGAAAATGCGATGGAAAATATATGACGTAGGAAAAGTCAGAAAAGGCAAATTACCAAAAGAATTAAATGAGATAAAGGAAAGTTAGTGAAAATTCGAAGAGGGGTAAAACTAAGGAACACACAGAAGAACAAGATGAATGAAGACAGTTGGAAGAAAGAAAATAGAAAGAAAATAGAAAAACAGAAAAATAAGAGGAAAAAATGAAGAGAAAGAATAAAAAAAACTCGATCACTGTCAATTATTGACCAAACGTAGCATCGAAATAAAGGTCATGTAAGAAGATACCATCGGAGAATAAATATGGTTTGAATAAATTCTATTTATGACATTACTGTCGTTTTACACTGGAAAACAAAATAATGTGAAAAGGCATCTAAATTCTTGAGAAAGCTTTTCTTCCTGAAGATAAAAGCAAACATTTTCAGTAAAGGCTTAGTTGAGTACTGGATGCAATTTCCAATTCAGTAGACAAAACGATATGTCCAAGAGCACTGGAACAAACTAATACATGAACAAACACACACATAAACTCGCAAACACATATTGAAACAAGATAGAACCGTTCGCCACCTGTGATGGCTGCAGTGGTTCAATCAGGAGCAAAGAATAAGAGGAGGGGCAATGAGAGAAAGAAAAAGAGAAAGTGAAAGAATAGAATTAGAAGGAATTCGATGTCGAGAAAAAGAATAAAATAGAGATGAAAATGAAAAAGAATTAAAACAAAAAGGATAGCTCTCGTAATAACAGTTGCAGTAAGAAAGTAATTATAATTGTGTACTAATAGGAAAGGTTTTAGGCACCGATTAATGATATTTAATGATATCCTGAAGAATTTCAGTCTAAGAAATATTTCAAAAGCAATTAAGAATGGTAAATCATTGCTAAGTACACGTTGGTCCTGTCTGGTCATTTCGTCGAACGTCGTATCACCAACACATAATCAGCCGACAGCACTTTCGCCGTGAGGCCCATTCATAGATAATCTTTTTGACGAATTGATGTTATGCCAAGTAGGCTATTCACCGACTGCCTTTACGTCAGATACTCTTTTGCACCATTCAGAGGCTAAAAACGTAAACAGAGAAAAAGAAACGGTGGGCATTATGACAACATTCATCAGCATCATCATCATCATATCAGCCTTTCAGTACCCACCTTTAGACATACACCACCCCAAGATTCGCCAGGTCTCTCTATCATGGGCATTGCAGGGGCAGTACTCGTCAAGCCATCTTATTTTCTGTCAGCCACATTTTCGAATATGCTCTCTAGGGATCCACGTTGTGAGAAGTAATGTTCAGCAGTTGTCTGACATTCTTGCAACATGTCCAGCTCATTACCATTTGTGTTTTCGAACTGTTTCTATGTTATCTCGGACTCCTATCTTCTCTCTAGTATACGGTGCTGTCTAATGATCTCTGTATCAGAAGTTGAGCATGATTCTTTCATACACATGTTGCATGGTTCTCTGAAGGTCAAAGTTTTGCTTATATTCTATTTCAGATTCATGGGTGACTATCGATAGGATGCATCGGTTGTATCCCCTTATTTTCTTGAAAGTCAAGCTTGTTCTACCGAGGGTTTGTCAACCTAGTGTGATTCTTGGCTTTATTCAATCTTCTTTCGATGATCTCAGGGAGAATTGTCTTCAGTAGATGTAGTTGTCTCCTTTTCCAGCTCTGCGTTTTCAATTTCGATCGTTGTGTCTTTGTCCCCAACATTTTCGTTCCACATAATATTGAAGTTCATTTGGAGGCCAACTTTTCTTGTATTCCTTCATTTAGCTCATCTTGCATTATCCTGAGATCATGAAGGTTTTTAGCAAAAAAAACGATGTTGTCTGCAAATCTGAGGTTACTTTGGTATTCACTGTCTATCCTGATTCTTTTGTATTCCCTTTTTATGTTTCAGAAGTTCATATCAAGGAGTTTGGGTGACCTGGTATCACCTTGTCTCACTCCCTTTTCTAGTTGAAAGGGGTTTGAGTCTTTATGTAGTCTGACGAAGAAGATGCTTTGTCGGTAGATAGGGGGTCTTGTATTATCATAGCATCAATGGCTTTTGGGGTGTCCACTGAATCAGAGGCCTTTTTAAAGTCAACAAATGCTACAGCTATATTCTGCTGTTTTCTTTTTTAATTGGTTTATTGAATGGAAATGATCGATAGTTGAGTAGCTTTATCCCAAGCCAGCTTGTTCCCGTAGTTGGTTTTCCTCTAGCGTTCATGTTATTCAGTTAGGGATCACTCTAGTGGAGAGTTTGAAGATATAGTTGAGTAGGCCCATTGGTCACTTGTTGTTGACGTCTTTAGGGTTTCCTTTTTTTTGTTGTTTAACAGCATCATATGATTGCAGTGTTCCCCTATTCAGGTTATTACTTTGAGGCATGATTTGAATGGAATGGCTAGTTTCCTAGTGATTAGCTTACCAGTTGTTTTGGGTAGATCAATGGTGTTGTCATGTCCAGAGACCTTTCCTCCCTTTGTTTGTTTGATAGCTTGTTTCACTTCCTGTGGAGTGACTCCTGGGATCCTCAAATTGATTACAATCGGTTTGTGTTTCTTGTTCGCTTTCTTCATCCTTTGTTTGGTGAACTTCGACTTTCTTGCCCAGAAAAATGTCTTCTCTCTTACAATATGTCATTCAAATCAACCAATTGTACACCGTAATGTTCAGTGGCAATAGTTCGTCGAGTTTCCAGAAATTCATGATAAAATATTCCCTGAGAATTTTTTCAAACACAGAAAATAAATTTTCCTCGGTCGATTCTTTGAAGTTGTTGGGGGCTGACCTCAATCTAGATAAGGTTTCCTTCGTTTTGGCTTTGCATAAAAAAATTTCAAATACAATCACTTCATTACCGCTGACTATTTTATTTGAAATTTACCTTTTTTGTGTTGAGCAAGGAGATAAATACAAATCTTTAGACGTTGA
>OY735200.1:38184116-38229116 GCA_963457665.1 Thysanoteuthis rhombus | reverse complement strand
ACACAGAATTCAAGATTATGGTATCATGTGTATATTTTTCTTGTTGGGATAGTCAGTTGCTTACCATGTAATTGTGTCGGGGATTTAAAAACATAACGGTTATAGTGATATGGCATCCCAGTTTAACTGATCAAACACCATCCATTCAACTATGATTTCAATATCTAGTTTATGTCTTATAACATGTACTTTGCTATTTTATACACGGTATTATCATAATGTATTGCATATGGATGATGTACTCCATATCGTTTTATTAAAAAAAAAACATGGTTTATTTATGTAAATTACCCTAAAAAGTATTAGATGATGAGGGATCAGTAAGTATAACAACCGAAGTGGCTCGTTTTTCGTGTCACTTCTATTGATTGTTCAACAATATGAATCTGTTGTGTGGGTTTTTATCTTGAATTATGGCATATTAACATGATATGATATCTAAGGATACTAGTTACACAAGGAAAAAAAACTTCTTTGAGTTGATTTTCTACCAGTATAATCAACTGAAAAATTTGACAATTTTTTCTTTTTTTGCTAACCCAAGACTTTTCCACATCGCACACCTTGCTTCGTGCATCTTGGTTCCATCAATCATAATTTCTAAATAATCAAATACATTAGCTTTGTATTCCAGCAGGTAGTAACACTTAAATTCGTCTATTCCATTCGTACATTTGGGCATTTATTACGTAGTATTTCGTGATCATCTCCCACTGGTCTCGACTAAGTTTCAGTCAGACAAATTGACCAGAACCAAATGTTTTCCTCTTTCCCTGGTTCTAGACGATTCGATGATCTTTCGCACTGACAAAGACTATATCCATCCTTTTTGGTTAGCTAATTTCCCTTACTCCCCTTCTCTTGTTCACATATTCATTAATTTTTGTTTTCATTATGGTCAAACTGATAAATCTTAAGGGATCAGGATGTGTACTCATGACTTGACAAATTTCTTATAACTATAAAAACAATTTCCGGCATAAAATCGATAAAATTAAGTGTACCTTGTCCCATCTCGTATATTCTGATAATATAGTTCAATAAGATTGAATAATGCTCGTTCTAAATGTCATACGTACGATATGGAAGGGTAATGAATCCCGTTTGTCAAGCAGTTTATTGACGAACTTTCTATTCTCAGTTTTGATATCCAAATCTAGGAACGTTGTTTGCATTCCGTTATATTCCTACTTTACTTCTTTTGGATATATAGCACTATACGATTTTCAGAATTCTCCTCCATCATTACGACAACGTAAGCCATCAATAAAACAGATACAAACTAAAAAAGCTCAAGCTTGCCTTACATTAGTTCTAATTATACATTCATGTGTATGTACTTACAAATTTGCACTCTTTAAGTGAGGTAACTCGTTCATTGTAAGTATTATGCAATGCTCCTCCATAGGACTAGAGCACTCTGGTGGATGAGGGATTTGAGCAAAAATGGCATATATCGCTTAAATTCAGCCTTACTGACCGTCCAGTTCCGTGCCTCAGCGGTAGGATACCGGCCTCCGGGTCTCAAGCGAAGGTTTCAATCCTGCTTCGTGGTATTGGATGGGATAACGGGTTGTCAAAAGCCACACTGAAGAATTGTAATGTAACGAAACAGCTGTCAGTGGATGAAGCTATATATATATATATATATATATATATATATATATATATATATATATATATATATATATATATATATATATATATATATATATATCCTATGAGAGACAAAAATAAACTAATTGACAGACTAACTGTTGTGAGTTGAGCATTTGTCTGTCTTTAGGTCAACCCCTGTCTTTGTCTCTCTCTCTCTCTCTCTCTCTTTATATATATATATATAGAGAGAGAGAGAGAAACAGAAGGATAGAGATGAACAGATAGATATATATATATATATATGTACAGGTGTGAAACATTGCAAGTTTTCATCTTCTTTGTTTATTTGAGGTTATGAAAATATTCGATGCTTAAGTTTCTATTAAAAATAAGATTTTGAGAGGATCTGCTTAGGAAGTCAAGTGGAACGGACAGACATATAGACGTCCTTAGGAAATTGATAAATAATGATATTTCCAGCGTTATCAACAGCACTGATACTAAATAAACATAGGCATGTTATATTTATGCATCTATGTAAACAGAGTAATATGCAGCACGCAATGAATATGTATTTTTTCAATATATAAGTATGATCATTTAGGAACTCTACAATGACATTCCATCAGAAATATTTGTTTTTTAGTCCATCTATCAATATCTCTTATCGTAATTATAAGAAAGAGGGTTATGTCACGGATGTGACCGAATGCTTATATCACCGAGGGGTTCAACAGGTACAAGAGCTAAAAAGATGTATAATGTCTGTCAGCATCTCCTTGCAAAATTCTGGTTATAATACTCCATTTTCTAAAGTAATCAGCATACGAACAGCTGTTAATCTCAATGAGTCATTGTGTGACATAGACCTATGTCGATTAACAAAACCATCATTAATGGAGTGGCGTTAACTGAGTCTAGATTTAATTCTTGTGTCTGGATAGATATCTTTTAGTATATTTTATGCTACAACAATTCTATTGGTAATGGTAGCATAGGGGTAGCCTTGTGAGTGTTACCAAAGTTGGCCTACAAAAATGTCTTATACCAACATACGTGGTAAACATTCGATTTAATGGACTGATAGCAGTCGAAAGTTCATTAAATCCGAACGTAACCAAGGAGGCCACTTCTGTATGATTTTGAAAAATTCAAACCTTAAAAACAATATACTGTATTGTACAAAAATATCGAATTATGATAAGGAATATCTAATATTTATTCACCTTCTGACATTCTAATTCAGTAGTTCTTACCCTTTTTTGATGGTGAGCCAAAATATTATTTAAAATTTATCATGAAAAATAAGATTTATTTGAGACGTAATTTTAAAATATTGGTTATTATAAAAACAAATTAATTAACAATGTTCAACAATGGCTGATGCGTAGAAATGAAATATGATATTAATGAAAAAAGTCCGTTAAATCTTAGACTCTATAACCATTATACCGAGGTTCGTTTGATCGAAGCTTTACCCCCACCTCTCTCTCTCTCTCTCTTGCCCTCTCCTCTCTCTGTCTATCCGTGTATCCGTCTCCCTCTCTCTACACACACACATGAAATATCACTGATTGGACAATTCATATTCTACAGAATGTAATAACTAAAAAAACAATTTGTCAGGGAAATGATTGTTCAGTTGCAATTTTACTTGGAAGGAAACAGGCAGATTGTGCAGATAAATCACAAAATGAGCGTCGTGCAGGGATCAAACCTGTGTCTACATTGGATGAAACTTTATACGTAGGCTTTGTTCTTACCAATTGAGCTAACAACGCTCTCATGGCAGGCAGGAGTTCAGGAAGCGCGTTTATTATTAATTTCCAATATATTGTTCACCTAAGACCGCCCGTTTTCAACCGAATAATATCGGTGCCGAGCAATTAGCTCCCAATAAATTGTCTTTATGATATATATATATATACATATATATATTATATATATATATATATATATATATATATATATATATATATATATGTGTGTGTGTGTGTGTGTGTGTGTGTGTGTGTGTGTGCGTTGTATGAATCTATCTATCTATCTATCTATTCAAAGACATGAACTTAGGGAGTATGCAAACATATACTTATGTATTAGCATTTACTTGGAAACACGAAGGAAAATCACGTACGTTTGTGGTAGCCAATGTACTTATTCTAAATGTACCAAGATCCTTGTCCCTCATGCATATACATACACATACACATACAGATAAGCTCATAGATAGACGCATAAGTATTAATATGTAAACGAGCATATGAGATATAAGTGCTTTGCTAGAAAGCAAACAGCAAAGTAATATCCATCTTTAGAAAATGATGGAAAAAAGCACCTGTTTGTGAATAGAAAAAAAATAAACAAACTGTCCTAACATTTTCTTTTATGTTATGATATGTTTTCCGAACTGCACTCCTATTTGAAAAAAAAAAGAAAGAAACAAAATAAAAACAAACAATTAATGGCCCGAAGGAGACGAAGACAAACAACCACATTAAAAGTTTCGCGTATAGAACGTACAAAAAAAATGTGACAACATCTCTAAAAAAAGACTTCAGGAAACAAAATAATAGTGGAAAGAATATTATATTTTTCAGTAAAAGGAAATGCTTTTATTTAAAAAAAAAAAAAACATGGAAAGAAATGGAAAAAAATGAGTAAAGAAAAGTATTGACTTGTGTGTACTTTTCTTCAAATCCCCGCGAAATATGTTCCGCTTTACGCAAGTCTGAGATCTCACGCAGTTTTCTTTTTCTTTTGTATATTCCTTCTTCCCACTCTTACTGTGATAATTTCTCAGCACATCAAAATTTAACTCTCCTACATTCAACTTTTTCGTTCTTATCATCCTCGGGTTAGTTCCTTTACTAATCACCATAATTATTATCAGTACCAACATCTCCATCGTCTCAATAACCGTCGTTATCCCTAATAGAAATCATCAGCATCTCACAGGTAATCATTATCAACAAGTTTTTAATTACCTTTGACATGATTATTGTCATTTCTATTTTCATCAGCATCTCCGTAAGAATAACGATTAAGAATCAATCTTAGCGTAATTACTAACATCATGATCATCACTATTTTCATTTCAGAAAAATTAATGATTTGACCAAGCTGCATTTCGCTGAACGTATAACTCGATAACTGCTATTTAATCCCTTCTTAGTCACTCTAGGTTTCTAACAATTTCGAAACCGGTTTGTTGCAAAAGGAATAAAATCATTGTCACGGCTATCATCATCATAATCAACATGTATTCAAAGTTCGCTATTAAAACAAACTCCACTAGAAATTATCATTTTGTAAAAAGGTGGAGAACGTATTACCCAATTTTGACCATCGATTCACCGATTGTGGCAATAGCACAAATCTGTACGTCTAGCGAACCTCGTTGAATACTTTAATACAACAATTTTATCGATATTTACTAAGCTTATAAGCGCCACAAAGGGGCGAAATAGAGGTGTTAAAACAACCTTTCTAACATGGAGGGCCTGCTTTCATACTTTGAAAACCTGCATTCGAAATCATGACTTATACTTGCATTCAAACAGTAACTAAAATACAGGCGCCATCCATAGCACGTTGCATGTAAAAGCCAATCCGTCACATCATTTTCTCCCTACCTTCTTCGCCCACATTTATTCCTTACATCTGTCAACTTTTCCTCTTCCTCTTCACGATTTTTTCCTCATTTTTCAACTGTTCCATTTTAACTCTCCTTTTTTCTTCTCCTCTACCAATTTCCTTTTTATCATTCCGGTTTTGCCCCCCTTCATCACATCAACTCTCTTGCCTCCATTCTTCACAATCTTTCTCTTTGACTCATCGTCTTCGTCTTCTTCTTCTTCATTTTTCTCTTTTCTTCACCCTATATCTTTGTATAATCCTTTCTTCTTTTTGATCGTAAATCTTCTTGTGACCCTTTCTTTCTCCCTGATATTTTTCAACTCTGTTCATCGATATTCTTTTTTGACTCCTCCTCTTCTATCATCATTTTCATCTTCTTCATCATCATTCTTCTTTCCATTCGTCTACCTTCTTTCCATATTCTTGTAACTCTTTCATCATCGATTCTTTCTTCTTCACCATTATTCTTTTTGCCTTCTTCATTGTTATTTTTCTTTAAATATTCCCTTTTCATCGTTATCTCCTTTTCACGTTTAATTGGTCATCTTTATTCTTTCTCTTTCTTTTTTTCTTCTTCAGTCTCCTTTTTTTTCTTTTCTCTCATAATTTTCCTTCGTTTTAATTTGAACCATTTCTCTTCTTCATCGTTATTCTTTTAACTTTACCTTTTCATCGATTTTGTTTTAACTCATTCTTTTTCATCGTTTTAAATTTCGTCTTTCTCTTTTTATTCCTTCCTTAGTTCTCTTTCTCATCTCCTTACCATTTCTTCATCAACACACCCTTTTCTTTCCTGCATTTCCTCCTCCTCCTCCTCCTCCTTCTTCTTCTTCTTCTTCTTCTTCTTCTTCTTCTTCTTCTTCTTCTTCTTCTTCTTCTTCTTCTTCTTCTTCTTTCATTTCCTCTTTTATTTGTTTTTCCCCTTGAGTTGCTCTCCTATTCCACGTATATGCTCTCCTGTTTTTGGACATTCTCAAATTACTTCTTTCCTGTCTATTTTGCTTTTTGCCACTTTTTCTTTTTTCCAAACACTTTTCCCTCTTCACCTTCCGGTTCTCTTTCCTTCGCTGCCTTCCTCTTCACGATTGATTGCTCTTTTTTCATTTTCCCTCTTTATCTTTCTAACGTCTTCCTATCCTTCTTCGTCTCACTCATTTCTTATCTATTTTAACCTTCGAATTTATTCTCTATATTTAACTCATCATCTCAAGTTTTTGCCCTTCTTGTCACATATGTTTTTTCGTCGATTTTTACTCCGTTGCTTATCTATCTTGTTGATATTGAAGAATGCCATATTCAATTATTTCGCGTATTGCAATGGAAACTAGGAAGACATTTGTGCGGATAGAATTCTGTCTGGAGGAGGTTTGCAAAAAGGAGTGTATCTCTTGGTTGTTGACAGAAAGCAGCCAACCCAAATGGAATACTCAGCGTCTTACAAAATAAATGATTCAATATTAAATAGTGCAACCAGGTGCATCATTTTTTCTTGTTACAGATAAATACATGCTAATTTAACCAATCAGGTAAAGTACTTATACAAATTTTTCTCTTTCTTTATATATATATATATATATATATATATATATATATGTGTGTGTGTGTGTATATATATATATATGAGTGTGTGCGTGTGTGTGCTTTGAATTTTTTGTTTGTTTGCAATGAATGAGAGGGCCAACGTATAGATGTACACAACAAGTGACAGCAACAGAATTGACATGAAGCAATTCTGTGCACCTACCAAAACCATGATACAGCTGATCAGGAAGCTCTTGTTCACCGATGACACGACTCTAGCAGCACATACAGAAACATCTCGAACAGATAAGATCCTATTTTGCAGAGGCCACAGCACTGGAGGTTAACATAAATAATCATTCTGCACCTACCCACACCAAACAAAAATAACACCACCTTCCATCTCCATCGGCTCGAATACCGTAAGTTGTCTATCATTTCCCTTAGTCTGCTGGCGTCATATCTCCAGACGCCAGGCTGGACGAAAAGATAGAAAACTTACTGGCTAAGGTAAATTAAGCCTTCAATAGACAGCCTTAGCGTGTTTAGGCTAGTAAAAATCCGGAGAAAAATATCAAAATGAAAGTCTACAAAGCCATGTTATTACATACCCTTCAATACCTGGAATGTATAGGAGCATCATTTACAACTTTTTGAACTTTTCCACCAGTGCTGGATCCCGAAGTGCGTTAGAGCAATTTCGTTACAAACAACGAGATACTCAGGACGGACTGAGATACAAGAGTCGACGCCATGCTGTGAAAGACCGTTATCGGCAGGACACGCTACCACAGATCTCCTTTTCCAGGAAAGTGGTCCATATACTAGGGTTTATCAAAAAGACTGTACCCTGACATGTAATTATCAATTGAATTTTTCAATTTTCCATTGTATAATGTTCGATCTACATCATTAATATCCGTCACTTTTCCAGATAACGTAAATGTATCACAGTGCCACTAATCATATCGTAATTGCTTTTTTCGCTTTACACCATCCGGGCTTACGACAAATTTCATAGGAACACTCTACTTTCGGATAGCAGGAAAAAACTGTATTTAGATTAGAAACCATGAACCAATTTTTAGAATGAAAGTCTCCTCTAAGAAGTACACTAAATATTTTAAGGAGTTCCTCCAGTGACGACCAGAGAGATGATATTTTGTACAAATCAATTCATTCAATGCGGTACAACTTCCTGCTGAACGCAATTATAAAATTCTCATTCCCACGAGGAAAAAGACGTCAGTAAAACCAACTTGTTCACACCAAAGACACCGCCTCCAAACGATGTGTCTAGCGCGCGCATAAAATCCAACCAACTGTAATGGCAAAGATATATCTAGGTAGACAAAAGAGAATGTCAGACTAAATCGTAGACAGGAACACAGGGATTTATGATCGATGACATCCGTGACACTCCAGAGTTGTCAATAGTGCACCCGTCTGCTTTGTGAGCACTTAACTTCTGTCAAGTGATTAGCAACAGTGAAGAATGACGCGCAAAAATAGCTTCCTCCTTTGACGATCGATGTGACAACGTAGAGGGCCAATGCACCTGTCTAGACGTTTGCACCGTCAGACCCTTTTCAAGCTGCCGTTTAGCTATATGCCAGATCATAAATAATAACTAAAGCGTTGTGCTGAATCTCAAGAGTCAGTCGAATCGTACTAATGGACTGCTTTCGTCCTCTTATGTCTCGACTTGTTGTTGCTGCGTTGAGAAATCAAAATCTCAAAGATATATAGCATTTTGTTGTGGAAGGTGATTTCGGCACTTGAATCCATGTGAAGAAAACAATCAGTTACGCACTAATTCACGATGATTCACGAGGCCAGATACTGTACAATAAAGTGCGTTCACTGAGACCGAGAGGATGATACTTATATTTACTAAGCTTGGCTCAGTCTTGCAAAAGGCTGAATCGGTGGAAATTGGATGTCAAACCCTGACATTTGGAGATGGCGTATTCGTCTTTTGTCATGCGTCAATCTTCTGACTGAGGACAACATACCTGCCTCTAAATACACAACTATTATAGAAAAGAGTCAGATACCACTGAGAGATCCTATAGATGATACGATTCGGTAGTTGCAGATTTTCCAAAGTGCTCAGATTTAAAGTCCAGATAAAAAGCGAATACCTATTTTCAAGGTTGTCTCCCTTTGGAAAGATTAGAGCAACCTAATCACCCTACTCGCAATTTTGACCCTGTCTCTGACTGTTACACTTTAGAGTACCCGCCATATAGCATAGGTTCATAAGGTAGTCCCACAGAGCTTGTAAGAATTTCGTTTTGGCCTCATACCAGACTAAGGGAAGTTATCAAACATTTAAGTTGTGTAATAATCGAGGGGAAATATTTGAACTTGTCCGTGAACATTACCATGATGAATATTGCTGTGGTTTCACTATGGTGGATGTAGTCGGTCAGAAGTGCGTATCGATCCTTTGCGTTGTGAACGAAGCTTGCGTTTTTACCACCGCTTCGGCTTTCTCTGCTAAAAAGCAGATCCAGTTAAAGTGCAGATTTTGGATTATTCATAGGAAACATTAACCCTTTCACCTCATGTCGGCACTGGGTTGAGTGAAAATATTTTCAGGCGGATTTAGTGCACTCTGGAGGATTGCAAAGCAAAGGGAGGAGAAAAAAAAACACAAATGCAAAATTAAGATGTTGTCCTTCAAGTTAATGGATTTATTTTACACTTTCTGGACTTTCTTGATATCTGCTTTTATTCTTTTTATATATGTTGCTTTCGTTTCTCCTTTCACAGTTTATGTTTTCTCCTGACCCGTTTTCACTTTACATTTCCTTCTTTCCTTTCTCGAATACTCATATTATTTCTCTTCGATTCCTTTCTCAGACTGTTGACCCCTTCTCCTCTGGTCTTTTACTGCCTCACCTTCTTACCTAAACCTACAACTATTTACTTTGAAGATGACCATTCAAAATTTAGGCTTTTGCTTTTACGTATACACTGACCTCTGACACCAATGAGAAATACCTCACTATCTAAGCCATGTGGAAAGACTTCTATTTTATGAATGAGCTTTGTTTTGTGAGCTGATCAGTATTACATATAAAGGTAGCTGACAATGAGGAAATAGAAAACAAGCAAGTTCTTCAGATCATTACTTCTGTGTAATAGGTTCAACAAAGAAATGCATAAATAAATCTTCAATTTGGATCGTAGGATTTTACATATATTTGACAACAGAGATATATAGTTAGCCTGGTAGAGAATTCCACTTGTACGGCGTTTCGTAACATCATCATAAAAGACAAACGACAAACGCTAAAACGCTGAGTATACTGAGAAAAAAAAAACGAGTCATAATCATCATTATCATCATCATCAGCCTTCTAGCGTCCGCCAGTGGATATAGACAGCCCTGCAAGATTTACCAGACCCTTCTATTATGGGTGCTGTAGAACCAGTACCCTCTGAAGTTATCTAGCTCGTCAAGCCATCTTAATTTTTGTTAGCCACAGTTTTGCATATGATCTCAGGGGATTTACATCGTCAGCTATGATGTTCAGCGATTGTTCGACATTCTTGCAACATCATCAGCCAATTGTCTCCATTTGAGGTCGAGTATGATTCTCTCCTGTGTATGTTGCATGGTTCTTAGTTTGTGGGTCAATCATCTGGGTAGATTCTATGTCTCAGCTCCATACATGACTATTGGTAGGACGCATTGGTTGTATACCCTTAATTTTCTTTTCTTGTCGGTTGCACTTGCTCTACGAAAAGTTTGCCGACTTTCGCTTAATTTCTTCTTCTTTTGAGGATTTCATGGAGATTCGTTGTCCTAGGTAAATGTAGTGGTTTACTTCCTCTAGCTCTGCATGTTCAATTTTCATTGTTGCATCCTTGTGTTCAATTTGTTTGTTGTACATGGCATTAGTTTTACTGAAGTTCATGTAGAAACCAACTTTCTTGCTAAAGACTCTGAGAATTTTCAGCCCAAAAAAGCAAGGATACAAGATGATATCTAAGTAACCTTAGATTTGCTCGGAGCCTTCATGATTTAAGAAAAGACCTAAAACGAATAACATCCACAGTATACCAGTGATTATAATAATGGCTGGAAGTATAGTCGAAAGCACTAAATAATGAACGTTTGGACTATATTTACATTTATTGCATCCAGATGTACCTTCACCCGTACACAAACTACAAAAGTTGACACCCCCCCCCCGAAACTAAACACATTCCTTGTCCATGGCCTTTAATCTAATTGCTCCCCTTCCCATATATATATATATATATATATATATATATTCATTGGTCAGATTTTGGACTGATTTACGAGGTATCTCTTGAGAATCGAGTTCACAACTTTCCCGACAAGCTAGCTGTACATTGCTCTACAGGTAACAGGTGCACTCATGTATTATATATGAGCAATAGAGAGAGATTGACTCTGAATTGATAACTAAAAATTTCTCATGAGGTAACCGTTATGGGAATACAGCATGTTTTCGAAGAATTGCCTACACGTTTGTGCATTATATATATATATATATATACATATATATATATATATATATATATATATATATATATATATATATATATATATGTATATATATATATATATACTTGCAATATTCCATTGAGAAAAAGGCCTCTTTTTTATTAATAATACCGTACAAGCAATATGCCGTACCTGTCTGAAACTAATAACATTTTGAGTTGGTCGAAGTCAGAAACGTCATAGACCTGTAGGTTCTTTTCACAACTTGGTAATTTGTAATCATGGTTTTCTCTGCTTTGTTCATATTGACCTCTTAAACAACTCACAGTAACATTTACAAATCCTCCGTCCGTAATTATCCCTACAATCGAATTTGGCAGATTCGATTCGAGAAGTTTGTTATTCAAACTTGTTCAATCACGAATAACTTGGAATCTCTTTTTGAATTCTCTTACCTTCGAGCATGATTTCTTCAAAGCACTACCTATATTTCACCACTCCCACCGAAAGTCACTGTCCCAGTCTTGAGCTCCTTATTTACAATGCCAATAATTGCTGCTCTAAGATAAATGTCAAATGAGATATCTAGTATGACGGTTGGATTTGTTTATCTGAATTGATCATGCTTTTCTAATATTCTTATATACACTATTTGTGTGTGTATACATCAATCCATAATAATTGAGAACCATTGTGGATATATAAGTAGGTCATACCTATTTTTTTGTTGAGGTATTACCGTATGATATAATCCCTTGATATGTTATAATTGCTTGATTGAACAGACATCTCCTCTTGCATAACTCTGGAAGCATAAAGCAATGACTATGAGGTCTGGGTCTGTATTTTCATTTAATAATTATATGTTTATGTCTAACTATACTCACTTTTCTTCTGAAAACATAGTCACATTACCTAAACTAGAGGACATTCTTTAATCCTGACATGAAATCAGTTTTTCTGTTCTATAGAAAAAAGAAAATAATTGGCTCTATCTATCCAGTTCTTCTAACACAAACGACCCCACTAAGCGTTTGCAAGTCAAACTGCTAGACGGTCGTACGTATCTTATTTTGTCAAACTACAATCCAAGTCTAGAGCTGACATTGTTTTACTACCGTACAAAGAAAAACCCCCATCAAATCTAAGTAAGCTTTTCACTGCTTGTCCGTTCTATCAAACTGAACTTATGTCTAAAGTTAGAACTCCTCCACTGCGACCAAATGACTGGTATCGGGCTCTTACCGACTGAGCCAATCTACGAGAACGTATCTTTCCACTTTGCAAGAACTCCTTTCATTCAAATAAATGAATACAATGAAACATGAAGAAACATTTTTTAACGTTCATATTATACACAATATAAAAGTTCCCACACTCACTTTCAGTCCGAATAGAACTATGAGTGGAGTTTAACCAAGCAACGGCCATGTTTGTTCTTTGAATGTTGTAACGAGTTGAATATATATGTACGTAGGAAGCTTCTCCACAGGAGAAGAGATACATTAAACAGAAGCAGTAGAATTGCCCATCGTTGTCACAAATGCTGATAGAGTGTCTGTTTCGTCTTTGAAATGATCCTGTAGTTTTTGAGAGATGCCCAGAATAGTTCAAGACAAATCTAGGAACATCAAGATCCTCTCTCAATTACTTTCAAATATTTGCAGTGCGTTCAGCTGATAAGAAAAAAATGATCCTATGATGTTCGGTCGAGGAATTCACCTCCCTTAACAGTAAAATAACTCTAGCCGACGCTGTTCAACTGGTTGATGACTTTCACAGAACACAACACACACAGAGAGACACGAGCATACACACAGACACGAGCACACACACACACACACACACACACACACACACACACACACACACACACACACATCAATACACCTGTACATCTAAATCTGCAGGCATACAATGTCTACGTGCAAATACGTCGGAAAGCCAATTGTAAAAAAACACGTCATAACTTGTTAGGAGAAAATGTGGGTGTTTTTTAGACAATATAATTGATAAAACATTTTACATTCCAGCTCATAAGAGAGTATTAGAATTTTTGAAGGTCTTTTGCTTCAGAGATTTTCTCTTAGTTGATTTATATAGAAATCAAAATAGATGTTTGCGAATATGTATCTTTACACTGCCTGTCTTTTTATCTATAACCACGCATATATAAAGCAGTAGATACAATTCTACAAGTAGATTATGTAAACATACAATTAATTTTTATTTATTGATATCAAATTATAGCGTGTATGTTCATCTGTGATAGAAAAACGTTGTTGTAAGGGTAAAGTGTAACAGTTATTTACTGAAGTTGGCTTGATCTAACACAGAGTCACAATCGTGGGGGCATCACAATAAAAATCGAACTTGAATGCGCAAACTGATTGACAAGATGAACTAAATATATGATACAAGATACGAAAAGCGATCTTAGAACTTAACTTGGGAATAAATACAAATAGGTTCAAAAAGTAGCAATAGATAGAAATGCAATGGGAATCACAATAAGTTTTCTACTGGACACCTTCATACTTTCGAAATTGCATTGCAATGTTTTTAAGTGATCCATTCTTCGGCCATAAATCTGAGGCTACAAGAATTAGGAATAAATAAGTCCGTCTGAACAATAATCGAATATATAGCATCTTTCATTTACAATGGCTAAACCAATCTGGCTATCAAATTCGCCATGGTTAGCTTTAGTTCTGATTTGTAGTCTTCTATTTTCATTTCATTTTGAACGATTCCCTTCCATTTCATTGACTTTTCAGACAAAGATACAGGATATTGCACTGGTTCTCAACACGGGGATCTGAATAAGCTGAACCAGGTTCAAACTTCAGCTGAGACTTGAATGTCCATTTCTCTTTATTACCATTGGAAAAGATATACATTTCCCACGTTCACAAAATCCATACTATGAACAAAAACCACTCATTCAACAATATGTCCATCTGCCTGACGTCCATATCTGTCCAAGTGAATCACTGGAGGTCTGAACAAAGTTTTAAATCAATCCAACATGGTACGGCTGGTGAAAATTGATATTTACTAAATAAGGCATTAGACATTAGACGGACCGACCGAAAAGTTTCTCATTGAGGTGTACAGACTCATCTAAAAAACAAACAATAGTCATTTTTCTTTTGTTTTCTTTTTTGATACCGAGAACAAATACTCTCAAGTATTTTACAACAAAGATTTTCAAGTGAAAGTGGCCACTCATTTCAAATAAAGTATTACTTAACGTATCTACAGGCGTGGGCACATTTATATTCAGTTGCCTGACTATGACCTGCATAATACAGACTAATGCATTTGCACTCATTGGTGTCAGATTGATAAAGAAGCCTTTGTTCAAAACGACAACTTTTCTACTTCACTTAATCTAAAGCGAATAATCAAGATCCTTTTTCCATCGTGAAAAGCTTTTCTTATACTTAATCAGAAGAATATATGTTTTTGTTTGAAAAATTGCCACATTTTGGGGATTAAAAATAGAATTATATAGAAATATATTTCCTCACACATACGAATATATATACTCTCTCTTTCCTTCACACACACACACACACATATATATATATATATATAGATAGATAGATATATTACAAGGATATTGACATGGATTATAATGCATAGGGTGATATTGGTGTGAAATGACAGTGTAGGAGACCTTGTGCACAAATGAGATTTCTCAGTTCATTTTGATGTTACACCAGTTCATTCTGACCTTAGAAAATAACGATGGATATACCACGATTTATCTGTCATGTAAAGTTTGTGTTTGTCTATTGGCTTGATGTTTAATAGTTAATTCAAGTGGATATTCAAGTGGGAGTGTGTGTGAAATGTTAATTTATATATCTAAGATCAACTCATTAGTAGTAAATATAGTTTGATGGTTTAAGGGTAAGTAATGGTTTAGCGTTTGGGTTGAATTTGGTGATCAGCATTATCCAATAATAAATTTTGAAAGTTTTGAAGTATATCGAAATAGCCAGGTCTTTGATCGATGGTGTTATTCTGAGAAATGACTACAAACACGATAAATTTCCTTTTATTTTTGCTGTGTTCTTTCTTGATACGGACCATTTGAAAGTAAAAATTGTAGTTGAATTAGTTTTGATGTATTTTTAGTGCATTGGAACGGTAATCTATTTTGAGTGCTCTGCAGTGTCCATAAACTTTTTTAATGGTCTATTGGTTTCTCCCAAATATATTTTTGGGCGATCCTGACAAGGGATTTCATATATATATGCGTCAGAGTTATTTTCGTTTCTTGGTTTGATATTCAAGTTTCTGACCGTCTTAGATGTGCTTGTAAAGATGTGTACGTTTGGGTTTCTTATGCTGTTGGTGAGTATATTGGTTAAGGAATTAGTTGGTAATGAGATAAACTGATAAGGTGTAATATCATTCCTGTCGTTTTTGATATAGCTGCATATTTTGTAAGCTGTTCTTTTTGTATTGTGTATAAAACAGTGTGGGTATTATAGGTCCTTGAAAGTATGTTCAATGTTATTTTCTTATTTCGTTTTTCCTACTTCAGATATTCGGAGCCTCATAATCTGAGGAATCTCAGGTAGAATCAAATTTGATCCCATTTCTGTGTTGTAAGGTAGAATTGATCAGGTCATTCTTGTCGATGGCCTCCCGATGTACGGTTAATTTCAGGTCGGAGTTGGTTTTATGAAGTAAAGTTCCGAGGTACGTTAGTTTCTGTTTCATACGTAAATATGGTAGGTTAAGCTACATCAAGTTTTTCTGTTGAAGTATTTAGGCTTATATTTTAGGGGTATATTAAAAGGGCGTCATTTATGTATCGTGTAATGTGCATTTTACAATTAAGAATCCGATCCCTTGACAAACTTCATACCCCAAAATGCTAAAACATGAACATAACGAAAGAAAAAAATCGTATTATAATCAACATAGCAAGGCATTTATTTAATCATGTGTTATCGTTCCGAATGCTGGAAAATGTTTTACAGGAAGTTGCCAAATTAGTAATTAAATTCGGACACCCCTGTTCAAAGTCGTTGATGGTCCCTGCATCTCACACAATAGGAATGAGATTTTCTCCTTGTTCAAATCCTCAGAAATAGTACTTGAAAAATATATTTCGTATATGAAATTGCTGTTCATAAGTAATTAATGTTACACAAAATGTTTTTATAGCCTAAGATTGCAGGGACCATTGAAGCTACAGAGCAAAATGGATCCAAATTAAGTTCCTAGTTTTGCAACACTTCCAAATAGCAATATGAGTTCACTTCTGTAATCTCTTTGATCAATTCCACCGAAAATTCTAGAGGTAAATAAAAAAGTTTGTTTGTTTTTACTTTTTAATAATTTTATTTGATCAAAAAATATTTTCCAGAAATCTAGTATTCAGAACCACAAAAATGGCTAAATTAATACTTCGTGTTTATTGCGATACAATTTGGTTCTCCTTGCGTTATGTTCCAGTTATCGATTCTCAAAGCTCAGCGATTAGAAGCAAAATGTCTATGCAACGAGTTACCCAGTATTTCCTGTATCTAGCCGGAGATTTTCCGAAATCACTGTTCTCTATCAAGAAAAAAAATAATCCAATTTTCAACCAATGATTTCCCTTCTTTGAGGATTCGTTTCGCGCTTCAAATGTCCAAAAATGTGTGCATCGTCTTGTATATATATGAATCACGTAATCCCCACTGTTGTGGTCTATTGCAAAACTAGAAATTGAACTTGAAGAATTCGGGCGTTTCTTCTTATATTCATGCACACAAAGGCAGTGTTCATAAATACACACACACACACACACACACACACACACATATATATATATATATATGGAGAGAGAGAATGAGAGAGAGAGAATGAGCGAGTGAAAAATGCATCGATTTGCATACTACTGAATATATAATTACAAATAGTAGTATATGCGTGTATATTTGAATATCAAATTTATATATATTACTCGATTCTTTTTTCTCAGCGCATACAGACACACATGCACACACAGCGGTGTATGGAAACAAACGCAGCCATTTTTAAGGGGAATAGCAGAAAAAATAAAACATGTTTCCACATTAGTTTCGTCTGCGTTTATTCTTTTCTGTAGACAGCTTTTTAACATTCTAATCTGTTTTGACTAAAGTAAACTTGAAAACGCTTAAATTACATTTTTCCAAGAGCATTTACACACACATACATACATACACACACACACACGTGTATATATACATATATATATATATATATACATATATATATATATATATATATATATATATATATATATATATATATATATATATTGTTTTGGTGTAAATAGATGCTGTGTTTATCGACTTGGGTCCAAACAAAATAAACAGAACTCGAATTTACTTCAAAATATCTGCTACATTCTGTGTTCAGGCACCAATTCTTTCTAGCTATAGAATTTTGCTATAATCGGTACGTTGGTGTATTATATCTCCCTTTTCGAAGTAGGCAGCGCTTTTGCAAGTTGGTAATTGACGCAAAACTAGAGCCCACATACCATCAATGCACTTGTGAAATTCGGTACGAGTTATAGATATATATTCATCCCTTTCAACCTGTCTCTATTTATCTATCTATCTAAGGACTTTACATTGATTTATTATTTACCTGACGGTCTACATAAGCAACTGAAAATTCAAAATGAAAGAAAATACGTCAAAAATTCATATTAGTGAGAATGATCCACGCAAATAGATATATCAAGAATCGGGATGTTTCAAACGAGAGAACTATTGATGAGAATATTGAGGAATGTGTCGGAAATTTGAGTAAAACACACTAATTTTTTTCTGAAGCGATGTCCATAAAAAAGAACTGATAATGATATGAAAGTAATTAGAATCCATTGTATTACCAGTTGTGAGCTAGACTTGAACTCTTATTCTTGCTCCAGTTCAGATGCAACTTATTTAGGGGTTCTATAATTCTAATGATGTTATTGTTAATCGTAAGAGGCAGCATTGCGATTGAAGTGGGTGAAGTTGATGTTCAGAAAACAGTGGAAAATAACCAGAGTAAGTGAAACACGTTTGAATTCCATCTTCCGAGACAAGTAAATTTAAACAAAAGTAAACAGAACATGTTCACAAGAGAAAGCTCTAAACAATTTTCGACAAGTGGCTTACATATCAGAGATTGACTCCCTTTCGGCCTCACAGTATATCTACTCCAGACCAGGAATACTCTTCTGCTGATTCAAAGCAGCACTCCTAGTACCTCAGCGACCCAATCTCGGATTTCTATTAAAAGGTTAAATTTAGAAGGAAAATTTCAAGTTTATTTCAAGAAGTCATACTCAGTAAATTTTATAGATTTCAGTTAGTTTGATTACTGTTAACTAAGAATATTCTCTTCCGCTTGATGAAACAAACAGTACAAAATATCACCAACCAGCTTCCTGTAATTGATGTCAAACTTTTTGGCATTAAGATCGATACTTTACATCTGAGCTATGCCTATGTGCGATTAAACATGATAATAAACAAAGGAGAATTGATATGGCGTATATATGCTCCAGTAATAATCAATATTATATCAAAAATCATTTTTCAGTTTTTCCGACGCAAATGTGCACCCGACTGATGAGTCGTCATCAACCACCTAATGGGGACAGCCTCCGAACTTTGAACAATACTGTCAAATCATGGCTCTATCCAGGCTCCAATATCAAACACTGCCACTCTACAGCAGACGCCCTTTTCCCTTGTGCATACAGAACAATTGGTAAAATATGAGAACATTAACGTACAGAAAATTCTGCACAGCCGCCTAACAGTACTATTAACGACAAAGACCAGTCATTTCGAGTGTTACATGAATTTTTCTATCTATATTGTTCATAGATAATCCTTGAAATTTAATAATTCCAGTGATGAACATTAAAATTTCATGATGATCATCTCATTATTTTCTCTTTAACACCTTCGATAAAAATGGCGTATTTGAGGAATGTGCGTTAACGTTCCCCGTGATCCATATGTTTCTGATTGCCAAGATAATCTCATCCGTATTTACGCGTTCTACTTATAACCGACCTAATATCATAAAACGTAAAATTAAATTAATAGAAATAATATGAGAATTAACAACAACAACAACAACAACAACAAAACCACCACCACCAACAACAACAACATTCCTATTGCTATCTATTTTTGATCGTATTTAATTGCTTGGTATTTTTCGGTTATCTTTCCATGGAAAAAAACAAAACAAAACAAAACAAAAAACGAACGCCAATGCAAGACCGCGAACAAACTAATATGGCGACAGTCAGCAATTAGTCTGACCTGACAGTGATCGACTATAAAGATGGCTGATCTCTACGCAAAAAGTGGGGAAAGGCCTAACTGAACGGGTGTGTGGAAAACAAATCAATTTGATTGGTCAGTCATTTGGTGCACCTGGGTTATAGGCTGCCTGCAAGAGAGAGAGAGAGAGAGAGAGAGAGAGAGAGAGAGAAAGAAAGAAAGAAAGAAAGAAAGAAAGAGAAAGAAAAAGAAAAAGAGAAAGAAAGATGGAAAGATAGAAAGAAGAAAAGAAAAGAAAAGAATAGAAAGGTGCCTGTGTATTTTTTCAGATCGCTATTGTGGTAAAGATGTTGAACAGGAAGCCGTTGTTCTCTGTTCTTCCACACTGACCGATATTTGAAAAATCGTACCTTGACGCAAACGAAGTTGAAGGTGGGGATAAGTTTGTTCGATGAATAAGGAAAGAAATCGCGAAAATGTGAACGTCTATCTATCTATCTATCTATCTATCTATCTATCTATCGCAGCCTGTTAATCTCTTCCTCTAGTTATCTCTCTCTATATATTTTCTTTATCTCTGTAGATTAATCTATTATGGAGGATCGATGTCCGTAGGCTGACTTATCTGTTGTGTAAAATAAATGCCTGTTTCATCATGAGACTACGAACTTATCGATGCAGCGACGAATCTGTCGGTTTAAAAATACTCGTCATGCCAAGTCTGCTCTAATTGTTGTCTGTTCATTTCTCACCATACATTGATACATTTTTTGTCAGTTGAGACATTTACTAAGCTCAGCTTGGCACCGTACTGACGGAAGTGGGATCAGTAGATTAAGTTACACCAATATTCCAGGTTTGGAGAATCTGTTTACCTGAAAAGGATCAGCATTCGAAATCCTAACTTTTTACCTTGACTCCCAATTGAGTTCTGGTACCAGTGAGAAATACGTTATTATTTCAGCCGCCAAATGGGTGATACTTTTCAATTTAAGCCCAGCACGTCTATGTGGGGCTTACCCATATCTATCTATCTATCTATCTATCAGGTTATAGCTGTATATTGTCATAGGTGTCTATGCATATTTATTGATGAATTCCAGTAAAAGTATAAATTTTCCTGCGTTGCCTCTAACCACTGTTCTTTAGAATGCACTTCAATGATATATTTCATGTATATACTACAAAATATATACGCAACTTTAATATTTATATATAGTTACTAATCTCAGGTTTGTCGAGTTAGTCAGCTAATATGATTGAGTTGTAGCAATCTACCGAGTTAATTTAGCCTGTCAGAATACATTGAGAACCAATATTCGAATCCCTGTGGTTTCACCTCGGCTCTGAACTCAACGGATAGCACTGATAGGATATATATATATATATATATACACACACACACACACACACACACACACACATATATATATATATATATATATATATATATATATATATATATATATATATATATATATGTGAGAACGAATGGGAGCGAAAGAGAAGCTAAAATAATGCCATTGAAAATAATAATGAAGCTGAAATAATGCCACCGGCGCTAGTGATTGATATTCAAACTGAAAAGAAAGGCCAGCGTTTCGAACGCTGATTTTTAAGGGAAGTAAGACCCCGACTGGAGGATTGGCCCAACACAATATCCCTTTCATTATCTTTGCATTTGGCCAAGTATTATTCAAAGTTAAACTTAGTTGATATCTAAAATGAAAGTTCTAACCATAGAGTCATGTTCAGTACACTTGGTCAGTAGATAAGAGTGAATGGTTACAGGAACGTGGGTTGAAGCCAATCGAGCGTACTTATCTTCCATTTTATTCAATTCTTACTTTAAATATCTTAGACGTCTTACAATATGAAGTAAGCGATTCTCATTAAGTCTTTGCGATCTAACAAAAATTGATTACTAACTCATGAATGTATAACTGCTCTACATTACCAGCAACATTTTATTTATTAAAATATAGCGCGTTTCGATAAATACATCGCCAATGATCTTCCTCTATAGCCAACAGTCTTCATATAAGTCTTAGTGTAGGAATATAATTGTCTCAGAGGGAAGATAACAGTCTCAAATTTTCAGAATACGAATATGTCGATAATCTTCTACTTATATTTGTGAAAGTATGTGACTATATTCACTTTCTTCTGCCAAACAGTGCATTTATGATTCTAAGACCCTCTACAATATGCAGGATTAGAGGGTGAACAATATGGGTTTTTGATGGGGGTTGAGTGTTCAATTTCCTATATTATGATGCTAAACTGAAGCCCAGTTTGTGCTTCCAGTGAAAACTGCTGTGATTAGAAGACTTTTCACATTCATTTTATATTTTTTTGGATGACTTTATATTCTGACGACACCACATTTTCGTGGGTTTTTTCCTTCTATATGTTAACCATTTTAACAGGGCCAAAAACTTTGTGGTTAGTAAACGAATTTTTATTTGTGATGTCAAAATCGAGATTTGTTTTTCAAATATATAGTTGAAATTTTTGAATACTTTTTTTTCCTTTAGGGGTCGAAATCGAAGGGAAGTATTTTTCAATTCTAGGGGGCACAATTGAGGGGAATCCTTGTAATTTTAGAAAGGAAAGACTAAGGGTCAATATTAAACGTTTTTTTTTTCTTACTTTTTGAGTCGAACTCGGGGGAGAAGAACTTTCTTTCAATTTCAGGTGTTGAAATCATGGGGAGACCTTTTCTCTTTTAGGGGCAAAATCAAGGGAAGGCGTATTCTCTTTTAGTGAAAATCGGATAGAAGATTTATATCACTTGAAGGGCCAAAACAGGTGACGAGGAAACCTTTTTAGGGGGTCCAAATCAGGGGAGAGTTTTGTTTTGTTTCTTAGAGCAGAATTTTTTTTTTTCCTATAGAGGTCAAAATCGAGGTGGAATGGACGGGATCAGTATCCTTGTAGAATGTTTTCCCACAATTAGCAATTAGAATTGAAGGGAAACTTCTTTCCACAATTGGAGACTGAAATTGAAGGGAAACTTTTTTCACTTTTAGAGATCAAAATCGAGGGAAAACTTTTTCCCGTTCTTACTGATCAAAGGCGAGTAATTTTCCTCCACTTCTAGGGATCAAAATTTGGGGAACATTTTTCTTTCACTTTTAGAAGTCGAAATAGGGGCAAGGGATTTCATCAAAGGATTAAAATTTAGGTTGGAGGCAATTTTGCTTTCTCGTGTGGGGAAAAAATTGATGGGTAATTTTTTCCAACTTCAGGTGTTAAAATAGAGCAGGGTTGTTTCCCAGTTTTAGGCTGCAAAAACAAGGTGGTACGTTTTTACATTAATTTCTTTTTGAAAGAAAACATTGTTATATTTGCATTCGTCTCCTTGGCCACGCCTGGTATTATTGCTAGTAATGAGTAAACTAGTTGAGAATTAAAATTTTCCCATCTAAGTTATTCTCTGATTGGGATTTGGATTTTATATTTTTTTTGTTTTTCATTGAAATGTTTGAATGACTTGGTCATTTTTTTTCGTGAATTTTAGCTTGAAAACTAAAAGGCGCGTCATGTAGTATGATTTACGGTGTATTGAAAAAAAAATGACCCTTTCTATCTTTTTGGCAGATTTTGAGTGCACAATGTAAAACGCAAATTGAATCCTACACAAAACCATTTTAAAAAATGTATATTTGTGAAAGTATAATCTAAAAACATACTAACATCTTGAATTCGTAATCTATGTCTAGGCTGAATTTGTAAGACGTGTTGTAAGTAAAGGTATTACTCGCTTTTCTAATGTTCGAGTAACATCGCTTCGTTTTTACCAAAGACTCACATTAGCTTTGTTTCCGTGCAACCCGAAATGCAAGGCAAATAAGCAATTACTATTAATTCAAGACCCCCAAAATAACCATCTATTTCTGCCTGCCTCGATATTGAAAAGGTTCAGATCCGTCGTCAGCTGTGAAAGCAGAAATGAAAGACTAGAAATAGGACATCATGCTCGACTGCTGAACCATTTATCTATTTTTCTGTTCATTTTAGGCATTTGACACATCCTGTATACCTCAACGCCTTTTCAAGATTAAAATCATAATAGACTGCAATCATTGCACTATAGAGGATATCAAATACAAGGATATTTTTTGTTATAGAAAAGCTTAAAAATTTTCCCATGTAAGTTAATGGTAATCTTTTCGCATTACATTCTAGTTTAAGAAAGATTTCATAGAAACACTCCACTTTCGGATCACGGGGAAACCTGTTATTCAATGAATTTCCGATGATTTGTGAACTGTTTTTGAAGTATCGAGGAAAAAATGCCAAATAAAAACAAACATAGACATAACTTATGAGGCCGAAGAGTGCATTCACCCAAGTGCGAAAAAAAAAAAAATCCCAGCAAAAATGAAGTTAATAGTGATGGAATAAGAAGAGATATTTTCAAGCTCTAAATTTTTTTAATAGCCAGTACAATAGGAGTAGTTATTCTATAGCTATTGTCAGTCGGGTTGGCCATTATATAGCCATTTATAATCGGGATAGCCGTTTTATAACCATTTAAAATTGCCCGTTTAGAGCCAAATGAAAAACCGTTCGAATTGACCACCATAAAATTACACCTAACATTTTTCCTCCACACTTGTGGCAGATCATTCTGAATTCAGAATGAAGACAACGCAGATCTGAAATCTTCTACATTTGCTTGAATACCATCCTTTCTATTTGTGCTTGTAAAGAGTTTTCCCTGTGTTCATGTCTTGGGATTATTTCTGTCATTCTACATGAAATTGCGCTTCGTTTGGAACCAAATTTAATAATGGTCTATATACTCCTGGGTTTGACCAGTTTTGATGAAATTGGGCTTGACTATAATATTATGTATAAAACAAAATGTATACATTTGAAAAAATAGGATCCGCCCGTTACTTTGAATAAACAGAAGTTTTGCAAATACGCAGTTTGCCTTGATTTAAGCAATACGTTCTTTTTGTCTGTTGACAGAGATAAGCATCTTTGAATAGGCGTTTTATTAACTCGGAGACATGTTTAATAAATGACTTTTGTCTCAAATATTCCACTGTCCTATTTCATATCCGTCAAGGCCGCTGGGAAATCGAAACGAATAGAAGCTAGACACGCGAATTATCTTTGAATATATATCTACGCGTCAGCAGATATCTGTCTCCTTTATCGCTCAGACTGGGCGATTTGATGACAGCTTTGGCAGGAAAGACTGTAAAATATCAGAAAGATTGACTAATGAGAGTGAAATGGAGAAATGCCCATGTTAAATAACACAGTACTGTCTGCAAAATGATAATATTTAAGATTCAGTCAAATACGAGGAGGGAAATCGAAAAGTCTTCGTAGAAAGATGATCAAAAGTAGCTTCCAATCAATGACTAAACTAACCAAGAAAAACAAGAGGAGAAACATACATGAGATAAAAAAGGTAATGAAAAATATACACATTTCATTATTTTAAGCCAAAGTTGAAATATGAACATTTTATCCAAATAACGTCTTCATTTTGTCATTATCATCCTTGTCTATGGAGACTCTGCAATGTTTGAAAGATTTATTTATCTCTAATATTATTCTGATAACTTTTATGTTCGACCTTTGCATTTTCAGGTTATCATTAATTTCTTGGTATCTTCTCAAACAATTAAAACTTGTTAATTTTTTTGTTTAATTTGTTCTTGAATTTTATTTCTAGTCCTCCTTTTCGAAGTTTAACTCATAAATTGGGTAAAGAAGGCAAGGAGTCATTTGCTGTCCATTACAACTAAAACATAGTATCTTACAGCAATACAAATTAAATTCTACTCACATCTTGCCACCTTCCATCCTTTCCTCGCCACTTGCCCTTGCAATATAATGAACAAGGGTAAGAATGGAAGATGGTGTATATGTTTGAATGGCAAAGTTCAGTCCCAACATCAGATTGTCATCGAAAAGATCAATCATTATATTATATTTTAGGTCTTAATTTCAAAATTTAGCCGTTAAATCATCTAATTCTACTTTTAAGTACTTTTAAGTACCGATGTTACCATGGTGATTTCAATTCATTCATAGCCGCTTGAAAGACTTTACTTCTTCGAACAGGCCATTACAAATTATTCGATGGTGAGAACAAAATTATCATTTTTACCCGGTGTGCACGCCACTAAAGTTAATTCTGGGAGGAGATAGGAAGATTATAAATGATCAATGATTTTGCTTGGATTCAACTAACAAGTAATGTACTTATCCACTGAGCATCTGCATTAATATATTAAGTTTCCCAGGATATCTGAAATAGGTGTGCTATTTTATACAAGATTTCTCTCAGTCCAGTGTTTTAGATACGGATTTTTGGACATTAAAATTGTCTCAAATGAAAGAGGAACCTGATCCGATTTCGGAACAGTATGGATCCCTCTAGTAAGGTGCTGGAATATTCGACATTACCCTATGGCCTGTCAGTACTGCTATATATATACATAAATATATATATATATATATACATATATATATATATACATATATATATATATATACATATATATATATATATATATACATATATATATATATATATTTATATATATATATGATCATACCGCATTAGCACGCCTTTACCACGATCATCAAAATATCAATGTATCTATTTCTTAAATTAATATTTCACCCAGTTTGTATGGAAGGAGCTGTGTAATTGTTCCAATATCTCAGGCAATTATGGGAATAACAGTCACTTTGATGTTCAATATTTTTTTTTATTTCTTGTTACATGAAACCATTCCATAGGTGATTCTCTGGGTGGTGCTAGGAATCAGATACCGATGAATCGGGTGATTTTTTTTGCTACGTCACAATGCCCAATTGTTAGCAATGAATATTGCGTTTCAAACGAGTATCTTACGTCATCACAATGTAATGCAATATAGCAACTGACTTCAATCTTCTAAAAATTGGTTAGTCTACAGAACATGTAACAACTGTGATAGTGTGTGAGTTTGGAAAGCGCAATACACTGCCTGAGCAGACGGAAATATTTTTATGCGTAAAACGAAAAAAGTTAGAGAAGATGTTTTGAAATGTCCAAGAAAGTGGTCTCAGATTATGAGATAGTCCACGAGCAGTTGAGTGTTGAGTATAGCAATGACTGGCTTCCTTCAGAATACGATTAAAATAGCGCTGTTACAGTTAGAGAATTGGCTCAAGAACTGAATTCGAGCCAGTAAGCGGTTTAACGTCGTCTGCTGGAACTTGGAATGGTGTCTGCAGTGGTTGGAAGGGGATATTGATAATGTTGGAAACGATGTTAATGAATAGATTGTAATTAAACATGAAGTTTTGACAGTATTTTGAATTTCAAATCCAATTACTTATGGGAGATCATAGAATACACTTTATGCGATTTAGAAACCGCTGCCTCTACTATTTTAGATGCATTAGAATAATGGTTTGAGAAAATGAGTACAGATCGTATGACACTGACAAGGTAATTTTCTTGAATTATAAGAAGCAATGTAGGCTATATTTCGGATCTCTTCAAATACTTGCTGAGTTTAGTTTAATCGATTACATAGCAACGTGTAGAGCACCTAGTTAACATCGAACTCAGAGAGCTGCTTGAACTACCAACCGACTCGCCTCAGCATCGTAACAATTGCTCCTCTATTATCGAGAACTAATACTGCTTTGTGCACATATGTTTATCATGTGAACCAGACTTGTTGACTTTTTCATAAATTTGATAATGGTTATAGTCATGAAAAAATAAGCTTAGTTATTCCTAGAAATATGTTACTCTATCCGTTATCGGTGAAACTCGTTTAACAATCAATCTTGATTACCGGAACCTTACACACACATACGGCAATGATGATAAAAAATAATTATTAAAAGCATAGCATATTCATATGAGACAAACATTTTATTGGGAAAAGTCACTTCAGACCTGGCTGAAGAGAGTGAGTGAGAGAGAGACAGAGAGAGAGAGAGAGAGAGAGAGAGAGAGAGAGAGGGAGAGAGAGAGAATATAAATCGTTATTCGAAACGTGCTTTCTCATCAAAAACCAATATAAAATCCTGTTAGTTATCCACAGCGATATAATCAATTTGTTTCAAATGTCCTTTGCAGCCCCATCGTTCATTGTGATAATAATGGAATAGCAAACTTCTTTATGCGACAAAACATTAAGCAATCTGCCACAGAAAATGGTTACAATATCCTTTGTAACAAATTGTAGATATTACATCAGTTATCGTGCAATTTATACGTAGTCGACAGAAGCAAATTCTCAAACATTTTTGCTATACAAAAATCAAGTAAGTATTCGCATGATAATATACTTATGCAGATTAAGTAAATGGATCAAATATTCATAATTTTTACCAGAATTTCTTTCATCTTATTTCTGTTGCTTTTTATCGCAACTGATGGTTATCATTCTATCATAATTAGTAAGCAAGGCATAGCTGAAATAAAGAATAAGTCTCCAAAGAGATCTGAAGCAAGGATAAGGGATGCCAGTTCATGTATCACCGGGGGTTTATGATTAATCTCTGATTGGTCAGAGAGGGAAATGAAGCCAAGATAGAAGTGGAGGGGGAAAGACGTCAAGAAAAGAATCAAAAAGGAAAAAGGTGTCACCAGGAAAGTTTAGAACCGAGGAAAAGTCAAGAAAGAAGTGAAGGGAAGAGGAACAAATAGAGAAAGAAAGAAACGTCAAAAAACTAGTGAAGGAAAAACGTGTCAAGGAAGGAGTGAGGAGAGGAAAAAGACAATAAAGAAGTGAAAGGAAAAAGCGTCGAAAAATGTCTGAACATGTTAAAATGCCAAAAAGGCAGTGAAGGGAAAAGGCGTCAAGAAAGAAATCCACAGAGGAAAGCAGTGAAAGGAGAAAGCATCAAAGAAAAAAAAAAAGGAAGAAAGGAAAAAGCCATGAAAAGAGTGAAGAAAGGTGAAGTAGTCAAACAGGACTTGCTGCAGGCTGAATTCCAGTCCTCGTTGTGGTCCAACTGAAAATGATTACAGCAACTTTTGTATTGTGTCCCTCCAATAATGATAGTTTTTTTTAAAATTATACAGGGTGTTCTATCTTAGAAAATTGAATGAATTCATTTGATTTTCTATCCTTACTTTTTTAGTGGATGGGGGGATTCAAAGTACTGAACAATCCCACAATAGAACTAAACCCTGGCTTCCTGGCCATAACGATTGTATATTGATCACGGCAATTTAGATCTTCTATGACCTCATCTGAGAATTTGTTTTGTTCCGATAAGAAATTCTTATTAGAAATTATTTTGTTAAAACCAAACTTTGTTTGAGAAATTAGCTTTTTACCTGACATCAAATATATCGACATGCACTCGTTAGAATACATTCGGATGATGGATAGACATATTCGGGTCACAAAGGATAGTTATCTTCAAAAAGTTCAAATAATTCTATTTATCAGAGAGAGAGAGAGAGAGAGAGAGAGAGAGAGAGAGAGAGAGAGAGAGAGAGAGAGAGAGAGAGAGAGAGACGGAGAGACGGGGGGGAGAGAGAGAGAGAGAGAGAGACAGACAGACCGACAGACAGACGGAAAGAGAAGGAGAGAGAGAGAGAGATGGCTAAGCTGTTCTGACAGGTGTGCACAACTCTGCACATGGTTTTCTTTGCGCTTTCAAAAAACGGCACTCTTACAGACCATTATCAACATAGCAGCAAGGCCAGGCTGATGAAACGGGTATGCCCACTTGAAGTTATTGTCTCCTCTGAGGTTGAAGCCGTAATGAGACTGCTCCCCTCCACCCAGCTTAAAACGAATTTTTCCTCTTTTGGCCTATTTCTCGCCGGGTCAAAACTTCGTAAATTCGCTGATTTAATGAATCATTACTAACCTACATGAAAGTGTCATTGGATACTTTCTTTTTTCCTCTTAGTATATTTCCTCCTTCTTTCTTTATTTCCTAAAATCGCATGACCGTTCTCACTGATGTCAGTCTTTGTAGAACTTCAAATCAAAACTCTGTCTACCTACCAATCCGCATATTTGTACTAAATAACTAATGACGAATTCACATCAACTTCTAAAGGAATTGAAATGAGGTACGTAGTTTTCGAATTATATTGTATGGATAAAGGAATTCTGTTTTGTTTCCCATTTAAATTTCAATGAAGCGGAGAATTTTGACTCTAGTGCAGCAAAGGTAGTAATTGTATGTATTTTTAGTGTGTTTATATTTGGGGGCGGAGCCAGAGATTTCGCTTCCTCTGAATTGTAGCTATATGTACACACAACAATATCTCATAAAGTTGGCAAAGAATTGCGATGAGAATTTTGTTTAAAAGGATGCAGTGGGTTGAGGAAGGGGTATTTGTATTTTGAGTCGTATCCAGGAATTTTCCACGGTAACCATCCCTACATCGTAGCTATATGTACACTGTACAATATCTGGAAAACTTCTCGATGAATCTCAGTGAAACTTTGCAGAAAGATAATGAATCAATTCAAATTGTTGAACGTATCCAGGAATCCTTTACTGTCACCTCATCTGCATCGTGTACACAACACTATATCTCCAAAAGTTCTCAATGAATTTCAGTGAACTTTTGTGGAAGGGTGGTCAATACATTTTGGTGTGAATCCGATTAGTTGACTTTGTTGAGAGAACATTATTCCAAAACACGTATTCCTGGGATGAGGTTCTATATATGATACACCTATTCTGCAGAACAGGAACTTCTCTTACCGTCCATCTTATCAAACAACTTTGATTACTAATGTTTATTTTATTTGGGGTCAGGGGTTCTTTTTGCGACATGTTTATATATATATATATATAGTCAATTCAATTCTTATTGTGTCTAACATGGGAAGTAGAAAGTAGGAAAACACAGCTGAACGCTTATCATATATCTATTAAATCCTTAAATGGGACACAGAATTAAAAAAAAGTCTGAACAGATGGATTATTGAAACCTATAGAGTAATAGCATGCATTTTTTGAAACAAAAATTCTGATACAAACATTTTGCCAACGAATCACGGTCTTTAGTCACTCATCCATTGACTTTGTGAAATTTCGAATTTTTCCAGCTGTAATAGCTTCTGCACATTACCATGTCTTGTCTTCTTTGGTATCAATGTGACGCCCATTTCCATACACTTTCCTATTCGATCAATCCCCTTGAATAGAGTTTTGCTGCTCAGGGCTGTTTTCTGACAATTCGATTAATTCTAGACATTCCCTGCTGTTATTACACTGGGCTTGTCCTTATCGGATTTTCTACGCATTGCAACAAGTTCTTCAACGTATTCATTCACTATTTGACTATTCCTGTTGAGCATCTCTACTATTTCATGGACTGTACTGCCTTTTCCAAGTTATGCAATGATGGAATTTTTTTTCATCCAGCAAGAAACCAAGTTTATGATTCATGTTTCAATGCAAAGCTGTAACTGAAAATGCCTTCAGGTTTTCTTGCTAGTGCAAACGATATCTTAATTTTTGCCACGTAAATGGATGTCGCTTTTGCTAATGTTTGTGTCAAATTATTTTCTCCACCTTTGAATTTACAATCATATAAACTTTTTGCAGAATACTTTGGCGCGCGCACACACACACACACACACACACTATATATATATATATATATATATTGTACGAATCAAAGACAGGTTCAATATATCATAATTAGGTCCATTATAGCGCGGTCATACTAAGGAAAAGACTTGACATCATGTCCAGCAAAATATTGCCATAAAATTCCTGATGGGTTCATTCTTAAATCTTAGAGTTACCGTGTGGATAGAAATAAAAGTTGGTCGATATTATGTGAAAAGGAGGTATAACTATGCTCTAGTTTAAGTGATTGTTCATGGACTCGCCCAACAATTTAGTCACTTCTTCCCGTAACCTTTTCCTTAAATTATCTTGAAATGCAGCGGTGAATTTTGGAGATATTGTATGGTTATACATGAGTGTATATACAAATGGAGGAAAAAAGTGATATATTTCAAGCAGAAAAGATTTTTCAAGAGATTTCGATCACTTCTTTCGAAACCCAGTACCGACCTTTTCACTGAATTTCATTGAAATCTTTGGAGTACTTTCGGAGATATCGTGTGTAAAGACAGACAGACAGACAGACAGACAGACGGATAGACAGACGGGAAGACAGGAAGACGCCACCGAATACATATACCTCTCCAAATTCATTGGCATAGATAATAAAGGAAACAATGGAAGTGGAAAAAAAGGATTGAAAGAAAGAAAGACGAGAGAAGAAATAAGGAGAAATTTAAAATCCCCACAAAACGGTAAATAGAAGCCAACAAGAAATGAAAACGTTATTGGGATAAATGTCAGGTATAATTTCTATTTATACCGTATGGAATATGTAATTTGACGACTTTCAAGAGTTTGCTCCAACGTGTTTGAAGGTACAAACAAGTACAGGATTTATCACTCTATTCGTACAAACGCTTGCAGAATGGATAAATTAAACAAAGTAGATAACAAAAAGAAATAGAAATGATTGTGGTAATGTCTTTCGTCGCTGTAAGACAAAATAAAATGTGAGAGAAAAAAATCTCACCGATGAATACAATACGGAAAACATTCAAGAGAAGAAAAAAGGAGGAATGATTTTGTAGTTAAACCTAATGAAGGTGTTAGTTTATGTGAACATTGAAAATGTTTTATCATAATGTGGTTGATATTATAAATATCAATACATATTATAATTCAGCGACAGGTGGACTTCCATATGAGATATACTTGGTGGTCATAACAAAGTAATAACAAGTCTCCAATAATATTCAACACTTCTTTTTCAGTATTCTTGCTGATCTTCCTCACGTTGTGATGAGTACTGTTCCAACTCTATCTCAATTTTTTGGTTTTACATCCTTTTCGACATAGTCCCTAGGACGTGTCTGGATGTTTAGCTGAAAAATGTTTCACTGAAAACAAATTATTCGACGACCATTTTATTACGAGGATGTTTCGCTAAAGGGATACTATTAATATTTTGGGTTTTTTATTTTTTATTGATTTGATTTGTTTATAGTCACAAAATATTCATATTTTTCATGGCAAATAGATTATCTGCAAATATGTCCATGTGCCTGAGTATTCATAAAAAACTGCATATCTAATTATAAATATAGATTGATATATTATGAATACCTTAATTGATGTACACACACACACACACACACACACACACACACACACACACATATATATATATATATATATATGTTGTTTTTAACATTGAGGTTAACAGTTGCCAGTAATCCAAAGGCCCTGATTCAACTCCGAATTTTCATCTTGCTTATTCACGGTCTATATCTACTCTATTTGTTTCTTTCAACGCAACAATTGAGGATAATTTAGGAATGGATATATGATCTGACAAAATGATTATGAATTGCGCTATATTATATGGAAGCTCTCATTTGAAATGACCCCCGTCGTTACCCAGTTAATGTATCACTGGAACTAAGAAATGTAAATAAAATAAACAATTAAAGAAAATGGGGCTGCTGTAGGAAACGAAACTGCGATCGATGGGGTAGACGCTTCAATGTGAATAATGGAATTACATGTTAAATTGAAAAAGATTTCTGCTTGTTAATGTGATCTAAGATTACCGGTGAGGTATATTCAAATTACTTTGTATGCGGAGAATATACATATACATATACATATACATATACATATATATATATATATATATATATATATAGATACATATATATATATATATATATATATATATATATATATATATATATATATATATATATATATATATATATATATATATATATATATATATATATATATATATATATATATATATATATATATACTGAATGTAATGAATATGTATAACATTTGAAAGCAGTGGATATAAGGAGGGGCCATTGAGAGAGAATTAACTCACCAGTAACGAATGAGAATCACATTTTCAAGAAGTAACTCCTGGGGAGAATTTACCAATCCACATGTCCTCTTTCTCATGGGCTCTTATTTTTTATTTTTTGGACTTTTTGAATAAAAAGCAAGCATAAACATTTTGAAATGAGCTTAAATTTAATGGTTTCATCAAAGAACCTTCCTTGCCAACCCTCACCATCAAACGCACACCCCACTGACAGTTAACACCTTTTCGAGAGTTGTAAATATTCTATAATTCGCTTCCGAATGTCTGGGAAAAATACTGGAGAACGATGAAAAAGATTTAAACGCTTTCACTAAATAATTGCCAATTTTTTTCTTTCCCAGAGCGTCGAAAAATCGTTGATTTTGAAAAGTGTGAATTTTGGCAGCGTCCTTCCGTGACAAACTGTGCACATTATCAGCGATGTTCCTCGCAAAGGATGATGGGATTTCCCAACATTCTGTATTTTAACTGGATGCTGAATATTCGTTCGCATCCTTCGCATGACAAATCATGTTCCTAAAGTAAGTTGAACACGTAATGCATATTATTCAATAAAGCATTTTAAAAATAAAGCGAAAAACAGAACTGCAAGAGCAATAATTGCAAGATTTGAAAATCTAATGTTTCCTTGTTGGGTGATTTTTTTTCAATTAAGCGTTTAAATTGAAAAGTGAAAGTGGTAAAATTGAATAATGAAGTCACGGAGCCGATAGACTGCTACTCTACAGTTTTACTTTCCACAATATCCTTTGTATATATCATTACATATATATATATATATATATATATATATATATATATATATATATATATATATATATATATATATATATATATATATATATATATATATATATATATATATATATATATATATATATATATATATTCTTTCAAAAGATAATTAACAATTATATGAGCATTTTGTGTACACATTCAAGATAAAATTCCAGCTTTTCAGTTTGGTCGGTTTATTCAGCTACTCAGCTAAATGGAAAGCAATAGTTGTAATGTGTACTTTTTGCTAAATTGATTATTGTTGTACTTTGGTGGAAGTTGTGCCGATTAGCTGTAGAATCTTCGTTCAGAAAAACGGTATTCTCTCCTAACATGGTTGTGTTATAACAAAATGACTTTCCAAATGATATAACTATCTCCACTGCAGAGGTCGTGACTCTTTGCAGCATGTTTTTATAGGTTGTATACGTCTTTCCAATCGGAGGATTATCCAATCAGAATACAAAACTGCAAAGCTACATACTTGCATCATTGTTTAGTGCCATCGTTGGCTTCTGATTGCCAAGGTCGATTTGAGGAGAGTTATTCCGATCTATGTATAGGCTTCCTGTATATGGATAAATATTGATTTTCAACTCATATTTTCTCCAAATCGGCTCAAGGAGTTTACATTGTCTTTTCTATTTCTTTTTTCAAGTGAAAGGACACACAAGATATCCCGTTAAGATTGTCTCAGGAATTTTCCATTTCCACCAGCTTTCCTCCAATACATCAGTGAAAGCCTTTGACCCTACAATTCTAAGTAAAATCAAAAGGTACTGCTTCATTGTCGGAACCAGACTTCCATACATATTTATGTAGATATAGCACTGCTTAAGAGAGTTGAACAAATCTGCATGTAACAGGGATTTAATTTCCTAGACAGATTATTTGGGAAATACTTTATATTTATATTACCAAGCTTAAATATCCCTTCACATGTATTGTTTTTATTTTTATTTTATTTCAATATTTTTATGGATTAATCAACACAAAAAAACCCAAAAAAACGAAACAGAACTATGGATGACTTACATCCTTAATTAGAGTTTTTATTTCTTAAGTATTTTGAATTTTATTGGCAGTATTTTCGGTCGGATCAAAATTGTGACTATCTGCTTGTGGAAGTCATGCAATTGTTATGTAACATTACGGTAACTTATTTATTGGTTAATACGAAACTGGCTGGATCCGAGGAAGTTCAACTGTTACTGACAACCAAGATCATCCATGGTCTCGTGCCTTTACTTTTCTCTCTGTATCTCTACAAAATAACTCTTGAAGCACTCAATTTTGGGTACCATTCTACGATCTCTCTTGCGATTGGTCAGTTGTTGATGAATTAAACTATCTGTGTAATGGAGATCGTGACAAGTGTATAAATAGTAAAAATATATAATTCTCAGAATATTATAATTTCCTCTCTAAGCTTACTACTGGCATATGTATCTTCGATGGAATGGTTATAAACTGAACTAGACACTAGCCTGTATTCCTGCTCATTTAAATGATGCTGTCATCTTTAAGTTTTCAATTCTTTACGAATTTCCCATTTTGCTGCAGGTTCATCATCTGACATATTTACTAATAATGACTATGTTATTTATATTGTTTTGTCGTATGCATTGTATTTAAACATCAGTTGTTCATGTGGGCGACAGCAACTCTCCACAAGAGTTGTGTAATCTCCTTAATATTCTACTTACTTTCAGTAATGCTGACATGGATTCGGTTCTTCTCATTATCCCCACGACGATGATAATATCTGAAATTGTTTTGTATTTATCCGATAAAATTCATCGAGTATTTATTGAGCTCATCAGTTTTCATGTCAGGAAGATTATCATTATTCTCACTGATATAATTTGCATAATTTTAATTGCTTTAGATAATCTCCAGCCTGTTGTTTTGCATCTTTTTCAGTCTGCTCTTTGTGGCCCCAAGACAACAAGCAGTTTGTTTTCTCTGTAGTTCATCGGCACGCCTCTTGCTTTTTTTCTCATCTGGACACATAAATTCTTTGTAACTGTCATGGATTCCCTATAGTGGAGTAGGGGGGCGTATAGCTCATTTCCCTGACACCTGACAAACAATCAAAGATTAGTCTCGTATCTACAACCCCGATTCAATTGGAAACAAACTACGCCTTACCATTTAACCAACTCAAACAGAATCCAAGAATTACATGAACTTTCTTGGTTTCCCTTAAGATTAAACAAAATTCTTTGACGTGTATGAACATGAAAGTTTCTACTTCGTATTTTTCTCATTTTCTGACTCACCAACCGAATACAAGAAAAACATAATGTTGAAATCAAGCATCTGCTGTATGGTGATGGTCAACAAGCGAATCTCAAAAGCCATCATAAGTGAGTTCTTTGTGGTATGCTACATCAATTTCATTTTGTTCCAGAGATGGTTCCATCCTAAATATTTATAGAAAATCAACAAAAAGCAAAAATTTTGAAAAACTCTTCTATTTGAAGATTATCTAAAGGCTATCTATATTATGAACATAGTTACTAGGTGGTAAAATGTTTCTCGGTCGAAAGAATGGACAATTCTATATGAAGAGGTTCAGTCACTCTTTAAATAAGACCTCAAGTAGAATTGTGATGATGCAAACATTTACTTACTCTTAAGAGCTTTGGATAATCACCCGAACTCCATAGGGACAAGGAGAGTGATTTCTGTCTAAAGTATTACAGCCCTTTCAATCACTTTCCAGTAACGTTGAGTTCTATCCGCGTTGAGTTTCTTGAAAATAAAACGACAAAATGATTGATCACTTTCGTAGCTGACTAGCGGAGTTTTTTTTTCTACCAAAGCGAAACTGTGAAAGACATCCAGGTCCTGAATGGAGTCAATGTAAGAAGCAACCAAAGAATGATAATGATATTCAAATTAATACCGATAAAGGGCACGGAAAAATGTTCCTCGCAAAACTGTGACCACTTAACACCGTACAAAAGAGCTTGCTCGGCCCTTCAAGCTAGAACTGAAAATAGGCATGAACTTTGCAATGAACCAGGCGAGAACATTAACGAGCTCAACCACAAAATAACGACCTGTCTGATCGAAGTTGCCAATACATTTAAGCCAAGGAGCGAGCAAACTATCAGTAATCTCTCAGAAGAAACCAAGAATCTCATGAAAAATTCAGAAACACCAAACAGTCGAGAACAAGAGAAAAGATTGAAAGCAACCAAGTTGAAAATAAACATTAAAAAGAAACGAAAAGTAGATGAAATAATATATAGAACAGCTGTCATCAAAAGCATTTGCAAAAAAAGCACAGGCTTTAAAACTATTTAAAATAAAATAGAATAAATGTAAATAACTAGTATTCGAAGTGAACGGAGACCTAACCACAGATACAGACCGAATCGACGGGTGTGCTTAAGAATTCTACAAAACCTTCTATCCCTCTAAACGAGATTCAAGAAAAAGGATACACAAGTTACAAGTAACCAATCTGGAAGATTCCCAGAAGTTACTCCATGGGAGGTGAAACAAGACACCAAACAAACGAAGAAGGGAACAGCTTTTGGACCAGATAGCATCACCGTTGACCTACTAAAAAAGCTATTGAAGTCATCACTAGGAAACTAGCCATTCTATTCAACCTATGCTTGAGACAGAATGGAGTCCCCAAAGGTTGTAACACTGCAATCATAACGGTATTGCATAAAGAAGGGAACCCAATAAGCCTACTCTACTGCGTCTACTCAACTGCATCTACAGACTTCTTATCAATGTGATCATCAACTGAATCACCACAATGCTAGATGAAAAGCAACCACGGGAACAGGCTGGATAAAAAGAAAAAAGCTACTCAACAGTTGACCATCTCCATTTAGTAAATCAACTAAAATGGAAATCAGCAGAACATAAAATGTCACTTGTTGTAGCAATTGTCGACTCAAAGTGGGTTTCGACTCAATCATTGACTCAAGGTGTAGATCCATTAAATGTCAGTCCTGCAACATATATACCGAGCAATTAATTTTATAAGCCACATAAAGAATCTGAGTCCTTTGAACTCGAAAATAGAATAAGACAAGGTAATACCAGCTTATCCAAACTCTTCACGGTCTACTTCGAGATGATCTTCCGGAACCTCGACTGGAAAAGTAAAGGAATCAGAATAGACGGTGAATTCCTCAGTAACCTTAGATTTGCTAGCGACATCATCCTTTTCGCAAAGAAACTTCGACGATCTCCAATACAAGACAAACAGAACGAAGAGGGCGAGTGAGTTGGACTCCGCATGAAGTTTGTTGAAACAAATGTCATGTACAATCAACATATTGAGCACAACAAACCAAATCGAAAACAAGGACCTGAAAAAATGTACACCACTACGTCTATCTAAAATGAAGAATCTCTATAAACCCCAGAAAAAGAAATCAAACTTCTTTTTCAAACGAGAAAATCCCAATAGTTTTAAAAAGAAGGGTCAACAACGAATGCATTTTTCTATTAATCACCAATGGAGCTGAAACATGGAACCTAACCAAAAGATTGACCCTAAAACTGTGAACCATGCAACATGCATGTTAGAGAATCATGCTCAACGTCACATAAAGAAAACATCGTAGTATAATCAGGGGAAAAACAGGAGTCAGGGATATTGCAGGGTTCATTAGACAACTCTAATGGCAATGGACTGGTCCATTGTAAGAATATAAGACATCTGCTGGACATCACGACTCACAACGTGAACCCTCAACGATCATATGCGAAACTGCAACCGATAATATATATGATGGCATGACGGAATATACAAGTTCAGGAAGTATTGGCTCTGCTACACCCATGATAGAGAAGTCAGACAATTCTGGGTTAAGTTGGTGTACAACGACGGATGCTCAAAGATTGTTGCTGCTGATGATGAGAACCAAAGAGTACCTCATCCATTGTATAGTTACATATGTAAACACACAGCAAGTCAAATTTAAGAAAAGCACTTTTGCATACATACATATGTGTTTTTGAATACCAGTATCCCTGACGCTGCTACATCGATATATATATATATATATGCTCGCACACATACAAACATTCGAACACGCACACAAACACACACAGACGCATAGACACACACACACACGCACACACACTTGCCAGGACAGACTTTCTTCCAGATAATTTTATTAAAGGGGCGAGAGAATTAACCAATTGTACTACTAAAAATAAGATATTGAATTTCTTGAGTCACTCCAAGTAATGATATGACAACACTTTTTTCGCTGTCCTGCATCTTCCATGCAAATAATGAGGCAATCGTCAATATATCTGGCAATAGCAAAGAGCAAAGGGACAAATGGTTTCATGCTTTTTGCAAGAGCATCAGTACAAAGTGAATCTAATAATCTTTTGATAATTCGTTAATTCCCATTCTTTTCCTTTCTTAAAAAAATCCATTTTCAAATTTCACTTCCTCCTTCCCTCTCAGGCAACGTTGATCCTTTTCTTTTCCCCTCTCTTTCCTTCTCCCTTCTTCATTATTTTCATTCCTCTCTTTCTTACCATCTCATTCTTTCTTTCATCTTTCTCTTCTTCCTCCCCACTTTTTTTCCCGTAATCTTTTCCATTTTCTTCCTGTACGCAAAAACTTTTAATCTTCCCACCCTGTCTCTCATTTGATTTAATTTCCCTCTAATGGTTAAATAACAAATGAAAATACTTTCAAATTTTTGTCACATCCTATCACCTTCACTTTACCTGTTTATTCCTGACTAATCAAACCAACCCGACCGCTACAAATGTATATCATGTTAACCAAATGAAACTCTTTAGGGTAGAACTTTCTTAGTTGTTACGAATGGTGGGAGCAAAACTAGATGCAATCAACTATACATTGAAAAGAAAGAATGGCTTATCATATTTGGAAATCTTTTTTCTTCAACGATGCACATAAATAACTCGATTTTTCTACTTTTGTTTGCTGTAAAATCAGCCAATATTCAAACCTAAAGGTTAAAGGTAAACTTTCCATTGCAAGGCCGTCCGTGGGCGAATCATTGCTTTCGTGGTTTGTTGGGTGTTATTGTATCTTTGTGTTAGATTTTCTGATTGTATGTATGTATGAAAATGTACACTCATGCGAGATTGCGTAAGAGCCAGATAGAGGAGGCCATTGTCTGGAAAGTACCCTGACTCAGTCAATTCTACTTTCTCTTCTCTTGTATTGTTGTAGCTGAAATGGCCGTGTTCTGTTGACTGCAACAAGATCGAATAGGTATATGAATAGACAGATTTATATGTCACGTCTAACTTTTATATATCCTTTGGGAGATTGGCGGGACTTTTTGCTGGCTCAAATGACAGCAAATTTGACTCCGATGCCGGCAGTCAGTGTTCAATTCCAAATATTGTTTTTAGGCGGGCAAGCATTTATTATTTGGAAGATCTTTTAGTTCCTTCGCAATACGTGGAATGATAATTGCTATCTCGATCACATTATAAATTTTGCTTCATCTTATACGATTCCACGGTGTAGTGTATTATTCATAACCAAACTCTACAACATTGGAACTCTGTTGCAAAAGATATGAATATGTTGCTGTTCAAAAATGAGTACACCCTTACGACAAAAGTTTATTTCATTCTTAACAGTTAGTATATTTTAAAACCATTATTGATTTTTTTCTTACAGGGGATCTAAATAAATATAGATATAACTGGAGACTGTAATGTTAAAAATAGTTCTTATGGAGTCATAGCTTTCAGTGTACAGACGTTTAGTCCAGTTGTGGAAGAAATCTTTTCTGGGAAGAAATCTGTTCCGATTTGAAGGAACATGTTATTTATTTATACAGACCGAAAAAAAGTCCACAAAAATAGCTACAAAACTGAATACTGATGCTAAAATTGTTCAAAACCACAAGGAAAATATATGGGGTGTACAGATGCAACCAGGTTGACCAAGCAAGATGACACTAGTACCATTCATTTTATCAGGATATTGCTCGATGAAGACAATCAAATGTACACTGAATAAGACCGGCTTACAACGCCAAGAACAGCGAAGAAAACCAGAACTGAAATCGGGACACAAATAGGTCCACTTAGAGTTTACGGTGGAGTACTGTGGCCAGATGGAACGAAAAGCAACCTGTTTGGGTCTGATGGTTTGGTGTTGTTATGGCGAGGCGCACAGGGAAAAGCGTTTGGTATGGACTGCATAGGATTATGGTAGAAACGTCATAGTCTGAGGTCGTATGAGCTCTAGTAGTACTGATCGGCTGCATTCATCGACGGAATAATGAATGCTGAAGGTTACATCAATATATTGAAAAACAAACAAACTGAGCTTTCTGCATGTCAAAGATCTGAACTGGAACAACAAAAGGTAAAGTGCTCAATTGACCTAGAATGTCACTTGATTCAATTCCTATTGTGTAATTGTGGATATATATTCATGAGCGTGTGTGTGGACGCGCGTGTTATTAAGAAACGGATGTTTGATCCAACATTAATTATGTATTGCGCTGTCTTACATAAAAGCCCTCATTTGGAATCATGCACTGTTATTACAGTGAGTGTATCATTTGGCTTAGACTACGTAAATAGAATGAACAATCGAGGGAAATCGGGCTACTGCAGGAACCGAACCTACAACCGAGAGGATAGTTGCTTCAACGTGGCATCCCCTTTACCATTGAGCTAAAGAGCCGCCAGTAATGCAAAGGCACGAATGACTGTTTCATTCCGAAATCCCCATTTTTGCTTATTCAACGTCTATATCTGCTGTATTTGTTTCGATGAACATGACGTTTTTGAAAAAGTGAATATATGATCTGACAGAATGATTATGAATTACTTTGTATCATATCGAAACTAATGGGAGATCATTTCAATGATTTCACGTTCAATAAAATACAACGCAATTCATAATCATATATGTAGTAATATATATATATATATATATATATATATATATATATATATATAGAGAGAGAGAGAGAGAGAGAGAGAGAGAGAGACAGAGAAAGAGAGAGACAGAGAAAGATGGACAAAGAGTGAGAGGGGGGACGCAAGAGCATAACACATACACAAGCACATGACCATGTCTGTATGTTATTGTACTGAAGTCATTCGTCATCAGGACATGTTTAATCAAATCTTCCCCATCGTTGATATTTCATGCGAACTCGTTTCGATTTTACAAAACATATTTTCATCGTTTATAAAAAGGATTAAGAGAGGATCCAAAATTGTCGCAGTAGTCGGTGTCATTTTTTCAGGACTCATTCGTGATTCTTAGGAGTAAAACATAGTGAGAATCAACAATTGTGTCCACTGATATAATGAATTTTGCCTTCTGTTATCTTGTGAATGAAATGGGACGGAAATGGTTATTATTTCTTTGGGTCTGGTGGGAGTAATCTCCAACTGGAGATTTGTTTTCTTCTTAGCGCCAGGTGATCATTTTGTCAGTCATTTTGAAAGAAAAGCTGAGCAATAGAGGTGAAAAATCGCGTTTGGGTTAGAATGAATTATTCCAAATACATAGAAAATTGATTTCAACCTGATATATCCAGCATATCCAAAACAATCTACTTGTATATGTGCACATACTGCTGGTTATTGGTACAAGAAGAGGAACCAGCAAACTGACATCAAATGAAGGCTGGATTTATTCATAGTCATTTAGAAATAATACTCTTGTGAAAGGGTAAAATTCAGCTTTGGTTTACTCTCTACTCACCAGATATCTTGACAGAAATGTCTTGTCTCTGGTATGCCACGATATTCGTCAGGAAAAGGATGACAGAGCAAAGCACTCTTCGATAATGAACACCCAAGCAAATCAATCAGACTTTGGTATACACATACTTTTTAGAATCTAGCAAACATATAAGCATATAGAAATACACATTTTTCCGATTATTTAAAATTCTACATTCTTTTATTACTCGACGATTCATTGGTTCAACATAATATATATATATATATATATATATATATATATATATATATATATATATATATATATATATATATATAATAATTGAGTCATTCACAGACAGCTGTCCAGTGTGGCTATAGACTATCCATTATCCTATCCTGTACCAGAGAGACTGAATTTAGTCGATATATATATATATATATATATATATATATATATATATATATATATATATATATAGTAAATTCTATAGCTAAAAAAAGTAAACGAATCAGGTGCGTGAAGAATGGAACTTTCCTCCTCAGAGAAGATCCCTTTATATACATTCATCAAAGATAGTCACCACTTTCAATAATGATGAAATAAATTGTTACTTGGCTTAGATTGTAACACTTCCACCGTAAAAAAGCCACTCGAAGTGGAGTAAGAACATTTTGAAGAAAGAATCGAATTGCGACTATCTTGAATAGATCCTGTTTAGACTGGAGACAAAAGCTGAGTGAAAAGACAAGAATTTTGGCAGGATTATTCCGATACTGGAACTCTGCCAAATGGAATATTGGATCTGTAGCAGCTGCAACAACAAGAGAGACACATGATGGTTGGGGACGAGAACCCGACGAGAATGTTGTTGGGGGTTTCCATTTGGGCAAGGCACGAGGAAGGGAGGAGACAAGCTTATTTGGAAGGAGACGTGAAGGGGAGAGTTATCATGACAATGTCTGAACAGAGAGAAGAAACGAGAAAGGGTGATAGGAAGAAAATAAGGATATTCAAAAGAGGCTGAGCAGACGACATTCAACTGATGAAGTTCGGAAAAAAGTGAGAAATTGAAAAAAAAAGTGATGATGAGAGGGGGACAAAGAATAAAGATGATGGAAGAGGTTGGTGTGGATAGAAAGAAAAAAAGACCAAAAGGACCAGAGTAAATTATCAGAAGAACAGCTCGGTGTGGTTGGAACGAAGACAAAAAAGACCAGCAGGATTAAAGCAAATTATCAAAGATGGTTGAGTCACGCAGTCAGAAAAGCAAAGCGAGGGAGACGTGTGAAGAAAACAAGCCTGGTTGCTGTAAGATCAAATTCTCCTCCTACTTATGTTCAGAATGAATTGTATATATAATACGTAAATTCAAAATTACATAAGATTAGTAAGTTTAATTCAGTTGGTGAGAGAACCAACTACCAATCACTTGGTCGTGATTTCAAATCGCAGTAGAGAAATGTTAATTTCACATATTTCACTTTTCTACTGCCATGAATTAGTTCTTGTTCTTCTTGTTGTTATGGGTGAAAAACCAGGTCCTCTCCAACTTTGAAAATGAGAAAATAGAGACCTATCTGCGAAAGAAAATGAACTTGACTCTACAGATTTTAAAAGAGAAATAAGTCTATACAGAGAAGAGTAGAACCGAAGAAGCGTAAAATGAAAACAAATCAATAAAGGCTGGGGGGAGGGGAATAGAGATATCGACATTCCAGAGGCAAATGATTGATATGGAGATCAGAGAGAGATACGGAAAGGAAGAGAGAAAGAAGATAAGGAAAAAGTGTACAGAGGCAGAGGTGAGAGATAAGAGGACATTGAATAGCGACAGAATAAGAGATAGGGAAAGAGGAGAGAGTTGTGAGAGGGAGAAGACGAGATTGGAAAAATACAGGATAGAGAAAGAGATTTAGATAATGAGATAGATTGGAACTCTGGAGATGTGTGTTTGTGAGAGAGAGAGAGACGGGGCTGTTGGAGAACTTCTAGAATAAGTGCAGTGGGAGAGAGAGAGAGAGAGAGAGAGAGAGAGAGAGAGGTGATTTGTTAAATATTGAACAGCGATACCGAATATGAGAAAGAGCAC
>OY735200.1:38044116-38179116 GCA_963457665.1 Thysanoteuthis rhombus | reverse complement strand
GGTACCAGTGATCAATGTCCAAGCCCAGGTGAAAGTAAGAATTTAGAATGCTAATTTCAAAGGTTGGCAAGCCTTCTTCAAAAGAAAGATTGGTGCAACGTATTCTTTATAATCAAATTACACCAATAATGGGAAACGTGCTGAACTAACCTATCCTTACGAATTAACTATTTTGAGTCATTAAACATTGACCACGCTGTTGTTAGTATATAAAAGGAAGTTATACACCTAGCGTGACAAACTTATAAGAAAGCATTCGTGAAAATGTTTACCTCACTCTCTTTCATCTATAAACTTTTACATATCAATATTAATTCGTTCAAGTATATGAATCCATTTAAAACACATCTATTTCTTTCCTACTTTATTAATATCTATTTTTCCTCTTATCTGTCGTTTTTCACCTTTTCATTCATCAGATAAAGTAATTTCTTTTCTGAATAGCCTGTTGTCTCTCTTCATATTTATTGACAAAAGTAGGGAGTGCATACGTAGAACCATGTACCTATTTTCAATTGGGAGTAGAAAATAAAATCCTGTTGTAGCAACGCATAGCATGAGAAATTTAGTCAATCTTTTATACCAAACGTTGGGCCATGATCTTGACTTTTGCATGTGGAGTGCTTACAATTAAAAAACGAGGGGCTACAAATTTGAGGCTTTCTACGTAAATAGAAATGACACTAGTCCATGAAATTTGTGGGACTCAAGAGTAAATTTTGACACACCTTCTTGAGTGGGAAACCTATTCAGACAATTCTTTAGGTGCATGGCTGTTTTGTAAAGCGTTAAATTCATCGACTATTTGAGAGTTGAGGACTTTGGTGATTTTGTTTTGTGTTAATAAGACAAGAACTGATTTTCCCTAAATAATCTGTAATTGTGAAAGATGGTCTATAATGCTCTCGAAATGTGTCCCAGGAGATCTAATAAAAATATTATACTGATTATCTGTCTTCCGCCTACAAATATGGTCGGGAAAGAATTATGGTACAGGGTACTTTCTCAGCCAAGGAGGTTCCCGGGATAATAGTGAAAAATTCAATAGTTCGGTATTCTGCATTGTGAATTGCTTCCCTCTGCCAAAGAGTCTCACGGAACCATTTTCCTTTCCATTCTGCTACATCCTCGAAAACCTGACTGACAGAGATTGGCTTTAAAATCGTGCCCCCATGGCTAATCACTGAATATGATCCTCCCCTAAAAAACAACGACAAAAAAAGCTTTCTATGCAGCTAAATTAGGTAGTGGAAGGTTATTAAACAAAGCTATTTTGTAGAACCCCATCATAGAACTATAAGGTTCTCTACAGATTGATTTTTTGGAAGCTTAGTTATTTAAGCATTATTGAGGTTAAAAAATTGAATGTAGACAAATGCGAGCATATTAAATATCAACCTATTGTCTCTTACGCTCATCCTTTGTACAAATTAACAATAATGCAATGATTTGCAAGTTGTAATAAAAGGAAATTATAAAATACCAATGAACCCCGCTGGTTTCATGTGCATGCATTAAAGCAAAACTGCTAAACTAAAAAAAATATCGGACCCACGGGATTGTAAGATATTTTCTCCAATTCCAAACATGTTAGGTCAAATCCCGCTTGAATTGCGCGTTCCGAAACATGCCAATGACGGTATCATTTCCAGCAAACAAAAAGGCTGTTAACAGCCCTGGTGCACGAGCATAATGTTGTCATGTCAGACTTCCAAACCCTTCTTGACCCTTCGGTCTCTAAGCAACGACCCTTGAACAACCCAAATGAGTCAAAAGGGGACAGTGAGGTTGTAAACGCTGAGACTTTTGAACTCCTTGGTTGGTACAGTGAGTCATGTGAAGCCCACATGATGAACCCTTGAAAGTTCAAGGTTTCGCAGACAGGGGTCTGTTTTCTGCTTACGTACTTATTTATATCTGTAGAACCTATTGCATGTGGTTGGCCTTTTCACACGAAATTTCTCAATATTTCATTCTTGAAGTCTTTCTCTCTCTCTCTCTCTTTCTTAAACTTTTCAGGTTTCTTCGTTTCTCACTTTAGCGATATCAATTGAGTTTTATCCCCCTTTTATGATGATTTTTCTCAGTCAGACAGTAGAAATCCTGGTCGGTTCATATCTAGGTCTGTTCATGTATATCTTTTGTCCATCGTATTCTTATACTTCCCTTTTTCTCTTCCTGTATATTCTCATCTTTTCGTATATCTTCCCCATTTTCTCCATCCGTCCACGCCCCTCTCTCCCCCTCTCTGTCTCTGTCTGTCTATCTTTCTCTCTCTCTCTCTCTCTCTCTCTCTCTCTCTATATATATATATATATATATATATCCATACAAACCATTAGTCTTTTGCTCCATCTATTGTCGTATCTACTCGCTAAGAGTCAAGCCCATCTTCATTTCTGTTACCCGATTATTTGTATAATATCTTTTACACTAGCACTCCCTCTGATCCATGGTGATTTTATTATCATTGCTCTTTCCATGGCTTTTTGTGCGGTTCTATTTTTTCACTTCGTTTTGGTATTACCATGTTTTGCATCCGTGAGTCATAGCTAGTATCATGCATTCATTGTATATTTCTCGCTTTCAGGTTCTCTTTATTAATACCATGTGATTTCCAGCTCATCGTTATGCATTGTTCTATCTCAAGTTCATGGTCTTTCTCTAATATATTACCTATCCTAAGTAGATATATTCGTTAACCTCGTGTAGAGTTTTCCGCTTTATTTTTATATTTTCAAGGACTTTAACGCTGATATTACTCGACTTCGTTCAGTTAATCTTTAAGCATGCTTTTCGTACTTTCCTTTTTTAGATAAGTCAACGTTCTATAATTCTTCTTATGCTTCTGACATCATGGAAACCTAATCGGAGAATCTAAAGTGGTTCAAGTATTTTTGATTTATGTTTATCCCTTCCAAGTCCCAGTCAGGTTTCCGAAAGGTGCTTTCAAAACGCACTGTAAATGGTTTAGGTGATACTGTGTCACTTGTCTCACACATTCTGCAATCTTTATCTTGGCTAAATCTTTATTTAGTTTAATTGCTGCAGCGCCATTCTCATGAATGTTCTAAATGACTTGAATGTGATTCTCCTTAACACCTTGTGTCAACATTGAGTTGAAGACAGTCGTATATTCCATTGAGTCAAATGCTTTCTCATAATCTATGGAAGCCCAGCAAAGTGGTTCATTGTGTTCTAATAACTTTTCGATCAGTAGATTTATTGCATGTAGATGGTCTATATTTGAAAGCCTGCTCGAATGGTTAATTTTCGACTTGAGAGCCTGCTGGTCGGTTTGTGAGTATTCTTGTGAATAGTTTATATTTGCTAGGTAATATGGCGTTTGTTGCTGAGGTTGCAGTAATCCCCTCTCTTGCGTTGTAGGATCACTATTCAAAGACAGAAGTTTTCAGGTACTTTTCACTGTCGTATGCATTGTGTGAATAGCTGTGCCAAGGCCCTTGTAAAAGGTCTCTTCTGTATGGTTTATCACGATGCCAACCGTACCTAAAACTCTTTCTGAGGCTCATATTTCGTAGAGCAAACACTACTTTGTTTTCTATTATGTCCAGGATATTACTAGTGTCTATCTATTTCTATATCATTCTTCCGTTATTTTCACCAACTTGTCCCTACATTTGATAGTTTTGTCATCTCTATCCTTTAGTGCAACACATGTTGTTTGTTGTTATGATTCCCTTTTCTGATTGCCTCGAATGCCTTTATGATACTTTTCTTCCCTTTTTTCTCTGATCCTTTTTTTGTTTGTTTGTTAATTTCTGCTCTCTTTGTTCATTACTCTTCAGTTTTCATCCCCATATCTCGCCTCCGTTTGGTTGTGAATTGCGTTAACAGTTCACTATATATATATATGTACTATGTACACATTTTCCTCCTCTTGCTATATAGCTTTCATTACCCAAATTCTGTCTAAATTTTCGTTCTGATTTTATGCCGGTTTCATTTACGCCTACTGCAATAACATAATTTTCCCTTCTCTCACAGATCTCACACTTAATTTCCTTCCACGGTTATATAACTTTCATTACCTAAATTTTAAGTTTACGTTCTGTTTTCACGCCGGTTTGATTTACACCGACTGAGAATCATGATCCTGTAACTATTACCTCCAGTGAGTTTGGCCTCCTCTTAAATCCAACAACTCCTCGAATCCGTCTACCTCTTCAATATGATAACTCTTTTCATCCGGCAAAACCCCTTTAATCTGAAAACTCTCTTAATCCAGCAATTCTTTTAAAGAGCAAAGAAGAAAAAAAAAAAAGAAAAGATTTTTAGGGTTATTGTTAACCAGCACGATTCGTCATTTTTGTGTCAGCCACTGTTTAGCTTTAATCTTGCCTTAGAGTTTTCTCCATGTTATTGTTCACACTTATTTTGCCAATTATCTCTGATGCTTCCTCAGTTATATTTGTCGGACTATTACTCTTTTCCTCTATCTTCCTATGAAGTCAGTTTCGTTTTTTGTTATACCATTTGGATTTGCGGGTACAATCACGACCATTTCGTTTGTCAAAATATATATAAGGTATCTATGATAAATATCTCTCTGCAGAATTGTTTAGCATGTCATCTCTTTCATATCTTTGGCCTATTCCATATTTTTGTACACTAGATTCACTAACCTTTCCTTTCCCTACCTTAGCATCAATGTCACCCACGAGTGGTTTAATTAGTCTTTTCCCTATCTATTATCTTACTGATGTTACTGATGACTCTTTGATCTCCTGGTCAAGACATTTCGAAGTTGGCACATAAACCTGGATTACCATTAGTGAGTACATTTTACTTAGTCTAACTACTATCGAAGCTATTCTGTTTAATGTGGTGTCAAAACTTATAATATCACCTGTGATGCTGTTATTGTTTAGAAATCATTGGCCACTAATTATCTTCTCGTCTCTTATAATAGAGTAGATGGTTACTTACCTTCTGCTGTAAGAGGTTTCATTCTTACCTATGATATGCCAGGTGATGTTGTCCAATTCCATTACCAGTTGATCTGGACAGTGATTTTCTGCAAAGCCCCAAGCATTGCGTGTGGAGATCTTCATATTGTTGAGTTTGTTTAATGTCAAATACTCGGTGGCACACTACCAGCAAGCACATGAAGCAATGCAACTGAACCTTTATCAGACAATGATCCAACAAGAACGCCACGTTAGTGCCACCATAATCGGTATATCCAGTGGATCCCTAGATATCTACAAGGGGTACCCATGACCCACGCCTTCTTGAACGGCACTCCATATATCTATGGAGCCCTCCAAATACTCATGGAATGGTCAAATATGGATAGAACATAGTTCTATTTCATCAACATATCAATTTTCCTGTGTATCTATACCAATAAAAACGCGTTTCTCTGAATTTTTGAGATGAGGTATTATTATCATTTCTATTATTATTGGGACTATCCACATCTTGGTTGTTTTTCATACAACGGTTCGTTACTTCCCCACCAGATGATACCTGATGAAGGCCGTGGAGTACAACGGCCGAAACGTTGTATGAAAACAACAAAGAAGAGAATAGACCGAATAATAATAGAAATAACAATAAAAAAGTATATGAAATTATTTTAGTATATTCATATACATCCACTCCTGTATCTGAATGCATTAAATTCTATTCATCTATCTCTGCTACTATATGTATATAAATCGATATCAGTCTATTCATAACTATCGATAATATATTAGCCGGGGGTGTCTTGTGTATAAAGTAGACCCCGAGTTTCTCGTTATATTCATGAACTAAAGCGTGCGACATAATTTAAGGCCGGGGTAGATTTTTGATTACCCCTTTCAAACTCCAATAATGGCTTCTTGATTCACGCTCCTAAAAGTCGTGTGAGAACCAGAATTTAAGAATAAGAGAAACAATATCTTGAGAAGTATACGTTACAAGATAACAAATAAAAGTTTTTTATTTTTAAGTGCTCCATCAATTACAATAGATTCTATTCATATTGATTTTCATATTAAGTCATAAGAGGACAAAGATCGAGGTACTCAGCTATAAGTGGATATGTTACACCTCTTTTGAAAAATCCACTGTCTTTTGATACATATGTCTTTGAACCACTCTATTCTGAATATCTGGATTGAGCTTATGAAATGAGAGTCTCAAATACCATCCAATTCAATCGCTACTAATGCTTGGCGAAAGCTTCTCTTTGAATCCTTAATGAATATTTCAAAAAATGAGTCGAACACCAAGTCCAGCCTGTATTTTCTGTTCAATGTTGATATTCGATGTAGTCTAACGAGTTTTCACAGAAGTTACCAAAGGTCTCAACCCCTAAGCCATCATACCAACTAAATGCACTAGATTGAAACCACTCACCTTTGCCAATGTAATGATCATGGTTGTTCAGTCGAGCCTCCAGTTTCTGAAATAAATAACTCTTAGTAGTTTCGGTCATTAATCCTTCCTGATCAAACAAGAACGATGTTGTTTTGACACATCATATTGTAATAGTTCTCTCATGGTCATCTGATTATAACAAACATCCTTTGAACACACACACACACACACACACACACACGCACACATTCACTTAGACACACACAAAGAACAAAACTTCCCCTCACACTGTATAACATAGTGGAACAAACTTGACCACACTTTTTCAGAAGTGCCCCCATCCAACATCAAGCACAAAGCATAGTGACAGATATATGACCCTTCATCCAAACTCTAAGTCCAGCTATCCACCCACAGACGATACCAAACAACCTCCAACCGAATCCACTCACAACATAGAAAACTCCGTTTGTCTTCATTTTCCCTTTATTTATCCACCTCACTTATGATGTGGGGTCACTCCTTATGAAACGTCCATGAATGAATACCCATTTTCCCAATCTGTGTCTTCCTCATTCAATGTTTTTTTTACCATATATATATATATATGTGTGTGTGTGTGTGTGTGTGTGTGTGTTTGTGTGTGTGTGCGTGTGTAGGTGTGTATGTGTGTGTGTAATTATGTGTACATATATATGCATGTGCGTTCATATATGTACATGTGCCATGGACATATCATGCTTGAGTTAGCTATTAAATATAGGGTATTGATAGTATTGTTATTGCAATTTATAAGAACTGACCCTATACTAGACAATTTCATACACTAAAAACACCTTTCCAAACCAATCATAGTAAATATTAATAGCTTATTTGTTTTACACACTTACTCAAGGACAAAAGAGTTCAAGAAATAAAAATAAATAGTCTATCTTCCAATGCTGCAATTATTTTTATTTTTTTTTTTTTGCTTCCAGCGGAATCTGACCATTTCATCTTTGGTTATCTGTTTAAAAAAGCTTAACTACACCCATGACGAGGATTTCCTGGAGTCTTTGGTGCACTACCAAAGGGGGACTGGCCACATTTATGTGGTGATGAACAACGTCGCATCGGAACCACTGGATGACCCCTGGAAAGAGTTGATATCATCACTGCTCATAAAATTTGGCCTTCTGAAACAATTTGTGACATCTCTACATAGGGAGTGTGCAGCTTCCCAAATCTATATGGAGCCACATTCAATGTGCAAAGGCCAATTTTTTCTATTCTTCTATCAGAAAATAACACTTATTTGAGAGGTTGCACGGTGTACTCTTCGAGCTACTCCCCCAACTTTTGTTTGATTTTACATCGTAAACGATTTTTTGAAACATCATGTTGATATCATTAGTTTCAACCGTTGTTAACAAGTTATATGGTAGTGAATAATGCGTGTAGACTTTATGTTGTTTTCAAACTACAAAAATTTGAATTGTTTATTCCTTTAAAGAAAAAAAAAATATCGGAAACTGAGCGAAATTTGGTTCCCTGATAAATAATGAAGACAATATAGTAATCTGAGCCTGTAAATCCTCTTTTAGGGTGATTCAGATAAAGGACTTTTTCACATAAGATAGAATAATAATAATAATAATAATAATAATAATAATAATAATAATAATAATAATAATAATAATAATAATAATAATAATAATAATAATAACAACAATAATGATAATGATAATGATAATGATAATAATGCTAAATGTGAAAGATTTACTGATGGAATTGCACTTTTTGCAATGTAAATAGAAATATAACTCGCCATTATTGGAGGTGTCGAGTCCTTAACTTCAACTGCGTCTGTCTAAGCAGTTTCACTAATTTTTAAGTACAATTCCAAATAAGACCATCTTGACTGAACACTGCTAAACTGGAAAACTGTTCAGTGTGGTTCAAAAGGTGTGTAAATATGGCTAACGATGATAAACCTTGAGGGAGGTTCGAACCTCTTCTTGAAGATTTGAAGAAAACTTGAAAATTTCAGTTGAATGGAATGCTAGATGACAGTTCAGATCTGAAATTCCTCAGCTAAATGTGTCGAAGCAAATAAAATTTGATTAAAGTCTTTCGGCATCTTCCATACTCACTTGACATTCCTTGTTCGGATCATTATCTTTGGACGCATTTTGAATATTTATAATGGAAGGGAATCCATAATACCGAATTACTGAATTTGGGACCGCCAAGTAATTCACAGCCTGCCTCCAACTCATGCTAGATGAAGTAAATGAAGAAATCATGAAAATCAGCCTTCACGTGAATTCCAGCAAAACTTGGATCGTGCAACAACCACATCAGAAATGAGAATACAACGATCGAAATCGAAGATGCAGAACTGCAGAAAATAGACCACTACTTTTACAACAAATCTCGATGAAATCCTAAAAAGAAGAAGAAATCAAGCATAAATTCATTCTAAGATGGCAAGCCGTCGGCAGGACAAGCTTTAAAAACAAGAAGATCCCAATAATCAAAAAAGAAGAGTAACCAAGAGATATACCCACAAATTGAGAAACATGCAACCTGCACAGGAAAGAATCATGTTCAACCGATGGATATCACGACTCACAACATGGATCCCAAGAGATTACATGCGCAACCGAGGCCGGCAGAATACGAGATGATGAGTCGAACTAGACAAGTTCAGGAAATATTGGCTCCGCGACTCCTTCGATAGAGAGATGTGGCGAATCCAGGGCACTAAGTTCAAGAACAGATGTTGGAAGACTGATGATGATGATGATGATTAAGTCTATCATGATTTAAATCATTGGTGCAAGTGCTTGGCATCCAGTAGGGATTGAACTTACAGCATAAAGATAATGTTCTGAAAGAATTGCATGCAAACCCCTTATCTTACAATGAGGCTCACTTTCAAAGATTCAGCATTTGAAATTATGGCTTTCTCACCTGAGCTTGTACACCAACCTGTAGCGCTGGAGGAGAATATGTATATATTTCAGCCTCATGGTAGCTCCCCAGAGACATGCAATGTAACCACGTATGATTTAACACTTTTAAGGGGAAATTGTAACTTTGTCAATAATCAAATGAATGAATTTTAAATAAGAACCGTTGCTCATTGCTTTGAGCTGCTGGGGATTGTAACTATGTATTTTTCTACATTTAATTTGTCATTGCTCCGAGTATATAGTCTATTTGATAAGAGGATGTGCTTGAAGCTGCTTGTATCAAGCAATAGGATCCTAAATGCCGGACATTGTACTCAAACATCTATTTTTCATACTCGGAATGGCACGACAGCAATCACTATTCACATATATGATATAATCATCAATGTTAACCGATCATTGAACGCGCCAAATCGAACCACGTAGAACACATCCAACTCGTATAACAATCGTATTAAGCTTTCTGTTTTTGTTGCTTCTGCATTCTCTTCTTCCAGTTTAATTCCCATTTTTTTTAGCTATTCATTCATTTCCCTTGGTGTTTGTTTTACTCGCTAACCTAACCGTGAATCCCATCCCTTTCAATCACCTTTTTTTTCGGGCAACACTGTCCAATTTCTACAAGGGAAAGCAACCATTCTAACGTACATAAGTACATCTTTTCCCCTGGCAGGATTATCAAAGTTTTTGCACGTGCCAATAAACACCATATATATGAATTGGGAGTGGGGGCTTGCTAGCACATTATGGCGGCAAACAGTGAGGTGACAGCGGGAATTTAGTGGGGCAGTCACGGGAGGGGCACCACAACGGTATTCGCAGAGGTTGGGGTAGTAAAAGAAGAGTGTGGACGTTAGATTCCTTTGTGCAAGCCTGCAGTTAAACTCAATTCCCCCATTCTATCTTGATCGTAACATTCCATAAGAATAAGACACGACCCATTTTGCTTTATGTCAGTGAAGCAAATATTTTACCGAAGGCAATGGACGCAATTTTCCGGAGTTGGCGTGGCTATTTGATCGCTCGATCTGTCAGGTTATGGACTGGGTCACAGCTTTCAATTTATAATGAAAACTTTGGCGTGGCTCTGGGGGGCAGGATGGACATAAGAGAAATTATTGAACGTAACGTATGGAAATTTTATTTTCAACGGAGATTCAAACTTTGCTTAGAATCAGTTGATTCACAGAATAATCTCAGATTTATAATTGAGTAGATTGGATTCAATTTCCCGTGGAAAAACAGTTGTAATTATTTTGCTTTACCCCATACTTCATATCATATGAAATAATCTCCGTCAGCATATTCCTTTCCTATCTATTTATATTTCACAAAGATTTAACAAGGATTAAACACGTGCACACACACTCACGTGATAACGAATATGTACATGTTTATATTCTCAAACATATCTATATGTGATAACATATGTATATGCATATATATATATAAATATATATATATATACCCCCAATACACACACACACACACACACACACACACACACACACATATATATATATATATATATATATATATATATATAGATAGATAGATAGATAGATAGATAGATAGATAGATTTAAACACACACATTCATATATACATTGATATACATCTGCTCATACATAAATATTTATACATAAATGTACAAGCCCGTATATATGCACTTTCCTATTCTTACTACAATTCACCGAATCTCCGTCCGTCTGTGATCACAACATTCCAAGAATGGCAGGAAATGTAGCCAAGAATTTTTCTGTAGTCACTAATCGAACATCGGGGCAGATTTTCAGCAGTTTTATTTTTGACACCTCCTCTCTAATTCGGTTCAATTTACAATGAAAATGTGTGTTAAATTAGTTACTTATCTCGTGTTGGCAGCCTTCACACTCACCTAAAACCTTCTATTATTAAGATTATCCATGTATCTGTCCGCTCATGTTAACAAAACTCAAGAACAGCCATCCAATGAGCTCTTTTTTCTTGTAATCACTAACAGAACACTTGTACAGATTCTTAGCAAGACACCTTTTAAAAATCGCCTTTCAAAATTCATTGAAGATTTATGCTAGATTAATCATTAAATTCCTGTCCAACAGTGCTCAATCTTACCTTAAAAAAATTACAATTTCTTTAATTCAACAAAAGTCGGTTCGCACACGTGTGATAACTCAAGGACGGCTAGAGTTATGGCCCTTTCTTTTATAGTTACTCATATTTGAACATTAAAAAAATGTTATGTGTGTGTTGGCACTCTAACAGATAATAATGATCAGATTTTCATGAATGTATCCATATATTTGATTGTATATATTCTGATTCCGTTTATTTGCTTGTGCCGTTTAAGTAGACGAAATGTCCGTCTGTCTGTGACGCAGGATTCAGTAAACACACAAAATATCCCAACGAAATTTCCTTTATGTAGTAATGCGACCCGGAACGTGTTTTTTACAAGTTGGTTTAACAAAATTTCAACACTTTCAACGTTTTAATGGGGATTCAACATACAATCAAGAATTTTGCTGAATCGGTCCCCTCTTTGTGCCCGCCATGTTCAAGCTTACATTAACATTAATCATCACTTCAATTCATCCAGCGTCCGTACTCCAGTCTATGTTAGCATAACTTAGAACAAACACAAAGCAAATCCCAATAAAATTTGCAGTGTGTACCAAGAGGATCCCGAAGAATGGTTTTAGAAAATTAGTTCTTGAAGATTCCGACGCTTTTCAATTCCTCGTATTTGTGTGTATATTCAATTGACAAGTATAATAAGGAATTGGTCCCTCATTGTGTCAGGCAGCGTTCACGCTTACTTAAAAAAAATACTTTTAAATTCTCGGAAGATCTTCCCCACCGGCTATGTTAGCATATCCCAACGACGTCTACATCCAGGGCCATCAAATATCTATGGTTACTTAGAGAATTTAGGATCTTTTTTCGAATATTAGTCTCTGAACATTCAGAAAAAAATTACGTGGGGGTCTGCTTTGGGGCTCTCTCCAGATGATAATGATCTAATTTTCATGTATCCACCAATGTATATTATATCAAAAGTACGATTCCATTTCGCTGAATGTTGCCTCCAAGTGGCCAAAGTTGTGCATATTAGTCAGAGGTATAGAATTAACATACTCGTATAAAACAGTTTTGATCTCTTATTAGGGGAAAAAAGGTTCAATTTAGGCCTTTCGAGAGAACTCGCAGTAAATGCCGAACGTAGAGCGAGTATATCAGCTAGTATGTGTCATAATGAGAAATATCCCAACTGCCAATTATCAACAATTTCCACCTCCGTCCTCATTTTCATGAATTCCATCGACATCAGATTATCAAAAGTACTCTCCACCTCCGACCTCTTTTTTTTATCCTCGTCATTTCCTCTATGACAAAGTAACAAGCACTCCTAAGTCATCCCAGAGCAGATTTCCTCGTCATCTCTTGATCATCTCGAAGATGACAAACAAAACACAGCGGCCGAAAACCAGAGCAGTATCAACAGCAACCCTAACAGCAGTAGCAGCAGTAGCAGCAAGAGCAATGAAGTGTACAAAAATATTCCAATATGGCGTCTAGCATAGAACAATTTCATGCCTTGTCCACACTTGTCCTTACAACTAAATTATATTAAATTAAGTGTTAGTGACATTTTATGTGATGACGAGGACAAAAAATAAATAATTAAATAAATATAATCAAAAGGTAATAAATAAATAAACAATGGGACTATGCGGGCAATGTAGTCCAAGACTTGGCGTTTTATTTATTCATTTATTTGTCATCTCTATGTCCAGCCCTGTTTTTCATTGTTGGCCCCTTGCAGTTGTAAATATGCCACAATCGCCCAATTTAAGTGATTAAGCGAGAATGGCATTCACCTCAACCCCGGTAAATGCAGATGACTTTATGGCGAGAAAGAATGAACAGCGACATTGATTATATTTATAACACATTGTTTGTTTATAGTTTTCCATTTCTTTAAAAAAAAATGCCTTCCCTTCCCTCTTATCAAGCGGGGAGGAGAAGGGAATCGGAAATCATTTCTTAGCTTGCGTTTTAATGATTAAACAAAATAAAAAAACAAACAAGCAGACAAACCCGGTTACGATGTGAAAAGTGCTGACTTAATCTAACAGTCAAGGGTCATATGAATGTATGACCTGCCTTACTGGTATATATTTTCTCTTTTCAAATTGATACCGATAAATTCGATCAAAGATTTCGAAGTCATGAAGCATTTCATTAAACCATAAATATATACGCAAAACGATGGGATGTCATTCCGTAACGTGATGGTTAGCAAGCTACTCTTGAGGGATTGTTACTATTGTCATAGGTTCGATCTCAACTGGGCTCCCCGATCATATACGAAACGAAAAAATCATTTTGAAAATTTCAAAATCGTTTTTTGGTTATATTCTTTCAATTCAATTGTACTTTTTGCCATGTAATGACCGTCTCTACTTTATTTGATTTATTCGTATTAAAGTTCCAGTATTAACCGTAGCATTCAATGAGGGGCTCCCATATCTAAAAAGTTATGAATTGGTGAATTAAAGAGCTTCTGCATAGTAGCGGAGCAAGCAGAAAGACATGTTCATTGGATGAATCATATGTATACGCATATATAATGCATGTGTAAGGTATTATATTAACTTCCATCTGAATGTTTGTATACGTTGTTAAAATAGACACATGAAAATATATAACATCTTCATAATAAATAACAGAATACAAGTTATTATTCATATTTACATAGAACACTCAGAAAGACTTCCTTCAATGTTAATTTCTGTTGGTCATTCTAGGATTGTTAGTTAACAGTGCGGACACTGAATGAAGAAGCCTCGGTCGGGACTTCAACTGGCATCTCTTATCCATAGCAACTGCCTTACCGAATAGACTGCAAAGACGAACAGATACAAGTCCTCACTATATTGTCAAACATTCATTTCCCCAAATCAGAAAGGCTGGCTCCCGAATAAGAGTGTAATACTTGCAGGAAGGTAAATTCTTTGTTATTCAATCCACGCAGTAAACTAAATAACGTAGAACGGCAATCTGGGAACCGCAGTAAAATCAACAAAAATAACGAGTGAATACTAGTGAAAGGTTAAATAAAATTGATAATGCTTTTATATTCGAAAACTATTACATTAAATAGGCGTTATGTATGATAAATACGAATATAAATTGATGCAAATATTATATATATATATATATATATATATATATATATATATATATATATATATATATAAATATATATATACATATATATGTGTGTGTGTGCATGTGTACGTATGCATGTGTGTGTGCGTATGTTCACATGTGTGTGTGTGTGGATGTCTATACGTGGCGTGCAGCGAGACTTCGTGTTCATGTTTCACTGTAATTAGATTTTGAATTATTTTTCTTTCTATTACCATTCACACCAGTGACTTAATTAAAATAGATAGATAAATGATAGATTAGAAATAATTAAAGACAACATTCTGCTGTAAATTATTTTTAAAGATTCGTTGATCTTACATGGAAGTTACTTGACAGTGCCCATTTTTTCAAGTAACATTTAGCAAGTTGTTCGAGGTTTTATCATATCGGCAGCAGAGAATAGTATCTGACCTAACCTGGGTGGGGGGTGGGTGAGAATCCGTGCTTTCGCAAAAGGCAATCATCCAAAAACCAGGAAATATTTGAGATTAGAAAAATGATATTCCCTTTGCAACGTAACACTTTTGTTTCTCAGTGGGTTCCTGGCACTCGTGGTCCCGTGCTAGACACTTAGTTCAGTCAATATGAACAACGAAAAAACATTATCGTGACTGATAAATCAACACAATTGCTACTCTAAAATTGGTCTTAAGAGAAAATGCTGAGATTGATGTGACCTTGATTTAACTCTGAGAGGCCCCCATAGGTCAGTTGCACCTATCCTATGTTAATCCTCGGGCTGAGTTACCGTTGCACTTAATTTTGTAGAACATAAGATCCTCTGATTTGACCTCGGTGGGGGACGGGTTTTAACCACCTATCCCAAGTTTGTCTTCAGGCCAAGTTACACTTGTACACTAAATTTCAAGCCGTCTTCGTTAGATTTGAAAATGCTGGCCAAAATCGATCTCACCCTGAATTAACCTTTAGAGTTAACCAGAGGCCAAAAAATTTGTCCCACCAGAACTGACCTTGAATAGACCTTTGAAGGTCACAAGAGAACAACATCACCTATCTTTTATTCATCATGGGGTCAAGTTACTCTTATACGTAAATCCGCAGCCTTTTGTGTGCAGTTGTCTTCGTTAGATGAAAAAATGCCGAAATTGAACTGACCCCGAAATTGAACAAGAAAATAGAGGTCGTTGCTCCCCTATCCTATGTTTATCACGTGGTCAAGTTGCCCTTATGCACAAATGTTCAGCGTGTAGGGTGCAACATACTTTGTTTATATATATATATATTTGTATATATATATATATATATATATATATATATATATATATATATATATATATGAATAGATAGATAGATAGATAGATAGAGAGAGAGAGAGAGAGAGAGAGAGAGAGAGAGAGAGAGAGAGAGAGAGAGAGAATGATAGATATATGTTTTTGTAAGCCGTAATATTAGAGTTGTAGGGGCCTACATAACGAAAATTGGCACTTTATGGAAAAAAACGTCAAAATTATATAAGACTTAATTTCATTGTCGAAATCTTAGTATTATTAATAAGTTGAAAGATTGGCGAAAAATAAAAGATAAAATTATTTGTGTACGTCATAAAGATATTCAAGGAAACACATAGTGTAAATTATCACGACAATATAAACAAAGCGAAAGTCATTTTCATTTCGGAAAATGTCCAATCTTTGACGAAGCAAAACATTTATTAAAAAAAAAAAAAAAAATCAACTTCTTAAAAGATTTTCATAAAAATTTTCAGTACTTATCTGATGAAGAACGAAGTATATCTTGAATAAGTTCCTATCCTGAATTTTGGAAAAATCTTCTTTGTTTTGATTACCACCCCTTAAAATATTTGTTGATTTATTTCATTTATAATTAATCGTCACTGATAAATTTCAGGCGTATGAGAGTTAAGTCAAGAGAACTAAAAAGTCGATCATTTTTGAAAACCATTTAATCGTCAACACTGATATTTGGCGAGGATAATGAACCGAAGGTGGAGGCATAGATGTAAAAAAAATCAAAACAAATATTGCATCAGGATTATTTTTTGTTGTTTTCAGTTGCATTCTACCTTGACGATATCTGTTTACGGATGTACAATCATTATTTTTCCGGTTATTCAGAAAAAAACAACGGCATCACCTGCCCGCAAAAAAAATTAGATAGATTTCCAATTCAAAAATTCAATATTGACTTAAGAGCATAATTTTACACTGAATTTTTCTCCTTTTCCGGACAATTATCTTTCTAGCACAAATAAGAAGAAAAAATCCCATGAACAATTTTTATTTGCGTTTTGAAATAGGGTAGCAAAATTTCACAGAGATCCGTAAAAGTTTGTATGTATTGAACACTTACCTCACAAGCTTCATTCATTCAAATGACTACATTTATAATGGCTCTGTATACAGTTGAATACATCTATATGGAGCAAGTTAATGTGTACATTGTACTTTCAGCATGTGAGCAACGAATATAATACAAATTCAAGAAGTTTGTAATTTAATTCTTATCTATGTTCTGTCAGAAAACATATTAACTTCAGAAGCAGACATTTAAAGGGTACATTTAAGTCCCCGTCGAGTAAACAAATTCAATAGCCCACCCTTGGTGATAGCGCATGGTAAATCGTAAATATATCAGATTATCGTGTTACAAGCAATCCCCTTTTTTATATTTTGTTCTTAAAGTTGCTATGAAAGAAGAAAAAATAGGTATCCAATTTCTTTCAGCCATCACAAATGTTTTTAATGCGTTCAATGGATCCCTATAAGACACTGTTCGGCTGGCCGGTCCCTAAGAAGTCGAATAGCAATTTTCTGTTTCTTGTTGAGTTGATATGGAACTCAGTCCAAACCTTCGGTTTAACCATCCTCATGCTGTGTGTTGGTTTCGTTGCAATAAAAGTGATGGTCTTTCACGTGACTTTGAATGAATAAAATCAGCAAAGTATCATAAATGCTTTAAAGTAGAATTTCGTGATTATATATATATATATATATATATATATATATACACACATATATATATGTATATATATATACATATATATATATACATATATATATATATATATATATATATATATATATATATATATATATATATATCAGTTTGGTCAATGCTCGATAGTTAGCAAGCTCGTCTTATGATTTTATTCGAGAACAAAGCATGGAATCTGGTATCGTGACCTAAGTATACGTCACAAATAAGTTGTTTTGACTATGAAAACATGTCCACAGCGACCAGCAATCCACAAGGGTTGACAATAACTAAGACAATCAGAGTTGAGTGAATGGTACCAACACATCCCTACCTTTCCTTCCGATCGTAGATGATCAGATGAAATGGATACATTGTTTGACTGAAGAAGAAAGTTCATCTCTTGTTCAACCACTCACTCTCTTTCCATTATCTGGAAATGAAAAAGTTCAACCATAAAGAAAGAATTCCAATTTTATTTCTTAGAAATGTCATAACCACTGGACCAAGATTCGTTGTTATTTTGCAAACTTTCGGATATATTAAAAAGAACATTAGAGAAAAATGACATTTTATCAATCATTTCTAAACACCAAAAACAATGTTTTCACTAGACAGAAACCTGATTTTACACAATTGAAGAAGTAAATAACATTAAAAATATAAAATACCAACCCTACAATGGAGAAGGAAAAACTATTTGTGTTGTAACCATCTACTTTTCACGGACACCTTCACTAGTACTAGCAACAACAAGACTCAAAAAGTAACAAGAATGCCAACTGCGAAAGCAGAAATGTCTTCTAGAATGCATCCTCTACAATATACAATATGTAGAGGAAGTTGAATCACAACACGATATTAGACTCAACAATTATAGACAGAATTAGAACAGTACTCAACAACAACCCGTCGAAGAAAACTTCCGCCTGACAGATCATGATTTCATCAGAGACACTTAAATTCATCATTATTGAAAAAATGGACCAATTCCCAACAGAAGCATTTGGGGAACATGAAGACAGATTGATGATTCTCGTCAATACTCTATCGCCAAGTGGGCTCAATCATAAACAAAAATGAACTCCTCCTAAACTTTCGAAGAGAACACATGTTACACATTCTTCCATTGACACTACGTACAATTCATCCCACGTCTTCAGATTCACATTTGTCGCAATAATGATGCCTCACATTGTCTACATAAATGCAAATGCGTTTGTTTGTCCTTGTAGATTTGGTTGTATGTGTATATGCACATGACATACTCACGCACACACGCACACACACACACACACACACACACACACACACACATATATATATATATATATATATATATATATATATATATATATATATATGTATATCATGTATACATATGTAGTTGATGGCATGGGTCTTTGTATGTTTATGTATTTGTATAGATCTGTGTATCAGAACATAAAGATTACCAAGTATTCCACCGAACCAATGTCAAATGATTCGTCTGTGTGAACTGATTCATCACCAAATCATTCCCGATGATGATCCATAAAACGTACCAAAGTGAACTTTCATCCGATAGCGCATTAGTAGTATACATGATACTCGATAATAGCGAAAAACTGATTATCTATCACCCAAGATATATTTAGAAAAAAAGTGAAAGGCATCTAAGAAGGTTCAATCATTCCGAAACTTTAAAGTTTTTCAAAAAAAGAAAAAATTTACAGATTACTTTCTCCTTTCTCCATTTTACTTCTCTTATCCACACTGGCCACTCACACGCTATTCCCATATCTTTTGACCTCCTATTGATAAATAAGTCTCTCCCCACAACATCCCTTGTCAAACTGGAGATTGGAAACCGTCATCTCTACCCCGTCTCCGATTATCACCCTAAGACATCCATAGCTGCACTACTTTTCTCCCTGATTCTATCACTCTACATAGAAAATGGCGCTTTGCCAAAATATGTGTCAACTTGACACAACAAAATATAAAAATAGAAATACACACACACACACACACATATATATATATATATATATATATATATATATATATATATATATATAATATATATATATATATATAATCTTATGTTCGGACGTACAAATTTGGTTTCGGATGTTGTACGGACATTGATATTGATCAAACCGTGAACCATCTCCTCTAATGATGAAAATAAACTCATAAGAGTATAATAAGTACGTGTAGAGCTAAATAATTCACATTAGATGCAAATCGTGCGTGCGCGCGTCATGGGGGTGGAGATGTATTTGATCACTTTCAAAATATCAATTTAATATACTTTCGAGGCTCAAATTTACTTATAATGAACGAAGGTGATGTATTTTGATATAAAATCAATTCACAGTGACTAAAAAAATACATATTTCTAAATAACTGACGTGGGATAAAGCGAACAAAGTTATAGTAGAAAAAGTATATGGACACAGTTACAAAAATTTCCGTAGAAATGTTGTTCCATAAGGAATGGAAATCAAGATCTTTCTGCATCGGCTTATAAACATTTGGAACATTCCAGCAATGTTTCACCATGGTATGATGCCATCAAAGTCATCATTTACTCCCTCACCTTCTTACAAAAAGGCTCTCTCGTCAAAGTAAAGGAGCTCTTAACAAAACAATAGAAGTAATTAAACAACATATGAAGGGTTGAGCTACAGGGCAATTGGTGAGATGTTGAAAGACCCCGGTGGTACCATTGCATCACTTATTTTGAAGCGGAAGAAATTTGGTAGCATGAAAAACTTCCTTGAATTGGCACCCCATAGAGAATCTCTTCACAAGCAACTAAAAATACTAAGAAAAGTCAAAGCAGATCCAATGGTAATGTGAATGGACATCCAAACGATTGAAGAGTAGTCGGAACGTCGGTTACTAAGGGAATTTTTAGTGATGAACTGCAAAAGAAATGGTTTCAAATGCCGTACTCACTGGAAACAATTTTGTTTGAAAAAGAACATAAAGATTCTCGTATGAAGTTCGCGAATGAGCATTTTGAGAAGCCATATTATTTTAGAAGAAGGTTCTGTGGTCGGACAACACACAAAAATTGAACCTTTGGCAACAGCCCCACTCGTCATGTACGGAAGAAAGGTGGGTGTGAAAAGCACAACCCCCACGGTAAAGCAAGGTTTTTCTTCGAATGATACGAAGGCACATCAAATGATTGAAGAGACTATGAATGGATCCTATAATTAAGGTATTTTTGAAGTTGATTCGATCTCTCGGTGCAACAGTTAGGATTCAAAAAGGGGTATTTTGACAGATTAAATACCCGAAGCTTACAACTGAAGCAACTCTTAAATGGTTCGCCCAGAAGGGCTCGTCAGTGGTTACCAAATTTTCTATAGTAACTGCTCTTTCGATGGCTCTTTTTGAATAAGATATTTATGTAATACGTATACACTTGCTTATTATGTATTATTTCTGTTAATCTCTCACTCTCTTTCTGCCTGCCTGCCTGCCTGCCTGCCTGTCTATCTGTCTGTCTTATATATATATATATATATATATATATATATATATATATATATATATATATATATATATATATATATATATATATATATAGAGAGAGAGAGAGAGAGAGAGAGAGTTGGATAAAAAGGAGATCGACATTATCTTGTGAAGTGTAAATGTATTATATATCATAGTATGCAGATTCATTGCAGCCCTTGAAAATTTTTATTTAAAAAATATGAGGAAAACAGCCTGTCTAGTACTTTATGAATTATATATGTGCACAGGTGTAGATATGAATTTCAAATGATATTGCCTTTTATTGGATTGGACTTTTTATGTATTTCTTTTCGTGCACGCGTAATTCAAATTAGATTATTTCAAATAGATTCCAGATTATCTGCATAAGTCGAGTGGTCACTGTGTGTAACTTTTAAATCACAATATTGGCTCCATAATGCTTTCTGATGCATATAAAGATATGAAATATGTAACATAATACAAAATATATTGTCGTTAAATATTTCCATATTCAAATAAATTCATTCATAAAAACAACTATTTCTTTCAGAATAAATCACAAATCAGAAAAAAATGAATTGGCAAAAATTTCAAATGGAAACAGACTTGAGTATAAATAATTTTTACAAAAAGATCATCTTTAGTATGCTGCTCTTTTTATGGAGTGAAATAGCATAGCATCTATCGCGTCACCTATTGGGTGAATGATTGACGTATGCTAATATCTTATAATTCAATATGCTTCCTTAAATCAGTAAACATTCAAACTGACGCGATTTTCGAAAGAGTAGAATTAAAAAAAAAAAATCAAAGAATATCTGTCTCATTTTGAGTTTTGCATTTAAATTTATTTTTTGATTTATGCTTGCTCGAAGAAATATCTATTTATGCATGCATTTGTATAACAGAATGTACATATCTTGTTATTTAAGTCTTTTCGTCTCTTTCGTCGGAAGCTTTATACTAGTACAATGGACATTTAGTTGGTCATACAAGTTATTGACAATTTGATAGCCTGCACAAAGATTAGTTCAGAAGACAGGAATCTCTCTAAATTGATAAGTAAAAATATACCACTTTTATGCAATTATTGGCTTTTACGGAAACAGGTGAAAAATAAAAAAGTGTTTGCACCGAGATGTTATAGCAGCAGCATACACCCTCTCCCACTTTCTCTTATACCCTAGTCTTCTGTACGTCCCAGCTCACCAAACTCTGGAGACTCGGCCCAACATATCATCATCATCTTCTTTTCCATATAAATTGATACTAATTGTTTCTCCGCTTCATGACATTTTAACCCACAAAAGGTTTTTATATATTTCGATAGCAAGGGGCAGTTGTTTTTGCAGCACATGCTTTTTGATGCTCAGGTGTATATATAAGCAATCTTGTGTATGTAGATATTTACTACACTCAGATTAGCCTGGTGAAAAGCACACTGTAGGGAAACTATAAAAAAATGATATTCATTACGAAAAAAAAAGGAAGAAATTAGCAAAAACTTGAACATAATAAAAAGCAAAGGGGAGGACATCAGCAGGCCAAAATAAGTGGCGCGGAAATAAATAAAAAGAAAAAAAAACTTCATTTGATAAAAGAAACCATACTTCGTAATCTATTATGTGCCTTCTGTTCGAAAAAAATACCAAGTACAAATGAACCAGTGGCTGTCAGGGAATTAGAATAGACGGTGGATACATAAGTAACCTCATATTTGCTGACGTCATCGTCCTTTTTGTTGAAAACCCTCATGATCTCCAACGAACTGAATGAAGAAAGCAATGACGCCTTCACATGGGCTTCAATAAAAGTGTCGTGTACAACAAACACGTAAGAGGCAAAGACAACGATCAGAATAGGAAATGAGGAGCTGGAGAATGTTGACCAGTTCTACCTAAAACAACGAATCCCCTTCAAATCCTTAATGGAAGACAAAGCATAGAATCACTCTCAGTCAGCAAGCTTCCGATAGAGACAGCTCAACCTTAAATAACCAAAAAAATCCATTAATCCTAAAAAGAATGGTACACAACCAATGCATCCTGCCAATAGTCACTGAAACATGGGATTTTACAAAAAAATTGATCTTGAAGCTTAGAACTATGCAACGTAAGCAAGAGAGAATCATGTCCAACCTCATATGAAGACACCACAAGACAGTATATTAGAGGAAAGACAATGACCAGAGATATCATACAAACCATTAAAAAAAAGCTCAAATAGAAATAGGCTGGCCATGTTGCAAGATAGTCCGACTACCGGTGGACATCCCAACTCACAATGTAGACACCCAGATATCATATGCGAAAAACGCAGCCTGTAAAATATGAGGCGGCGAGACAAACTAGACAAGTTAAGAAAGTATTGGCTCTGCGACGCCCATAACAGAGAGGTGTGGTGGATCCTGGGGAAGGTCTGTGTCCGACGACAGACGCTAAAAGGCTGGTGCTTGTGAATCGCGGTAGTGGTTGGTTTACTATACAACCTTAGAAATCATTTTTTTCTTCTTGGTATCTTGTAGCTGTTGCCAGATTGAACGTGCTGGGTTAAAGGGTTTCGACGGATCAAAGAGGTTGCTGGATTAATGAGGTTACTGGATTAAAGATGTTGCTGGATTCTAAAGTTTGCTGGATTATTTAAAGTGAATGCCAACAGGACCACAATTGTCGGTCAGCGTAAATCAAACCAGCCTGAAAATAGAATGAAAACTTAAAGACAGAATTTAGGTAATTAAAACCATATAGCCGGAGGAGATTATCAGATAAAGAAAGCTATAGAAGGAGAAGTATTTTATTGTCAGTAAATGTAAATCAAACCAGCGTAAAAACAGGACGAATACTCGAAGACAGAATTTGGGGAATGAAAGCTATATAGCCGGAAGAGAAAATTACGTAGAGAAAGCTCTCTGGTTGAAGAAAAAAAAAAGATTTCCGAGTGTAGAGTGAACCGTTAACGCTATTCGCAATAATGTTCTGAAGATCATGACAAGAAAATATCATAAATTTTGATATTTCCCTCAGTACAATTTGTACTTGTTCCACTTTTAGCATTTTAACTGGAATTAGACTAGACGAAGAGATAAATTCATACTATACTGTTTTTTGAGAAAAAAAAATTATGAATTCTATAAATTGAGTCATTGGGATAAAATGAAAATTAGAACGTTCTGAAATACAATAGCGATTGAAAATATGACAAAAGCCAACCAGCAAAATTACTGTTTATGACTTCGCAACTAACATGCAACCCTATAACTTTAGAAGATACTGAGGATCTCAAAAGTCAATTTTTGTAAATATTTACTTGAACCAATTTGGCACAGAGCCATTAAGAAGAGCAGCTGTTATGCCAAATTTCCGAGCGGAGATGTCTTTCTTGTCCTGTAGTGTTTTGGATACTTTCACCTTGGCTCGAACACCGACCACTTAAATTGGTAGGAAATACACAACCAACTCATTGGAGCCTTTGATTTGTTTTCTGATAGATATAGAGCAGGAGTTATATCCACTATTTACTGACCTTCTTTTCCTCGTCACTAACAACATAGTCTTGTTTTCTGGCCTGACTTGGATGATATATCGGCATTGCAAAATCTCTGAAAATCCAGTATTTTCTTTCCTCTCGATGAAAACATTTCTTCTTCATCTTACGATTAATTTGGTTCATTAATTTAGTTTTTTGCAAAGTTGATATAATTTTCCAAATTTCCAGTCCTTTTTAGGTTTCGCTGTGGTCTGATAGGGCAGCAACATCGAGTATCTGATATATATCTTTTCTTTGTTTAGGATAACTAACAGTTTACTGGCTTGGATCGGGTAATATCATCATTACTATCTTCATTTGTTATTTTTATAATCATTATATACATTTCTTATTATTCTCATTATTATTGTAGCGGCTAGAATGAAAGAAAACTATCATCACATCAAATGTCTTCTGTTAGAGGTCTTCAAATGACTCGTGGTCATCGGGGCGCCTCTCCGTATAAATAGTCTGCCTCTCTCGAAAGGTCGACGTGTGTGCGGGTAGTGGAAATAATGGGGATATCAACTTCACGCTGAATTAAAAAAAAGCGAAAATAAGTGTCCAAGCAATACAAATCAAGAAGAAAAAGTAAGCAAGAGCCGAAGTAATTTTTTTCAGAAATATCGCCAAGTCGAAGGAAGTGACAAATGGCAGATGTAAAGAGAAGGGACAGGGAACTTACGAACTAACGCCTGTGGTTGCAAGTTGATGGATTAGCTGGGCGTTGTCAACTCTGACCTGTGAGGGTGTCCTATAAGTAGACCGATTTGTTTAGCTTATGAAGCACCATTAACTGTCAGCTCGCTCTCCTTTATCTCGTTATGACTTTTTTGATTTATATTCATTCCTTGGTTGGAGATCTATGTAATTCTCCCTCAGTCGAAGTGTTCCCATCGATGTACTGCCGATAAAGCTGTTTATTTGTCTCTGGTGTCTGTAGTTGATGTTCAAGATCTGGTAAAGGCCACTTTGTACTGTAGATTCTTAACGCAGACATTTCTTTTCTCACTTGGAAGATGGCGCGATAATCTTTCTGTTTTCATATCTGATAGTAGAATCTCCTACTTACAAAACTTACCCCACAGGAATGTTTGGTGAACAGCAATTTGTCAATATAGTAATATGATGATTATTGGTTTGTTCGTACAAATCCATCCATCTCTTCTAGTCTGTTCCATCCGATCTTCGTAGGTCAGTAACTAAGTCCATAGCCTATTGATAAAAAAAAATAACATTTATTTTACGCAACCAATATTTATTATCTAAAAATAATCCTTTTCCTAGTCAATACACTGAATTTGGTTGTGAATATTAATCACATGAATCGAATATTATACAGTGAAAACTTCAAAATACTGCTAATAACTAAGTGTTAGGTTATTGATTTAATGATCCGATTTCGTATTTGTCTCCACATTTTAGTTGGCTCATCCATCTTCTTTGTACGTGTTGGTACAACGTATGTGAATTTGCGTATACGTATGATAATAAGTATAATACACTTCTCAAAACATGACCTTTTGTCTGACTTGACCCCTATCTGTCATTTGCTAGGACTAACAATGGAATATTTGCAATTCTTGTATCAAGAGAATTGAGTTTTTCGTTTAGCTTTTTTTTTCTACCCAAAAAACGTTTTATGGAAAAATAACGTGTGAACGATTTTAGCGCTCTCAGCTTTATGAATACTTCAGTGAAGCCTAACTTCGAGGTTAGAAATATTGTGCTTGGCTAATCTATCTAGAGGAGAATTTCTATCAGCCTTGAAAATCAGCATTCAAAATTCGAAGTTTCTCACATGGCTCCAGTATTGACGCCGTAAATCATGTTTATAAGGCACACAAGTGTGTGAGTGCTCAAAATGTTCAGCTACCAAAAAATCGATGAATAAATGAACAAAATATTTAAAATGAAATAAGATAAATATAACTAAAATAGATAAATGAAAATATTTGGTACCGACTGGCATACATCAAGTTGAATTAACATTCATCTCTACGTATCTTTGTAATGCGCTTTTTAGATGACGTCTACGTGATAGGTATAAAATACTTCATCAAACGTGTATATACGGGGGGGGGGGGGTGATTGATAAATAAGTTCTAAAAACCTATAAAACAAGTTATAGACCAGATACAATAATTAAACTGGCATCAAAATGAAGTAAGTTTAATTGTCTTTCTTTAATGTCAGACTTCGTTGCTATTTAGTGATACACATTTTTCCAAACGTTCAATACAATTTTTCATTTTCATAAGGGAAGTTTTGGGTTTACTTCAGATCTAATGGCAAAGAACAATTTCAATTTCGGCATCGAATGAAAATGTTGATTGTTCTTCTCATTCAAATTCTTTGTAGCCTGTTGACATACACATAAGCAAATGCCGCAGGAATTAAATGAAATCGGATTTCAAGCGTGAAGTCAGCCAAGTTTGGTAGCGGGAAACTGATATCAAAGTTGCGACATGACATCGTCTTATCGCTCCAAATTTAAATACAAATACAAACAAACAAACAAACAAACAAACAAACAAACAAACAAACAAAAAACAGACTAAAACACAAGCATTGAAACTTCTTGCTTTTGCTCAGTAACTTTTATCTCGAATGTAACTGAAATCCAAATTTTGAATATTTGTTTGTTTGCTACTATCATACAGAAAAATGTTACCTAACATTTCTGATGGGTTCTATGCTCTACATCATTAGTCTTTTATCGTCCGACGTTGGACATGGACTTTCCCAAGGATTTGCCGCACCTCTCTATCATGGGCGCCACAGAGCCAATATTTTCTGAATCTGTCCTTTTCGTCTCGCCGTCTCATATTTTGCAAGCTGCATTTTTGCATTCGATCTCTAGGGATCCATGTTGTGAATTGTGATGTCCAGCGGTTGTCTGCCATTGAGCATGCCTTACTGAAGGCTTGCCATCCTAGCCCTGCCAGTCTGATTCTAAAAAAAAAAAAAGATAATAATCTATTACCCGTAACACTAACAGAAGCTGTTGAAAAAGAAACATAATTTGGTTTAGCCCTCTTCCTTTCAATGAGCATGTCATAACCAACTTAGGTAAAATCTTCCAGAATGTACATATATATATATATATATATATATATATATATATATATATATATATATATATATATATATATAATTTTAAAGATTCCGTGTGCGTATGTGTGTTCGTATAAGTGATGAAGAAGTTGGGAACATTCCGAGAACGCATTCAATTTTTAGAAGAAAAAACAATAAATAAGCAAATCCCAGGGTGAATGAAGATCTTACGAAGAGTCGCTGGATAATTTTTGACTATTTATGCATCTTCTTGTTAAAAAAAAGGTTTTTGTAGATTTGAAAGAGTCGATCTGCCGTCATATCGACCCAAAATTTACGGACACATACAGTATGTGAGTGAGAGTGAAGGAGAGATAAGGAGTATTTGTATTTTGGCCCATTCAGTATCATCGATAGACCAAAGAATTCTGTAGACATTACACTCCCGCCCAGGAATTAAACGTGTAATTAAATTCGTGTCTCAACGATGGACTTCCTGTTTTCGACAAAAAGATTGACCCCCTGTCAAGATAATCGACTGTGATTTGTTGCGATAAAGTTAACCAGAACTGGCGTATTGTGTTTATCTCTCACAATTCTTTGTAAACACAGACTTTCCCCTGTTTGTTTGATTGACAATAGAAAATGTGCATATGTTGCAAAACCTAAACTGTACAAACCTATTTCAGGCAATCTCATATCATAAACAAAAAAAAGAGACATCTTCTCCTTTTGAATACGACAAACCCCTTCACACGATCTTCTACGATATCTTGTACCGAAAGGAAGGAATAATTGTGCCAGAAGTTCTTTAGAATCCTTTCAAAAGACGTTTTGTTTGTTTCGTAAGAGATGATTATGGAGCTCTTTGACTGAATTCAACTATCATTTCCCTCCAGCACGAGAAGCGTATGTTAAAATAGAGCTAGTGCGAGGGACCTGCAGACCTCGCGACTGCAGGGGTTTGGGGCTTCGAGGGACCTTGAATCTTTGAATCTGAAAGAATTAAAAAAATAAAACAAACAAGAAATCCTACAGAAAATAATGTAAAAAATAGGTAAAATCATGAAAATTTTTTTACATCCTCTAGAAATTAACATGTTGAAATTTTATTCCATTGGAAGACTTTTAGAAAATAATCTTTGGAAAAATGCAGCGGGCTCAGTCGGACCAAACGACACCACTGGTGAAAGCCTTGGGTAAAAACCAGCATTTTGAATGCTGATTTTAAAGCTTGTAGACCCCTCCCTGGTTTAGAGCATTTTCTCCAAAGAACATGGTGCATTACTAATCCAAACTTGATAAAGAACGAGAGCAAGCATATTTCTTCATTTTCTATATTTCTATTCAACCCTATTGTAAGCAAACTAGTACTACATACTATTCCTTAGTGGCCCATTTTTGTGTCCTTGAACCAAACTAAACTGTATTTATCAAACCTCACCACGTCTACCGACGCGCAGTGGTTGGCAAGTTGGATTTTTTTCCCGTGATGCTCTGCTATTGAATTATTAGACCTAGCTTACTAAATATATGCAGAGTAAAAGCTGTAAGGTGATTGTTCATAATTTGATTCAGCAGACAATGGAGTACCGAAAATTGACGCCAAGTATACATCGTCGCATTTTGCCGGATATAAACAAGTATTTAGAATAGCGTTGATGGCATAACAAGACTAAATTTATCGGTATAAAATGGGTCAGTGTTTCCTTCCCCGAATGCAATCAAAGATTGGAAAGATATTGTACGTTCAACAGCTTTCCTAAAGATCCAGTTCAAAAGAGAAAATGTATTTCTTTAATTAGTGAGGTATATTAACGATTTCATGACACACGACGACACCAGTAGTTCAAGGGACATAACATTTATCTTAGTGCAAAAAAGTATGAAATTTATATAAACAAGAACACATCATAGGGCCTTAAACATCTCTTTCTTATTTTCAAAATAATTTACATCAGTTGATAGCACTATTCTGGTGATTTATTCCATTATCCTACCACTCTATTGCTGAAAAAGGAATTATTCTTTTCAAGCTCCCTGAGCCTATCTTTACAACTAGGCCTATTGACAATGCTCGAGGTGTGGGCAGACATAGGCGAGGACTCGTTCTTCGTTCTATACATGAAAAAAGTTCATATATTACTAATAGAAATACTGTGGCTTTTTGAAAATTAACCTGGAAATAATCGAAGATGAATGGAAAATGTAAGACTATAATAACTTATTTAATAATTTGAAATGAATGCACATTGCAAATATTTGCAAATATCTACAGCATCTTCCTTTTCCAAACCGAAACTCTCACATGTACTTTTAGGTACCAAATAAAGTGGCGAGTTAGAATAAGTAAGTTAAAATAGTCAGAGACGTGGAATAATAACTTTCTCAAAATGCATACTGATGTCAGTGAAGTGTTGAGAAAAAAACAAACAAAAAAAACAATGCATATTCTTGAAAAACTTCAATTAACGAATTGAAAATATGCATTTTTTTGTTGAAACCTTCGGAAAAATAAATTAGCACAAATGCTTTTCAAAAAAAGAAAAAAAGACACACACAAAATAAATATAAGAAATTGTGTAATCTCGTCTCTAATATTCAATTAAATCCTTATAAATTCGAGCGTACTTGGATCCAATGGGATGCAGCCATCAGAACGTGACGTCACGGATTCAGAACTATATTTGTTGCGAAGTAAGTGCGTCCCCTTCGATGTCATCTATGTATCATCGTCGTTTGTTCAAGGCCTTCTTAAGCTTAGTAAATATCTGGGCAGATAGTACAGAGCTATGTTTAGCAAAGTAGGCCACAAGCTTTTATCAGTGTAGTAAGTTCGATCCAGCGTTCTCTTTTCTATCTGTCCTGAACAATGTTCTTCCAAAACGGAAAGGAATTACGATTAGAAAATATTCAGCTGAAAATATACTCATATCGATTTGAGGACCTTTCTTGGCAAGATTCTGCACAAATGGTTCGTTGGAATACTTGTCCCTCTACTGTTCCAAATACAATAAATATTGTATGGTTTAAGAATACCAGTTTTGACAACTTAAGCATACAATTTTATAGTTTTAAAAAAAAAAAATTCTGTTCATGGATCATTATGAGTCTTTGTTAGTACGTCATTAGAGGTCAACAGATCAGATTCAGCTGGAAGCGATGAAACAAGAGCTTAATTGGAAAATAGACTATGTCTATTTCTTGAGTTATTTTGTCTTAGTAACAAGGTGTGAAGTATCTCCCTTGGTTGATTCGGAAAGGCATTTTAGTGCATACAGTTGTATAGTTTGGGGTTACTGATGAGAATTACCGTATTAATAGCCTGCCTACACACACACACACACACACACACACATATATATATATATATATATATATATATATATATATATATATACATATATATATATATATATATATATAGATAGATAGATAGATAGATAGATAGATCGATAGATTGATAGATAGATAGATATAGATTCATTTATGCGAGTTACAGATACTTTTTCTAAAAAGTGTACTCATACTTTCTGTGTGCAAAGCTAAATACTTAATCACGTATAAATAGGTACCAATGTCAAAAGTTGAATCCACGATCTACGGCCTTTGGACTACGAAGTACTTGAGATTTCCTTGATAAATACCTTGCTTCAAGTTATGTTTAAATCTTATATCATCCATAGACTTCAGAGTAAAAAGCAGTTGATTTCTCTCTTCTTCCGAATTCCAGAAATTACTGTCTCCTTTTTTATAAAACAAATATTTGCAGAAGTCTACCTCTGTGCGTGCGCGCGTATGTGTGTGTGTGTGTGTGTGTGTGTGTGTGTGTGTGTTCAAATCAGATATTCTCAGTCCCTTGTATTACTTGACCTTCAAAGATAGGGTCTTGACCCCGGCTGATGATATTGTCAATGCAATTAACAAATACCAAACACTAACTACACGTTTTATACAGACACCTTTCTAAATCAACAAACGGAGATACATTGTTTACTTTACACACTCACCCATATCTAACACAAATTATCTCATGATGTTCTTATCTATTCGCTCTCAGCAAAATCTGATCTTCTGATCTCTGCTGACCTACTTACAAAAAGCTATAAGGATTTACTTTGCCCATTAGCAGAGGTTCTGAAAAGAACTATGATGATGCCCTCTCAAATTATAAAAATTTGTGCTTTTACGCTGTTCTTATTAACACTTTTGCATTTGGAGCCGTAGATCTAAAAAATTTTAAACTGTCTGATATTTCAACATATTACAGGGATTAAGATTCTAGAAAAATCATAAGTTTTTCGGAAATATTTTGTTATTTCATCGCATTGTATCAATATACAAACGAGATAATTTATATAAAGGTATTTACGAATTTAAAGCAGTGTTCGGCTTCATTTTGATACCATTGTTTTCTATAAACAAAATTGACTGAGATATGGAGGAATCAACGCCTACATGTGTCTATTGTCACAAGTTGCTACGGAAAATGTTAAATACACATAGCCTAATGGAGTTTTTTTTCATAGTAGCATTTTGGAATCTCATTCAGTGACCCTGCCGAACTATCTGGTACCCCCGAAACCGTACGCAGGTTGGTGAATTGTAGGCTTTATTGGCCCCCTCCCTATACAGCTTTTTATTTTCTTCTGTTTCAACAAAGCGATCTATTTTTGTTCCGGCGTGGTGTTGATATTTAATTTCCCTGAAGAGAAAACCAAGTACAGTTCGGGAATTTCCACCGGTGACTGCCTAACGTACGATTCAAATGCTTGATAAGGGAATGAAAAGGAAAAAAAAAAAAAAAAAACAGGGAAAGGAAAATGATTACGTTAATAATAAAGCCATTAATGAAAAACGGCTATCATTGTCACTAAAGTCTATTCCCTGAATAAGGTTATGAAGAAAAAATGGAATAAAGCCATCCGAAGATTTTAGTGGAAGCGTATAATTTCTGTTGATGTGATTATTGTGGTGAGATCGCGTGATGTCGAATGGAACCCCTTCTAAAAATAACGCTGAGATTGAAGAAATCACTCGCTCGGACAGGTAAAAAAAGATATGGAAATTTACACTCTAACGCACTCATATACACTGTATTAGTCGGAAAGAAGAGACAGACGATTACTTGAAAAAAGGAGTTACATATATATATTTCTTCTTTTTCGAATCATTTCTCTTCCAGCAGCTGTTAATTCCATCGATTAGACAAATACGTGTACGGTTGAAGAATAGTAAGAACGGATGGTATTCGATTTGAATCTCATTCGTGATCCATCCACACCGCATTTTTCCATTCGCAAGAAAAATCTCGTCCTTCTTTTTTCATACCTTCCATCGACCAAAATACCACATTTTCTTGGGAGAGTGAGAATGTGTGTGTGTGTGTGGGAGGGTGAGTGAGAGAGAGAGAGAGAGAGAGAGAGAGAGAGAGAGAGAGAGAGAGAGAGAAAATAGATGAATAAATAGCATAACATAACTAAATTTGCATGAATGTTACGTATATATAAACTCTCTATCAGAGGCGGGGGGGGGAAGGCATGAGAACAGGCTGACTTCAGAATTCTTGGCCACAGTTTAAACCTTCCGGTGACTATACTCCAGGAATCCTATGAAAAGAACGAACAAGCTTTATACAAATCCTTTGTCGGTATTTTGTATGCACTTGTAACTTTTCTTTACAAATAACTACTTCGCATTTCTCTACTTCGTTTCTTTCCCTTTATATACTTTCTTACACTCTAATTAGTTTGACTTGGTATTTGACGTGACTATTTACCTACATCATAATAGACTTGTCGGTACCTAATGGGTTCTATTTTCTTGTAATTCATTCCTAAACTTTTTTTAATTCTGGATTTACTTGCTTTTAGTTTTGAAAGCGCATTAAAACGTCCGTTCAACAAGGACGAACTTACGACTTGAAATAAATTTTGACGCGAACATTCTCAGATTCTAGTCGAAACTTTTTTTTTAACCCTTTCAATACTTACATATCAAAAAGTTTAACGCCTGATATTTTTCGTACTTCGGTGAAGTAAAATCATGATTGAATATATTTGTCCTCTCAGACGTTTATCTCACGACAAAATGGTCTGAGAACCCATTGTTCGGGTTTTTCTCAAAAGAATGAATACGATATTATATTTTCACATAAGACGCACTGAAATTACGGAAACAAATACCGTATTCTGGAATTCAACACTGTCTTCAGTTTTAAAAGCCCGGAAACCTTATTCTCTTTTTGTTTTCTACTAGAACTTTCTGGTTGAACTTTTTTTCCTAAAACTAATCAAAAGATATCTTCGGGTCTTAAAAAAACTGATACGTCCAATCTTCCATTCATCTGAATTGAAAGACAAAGCAAAAATAGGCTTTAGGGACAAATGCAAGCACGATTGAATTTTAGGATGGACTGCCACTGAATCTTGTCCATATTAGAATGATTTTTTTTTCATCCTTAACCCATCACTATGCTATACCAAGTACAAATTTCTAATGGTTAGGGGAAATGAAACGTCTGACAACTAAGTAACGAATTCAGCATTTTTTGTTCACCTAAATTTTGTTTACAAAACTCAGTATGTATGTTATTTAATACAAGTCAGTAAAAAGTAAATAGTAAATGGTCAGGGATTGTTGACAACATTATTAACCGGAAAAAGCTATTGTATTTAACTATAATCTGTGAAGTGACTATTATATCTTAGTATGATTTGAAATTTTCCATCTGCTTGTATGCACCGAGATAGCATTGCAATTGCCCAGTTCGCCTGATATGTTGGTCCGTGCACCAAACTTGGCAGTGTCAAAATTGAAGTCGTTTGAACAGCGATTTTTAATGAGTACGATAGGGAGAGAGATAGGGTGAATGGTTATTTCTTCATGATAATGAGAAAGGAAAGAGAGAGAGGGGGCTGAGGATGTTTACCTATTTACGATGGACAGAAAAATATTTTTTCTTTATGATAGAGGGAATGAATGTTTACGCCTCCCTATTTTCCCCAATTTTTTGCTCCCCACAAAATTGTTTCTTCAATATTTTGAAGAAAGATTAATTCCTTTTTAGACTGCAAATTTTGAGATGTGTGAACTGATTTAAGACAAATACACAACCTCAAAGTCTCTGCATTAATCTAACTTAACTCCTCTTTTAATATTAGCAACTTTTCTTTGGACTCCAGTTGTAAAAAAATAAACAAACCCAGATTTTATTAAACACCAATTTAATTGATCTCCAGCCGTCTGTTTGATCAATTCTTTTTTTTTTCTTTTTTACTGCAATGTATTATACATGATCACTATGGCACTCTTTGAACGGAAATGCCTGATACATCAAATGATCACTGCCATGCAATATTTGTATCGCGCCTCGTTGGAGAGCACACGGTCATATGTCCTACTTAGAACATCGTATCCGTGAGGTCCGGGTGCGCTGTCAAATCCTAGCTCGGCAAGATGTTCAGCTAATCAGTGGCAAGCGTAGGTTGGGACGGCTGCAGAACAATCATATTGTTGCATACGACACCTGATATTCTCAGACAGCTATAACCTGGTTGAATGTCACTTAATTTCGTTGATCTAACGAAAACCAATGACTCTGAAGCGATTTAGCCGTATACTCAGACGCATATTAAATGATTTCATTTGAATTTCAAGTACTTGGACAAACCTGTTCGAAAGGAGCACTCTAGTCATATTAATCTTCAGAAGGGTCTTCATTTATTTAGGATGTCGTTGATAACAACAATAAATACCAAGAAAGTCGTTAATGGTAATAATAATACAAAATGGCATTAAAAAAAATGCTGTTACGTCATCTGACTGTAATAGATGTACGCCAAATGGGTACTGGGGTTGGTAAATTAATATGGTTTAGGATAAACTTTATTTTTTCAAATTCGAAATTACAAATTTCAAAAAAAATTTTAGTTTTTATCAAAGTAAATTTTCCAGGGTTGAAGGGTACCAACTGTCCTACTATTTGCACGTAGCAAGGGAAATAAACGGATTCATCGATTTCCCAAGGGCATTAAAGCGAAGTTAACGGAAACAGCCTCTGACTAGCGTCGAGGTCGGTCTGCCAATAACTGTTACGCCACCAAAACTTCTTTAAGCTATTCTGCGCTCACTTCGACAAACTTGGTAGTTAATTTGATGCCATGGTTATCTTTATCAATGAAAGTATTTGTCTTCATATTTTTTAGTATTTTTGTAACTTTTTGCGGTATCATTGCCTTTTACCGTCACAATCTACTTAAACACCTTTCCTTAGCCATAATCGTTAACATGATAGAAATGAAAATGAAACATCTACTTTCTCTTCTTGGGCATCGTGTTTCTCTTCTTTATCATAATCGGATTTTCTTCTCAACACTTTTTCTTCACATTTTTGCTGCTGGTTAGTCCCAGTCGTAGCAGCTAGCGGTAATGAATTTGGTAATAGCATTAAGTGTATTAATACTAACTAAGAGGACTCGGAGAAATCCCCCGGATGTTGACAAGTAAGATTGCTTTCTGATTTTCTTACTTACCCTTTTCAACTTTTGTTGTCTAAATGCTATGTAAAAAGAAATTAGTTTCATATGCAAAAATTTACATAAACCCCAATAAAATACATAACTATTCTATGTTTCCTCTTGTCTTGCCCTTTATGTAAATTACTTCTCTGCTCTCTCCCTCCCCACCCTCTCAATTAACTCACTGACTGTACTTTCACCCTCCTCCCTATCTCCTCCCATCCATTCAGACACAGTGAGTTTTGTTCTACAATCCTAATTACTACTTTTCACTTCTCTCCCTTCTTATTAAACTGACTTCATCTCCTCTCTCCTTTCTCTTTCTATCCAGTCCATAAACTATCCAACTTTCTCTCCTCTCCTTCTACAGTGAGCTACCCAACAACCTTTGCTCCCCTCTCTGTACTCTTTTATCAAACAACCTAATCCAAGTTTATGGTAAAAAAAAATACATTTTGATAAAATAAGTAATATTTTTATTCATTCCATCATAGTAAAAAAAAAAAAAAATTTGCTCTGATGAAAAAATTCCTCTGTTCTGCTAAACCGAATCTTTGACCATATTCTTCGCGAACTTTTCATTTGGAACATGAGAGATGAACCTTATCCTGAACCTTATCAATCTATCGGCCTTAATTCTTATTTGGTGTATATTTCCTTGGCACATTTTGTATTTATTGATTGATTTTATATGATGAAGTATTCTAAATCATCTTTTATATTTCTTTTTCCACTATGTACCTTTTTTTCACCTTAATTTTTGTTGTGTTTTATTGCAACTAAACTCAGACTTGGACCCCTTTGTCGGTGAATGAATGAATTAACTGCGCAGATCAGAATGAATAATAATTTCCGCATAAGAATCGAAATCACAACATGGTGCATGAGAGTAGCTCGGTTAATGTCCGACCGATTCTGCAAGTCCAAATCTAGCATAAACTCAATCTCTGTACAGATCGATCTTTTCTGCACCATATTCATTATTAACGGGTAGTTCAGTATCAGTAATCCAATTCAAATAAACATATAATATTAGATAAAGAACTGTTAATGGTCATCAATATTTTTTTGTTACTATTTACGTCAATCCCAACTTTTGTTGCTTTCTATCGCAAATAAATCCAGGCAAGTTTCCTTTTTACTGTCAGTGAATCAATTAACTGCATGATTTGGAATATAGAATAATTTCTGGTTGAGAAATGAACTAACCAATAAATAAATTTATTTACGGTGAGCCTTGAAAGCTTCTTTTTAAAAACTGACTGGGAAAGAATATGAATAAACATAGACGAAAAGCCACTTCACCAATTCGCTGTTGACATTTCCATGGCGTCAGAAGCATTGGAAAAACTACCAGATTCGTAGATATATCTAAATAAGGAAAATAGAAAAAAGTTGGTTTGAAGATGAACAGAATAAAGACAAAAGTAATATTCAACGATAGAATCCCAGAGGAAAAGCATCGTGTACTGGAGGGAGGACTACAGTAGAGAATATTAGACGAATAACAAAGCCACAAAAATGGAGATGAGCAGGACACTCAGCGAGAATAGATGACAATAGATGTAGCAAAATAATAACCGATTAGCACCCATGGGATAGTAAACACAGTAGGAAGAGACCAGACATAGGAAAGAGGGATGAGGTACAAAGGCTTGTCGATGAACCTTGTCAACAGTTGGCACAATTGCAGTCGTCATGGAAAGGAGTGGGAAAGGCTGCCGTCCAGCTGAGGACTTATAGAAGCTGATGATGATAAAAATTGAATGGAACCCCGCTGCTCTGATTATCATCATCGTCTTACTTACCCCTGACGCATTCCATGCTGTTAAAAATCTACATAGCATTTAACAACTTCCTTCAAGTGTACAATCTATTTTATCTATATTTTTTAACACATCCCACATTGCAGTGTCCATTTGTTGATTGAAACCATATTGAAACCACGACCCGTATTGTAAGTTGTAAAAAAAAATCTAAACATCTAGTGAAAATCTGCAACACATTCTACAGTCTCTTCCAGGTTTATAACGTAGAAGACCGTTTATGCGCATTTTCCTTTTCAGGGGTCCCTCTTGTCTGCAAATTCTCCCATCAGTTATAACCTTATCCGCACTTTCCCTTTCAGTGGTCTCCTCTTATTCATTATTCTCCATTACAGTTCCTCACTGTCACCTGATTCTCTATATTCACAGTTTCCATCCCAGAAGTTACCCCCTTATCCTCGGTCTTCCGTTTAGTAGCCCCCTTTGTCCGCAGTTTCCCTTTCAGTGATGATTGCACACATCATTTATCATATGTTCTTGTTCTTTTTCGAGTAATTTTTAGTACTTGATGAAGTTTTCAAAAATTTACCCGATGACACTTGATGAATTGGAAGGAAAATTCATCGAATTCAACGCGGAAAAAATGTTGAATACCTGATATTCAATATCAATAATCAAAGCTGTCTGTTGTATTGCATTTTTAATGAAATATATAATATTTTTATTTATATCTAGAAAGAAATATTGATTCATTTCCATGAAAAATTATCATTACGGTTATGAATTTAAATGAATGACCATAGTCCAGTAGTTACTACTTGCACTCAAACTGAAAAAAAAAAAATCAATTCTTCGAAATTTTAAATCATTTAATAAATAATACATGCTCAAGTCAAGTTGTGATCGGGTGGCGATATTGAAAAAAAAAAAAAAAAAAAAAAGGACGTTGCAGTAAATTTCTTAATTTTTCCCTCCAAATAGTGTTGAATCGGTGTTGTATCGAAAATTCATACTCTGTCTTTTTCTGTCTCTCTTTGTCTACGTTACTTTGGATTGATTTTTTTTTCTCTCCTCCCTATTTTCACTCCCTCCTTCCATTCTTTCTTTCTTTCTATTGCCAATAACACATCTTCACTTTGTTTCTTTCCTTCTACTTTCTTTTGTTCTTCCCATTTTATAAAAGCTAACGACAAGGAGCGCCTGTGACGGACAGCCAGCTTTTCCTTCTCCCGCTCCCTCTCCTCCCCGATTTCTTTCATACTAATCTCTCCTATCTCTCTCTATTAGTGTTTCAATACAATCCATACTCTTTTTGTGCCTCTCTTTGGCTACGTTACTTTCAATAGTTCAAGTATTCTATGGAAATAGTGTTTACTGCTTACAGATCATTGTGATAATAATGCCGGCAATAAGTATTGAGATAGCAGTAGGTATTTCAGTGGCACATGGACAACCCATTTCAAAAATGGAATTAAGATTTAAAGAATTTTGCTGATTTTTTTTTATGTGTGCTGAAAAGAAAAAAGTCGAGATATGCATCTGTTTAAAAAAATTCTTTGCTGAATCGAGCCCCTAAAGTCAATATCAAGTCGGAAACGGTAAAATAAACATTTGTATGTCATTTTGGATGATATTCTAAAAAAAATTCGAAGTATTTATCGAAAAAAATTACCAAAAATAAATAATCATTCTTATTAATTTTGAAAAGAAAAATAGTAATAGTTTGTTTCATCATTACTGAACTAAGATGTACAGAATTTTATGTTTTCCCCCCCATGGCAGTACCTTTTATTGCGTTGGTTGGGAGTAACCTATGATCCAGCTCCCTGCGATCTGTCAATAGAATGCAAAAAAAAATAAATAAATAAATAAATAAATAAAAAACAATAACCCATGAAACAAACAAACAAACAAACAAAAAACAGATGTGATGACAGGTGACAAGTACGGAAGGCAACACTTGTAACAATTTCGAACATTTTGAGCCATCTGTCTTTCTTTTCACTTTAAGTCCTTCTTTCTTCAATTTTCAGTATGCTTTCTCTTTCAAGGTTCGAGTAGCAGAAAAAGCACGAATATGTCGCTTTTAAACAGTTATGGTCTTCCGTAGAAAACCTCAGCCAATTAAACACAACAAAAAATATCTTAAAAGATACTTCCAGTAATTGAAAAAAAAAATGATTCCTCATCTTTGTTACTTTATTATCACAAAATCTCAGCAGTGACCTCCGAGTGAGAGATTTAAACAAGAAGTAAAAAAAAAAAATAATCGATTTAAAAAAGTTCTCTAAAAATTAAAATTAGATGTTAAGATTATTTCCTCCTCACGGATAATAACTATAAATTCCAACTTGATGAAACAAAAATGAATGTTGCCTTTTTTCTATTTTCTATTTCAATAAATTTCTCAATTACATCATTTTACTGAACATCTCAGTACTTCTTTTTCAGAAGAGTGAATAGAATTTATATTCACATCAACTCAACTTTCACATATAGCCAGAAATTTGATAAATCATCAAAGGATAAAAAGTGAGGTGTATAATCACAAGGAGGGATATTCATTTTCCAAAATATGGAACAGAAACTCATTCATAATAGATTTCGTCCTTCAACAGAAGAGTACTGAAAATTTTATCAAAATCCAATTAGTAGTTGATTTTTTCTCAAGTGTAGATGTTTTTGCAAGTCTAAACTTCGAAGATTTTTCTCAATTTTTTTCCTTTTTTGCTAATCGTTACTGCAAATGTTTCATTTACATTGTCAAGACATTTACGCTATTTGTTTGCAAACATATCGCAATAAGTGGTTTACAAATAAATCACATTTTCTTCAACTTTCATCGCACTAATGACACCAAGATTCAGAGGATAGAATTTTATTGGATTTTTTGTAAGATAATGATTTTCCGTCAGTATGTCAGCAAAGTCCACCGAAATGGCTAGATGGAGGCGAACAAAAAGGATAAAGAACAAAAACAAACAAACAAACCAACTAACAAACAAACAAAAGAACAATTTAAAGCTATTGAGTCACCTTCAATATTACCGAACACAATAATCCCTTCTTTTCACCGTTTCCTAACAACATTTAATGGAATAGTTTTCGCTGCCCTGACTCAATCATTTATCTAATTCTATAATGAACACTATGATTTCTCTCTTTTCTATCTGGAACATTAGGCTCTTACAATTGAAGGCAACAATTTTGCTGGATAAATATATCCGAATACCACTTGAAACAATGGACGTCTTCACTGAAACGAATTCAGTGGTTTCCTTTCCTAAATAATTCTTGAACAATTGTCACATAGAAATTCTACTACATCTTTTAACGCAGATCAACTAATGAGTAATATTAGACGAGTCAGCACACAATGTACAATCAGGAAAACCAGCAGGCACGCTCCGTCGGCCTTGTCGATGGACCTAGCTGCTTCCGAAAGTACCTTTCGTGAAAGGGTGGACAATAGGGTAAGGAATAATTGGTTACATTTTGAGGCCGACCAAATAATTTCATCTTGATAGAGTTATATTTTCCCGTTTTTTCCATACGTTCATGTATACGCTCATGACTATCCAGACTATGCAACTGTCTTCAATGAATTTCCATGAAATTTTGTGGAAGGTTGCACACTAGTATACGGAAGATGTTGATTATCTTGAGACAGATCCATGCACTATAGCCCCCTTAGGTCGTAATCATATATCTAAAAAACAAATTATAATAAAAGCTCCCACACAATATATCCAACAGTTCTCTACAAATTTCAGCGAAATTTTGTGAAGGGTGGTCAATGAGCCACAGAAGAAGTGATTGAATTTAAGAACGGATCCATGCACAATTGTTCCTCCTTAACAATTGCTTTGGCAGATTGATTCTCTCTTCTTCTGTGTTGTGTGCTACTGTTGTTGGCATTACCCCTTCATAGCAGATTGATTGCCGCTGCTTTCTCATTCGTGCTTCTGAGAAAGGTGGTTGCACTGACCAGTGAGGAATACCAGCCATTGTAAATAGCTGAGAGCCTTGTGATAGAATTAGAGCCGCTCAGTAAATTAAAAAAGAGGGTTTGGTTATTTTCGGCACGTTTTGACATCTTTCTCCCTCTCTCTCCCTCAACAAGATACTACCCATTTAATCCAATTGTGATGCATAGGCATTGTAGCCCGCTGGCAGGCTAAACCATGATTAATAAATATCTACAGGGCATCTGCCGCATAGCGATTATTTACAAGCTTTGTCTGGTGGACCTTTGCCTGTGTAGACATTAAAACTTTATGCCAGACTAAGAAATACTTAACACTTCCAGCGACAACGGTTTTCCGCGCCGATATGTGTCGACCAAGAATAAACCGATGGAAATTCTCTAAATACCATCAATGGAACGTAAGCATTCGTTATAGCAGCGCCCAGACGACAAAATGAAAGCAAGTCGAAATTTTTAGATACGAGCACCTTAAATAATAAACGTCATTTGGTGCTTAACAGGTGAAGTAGCGAGAACGGTAATTAACATTGAATCTACCGTAAATCAATGGTTAGCAAGGTTTTCTCGCAGACCAGTCGCTAGTTTTCCGAGTTCGATCTCCATTGGATAGTTTAATACTGGGGGGACTTTGCCGGACCCACTTAGAGTGAAAACTATTCATTTAACTTGTGATACCTCAAGTAGGATTTATTGAAAAAGTGCCTAAAAAACTCAAAATTTCAGTGTCAATCGCATTTGAACCCACTGTATACGTAGGCAAGCTTTCGACTTGTCCCATCGAACCCGACCTCCACACTCTCCCACTTAGCTTTAGTCAGTAGTCTTGACAGTATTATTAAAATATTTCCGATCGTATGGGAAAACTTGATGATTACCCGATGGGCAAATATGTTTCAATAAGATGAGGCGCCCTACCTGTATGTTATGCATTGAAAATCAGGAAAGAAAGGTTGTCATGATGAAGAATTTATGTAGGCAAAATGTGAGCGGCTGTTTAGCTCAATGGTAAATTTTCTCTTACCATTGAGCAAAACAGCTGCCGGCATTGCAAAGGCCCAAATAACTATTTCAACTCTAAATTCCCCTTTTGATTCATCTTAGCTCGATGATAGGAGGAACACGACGTTTAAGCAGCTTCTTTATCGGTCGCAGGTTTGATACTTGCAGTAGTCTCATTCTTTAAATTGTTTATTCTCTTTACGTTGTCTTGGTCAAATGATACTTCACCGTGTAATAACGGAAGATTATTTCAAATAGAGTTTCGGTATGATATAATGCAATTCATAATCATTCAGTCGGATCATATATCAATTTATTAATAACACACATACACACTTATTTATATAAATTAGTTAATTATACGATAATTTGAATTTTAAAAGATTTCCATGAAAAATTTGATTTCTGCTTCTAGAATTATTGATATTTACCAAGCTTAATTTAGCAGTGCTTCAAGTGCAAGGTTGAACTCACTGCACTAATGATGCTCTGATAGATTGTTGGATGGTGCGTCACCAATTCTCCTGGTTTTATCATATGTCATATTTGATTGTTATGAAATTATCGAACTTGCCGGTCAATTATCTAAAATCAACAACAGTACGCTGGATAAAGAACCATAAAACACTTGCTTGTAGATTATGCAAGCTAACTTTCTTTCAAACAGTTTGAATATATCTGTCATATCGTGGTCCAATTAGATAGTATGGCATATTGAGCTGTAACAATACATGCAGTGAGTGAAAAATTGAGCATTATCAAGGACTGATCATCAGTCGAGCCAAAAATAACCTAACATGAATGGAATGTAGATTAATAAAAGTAACCTGGGAACAATTCTACCTGAGAAAGATCTTTGAGGAATTTGTCAACCTATTTTCAAATGTAAATTACACTTTTAAAATTGCTGTCTTTGAGATTTACTTCTTTTTACGAGAAAGAATAGAAACAAAATATTTTTCCGAAAAAGGGGAAAAATCAACGTAAAATTGTCAGTATTGGATTCTGAAATGGAAATTTTTCTAAATTTTCCATTATCTTTTTGTCACCTTTCACTAATGAAAAAGAACAAAATTAAAATCTGTAATTTGAAAAAAATATCAAGTATTATTCCCATGAATCTGATCAAATTAGAAATGCTAAGTTTCATCATTACTTGACAAATTGAGCGAATCGAGAAGTTTTTTTCTTTGCAAATTCACCCATAACTTTTTTTTACGTTTAGAGGTTAAAATGATACATCCGTCACCTGTCATTTTGACTGTTCTTGACGAATGGACTTTATCAATAGAACAGTGGAAACTGTGGCATGCGACAGATATGGAAGACTGTACGTTCAAAAGTGGACAGGTAAAACAGTTGTCTTCTATTGAAAACCCAGACAAAAATGACAGCAATGATGACGCTTATGGCCATCCATAAGAAGATATCGTCGAATTACAACTGAAAAAATATATTAAAAAAATGTCTTCTAGTATTTATTTTGATTTTTTTCAACATTAATTCTCTTATCATAGCAACGCATCGGTGTTATCGGTTCAGTGAATAAATAAACTTCGCAAATTTTGAAAAGTTATCAATTGAAAAAAAAAAAATCAGCATAAAATCTTTCATGCGAAGAATTTTGTTTTTTTACAAGAAAGAGCCATGAATTATAAACCTACCAATGGATGAAAAATATTGCAAATAAGAGCAATATTTTCTTTTTTTTTCCCAGTTTTAAAAAAAAATTCTTTCTTTAGTCATTCTTACAAAAACCCCTAAGCATTAATTTCAAAAGCTTGGCAGAATTCATATTTCCATTGACTCACATTCCGTATCTTTTAGATTTATTGGTTGGGATTAATCATGAATCAATAAATCAGCAAATGATTCAAGGGGATTGGTAGGCCCATTGAAATTTTCTTTCTATCGAAATTTTGAATAACAAAACTGAAATAAGTTTCGTCCCTTATTAGGTGTTTCGGCTTATCGAAAATTTGACATTTTTCGAAATGCCACTGACTTCCACAGATGCTTTTTTCAATGTTGTGATAGTTTACACACTCTATTATCTAATATATCTCCCGTTCTACTAGAGAAATATATATATAATTCTCATCTCTTATTCTCCAACTATCACATGACAATAAGTTTCCAACGATGATATAAAGTCTGATATGATTTTGACGTTTTTTTTCCGTGAGTTCGTGGAAATCCCTATCCGAGAATGTAATTGTATCAACACCTGGAGAGCATACACTCACTTGTGCATTCCCAGTCTTCTACCCTGAAGTGCATTATAATAACCCTGGGAATGTACATGCAAGTTATCTTGAATGTTCACGTAGGAGCAATTTCTCTTAACAATAACAAAAAATGACACCTGGAATGTCAATTTTTTTTTCAATTGGGATACCCGTTAACAAAAAAAGACATAGAATTTCATGATAACCTGGACTGAAAAGAGGATCGTAAAGATTATTTACCCGATCTTGTGAAAATCCCGAGTCCAGTTTTTGAGTCCGGTAATGCAGAAATATATACAGGCTCAATGGGGAGACAAAATCGCATCATAAGGAAGAATTGATGGTTACAAGTTCCTAAAGTCCCCAGGAAAGACACCGATTCAGGTTTGATCCAAACTTGGCTTCCTATCCTGATGACCCTATGTCATATCATTCTAGGTTTTGTAATTATCAAGAAAAGCATATCGAACCAAATCAAATTTGACGTGGAAGGTTAGCGAATGTGGAAGGCACCTTAGAAAGGCTGGAGAGTATAACAACCAAAACATTGCATCTATGTGTGTGCTTGTACTCAGCTTTGTCATCAAAATGACAATTTTTGAGCTCTTTATTCTGAAGTTTTTTATGAAAAAAGCTTTGGGCTATCTTTCCGGAACAATGTTGTAATCCTAATCAGTAATCATTTTTTAATTTGTCTACGTTTATTCCATGGGCCAAACTAGCTATCAGTGCACCAAGATGACAAAACTTAATGGCGCCATTTTATTTGTTACACTAACAGAAGCAAAATGATACATGATAACCAATAACAAAAAATATGTTTCTTGCAAAAAATGAATCAAATGTTCTAATGGAAAAGTTATCATATATTTTACTTCTGTTGGTTTAACAAATAAAATAGCACCACTGAAGATCTGCCCCATTGTGTATTACCGATATCTGGTCTAGCCAAAGGACTATTGGGCGATATTACATGGTATGGACATATACCTACGACGTAGGTGAAGTAATTATGCATGAATCCGCTCCAAAACTCAATCAATTCTTTTGTAGCTCATCATTCAGCAAAATTCAATCGGAATGAGTGAGAACTATTTGAGATATTGTGGGGAAAAAAGGGAAAGCATATCTCTTTATTAAAAATGAATTTCTAATACTAACCTCAAATTTAACGAATATTTCCTCACCCCTTTGGCTTCTATCATTACACAAAATTTCATTGAAAATCTCTGAGTACCCTTTTGGATATCCTTTCGACGGATAGAAAGACAGATTGGCGGTGGTATTATGTGGTGAGCAAACGGCGTAGGGGATATGTTTGTAAATTGATCAGCCCCAGAATTTAGTCACTGATTCTCACCAAATTCCATAGGTATTCATTAGGAACTTAGAAGATAAGATGAAGACAGACATTTTCATTGTCCCGGGTGCCTGTCATAGGGAATGGTAATGAAAGTCATGGTATCTACCACTAAGCTGTCACTCCACGAGAGTTTCATACCAGAAAAGGTCCACGCACATGGAAGATTACAAGCATCCAAACTGAGAGAGAGGGAGGGAAGGAGAAGGTAAGATAGAGAGAATGGTGTGGAGAGAAAGATTGTGGTAAGTACATATAGATTTGAGTAGAAAGACATGAAAAAAAGATGAATGTATGACAAACTGGAATGTCAATGAGTGACGACTGGAAATAAGATTTTAATAAAAGATTAAAAACGATGAGAAATAGTAAAATGATAAAAGACAAAAACACAGACGAAACAAAAAAAAAAAAAGGCCAGAAAAAAAAGCCAAAAAATCTCCCTTACTCTTTTCTGTAAACGATTTATCATCGTGTAGTCACATCTGATTCTTACTTGTCAACTCCGAAATGTGTCCAAGAACTACCCTAACTCTACCATTCATCCCACCATTCTTTCCTTTCCAGCCACCAAGTACTCCCAAACTGAGTGAATCGATTGATTTTGTTTCGTTTCAAAAATCACTGCTGTTACTATCTAGTACTGCGGTCAACGACTGACCATGCTGTTTACGACCGGAGAAGATTGAAATGTACCCATCCATTGTTTCGTTCATATTGACTGACCATAGTCAAGGGAAAGGTCAAGGCTGAACACCGAGGGGTGGTCAAGCGAATTCTGAGACGTGACACAAGTCTCTCTTCCGCAATCCAGACGGGGGAGCAAACACAATAAACAACAATAGGCAAAATCGTCCCAATTATCAACTGATCGGTAAAAGCAAGATTTCCACGCATGCCAAGACACTGCCTAACACATTGCTTATGCTTCAAGACGGATCCTTTGTTTATGAACAATTATGGAGGCCCCACGTGTGCTGAAAATCACGTTTTCACGGTCAAGGGAACTTCTAACGACACAACTCATGAGGTAAGCTGTTGGTTTTCCTTTTCTTGTATAAGACTACCAACGGTTTTGGGTACGAACTACTAAACAGAATTAATTTCAATTGTACTTCGATGAATAAACATCGGCTTACATACATAAAACCCTCATAAAAAACAGCATTGGTTCTCTAAATGTAAGGTGTGTACCGATGTCCGTTGCCATTTGGTCATACTGTGGTCCAAGGTTCGATCTTGGATTGAAGAAATCAAAGTTACGGACAGCAGTTTCATATAATTTTGTTGACAGTATATTTAAAATTTGTGTAATGAAATTAGAACACCCACAAGTATTTACCAAGTTTAGCCTGTCATATGATCTCAGTGATAGATTTCATCACAACTCACAACATCTGCAATTCTAACTTGGTCAATTTCTTTAAAATACTTGGGTACTCACTGAGGATGGAATGCACTAGAACCATGTCTATACACAAGCTTGTTACCTGTCACACAATAGCAATATCTCTGAAGTAAACAGTTACGTATGAAGCACATGCGAAACAATGGCTACCGTACTTAGTCTTGCAAAAATTGCTAATGGGTTCATTCGTTATCAAAAGATCCATGGATGTGGTCAGATTAGAGTTTCACTGCTTTATGACACTTTTATATTTTTGTTCCACAGCGAGCCATTATAGAGGCAGTGCACACCCCTTTCTCTCTCTCCAACACCGAGTCTCGTGCATCTTCCATTACCCCAACCTCCGACGACCAAACAGAAAACGCCATCATTACCGTGTCTTGGAATGCTCAAAAAGTTTGAATTTCTATTATTGGTAATCACTTCTTCGCTTTATGTCATCTCAGCTAACGAAAAGTTTTTATTTAAACGTTCTTGTTTCGGATAGTGGAGTAAACCTGTATATATATAGTACACACTCAATGCATTTATTAGATGAACAGGGGCAATTAGAGACTCTGCAGTTGTAATATCGAAAGAGTATAAAAAATGCCCTTGTTATTTGCTGGCGTATTCAAATCGTAATGAATTTAACAGCTTCGTACGATTCAATCCATTTGAAACTATCATTTGGCCGTCGGCGTTAATTAGCACCCATTAGCGCCTGTAAAAGACTTAGTGATAATGGAAGATATCACAATGGAAGTCAGTCTCTCAAATAATCTACACTTTTACTCATTTTCATTCATTCAATAACTAATGAGACGTTTCTATTGACATGAGGGTCATTTCTCAAGGGAAGGTTTATTTTTACCATTAAGATAAGCCAAAACGTAGCAAAGGAGCTCTTCCTCCCTCAGTTGAAATCTTTTCATTATTTCCCGAAAGCTTTCAAGAAATTAATTAAATATTTTAAATTAATTTAAGAGAAAGAAAACAAGATAAAATATTATTCCCCATTTCTTGAAAATACCATTTTTCACATTTTGAAAGAATGACTTAATTTTGATTTCAAATACCCCCGCAAAGGTTTGCCACGACCTTTCAAACTGATTAATATTTCTTGTTACAATTGTATTCCTTTTTTCAATTAAGTAGATAACTTTCACCTTTGCACTTGAAGAAAAAGCGAGTTTACGGCTTCTCTTGGGCATATCCGAATAGCCAGCCAGCCTTATTGCTCTTGTGCTCTGGGACAATTATCAAGGAAAACTTATTAATTGTATTTTTGCGGTTAAGGTACGACCATAGTACTGAGCTAAATATTTTAATATCTGTTTTAATTAGAAATGCAAGGCATTGGGATATATTCTTGTCACAATTATGATTGAAATGAATACTCAAAACCATGTAAAACTTGTATGCAAACCATTGCAGAAAGCCTATTTCATAAACACCTTTCTCCTTATGTTTGGGAAACATCCGTTGGAATGAGTATGCAAAACATACCGATTGGTCAACTGCAACATACATTGTTTTATGCTGTTGGCTATGAGTACAGCTTTTACCTGACTATGTAGCCTTACATTGGACCATGATTGATTCAAGGAAGATATATTTTTGCCAATGCCACTCTTAGAGTCTGTATATTTTCCATGACCCTGGCCTCGCCCATTTGACACAAATTATCTGTCTACCAGACTACTAAGGCCAATCAACTATCAACTGCCCCTCCATCTGCCTCTCCTTGAACGTCTACCTTGGACTGTTCATCCGTTCGCCTATATGTTTATGAGTCTTTCATTCTTATTGCAAATCCTATTTCTCTAACCTGTTCTAGTAAGACTTGGTTACTGAGAGACATAAATTAAACTTTAAAGAAATAAACTCATGATTAGACATTTGAGAAACAAAGATGAAAAGAAAGCAAAAAATTGGTGACTTTAATTATGACAGCTCCATCATGGAAATACATAAATGGGCTACCTAATGAGTAACAAATTCACCCTTAAAAGCAAGGTAGCCAAGGACACTGAACTCCATAACGGTGAAAGAGTTTCATTTGAATGATAGTATTTGAGAAACCGAAGGGAAAGTTATTGAATAGAAGAGAAAGTTAGCCGGATATAGAAACAAAAGAAATATGAAGTGAAAAGGAATCGATAAGAAAAGAGATGAACGCATATTAAGTATTAATTCTTGCTTAACTCGTTGGAAGGCATGATTTTCAAAGCTTTTCCAGTTTTATGCACTGACCAATTTCAACCCTGGACTGCCTGTGGCGACTCCTTCGAACATTCGCCTTACGCATTATGCACGCATTGTGTCAACCTACATTATCAGTGCTAGATATCCTTGGAGTTGACTACATCTTGATGTTCCACTGAACATATACAGAGGAAATGAAGATCCCCAGGTTCCACTAATTGGCAGCCCTTCTCCCAAGAAATTGGGATCTTTTCAGTCAAGCGGTTAAGACTAATTCCTTGGAATTGCCGTTTGAGGAAAGGAAATGCCTGCGAATGGTTCAATTAGCTAGACGATTAGTTTAAACTTAATGGTACGGGATATTTGACTGATTAAAAAAAGATTAAGGCATCCCAAAAGGTAAAAAAAACAAAACTTTTTCCTTTTTTTTTCAAGATTGTAGGTAAAACGATATGGTCAGGAGTGATGGAATGTACATAAATAAACACACAAACACACACACAAAACTCTGCTATTCTTTGTGGCAACAGCTGTTCAACTTTCGAAAAGTAAATGCCAAAATAATAATTATTTAGTAATAAATTTAAATTACTTATTTTCATAACCGTATTAGGCCTATGGTATCAGCAAGGTTTGAATTAATTTTTGACCGCTGGCGAACATTTCATTTTCAGACCGTTAAAGTACAACATACAGATATAATGCCGAAACTTGATCAAGTACGATTTAGCACTCAAATCATCAAAATTCACTCTTTGTTACTGTGACGATTTTCATTCCTTTCAACCAAACCAACTCTCGACATGAGTGGGCAATTAGAAATTTCTCTGGCGAGGAAGGAGCAAAAATATACCCTTTCTAACCACAAGATATCCATCTGGAATCAGAATTTTGCATAAGTTGCCTAACAGATCATAAATAAGTCTCAAATCATGTATAAGACTTTCAAGACTCTATGAAAACCTTGACATCTTATATAAAGCTTGGCCGTGCTTTATCTTAAAGCTGGTATTTATTCAGCCAAATCTGACGAAAAGTGTTCTACTTATAAAAGAATAAAGCGTCTAAAAAAACGGTAATAATTTCAGAACTTAGATGATTCTATGGCCTTTTATAACATCTCTAGAAGTACTGTTCAAAAAGTAGCGTTAGCGTAAAGTCTCTATTGCCAGATTTGTAATAAATAGAACATGACCCTAAACAGAATAGTGGCGCCTTCTGTCTTATCTAAAACTGAAAACGTGATCTGTTAATTTCGTTTTAAAATTTTAATAGCACTTTTTGGTTTCCGATTACAATCATTTTTTTTATTTGTTTAATTTTTTGTCTAAATAAGCTCCAGTTTCTTGCCAACTGATTGGATCTAAGAAATATTTAAATAGTGACAATTGGGAGGCGGGTACATGAAGGAAAACTAAAGAGATTCCCGACGTCTTTTTTTTCGAATTGCGTCATGTTTCGTCCTTATCGAAAAATTATCTCGGAAGAATGAAAAAACGAAGAACAATTTGAAAATATAAATAAACTAAAAAGTCAATAAAAAAAAAGATGAGGAATTAATAAAAAGTAATGAAAACAGGAGAAAACAGAGAAAAAGAGGAAAAATAAAATCAGAAAGAAAGAAAACTAAAGGGAAGAATGTGAAAAATCGTTCGAATGAAGGGCGACGAGAGGGGGATAGGCAAGATTAGAGGAACAGGTGACCTGTCAAATGGCTGAGTTTGTTGCATATTTGCTGACATAGGAAGAGGCCAGTGCCAGAATTTCGAAGCAAGTAGGCATTTCCCGCTCGGAAGATTATGTTGCACTATTTTTCTCTACCTTCCCTCCATTTGGTCTTGTGCATTACCAAATGAAACTTACCAAATATCAATAGTAAAGCGACACATCCATAACGCAATCGATGAATATTTATGGCATTTTGATAACATACGGTGGATGAGTGATAAAGCCTGATAACTTACTGATGTGACCCAAAGTTGGAATTGATACGTTTATTTTCGTTGGAATTGATAAATTTATTTCGTTTGTCATTCGCCAGGTTTAGGGGTAGGGATTAGGGTCAGGATTTTCATTTTCGTTGTGGAGACTGGTGAAAAAGAAGGAGTGAATCTTTTCGGACGAAAAAAGCAAAATAGTACTTGGGGCGAATAGATTATGGATAGTAAGTTCTCGAAGGAACTAATGAAAAATATACTTTTGGACAAAAGTAAGCAAATTAGTTTTGCTGAACAGTTTTAGTGAAATGGTTCCAATCCAACTCTTTTGATCCTATAACATCTTACCTTCCTCTTCTGATCTCTAGCCAATGATCCAATAGCAAAGAGAAGTAGTCAATAGTATCAAGATATAAAATCACATTCATCAAATTGAAAAAAAAATCTCACGTCATCTTCCTATAAATAAAATGGAATTAATAACAAACAAACAGTTTATAAGTTGAGCACCGTTTTAGAAGAAAAGCTGTAAATAGTGTTCTGTATCTAAGAACAAAATTAAGAATGGATCGTTAGAATTGAGAATAAGGAAAACTCATTCCCACTAATCGAAAAGGTGGGAACGAGAAAAAGAGAGTGCAAATTTATTGCACTGTTTAAAATAAATTGATTCTATAAAAACTAAGTCACGTCTGGCATAAATTAATTTTACAAAGCAGTCAGTGAAGAGTGAACGCCAAACAAGATTACTTTCTTGCCAAGTTCAAACTTGGTGTTGTTTTAGACGTTGATTACTCTAGCAGCTGTTTAGGATTAAATGTCCGGTTCAAAACAGAATCCGGAGCGTTTAAATCCTGGCAAACACTTTCCAACATTTGGCTTTCAGTCCATTTCTCCGCATTCTTGAAAACGGAGTAATGTTTACTGAGCTGGTCCAGCAGACCTTTAAAATTTTGTGGTAATTTGATTCTCACTGTTTTTTTCATACAATTGTAGCCTTGTGCCAAACTAAGCACAGCTTATTGACTAAACTGTGTATTCTTGTAAATATGTAACTAGTTTTTCGACTGCAAAAAAAAGTATCTAAGTTAATAAATTTCGGGCAAGCAACCAAATAGTTCAGAGTCCTACGTGCCTGTCTCGTACAAATAACCTTATGTTATCTAAGTTCCTCTTATAATTATTGTATTTTCCGAATGCTTTCCTTTGTTTTTGGAAAACTTTAAATGACATCGTTTTGCATTAGACTAGATGTATATAAGTGTATGTATTAGTGTGCGTATATGTGTTATGTGCGTGTAAATAATGCATTAGAATGTAGTATGTGTACGTGATATGTATGAATAAATATGAGTGTATGTGCATACGTATATTTATGCGTTTGTGGCAAATGTTCATGCATGAGCGTATGTAGCACGTGTGTCTGTGGCATGTGTGTATTTACCGTGTCTTTATCAATGTATTTAGTATTTGTGTAGCAAGTGTGTGCATGAAGTTCACGTTTATCTTCGGTGGTATGTTTTGGTTTATGCATAGGTAGGATGAGTGAAGCAATTCTTTTTCTCCGTTATTTTATCAGATTGAATATTGTGACACGTTGATCAAGCGTAGCCACCAAATGTGGTGGACGGTTCTATACTGTTTTAGATGTGCGTGTGTCTGTGAGTTTTTTTTCAATGAGTTTCTGTGTTTGCGTGTTCCAGCGCCCCTGGTCATATCGTTTTTTTTTCGACTTGAAATCCGCACTACACGAGAGCCCTTCTGGAAACATTTTTTTGATTAAAAAAAAAAAAGAAGCTTTTTGGGGCCTCATTTTGACAGGTTTATCAACAACATTCAGATTCTTTAGAATCTAGATGCTTTTAGGTGTTTTTAAACTCTATTCTGGATATTCTCCTGTGGAAAACACCAGTGATGTCATAAATTGAGCTTATTTTGACTATACTCATTCTTCAATGAAGATTTTTACATAACTTCAAATTTGGACGCTATGGTCGCTCAATTATTGACTGTGATGGCAAGCCATTGATTTTGTGCTTGTACGTATCTGTATATGACTAGCGTGTGTTTCCTGTGTATGCATGTAACGCGTGTGTATGTGTATATATGTACGTACATTGCATGTGTGTGTGTGTGTATTTGAGTCATGTGTGTGCAAGTATAATTGTGAGTATTTAACAAGTGTATTTGGTGGGTGCATATAAGATTAGGAGGGTATGTTAAGGCTTATCTGTATATGTAAATGTCTTGTGTATGAGTCATATGTGTATGAAGTTTAGTGGCAAAACATCTCAACAAAAATACTCTATTAAGCAGTGAATCGAGTCAAGTATATTCTCAATTCCTCCTTTTTATTGAAATACTGATTTCCTTATAGCGACAAGGTTTAGAGGTTCAAGTGACTATTTTACCCATTCATTTATTTGTTGAATTATTCCTGCAATGAACGCTACCACTTTTTGTCAATCAATACTATCAATAGATATTTAAAACTTTATTGGATTCTCGTCTATTAAAATGTCTGACTCAGTTTATGGATTTACAGAATGTATGTATTCGAACCAATATCCGCTACAATGAAGAAAGGATTTATTTATCGGATGAGCTAGTACCGTTCCCTAAACGCTGTGTGTCGTCTCCTTTAGTTTGAAAGCGCTATCAGCAAGCAGTCATTTGGAAGATGAGACAATGAGTACAGTTGTTTGTGTCAGCGAAGACAATAGCGTTTAGGAATGGAATCAGGGAAAGCTGAAAAGGTAGAAGTGGGCAAATCGAAAAAAATGCGAATAAATATGAGATTGTCCCAAATCAATTGAAAAAAAAGAACAATTTATCATTTATTCGTGAGTGTGTTGAACGAAAAATTGAACTTTTTAACATTGGCATTTTTTGCATATGACCTTTTTGTTCCTTAGTCCTTGCATAAATCAGACTTTGTTTGCATTTGTACGTTTTGATCTGTAACAGATTAATAAGATACTAATTCTACCTTACGCTGTCACTGTAATATTGCATCGAGAAATACATGTTTTTTTTTTCATAAAGGATCGTTGTATAGTGTTATGCATTTTACGTAGGACCATATTTTGGAAATACTGATTGGTACCAAATGGAATATGAGACAGAGTGTTCTATTTTTTTTTTTGCAGATTGTTTGCAGCTGGAAAAAAAATTGAATTTCATCCTTTCATCTGCAAATGCACCAAAACCACGGATTGCAAGGCAACAGGGAATATATATATATATATATATATATATATATATATATATATATATATATATATATATATATATATATATATATATATACTCTCTATTTAGACAAAACAGGTGCATATCATGCAAAAGGTAGAGTAGAACATCACTTCAAATTTAAAAAAAATAGCGTACAGGATAGCAAGATGGCAGCAAACCGTCAATTGATGACCAAAAACTAATTTACTTCATTTTATCGTTCCACCAAATCTCGGTTTTAGCTCAGCAGTTTGCAAAAGCGAACTAGTGGACATGAAATATGAACCTTCATTTGGGGTATTGTCTATGATCTTGAAAAATAATTATCGTTCAAAGAGATCGTCGTACTAATGAACTCGTTCCTCAGGTTGCTTTTGGCAGATCAATTTTTATAGAGGGTCTATTTCCTTACAGAATTATGTGGCAAACAGACAAGAAATTTCAGCTATTACACAGACTGAATCGGTTCATTCTTAATCAATAACATTTTTATAACCAGTTATACACTGGGATGCTCTCCAGTTGTGTATCTGCTATGCAAAATAATAATAATAATAATAATAATAATAATAATAATAATAATAATAATAATAATAATAATAATAATAATAATAATAATAATAATAATAATAATAATAATAATAATAATAATAATAATAATAATAAAAAAAAACATACGGGTCTGACATTTCTCCACTTTCAATTTCCTTATTCACCAGCAATATTACTTATCTTTGATTAAGTCTTCATTCAACCCGGGTAATAGAAGCTTTTCTCTTCAGCCATGGCCTGTCATACCAGAATGTCTACCCCCTGTTGGGAAATGTGTTCTTATGTTTCTAAACTTGAGTGGGTGGTTAGTTTCTCCGATACATTTCTCTATCATATTTGCACAGCATATTATATACACAATCTTTTGTCAAACAGTTCTTCTCTTCACTCACTCCCGAGCAGGTTTAAAAGTAAGACAAGAAAATTAAAAAGAAAATAAGGCAAGCAAATTTAAAAAAAATATGACAATCAAAATAAAAAGACGAGAAAACTGAATCTAAGAACATAAGTACAGATAATTCTGCTGTTTCAGCAAATGTTCATTTTCCTAGTGAAATTAGTTGAAAATGGTCTCTTAATAGAGTCAATGGGTCTTTATAGAAAGCTAACGGTAATAATATTAAAGTACGGAAGCATAAAAAAATCAAATTGCATTTATTTCTCGTCTAAAACGAACCAAAACGCTTTACCAATAAGTTGGAAGGAGAAACGTAACGGAGATAGTGACTGTAGCAGAGTGGGCTGCAGGCATTCCTGAAGTAAACGTGGAAGGCTAGGTTCAGCAATACCCTGGAAATTGTGCGATCACTTTAGATCCTATCATACGAAGTCTGTCCACCAAAGAAAATGCACACGATTTTCGGAGCTCCAAGATTTCGAAGCCCCAAGAAAAGAACAGAGTTAAGGGGAAACTTGTGTCCATTGAAAGAATCTTGGACTGAATATAGTAAGTTCTGTGTTGTTGAGGAGACCTTGACTGAACAGTCATCTTGAGATCATTTGAAGCATCCAGATTAAGATCACTTGAACCCTACCGATACGTCATGCAGCAGTGGCAAGATAATATCCACCACTCTCTATGTCTTACACTAACAACAACAGGCTTTGAGGAAGTTCTATGTACAACGACGGACCTTGAAGACTGATTATGATAATGTAGATAATTACATCTCTTACTACAACTTGGTGTGATCTTTCCATTGTAAAGTATACATATCGCACTGAGAATTATTGTCAATTTTGACTAATTTTCTTATAAATAATAATTTTATTATTATGTTATTCTGATATTTTTCGTTGCTTTTAAGTACTTTTTTTTCACATTTCTTCTATCACCATTGAAAAGGAACAGAATGAAATGAAAAAAAGACTAGCCAAAAATAAATAATAACAAAGCTCCTTTTCAAAATACAAAACAAACTATCTAAGACTATTGCATCTGACCATCATGTCAAGAATTATAGCATAGTAATTAAGCAGAGAAGAAAGGAGTATAGCACTATGGCTAATATGAACAACACTGAAAGGTTGCGCTGTCGTAGCGTCATCGATATGGTGCTCTTCCTGAATTAAAGGTTCTCAAGGGTAAGAGATCAGAATCAATATCTCAGCAGAAGCTTCTTGTTTATTTGCCATGCTGATACCCTAAAGGCCGTGGAATATATATATATATATATATATATATATATATATAAAAATATATATATATATATATATATATATATCGAAACAGCTGTCTGTGGATGACACAATAATATATATATATATATATATATATATATATATATATATGAATATATATATATATGTATATATATATATATATATATATATATATATATATATTGATATATATATATATATATATATTGATTATATATATATATATATGTATATATATATATATATATATATATATATATATATATATATATATATATAACCGACTTTGAACCGGGTGAAAAGCAAAATAAAACAGTTCAATATGAAATTTATGATAATAGAAATGCTTCATCTAAGAAATTTGGACATGTTGACTTGTTTAAGACCATCTTTAATATGATAGAGAAGACCTATAATTACTGGAACCTTCGACGCTGTCCGAAGCAACTTCCAAAGAGATTACGAGAATGAGAAGCCCAAAATTAGTGCAAAACATAAGGCTGTTGGATTTGGCAAGGCGACTGAGTTAAGTGCTGTATCTGAAAGATTCGTCATCGTTGGTTGCCAGCAATAGAGACATATTGTGTGAAGGTACGGTCGCAAAAATTGCCATGGAATAGAACATTTCTCTCATAACTTTTCTCTAAATCATACATTTTTTTTACTCTCATCAACATTTTTCAATTAATTTCTGATAACTAATACATTGGCTCAGCTTTCTCATTTGTTCACACTCTCCATCTCTGTTTGAACACGAGTATGTACGATGGACTTAATCGAAAATGTTGATTGTGTAAGAAGTAATCTTTCCTACAGCAAAGGAAATATTAAGTTAAAGTCAAACGGCCTTGGAATCACTTCAATTAGCTGAATTTGTTAATCAGGAAGAAGAAAGCGGTTTTAACCGGAATTCTAATTATCTTGCGATAACCGGAACTGCCAGGTGAAGATAATTTATTACCCACGTCTTATATTGCCACGACGATTGCCTCGTCGATTTCACGACCAATTCCAGATTAATTTCTCTGACTTCACCAACTGTCAACTTTGAAACACACTCAAGGCAATAACAAGTGTTGCAGAATATTTTCCAGTCTAGGATATTAGTGCATTTAGCACGTGAATGCCTAAACGGCCAAGACAGGGGCACTGGGGGGCTAAAATGTTCGAGGTCCCACTGGAACCGCTTGATAGGAGAAGAGAGACAGAGTTATAGGCACAATAGAAAGAGTGGTGACAAGAAAAAGAAAACTAAGAGAGAAAGAGAGAGAGTGTGAGAGAGAGTGTGTGAGAGAGAGATTGGAATGCAGACTGAGACGAGAATAAGAGATAATGTGTATGCGATTAACAAAAAGTCAGTAAGAACAACTGATGAAAAGTAATAAAATAATTAAACTCAAGTCGACCATCCTATTTCTTTGTTAGAGAACGGCAGATGGCAACGGATTGGCTCATTGTTTTTCTGGCTTTGAGAGCGTTGATTTTCTGCTTCCGATGAAGACGACTTTAAAAGCATCGAATTAATCCCCTAATGACAACGTGGCAGAATAACCGGAACTGCCAGGTGAAGATAATCTATTAGCCACATCTTACGTTGCCACGACGATTGCCTCACCAATTTCACGTCCAATTCCCGAATAATTCCTCTGACTGCACGAACCGTCAATCAGATTGGGCGAGGAGAAGCGGCTATCGGGGCGAAAGAAAGAGCGTTTGGGTAAGATTTAGCCAACGAAACAATTAATCTAAGATCTTACCGCACCATATTGCAATGCGAATCTCTCTCGTAATTGGATGTCAGCAGTTTGGTTAAATCCTCAGAGAAATCTGTACTTAATTTTACAGGTGGTTAAGCATACACTGAACAGTTTGAGGTTGTATTCTTGGGGGTGCTTTTCTGGGTGTTCGTAACAATTGTTAGATTTGAAGAAGTTCCATGTACTTTTGACGCCCTCTCTTATTTCCCCATTGATATTAGGTTGTAACGAGTCTTCTTTCAGTTTTTTTACACCGATTGTACTTGAACAATGTAGCTGAAACGCAATCTCTATCCTGCTATTACTGACAGAGAATTTGGCAAACAATACATTTTTAGTCACAAGGCTGTTCATTGCGATTTGAAGAAGCTAGGAAATCGAAAATTTGACCCGTCCATAACAAATCTCCGGCAACCTCTTGATCGTTGTGAGTCACTGCGGTCGCAGCAGTTCCAGGAGCCTTTTTGACACCGTTTTACTGGAAATGAGATATGAACCCTTCTTTGCGATGTTATTTGCTGTCATCAGAGGCTCAGTCGAAATGATATTGATCCTTCCAAAGGGTCTTGTTAATGTTTGGTGAGAATACAAGGAATGACCCATTATGTACTTCTAAACGATGATTAAACAGTCACAACTAAAATATACTGCCAACAACTTCGATGTTTGAATACAACTTGAGACAAAAAACGCCTATCTCTAGTGATTAAATTTGGGCCATTCTTAATCTCGCTCTCATATAGACTGACCAAAAATCTGATCGAGGTATTCGCCTTAGGCAGAATGATAAATTCACCAAATCCTGACCTTGTTCCAACTAACTTATCTGATATTCCTAGTCTGTGTTGTATTACCCCGTTATCATTTCAGTCAGAACAAACAGCGTCAAGTAAATTCTCGGTGTGCAGTTACAGTCGAGGGCCGGGGCAATGGACGATAAATAATTTGCGAAAACAGGGATATGCCCAGTTAAATAACCTCCATATGAATAACAAGACCAGCACAAGGTATTTAGAAATCTGTCATATATTCTTCATGTTGAAATAAAATGACCCCTCATTTCCAAAATACGAAATGATAATTGAGTGGACAGTGTCCTATGCATGAAGATGGGTGGATTACAAACCCAGAATCAAGTTCCTTGCTGAACGCAATCTCTCACTGGTCTGGTCTTTTCTAAAAAAGAATTGAGTTCCCATGTCTCTCTCTTGTCAAACTTGATTCAGCCTCACATTGATCAAGGGCTGCGAAGAAGAGAATCTGGAATCATTCCAACCGATGTCTTACTTTGCAACATCTACGAGTAACACTTGCCTCAATTTTTGACCACTGACTATCATTTTTTCTCTGACTTCCTATGTACAACACTAAGATTGACTGCCAAAACATTCTAGAATTAATATAAAGGTCAATGTTGCCAACTTGGATAATCATGTAGTGGAGTATCCGTAAAGCCGATGGGTAGCGATATGAAGCACTGAAATATTGGCTGGCTATCCCAGATTGAAGTGCAGTCGGCACTAAAAATACAATCATTGTTTTATTAGACTCCTACTGCCAAAATTCGCCATACCGTTATACATCATGAGTCTGGCTGCTGTAGGTTCAAACTTCACACCTACTTCTATCTCAACCGAAAGTGATTACTGTAGGTTTTGTAGTGTATAAATAATAGATTCATTCCTGAATACGTAACACTTAGCTCAGTTGGTCAGTTCATATCACGGTAGGGAAATGTTGATTTTATATATCGGTTTATTTCAACGTGGCGAGACGGAACAACTGTGAATACTTTACTCCCCTGAATTATACAACGATTAGTTGTTGTTGTTGTTATTATTATGGGGGAAAACGACGAAGTCTACACCATCTTGGATTGGAATTGGACAAGGGAGAGAAGTTTCAGTATATTTCTTTAAATCAATGCTACCTGTGATATTACCCCTTCCACCCACTGAATAGAATATCTATCCTACTGACCTCACACACGGTTGTCTGTTAGGCATTATCATCATTATTACTGTTACTGCTTAGGCATATATCGGAAACTGGACTGCCCTGGTACTCAATCATTTCTTTTCAGTGATGAGACAACATGGCAGAGCTAACAGCACAGAAAATCTTATCGGCCTGGTAAGTTCAAAGTTTGGCTGAGGCTGCAGGCATTCACTTTTCAATAATACCCTTGGAAAAGGTTTGGATTCAATGCTTCGTGTGCTGTTCCATTGCTAGCTTCAGAAACAGCCAAAATACTCCTGGGCATATGGATAATCATGAATATAACTTTAGTATACACTCGCAGATAGAAATGTATTTATATATGCAGAAACCATAGCCAACAAAACAGATAAAAACGGAGTATTTATTACGTTTAAAATTCTATATTCTATCTATTTTCAGTAGGAAATGAAGGTTGCGTAACTGTAAGAGGGATGGAATGGTTCGCTTCCCCTTAGCCTTTATATCCACTTATCTTCACTGCTTATGGATATATAGCATGGCAGTTTGAACTATTCAGTCCAGTAATGCTGAAACTCCCACCCGTAAAAATCCATATATGCTACAAACAATGATCGGTAACGAAACTGAGACAAAACCACTGTCCCATTAATTGCGAAACACGGGAAGCAACTTGATTTGCTGCTTTTTGGTGTGTTGCACGCATGAAACAGAATGAAAGTTCTGACCATATAACGTAACAAAATGCGTAAAAGCTCAGAGCAATGGTCAACAAGCTAGCCTCGTAAACTCTATACTATTCTAGTGAGCGGGATCCTCACAAGGCAACTCACACATAAGCTGTATCAATTCAATGTTCATTAGATAAGTAGATTTTAGATCATAATTACGCCATTCACGTGTGTACTTGTAGGAACTAAGTTTCTCAAAACTCAAAGATATTAAGTTTGATCCTTTGATAAGGTGGCACGAAGTCAACTTTGAGCCAAAGTTGGCCTGTACCAGGATTTTTAGAGAATCATTCTTCTATGACTCTGTAGATTAACACAATGGAACTGCTTATGGCCTTATTTAACATATAAAATTATTTTTTAACCAAGTATAAAAAATGTTGCCTATGTTTTGCCACGTCAATCAAGGAATCTATTCCCTGAGGTGGTTCATTAGACAGAACAGGTTTGTATATATATATATATATATATATATATATATATATATATATATATATATATATATCACCCATGAAAGACAAAAGACACTGCATTGATCTTCACGACTACAGTCGATGTCATTACCACATATTTACCAACCAGTCGTAACAGGCTGCAGAATTTAATGATGTACACGGCAGGTGTTTTTTGCTTCAAAGTTTGTTCCGAACACGTTCGAATGTAACCAACCGTACTGCAACACCGATGTGACCTGGAGTTCGCAGCAGTAATCACCGGAGAGCCACGGTTCAACAAATCCGACAAGAGAACGGTGACTTAAAAATAGAAATTGTGGCTTTTTTTTCCAATCGTTACCAACAACAACCTTCTCACCATCTTGTTTGCTTTAACATACTCTCTGGCATATTGATTTTGATTTTTATATAAATGTGTATGCGTATGTGTGTGGTAATTCCATTTTTTCATAGGCATCAAGGCCTTTTCTTACTTCTATTTCAGTAATCAAAGAACCTTTCTTGGATTAGATGAATTAATTTAGACTAAGTACAAAACTGAGTATTATAGAGAATAGAGACCAACGGCAAGGTTCATGATTTCTAATATGATGTTAACAATTACATATCAATACAATACATATGAAATTTTCTGTTTGAGATTCTGAAGATCTCAAAGCGAATAAAAATGCATTAATGAAAACTAAAAACTTACATTAATTCGGTCTTCTATTGTTTTGTGTCATGAATTCGTACGCACATCATCCAACGAGCATAAGGAAGGTGTGATCAAATACCTCAAACTTATTGTCTTTAACTCCAATAAAACATCTCTAACCGGGGACCTGCTTGGAATTTTAATGAACGTGATAGAGACTGCAATTCAAGGGCTAAATTGGTATTTTTCCAGTCCTGACAACTCCCGTGTGTTAAAAGCTTCACACAGCATTTCAAACTTTTGTCAAAATTGCTTATTCTATTTTCAGGTGACAGAAAACAATGGACAATTACCAAAATGCGCTTATTTTACGTTGGAATAGGTTATTATTTAAAGTCACTGTAACTGAAGGGAGTCAAGAATTCAGCAATTTCCTCACAAATCACAGATTTCGAAAAAAGTATCGATGTGCATCAGTAGTTGTTTTTTCATTTTTTGAACAATTACTCTCATTTATAAATATTCACTGGAAGGTATTGGATGGTAAAATGTATTTTACTTCTATCCAGCCTGAAAAAGCAATTTTTAACTGAACTTGACTGAAGTCATGTGAATAAATCGAAGTCGAATAACGCGTTGATATCATTCCTATATTGCCAGTTAACCAATCACTATCACAGAGTTTTTCTATTATATAAGAGTAATAAGGTTGAATATAACTGATGCATTGCTGCTTGGACATATTCCATTACCATACATATGCACAGTATTTCAGCTCTTGATATTCAAACGGACGGTAATGCCATGTTATGCAAACCAACATTTTCAGAAAAAAAGAAGGGTCTCTTAAAATATGAAAACTAACCGATATATATGATTGAACTTTGCCCATCTCTCATTACTGCATAAATAGATTATATCATGGAACATACCTGAAAAGTATACGATGAAACTAAATTTTTTTCAGCGTTAGGTGAGATTCAAAACAAACTTTTTTTTAACCTCAAACTACGCAGTAAGCAACTGGCTATTTTGAATGATTAAAACAGAAGAAATATATTTTCTGAGCAAAAAGGTCGGCCGGTGATTTTTCCAAATGGGAAGGCCTGTCTTCAAGTGGCAAGCGAAGAGCAATAAAAGAAACTGTAATGGAAAATTCTTCCATATGCAGTGTATGTCTCTACACCACTTACCTCCGAATCAACCCCTGTTTCTCAGAACGTATCACTCCAGTCAAGTCAGTGGATAGAGCAATAAACTCAAAATATCGAAAACTTGAAGAATTCATCGATTCTAAATCAAAATCGTTATTAGCAGTAAATATAAAGTCAGTCTTGTTGTTAAGTTCAAAGTCTTGGTTAACTCTGGAGCTGAAACCTAACAAGAACACTGGCTCTATAAAGATCCATGCAACTTGCACAAGAAATGAGATGTCGAAATCACAAGACGGTCCATTATAAAAGGGAAAAAGTCAAAGATAACAAAAAATTGATTAGAAAACCCAAATGACAAATGATATGCCAGGTAGTAAGGATTTAAGAAACACAACACACAACATGGATTCTCAAAGATCATACGCAAAAATGTAATGGGAAAATGGCATGAGGATTAGAAAATAGTAGCTCTGCAACGCCCATCACCGAGTGGTCTAGCGATTTCATGTCCAACGACTGACGTTAAAAGGCTGCCTCTGTTGCTGAAGAATATTGAATTAGGTGGGAATAGGATGCCGGGTCAATGAAACTTGAGGGAAGCAGACGGATGGCTTAGAAATGATGCTATTAATTCACTGAATTTTACCAATTTTATGAATGCATGCAGAGCGTATGTTTATATATACTGAAATAGGTCTCCCTTAAGACGCTTACAATAGCTTGATAACAAATTGGTGCTCGTTTGCCATTACCAGTGTATCAAATTAAATACTCACCAGATGCCTTGCTTCTGGTTGAGAATAAACTCTGTTCAGTAAATACCAACACAAATGCCTAGAGATTAGTTTACGATGAAGTCTTGCGAATCATTGTCTATACATCCGATGGTCATCGAGGCTTCCTGGATGCGGGGTCGTGCTCAAAGTGTTAAGCATAACATATGTAACAGTCTACATATAAGAGTTTACTAACTTTCTTCTTTCCGATTCAAGCAGGTGGCGTCCGATTCAATATTATGGCTTCTAGCACGTCTTGCTTTGTTCTTTCCACATAAGCATCAAAAGTAAACTTCAAGCCAGACACTCTCACTGTCTCCCCCCCCCAGTCGTAGAAGTATTTATATAAAGTTTATTTTAACTTTTGTATTGCCTATTTGTTGGTGACCTTTGCACATCCATGGAACATACATCATTATATCTAAATATGAAATCATGAACCACTAGGGCTTGTCCGTTGAAAGGGTGCATGTTTGGAAAGGGATAGGGCTGCCTGCCGTAATAGTCATGTAAGATAATTGAGAAATTAAATTAAAATTTCAACTCCAGCTCCTAGGACTCTTCCTTTCCACTGAGTTGAGTCACTCCTTTGTTTAAGACGCTGCTAATCTCGGCTATGTGATTATATCATACAGCCTAATTCTCCTATAGCTATTTTATTCTCTTCTTGATTGCCGCCATCATCATCATCATCATCATCATCATCATCACCACCACCACCACCACCACCATCATCATCATCATTCTTTTAACGTCCGTCGTTGGATTGTGTTCACACTGCTCTAAATTGGCACTACGCGCTGAGTGAAACCGATTCTTCTCAGCTTTGTTTTGAATTTCTTGATTTCAAGCGATTTTTAAAGATTTCCTCTTGTCCTTATGTATGATATACAGTGAGGGGAAACAAGTATTTTGACAATTACAAAATATTCCTTTGATATGTTTCCAATGCTCTCATTTACTTTTCAGGTGATATATTTTGATATAAGATTAACAATTACAGAGAGAAAAAAAAAATCATATTTCCAAATATACACTGCAGAATAGAGTACACACAAAAACTCAGAAGAAAAAGTATTCGGACATATTGATTTGATATTTTAATTCTTAGTTGCAGAGACTTGCAGACGAAATCAGACCATATTTGATAAAATCCTTTTGAAAAAATAGTTTGTTATCAAAGTCCAAAAGGAAGGGCGCGAATATCGAAAAGGACAGGTTGAGTTGGGGCCCATGATGAATTGGTGCATAGGCGTTACGACTGTTTGCATTTGATCTTTCAAAATTTTGTCGAATTTCTGTTTAAATTCAAATTTAAAATTCAAATTTAAATAAACGTCCAGCTAGCATTCGTAGATTGTTTTTTTTTTATTGTTGATGTGAGATTGCAATCTTTTAGCTTCCAGAAATGTGTGACGAGTGATGTATTGTTTTTGTATTTTTCATTCCAGAAGGATGAAGAATGGTTGACTTGTCTTAATTTTAATAGTGGTTTGGGTATTCCCATGAAATATTTCGTTCGTAAATTTTTTTCTACGGTTAATATTTCAGCTTGATATACAGTATTAAATCATGGACATTTGTTTTGCAAAAAGCTCCTATTGCTATTTGTACAGGTGCAGTTTTGTTTATTTTTTCTTCTTTACTGATATCATTCCTTATTGCTTTGTTGGTATGTTTTTTTCATTAATTCTTAAAAATATATCCATGCAGTTATAGTTCAGTTTCAGTTTGTCATCGTTAAATGATTAACATAATAGGTTGTTTCGGCGAGAGGAGTATTTTTCTGACTATTTGAGGAAGATTCTCTTTGGGTTAGTTTTTACTTGTAAATTAAATGGTGGTGTATATCAGATAATTTTTCTACATCTACTCTTTTTGGTGTTGCTGCGTTTTACTCAGTTGGTTTTCACTTTTTCATCTCTAACCTCAGTGAAACGCCTGTCCTTCATGTCCTTAGCATATTTGTTGCTAACATTGTTGGATATTGTTTTGTTGAAAAAATAGTATGTTAGCCTAGTTTCTATTGATTTTAGGATCTTTTTTTTATGACTGTATTCGAGTGGCAGGATTTTGCGTGAGAATTTTCTTTCATATATAGTTTGTGGATGTGATCATTTAAGTTGAAAGTAACTTCTTGAAAATGTTACATTTTTATGTTGGTCCTAATTTTTACTTTGAAATCCATTTCTCTCATTTCCTTCATAATCTATTTTTTATTTTCATTTTTTCGCATTTTTGCCTGCTGTTATTTTCGACAAACAATTCAACGCTAAGTCCGCCGTGACTTCAATAACCTTTACGTGTGGTGCAATTATATGGACTTATCACCATTGCATTTCTGGTGTTGGCGATGGTGGATGATTGCATCTTGTATTCCATAGATATGAATGGTTATTCAATAAGCTTAGTACGGTAACAAAGGGGAAGGAAAAGAATAAAGGCAGGAATAATGTGTTTTGCTAATATTCAAAGTGGTGGTGGTCTGGCCCCCAAATTATGGTTTTTATCTGGGCTCAATCACTGATTTCTGGCACTGATGGGAAGTTAGAAGCGATATTAGTTATGAGGCAGATCGAATTTGAATTAGTCTTTTACACATCCACAATAAGGTAGCACTATTACCAAGAATCTAACTCACCACACACCAGGCAATCGGTTTGCGATTCAATGTAAATAAGCACTGCACTACGGCAGGCACACACAACACGAAAGTTGAGTATTCATATAAAAACAACTTCCGTAGGTTGAAATGGCGAGAAGGGAAGGAGCAATTGCCACTAATGTACATAGGAACATTTTTGGAGCACACACAGCCTCCCAAAGTGGTGATTACGGTATTTTAGGCTGAGTCATCTCAAGTTGGGGTAGTGGGAGGTATAAAAGCCTGGGGTGTATGTGATAGATGGTGTCCGCTACATCTATAGCAGTTTGCTGCAAAACACTCTAAACGCCATTTTCGTGAAGCAGGGTATATTTGAATATACCTATATACGTGTGCGTATCCACACCAGCAATGAACGAATCAAGGCACCAATTCATTATGGGCCCCCACCCAACCTGTCCTTTTCAATATTCGCACCCTTCCTTTTGGACTTTATTAACAAACTATTTTTTCAAATGAATTTTTATCAAATATGGTCTGATTTCGTCTACAATTCTCTGCAACTAAGAATTAAAATATCAAATCAATATGTCCGAATACTTTTTCTTCTGAGTTTTTGTGTGTATTCTATTTTGCAGTGTATGTTTGGAAATATGAGTTTTTTTTTCTCTGTAATTGTTAATCTTATATCAAAATATATCACCTGAAAGTAAATGAGAGCATTGGAAATATATTAAAGGAATATTTTGTAATTGTCAAAATACTTGTTTCCCCTCACTGTATATCATACATAAGGACAAGAGGAAATCTTTACAAATCGCTTGAAATCAAGAAATTCAAAACAAAGCTGAGAAGAATCGGTTTCACTCAGCGCGTAGTGTCAATTTAGAACAGTGTGAACACAATCCAACGACGGACGTTAAAAGAATGATGATGATGATGATGATGATGATGATGATGATGATGGTTAGCAAGCAAATTTTGTTGAGCATTTGTTTGAGGTGGAGAGTGAAATCCCAATTGAACACTACACTACTGTGGCCTTGTGCCAAATTAAACTTACGATGGAGTGATGGTAACCAAATTATTCTCGTTAGCCGCACATTACTGTATCGAGATCTTTTCTCAGTAAATGCCCAAAAATTATCATCTGCACACAATACTAAACGCGATCTATTCTGAAAAAAAAAACAAAAAAAAAACAAATAAAAAATTTGAATGCAATAAATTTCATGAATTTAGAGTCATAAACATTTTCTTTGGAAGTGTATGTTGATCTTGTAAACTTGTAACCGGCTAGAAATCTTCAATTAACATTCTGGTCATTCGATTGCATATTTCGTGATATTTATTCATGCCAAGTGAAATGGGCTCAACAGCCACCATTAATTCTCTGTTCGTGGACGGGCAAAATCCCCGGACGCAGTCAAGCAAAGCTGCTTAATATTAAATTTATTATTGAAATACGAATAGAGAGGCAGCTCGAATTCAGATAGCCTTCCGATTTTAAAGCTGAATTCTTACCAAAATACTATTGCCAGATATTTGCCCTAGACTATTGGTCCTCCTTTGAGCTGTGAAGGTGAAGAACCGATTAGAGAAAATCAGAAATGACTTCCTGAAAATAGGCTACAATTACAAAGCATGTACTGGATATATTAGACACCTATGGATCGAAGCTCATTATTGTTAATTTGTACTTTTTAAAGGATACGTATAATGCAGCGTGGGTAAGTAAGGGGAAACACCTTATTAAAGCTTGCTACTGAATATGAAATTATTCCCCGTACTGGTTTCAGCTCAAGCAGAAATTTGGTGATCTTGTGAAGATGAAAACCACGACCCGTTCAAGAGACTTAGATGAAGAATTAATTACTATAATGATGCAGTAAAATGAGAGTATGGATTGGCTACTCCAGTCAGCAAAAGGATCTTACGGCAGGAACAATAAAGACACTGTCTTTTAAGTTCAATGTCCTCAGGAAGAAACCTTTATTCAACCTCTGGACATTTCAGCATTTTATGTCAACCTTTACTTAGTTTTGTTTCGTCGGACAAGTTTTCTTGTTGCAGATTATCTAGCCTTTTGGATGAGTCTACACGCATCTTTAAAATGGAATTTAGAGGTAAGTCGGTCGGTCGATCAGTACCCAGTATGTTTGAATTAGATTTTCAGCAAATAGTGCAGATCATTTTATAGCACAACATCTTTACTGTGTTCTAAGTTAGGCAATAAAACTAAATCGGGTATTTTCCGAGCGTTACGTCTCGCTTTGGAAGGGGATTCAATCTAATACACAATTACGATGCAGAACTGAACCCTGATTTTATTGACACTAGAAATTACATCATTCACAAAATCAAAAATATCATTAAAAGAATTCTAAAAACAAAACAATATCACCCGACATTCTTTCCTTAAGATGTTCGGGTTTTTTTTCCACCTTACTTTATATTGGTACTTCAAGAAAAGCTTCACTGTAAGCATCCCCGATATAACACGGTTTGCAGTGCTAAAGATGCAATCATTTTATAGTTCAGACATCTTCGATATAGCACTTTCTACAATATTTACATACCGTACGGATTAAAAATATTCATTATATTGATTCAGGCATCCCCAGCTACAACGCTAGTTTTTTTTTTTACCTAACCTCATGTTTGTACTGAAAGCACTAGCATCACCCGATATTATGCAGTTCACGATATGGAAGACTCAATTATTCTATTGTTCAGGCATCTTCGACGTTGCACTGTCTACAAAAACTACACATCGTACGAATCAAAAATATTTATTATATTGATACAGGCATCCTCGGATACAACACTGTTCGTTATAGGGCAGCTCACGATATATACATACTGAATGTAAATCTTTTCAGCCTATCAAAGAAGAGTAAATGTAAGTAAAAGGCACTGCGTTGTACTTATGGCAGGTGGAACGTGGGCGCATCGTTGGACTAATGTCCTTGTTTACAAGTGGAAGTGCTGGTTTCCACGTCAGCTAGAAACCAGTTTAACTCAGCTATCTGTGGGGAAGACAATTCAGCTTAATCAACTGCTATTTTTGCGCATTATCCACAAAAGTCTCTTAACTGAACCCTGTTTCCTGGAGACACACTGGTGATTCACCCTCCGTCTTAAGTACATTAACCTTTTTTTATGTCAGATTGTAAATCTCTTTCCTAGTCTTTACCACATTTAGCCCGAAACACAAGACACCATGACTGGTAATTGTGATCAGATACAAACTTTCTTTATCTTCTTATAATTTGCTATCCATTGGCTATATATATATATATATATATATATATATATATATATATATATATATATATATATATATATATATATATATACACACACACACATACACAAACACACATATATATATATACATACACACACATACATATATATATATATATATATATATATATATATTCATACATGCATACATATATATATATATATATATATATATATATATATATACATATATATATATGATAGATAGATAGATAGATAGATAGATAGATAGAGAGGGAGAGAGAAAAAGAGAGAGATAGAGAGAGAAATGGAGAGAGAATATGAGCATTATTTACTAAGCTCAGATTAGTCTAGTTCACAGTCGAAATGAGGTGGTATATTTTATTACACCCAACTTCCAAGTTGAAGAGAGCCCACCTACTTTGTAAAGCAGCATGAGAAATCCAGGTGCACTCACCGACAACAAACGCCGATGAGAAATGTGCAACCATCTCACCCATCAATTAGACACATTTTACGTGTTGGCAGACAATAAGGAAAATAACTGTATTCAAATCGAATGTATTATGACGATATGTTTCACCTGTCTTCTTTAACGAAGTCTCGGTATTGAAATGCTCGTTTATTTCAAGCAATTGCGTCTTATGATATCATAACGCGTGAGCAGCAAACGCCAAGTATTTGAAATTACGATGAAACTGCAATGCGAAAAATTAATCCATGAATTCTGAAACTCAAAATCAGGATGTTAGCATGAATAAAGCTCATAGAGGATTTTCTGAGTTTCAAGATTATTACCATAAAACTGGTATATTTATTTTAAAAAATCAAAATCAGATAGACAACACATTTGCTGGTGTGATGCTTAGCATATGATACTCGCGAACATAAAATCTTGAAAGATTGTCTCTTTGATTTTTTCAACGGCGTGACATTAATTGCATGTCCAGCAGAAAAATGGTCAATAGGTGATCTTGCTATCTATTCCAATCGTGTTTTCCCACATGGTAAATAGCCCTACCAACGTGGACAGGTGTCAGACTTGGTTTTTGTATGTGGTGAGTTAAGTTCAATAGATTCTGTGATTATTTTCAACTTAGAAATATTCAACTACATATGAAACATTGTTAATCACATATTGGCATATTTTCGGATTTTCTTTCAAATCTAAATATTCTCTGATGGAAGAGTAGATTTTAGTTTATCTAAATGTTTAACATCGTCCGTGAAGAATTGATTTAGTCATTTTTTTTTATCTTGACACCAGAGAAAGACAAATACTTGGCAGTGACTGAGGTGATATCTCGCAATAAATGTCCAATGTTATTTTACTTTGGCAGTGAATCTGATAAGGGTTCAAGACAACTCGTAGATGGTGGTGAAGGCAGTGAAAGCAATGACAAGATACTTCGCCGATATGATTTCTCAGAGACATATCCAGTTTCCTGAAAAATAGTGCGAAGAGTCTTACATTGTGAAGCTGCTCACCGCTGTGAAAAAATGCTGTTTTTGTTTTCATTTCTTGGGCTCATCCAAGAAATATTTTCGATGTCTAAAAAGGTTATTCAACATTCCTCATCACTATCATCATAAACAATATCGTAAAAAGACACTCATCAAATCATTTTAAAGAAGTCCAGGTAATATTTGTGAACCTTTTGTAATTAAAGCTAGAACTTTTTTCAACGAGTTATTGTCGTCATCGAAGTTTTGCACTTTCCTATAGAATCGAAAAGTCACACAGAATATCTTGCATACGAAATACTTGACGTCTCGTATTGTATGTTTTTTGAGGCCGAATAGTCTCTGCACACATTTATAAGGTCATGTAGAAATCGGTTACCTTTGCAAAATTCTAAGTGAAAGCAATTAAACGGAATGGATGGATGCCCAGAATGAATTTATGTATATAAAAAAGAACAACACTGGACTCCTGCTCTGGAAATTCCACGATAACCTACACTGGTGAAGCGTCTCACGGGAGTAAGAATGCCATATTATTATAAAGTTCATTTTAGCTCTGATACACGTGTACTCTACACAAATATCAATCCTCTGTCATATAAAATTGACAAAAGAATTGTTCAATATTCGAAATATTGACTGCCGAAGTTAAAATTGGATTAGGTACTTGTGACTTGTTTCTTTAGTTCAAATTTATTTTGAAGGAATGAAGACTGAAGTTGATACGGACTACAAAAAACGAAGTTAACAGGAGTGACCCGTCTCCTGTTGCAGTATTTTGATTTCTGTGGTTGATTGAAAATTTAAAGAAAGGTCAGCGAGAAACAAAAGCATTTTTGTTGGTGCCATTATTATTATCATTATTTGCAATCTCACACCAGTTGCTCAGTGGTTACCGCAGGAGGTTGTGTGACAGCAAGTCCTCTCAGGTCTCCAGCCCTCTTCTCCTCATTTTCATAGACCACAGTAATACTGCAGTTTGGAGTTTCACACCGGTTGCCTGGTGGTCATTGCTGAGGGCTGAGTGACAATAAGTCACCCCAGGTCTTCATCCAACATCTCTTTTCTCCTTCGCCTATCATACCAGTGCTGTGGTTCACATCTCCGCTTTCATTTTCCTTCTTCTGTTAGGCCACTGCCAAGATTTACTGTTGCAGTCCTTATATTTCTAGCATTTTCCTTAGTATCCGTGCCGTTCGTAGCAGTGCTGCGGTCTGTACAGTCTCAATCCTCCCTTTTATACCGAGCTCTTCCAGTCTCACCCTCAGTGTCTTTGGGACAGTTCTTAGTGCGCCTATTATTACTGGTACTACCTGACTTTCATATTCCACATCTTCAATTCTCTTGCCAGATCTTGGTATTTTCCCACTTTTCACTTTCCTTACTCTTTAATTTATGGTCTGAAGGCAAAGCCACGTCTATTATTTGGTAGGTGATCCTCTTCTTGTTTACGATTGCTTGCCTGGATGAGGTCGTCGGTTTGGATGTCAAAGCCCCAAAGTAATTTGTGGTTGCCATTCTCCAGGACTGTGTCTGGTTTATGCAGATACCACTTTCCCGTATGGTTAAATCCCATTTGTTTACTAAGTTCCCAGTGTATCACTGTTGCTACTCTGTCGTGTGCTTATACTCCTTCTGGGTAAGTTGACTACATTCACTAGTTATGTGATTTACGGACTCATCTCTTTCACCACATAGGCGGCACTTGCTGTTTGTCTGTGTTCTGTCAATTTTTGTTTTGATATAGTTTGTCCTGATTTTTGTTTTGATATAGTTTGTCCTGATTCATTTGTTTTAAGCTGCCATGATGAGTAATTCCGTTTCTTTCTTCAGGTTTCCCTTTTCCGTAGCAATGGCCATGATTTCTCGTCTGCCACATCTTGTATCTGTCTTTCAAACTCTCCGTACAATTTTTTCCTTTCCCATTTTTCTTTCCTTATTTGCTGAGCTATTCCATTGTTTTCTACATTTTGGTTGTTTTTTGCGCTGCTTCGGGCACACTTTATGATGTCTTCACTGTTTGTTTGCACGTACTTTTCTAGGTCTGCTTTAGCTCCCTGAACACAGTCCTCTATGCTGATGAGCCCCTTATCACATTCTTTTCTCTTCACGTATAGTCTATCCGTGACATCTCTGGGGTGTAAAGCTTTATGCATTGTCATAAGATTCCTTGTTCACCAGTCCATTGATTGGAGTTCTTCCTTTGTCAATAATAATAGTAATAATAATAATAATAATAATAATAATAATAATAATAATAATAATAATAATAATAATAATAATACTATGATAAATATTTATATTCTTATAATAGATATTAGATTTCTACTTTGAAATGATATTTTCATTTTAATGATAAAAATGATTTTAAAATGATAATAATGATAAAACACATTTTATCGTAATGATAATTGTGATATTCTTTTATAATGATAATTATAATGATAATTTTTAAAATGATAAAAATCATAATAATGATGATAAAAATGATGTTTGTAATTATTATAATAAATATGATAATAAAAATTTTATTACTATAATCACAATTATATTATTGATTTTTTATTATAATGATGATAACGATAATTTCTATAATGATGATGATGATAATTCCTTTAAAGAGACACAGGAAGCTAGATTAGAAACACCATTAGCAGGGTGCTAAGTTTAAAATACTCTAGGTACATACATTTTGTCAAAGATCTTCTTTCCTTTTTTTCTTTTTACTTTACTGAAATGATTACAAATATGTATTTGCTCTAACCTCACAGGGAATGGCCAGAGAACAAGTCTGAGGTGAGTGAAAAATTCTCTCATGTGAATTAACGACTAACTGGAATTATATTACGTATGATTATTCAATCTTTGAGTTAATTTTTCTTTACTACAAATCTTACACCTTTCGAAATTCGACGTACTAACGTGTTGAAGAAGGGGTAGAACTGACGATAGCTCTCATACTTGAAAAGGTAGTTTCTAGTGGGACTCTTACTAAGTCAAGAAAGAGATAAGGGAGATGTACGACAATACCATATAATGTTCATGCAGATACATGTTTATCAAAAGAATTTAGGGTGGGGGTAACTTATAAGCTTAGTGGAATTGGTTTGGAGTAGTTGGTGGAAGATAATTCCCCTGTCATCTGTTAAGTGCTGTGCACACCCATATGCTCTGTCATAGTGAGAAAGCACTGTGTTTGCTAAGAGCTTATTGAGCTCTGAGGTTTCTCTGAATGATATCAGTTATAACCAATCCACCAAGGTATGATACTACCTCAAAGCACCATAGATCAAACAAATATGACAGTAAAAACAAGTCACTTTACTGCCAGAAATGGGGCACAAATTCAAGATGTGTGCGTCATTACAGGTAGGTGCTCCTTTGTTAGCCACCAGGATCGACCCGGTAGTTATACCTCTTACTGCTGGCCAGAACCTCGGTTATACACTTAACAGCCTTTAGAAGGGACACAGTCGTTAAAAAAAGCAGATTTTCCAACTACAAAGAGATGAAGGACTACTAAAAAATGCACCATACATGAACAGAAAGAAAAGGACTATTGCCAGAAGAACAGAAATTATTCAGGAGAAGAACCAAACGGCTGAATTTCCCTTATTTTACATCGACCAAATGATCCAAAAAGATGTAAGAAAAATGAAAAATGTGGGACAGATAGACTATAAAAAGCATACAACATGATTTCACATAGCTGGACACTCGAATGTCTCAGAAGATTCAAGATAAGCGAACCAGTGGTGAGATTCATAGCCAACTATACGGAAAGCTTGAAAGTTGACTTACTTGACAGCTAATGGAAAACACCTAGTTAGTATAAAAAGGGGAATGATCCAGGAAGACTCTCTGTCCGCATTACTATTTGTTCTAACCATGAAACCACTCAACAAAATCCTGAAAAACAGCAAAGGATACCAATAGTCTAAAACAAAGTAAAAAGTCAAACGCTTCATGTACATTGGCCACATAAAATCATTTGCATAGAACAGGAATAGCTCAAAACGTTATTCAATAAAGTGAAAAAATACATCGACGACATTAGGATGAAGTTCAGAATAGAAAATATTTTACTAATGGTAATGTACTGAGGAAGCAGCAGAAAAACAAGGAAAGAAAAATGGGAACAGAAAGAAACTATTTGAAGAATTCAAAAGATAAATACAAAGTTTTGCGGACGATTGATCATGGCCATGGCTATGCAAAGGAAACCTGAAGAAAGGAACAGAATCACACAAAATGACAGCTTGAAACAAAAGCATCAGGACTAACTATATCATGGCAAAAACTGACAGAACCCAAACAAACAGTAAATGCCACCGATGTAGAGAGAGAGAGAGAGATGAGACCGTGAACCACATAACAGTAAATGTGATCAAGTAGCCAAGAAGGAGTATAAAATACACGTGATAGATTAGCAACAGTGATCAAATAATAAATAGGAAAGGGAGTGAAAAACTGAGAAAATACCAGGGCCAACCAAGGGAACTGGTGGTGTGGAACATGATAGTCAGAGTGGCACTAGTAATGATGAGCGCATTCTGAGCCATACTAAAGACACTGGAAACGAGATCGGGAAAACTGTGGATAAGACAAAGGACCAAGACTATATAGACAACTGCTATACTGGGGACTGTACAAATACTGAAGAAAGTACTGGAAATATGAGACCTACGACCCCAAATTGGTAGCAATTACCGAATAGCCAAGAAAAAGGCATGATGGAGGCGGAACAAACCACAGCTCTGCTGTGGCATGTGAAGATGATATAAGTAGAGAGTAAGAGGTGCGAGGAGACTTACCCACTCAGTTTTCAGTGAGACTACCAGGCAAGAGATGTGAAACCGTAATCCACAGCAATGTTGTGGACTGTGAGGGTGAGAAGAGGAGGAATGGAGACTTGAAGAGATTTGAGTCCCCAGCAATGGCCACCAAGGCAACTGCAGTGAGAATACAAATTATAATAATGAGGATAATAATTAAAATATTGTCACCAATAATGGTTTTAGTAGTAGTAAGCTCAGCTTGGTTTGGCACAAGGGCATCCTTTGCAGATTGAACTTACCGCACAAGCTGGTTGTTTAGTTCGATTACCTCGCTATATGCCTTTGCTAAAGGAGTACAATTTAATAATATATCACCAGAAAGAATATATGTATCAATTCTTCATCACACTCGCTACTCATAGACTGTTCTGTTCTTATTCTCTCTCTTGCCTACATCTGTGGAAAGATGGTATCTATCCGTTCTATTCTGATTGTCAGTAATGCTTGCGTTTGGTACTAGCAACAGACAGTCCCCTTTTCCAAGTTCTGAATGTACAATATACTGATTGAGAGCTAAAATCAATATACAGATTGAGTGCCGAAATATGAAACTAATTTCAGGTAAAATTTCAAAATTTGGTGCCGAATCAAATGTTTTCCCTAACTGCCAGAACTATTAAATTTCTTATTTCAGAAAATGACTAAAACAAAGTAAGAAAGGTTAGTAGTTAGTAGTCACCATCATCATTAGCATCAGTAGCATCATTTTAGCGCCTGTCGTTGGATGTAGACCTTTCTGAACATTTGCCAGACCTCTCTATCATGGGCGATGCGGAGCCAATACGTTCTGAAATTGTCTACTTCGTCACGCATTTTTTTAGCTAGCCATACTTTTGCATATGTTCTCTTGGGATCAACGTTGTAAGTTGTGATGTCACGTGTTGGTCAGAAATCCTTGCAACATGGCTAGCCTTTTGCCATTTGAGTTTTAAAATTGATTCTCTGACTCCTGTTCTTTCTCTGATATTGTGTTGTCTTGAAATCTCTCCTTATGATGACGAGCGCAATTCTTCCTTGTGCACGTTGTAGGGTTTTTAGTTAGAATTCCATAGGGATGAAAAAAACATACCAAAACTCTATTTTACCGGATGAAATGCAGTTGGCACTAATATAAAGTCGTAATTGTTCGATTTCCCCTCTGCGTTCAGATTTTGCATAAATAGGAAAAGGAATAATTATCCTGGAACAGACTTCCACAAAGAGGAGATGGGAATTCAAATCTCATTGGAAGTGATTTCCTTATTTTCTGATCCCTTCTGCTTACTTGACGATTGGAGGATGTAAAACAATCTGGTAGATGAGTGCGAAACTAATACAACAGTTATAAATAATCTGAATCCTTATTTCAATCTTTTCTCTTCTCTTATGATCAAATTCGGGTTGCTGGCTTGCCATCTGTATTTGATTATAATAGCAATTGCATGTTCTTAACTTTAAAAAAATCTTAAACTAAGAAAAAAAAGGGAGCAGTTTGGAGCATCCAATCAGGATCATTCTTCATACAGTCAATTTTGTCAAGCTTGTTAACTATTGCACCACGGAGAAGGGGTCTTGGATTGTTATTAGTTGTTAAATCATTGAAAACATCAACTCCTTTTAATTACGAAGATGTTTTGAAGACAAAATATGAGTGAGTCCCTTTGCACCAAATAAAGGAATTTAGTGTTGGTTGCTCGAAACGAAGATTATTGCATTATTGCAAGCTGTGAGATGGAATCTGTTGCCTCTGATGGGAACTTTTTCTTGAGTGTCAGTATTCATTATCTATCAATTCACACTTAGCTATATACATCCTCAATCAATGGAAATATTTTTTCACGCCAATTGAAACGTCAAATGAATTTTTATCACGAACCTGTGGAAGAGAGAGAGAGAGAGAGAGAGAGAGAGAGAGAGAGAGAGACAGAGAGAGAGAGAGAGAAGGAAAGAGTGAAATATGGGAAGCTAAGAAGTAAATTAGTTTAAAAAGAGAGCAGAAAGGGGGTATAAATATGTCAGGTAGTTTACTGAAGGGATAGGAAGATGTTTGAAAAATTTATCTATATTTGTACAATAGATGAAATCATGGACCAACAATAAAGATTTAAAATGATGAGGGTGAAAATGTGAAGATACAGGCAAATGTTAAGTGCAGAGACATGAGATAATCCATTATCTTAGGTGTCTACATTCCACCGGTCCAGCTAGTTGTTGTTTGTTTGTTTGTTTGTTTGTTTGTTTGTTTGTTTGTAGTATTATTATTATTATTATTATTATTATCATCATCATCATCATCATCATCATCATCATCATCATCATCATCATTATTATTATTATTATTATTATTATTATTATTATTATTATTAGGAATCTCACACCAGTTGCCTGGTGGTAACCGCTGGAGTTTGAGTGACAGCAAGTCTCCTCAAGTCTCCAGCCCTCCTCTCCTCGTACTCATAGATCGCAGTAATTTTGCGACTTACAGTTTCACACCGGTTGCCCAGTGGTTATCGCTGAAGGCTGAGTGACAATAAGTCTCCTCAGGTCTTCAGCTAACGTCTCCTCTCTCTTTCGCATATCATGACAGAGCTACGATTCGTTGCAGTCCTTATATCTCTAGCACCTTCCTCAGTATCCGTCCAGTGCCCAGCAGTGCTGTGGTCTGTACGGTCTCTATCCTCCCCCTAATCCCGATCTCCTCCAGTCTCTCCCTCAGCGTTTTGGGGACAGTTCCTAGTGCTCCCACTATGACCGGTACTACCCTGGTTTTCATGTTCCACATTTTCTTTAACTCCCTTGCTAGGTCCTGGTATTTTTCCCTTTTCTCACCCTCCTTCTTTTTTACTCTATGGTCTGCAGGTACAGCAACGTCTACTATTTGGCAGGCCCTCCTTTTTTTGTCTACTATTACTAAGTCCGGCCTTCTTGCCTGGATGAGGTGGTCAGTTTGGATGTCGAAGTCCCACAGTAGTTTGTGGTTGTCATTCTCCAAAACTGCCTCTGGCTTGTGCTGATACCACTTTTCCCCATGGTTGAATCCCATTTGTTTACTTAGTTCCCAGTGTATCATCGTTGCTACTCTATCGTGTCTATGCTTATACTCCTTCTGGGCGAGTTGGCTACATTCACTAGTTATGTGGTTTACTGTCTCATCTCTTTCACCGCACATGCGGCATTTGCTGTTTGTCTGTGTTCTATCGATTTTTGCTTTTATGTAGTTTGTCCTTATGCTTTTGTTTTGGGCTGCCATGATGAGCGATTCTGTTTCTCTCTTAAGGTTTCCCTTTCGTAACCACGTCCATGATTTCTCGTCTGCTATATCTTTTATCTGTCTTTTAAACTCGCCGTACAATTTTTTCCCTTCCCACTTTTCTTTTCTAGTTTGCTGTACTGTTCCATTGTTTTCTACTTTATTGTTTGTCGCACTATCCCTCGCGCTCTTTATGATTTCTTCATTATTTGTTTGCACATATCTATCTAGGACTACCTTAGCTCTCTGGACACAATCTTCTATGCTGATGAGCCCCCTACCACCTTCTTTTCTCTTAACGTATAGCCTATCTGTATCATCCCTAGGATGTAATGCTTTATGCATCGTCATAAGTTTCCTTGTTCGCCTATCCATTGATTGGAGCTCTTCCTTTGTCCATCCTAGGAATGGTCCTGTATACCTAACTACTGACACAGCCCAGGTGTTCATTCCTTTTATTAGATTTCTGCTATTTAATTTGGTTTCTAATATTTTCCTTATCCTTCTGAGGTATTCTCTCTTAATTTTCTCCTTCATCTCTTCCCGTTTTATTATTATTATTATTATTATTATCATCATCAGTTGATAGATTGGTAATAGTTAATCCAGTAAAAAATTATATATCGGATGCCGATATTACCACTACAAAATTATGCTCATATTTGGCTAAACCCATGTATGTCTTGAAATGCAATTTTAAAAAAACCCTTAAAAATATCAACACGAATTCAATATGTCTATATTAGTTTGAGTCAATACATTTTCTGTGGTTGCCCTTTATTCTGCTGCAATACTTTTTTACCGTGTAACTATAAAAGACAGCTAATACTAAACGATCGCTTTAAATAGACCTCCCCCAGGATTTGTCACACTTCTCTATCATGGGCGTCGAAGAGCCAATATTTCCTGAACTTGTCTAGCTCGTCTCTCCATCTAATATTCTGCTGACCTCAGTTGCGCATGTGATCTCGGGAGATCCATGTCGTGAGTCGTGATGTCCATCGGTTGTCTGCCATTCTTGCAACATGGCCAGCCAACCGCTATTTGAGATTTTTGATGGGTTCTATGATGTCCTTGGCTCTTTTCTTTTCTCGAATGTACTGTGCTGTCTTGTGGTCTTTCCATGTGAGGCCTAGCATTATTCTTTCATGTGCACGTTGCATACTGTCGTTGATAAAACCACAACATTTATATACATACATACAAATGCAAATTCTCATGGTTAACCGATTTGCAAGTGTAAGCAGGTATCAATCATTATTATCACGAGGTTTATATTGCTAACACAAATGAAATTCAGATGATAATTTCCTCCAATGTTTGTCCTTATCAATTGCACAATGATTTTTGTGACAAAGCTGAAAGGTTACTAATTTGCAGCGGTTTTCGTCGACGCATGTCGCTTTTTGTCCCCGATAGATCCTATTGAACAGTCAAAATTTCGCTCAAGTACACACACAAAAAAAAAATAAACTGATCCAGAACTTTATAAACACTTCAATAAGATAAAAGAGCTTTTACTTTCATTATGGACGCTGTAGACTCACAACATTTTCGTTATCGGAAATTCAACATATAACATAATACCGAGCTTGGATTTAGAAAAACAATCTCATCGCAGACAAAAATATGTCACAAAAAAGTCTCCAGATACCAAAAAAAAAAAAAAGAATAATACGTTACAGCCTTTAGAAAAAAAACTGATCATCCGATATTCACAAGTAACCACCTGTTCTTCATTGTCCTCCATTTTCTTTTATTTGTTTATTACCCTAAAAAATTATAGGAAAGATTTAGCAACGCTCGTACCGGAGGATTTCGTTCCTTTCTTTCTTAGCGCAAATTTGATGCGCTTGATTAAATTCCACTCATTCGTCTGTCTTGCATTCATGGCTTTCAGTCCATCTCAGCTTAATGTGTTCCTTCAAAAAAAACAGGCTTTTGATTTTTTTCATGACTATTAAGCGTACATTATTGGGCCTTTCTCGTCTTGCTGAAGAGGAGACATCTCACAGAGCATTTCAATAGACTCACATTTGAAGTGAATTGTTATCATACTGGTATTGTATCATATATATATATATATATATATATATATATATATATATATATATATATATATATAAGAAGGGGCTGAAGAATAGATGGCTAGATTGATAGATTAATAGATAAAGCAACAGAAAATAATTTCTAATTGATCAAGGAGTTGAATAACAAACAACAAAAAATAATTTCTTATTGATTAAGTATGCAAATTACAAATAATCGTTCGTGCGCGTATAATTGGAAATTATACCGTATTTATAATGGATACTGTAAAATAGAAAAAATAAGCGATTAAAATAAAGAAATTGGAAAATATAAACAAATATAATTATCAAGTTTTTTTTGTTTTTAGGACCAGGAAAAAGTATAAGCAATAAATTGGATTATAAACTAAGAAAATCTTGTTTAAAAGGTCGGTTGATGCTTTAGGGATCATATGACATGTTGCCACATCATACTAATCATGTCATATTGTGAAATCTACGATAAATAAATCAGATTGGTAAAAACATTGGTAAAAGGGAGACATATAAGTCAGTCTTCAGCCGGAGGTTCTACGTATCTACTCAATAGTACTAAACTACTTATGAGCAATCAATCTCATACTAGCGAATAAATGGATCATACTAAAATGTGAAGTAATTATTTCACTCCGAAGTGGAGTGCAGTACTAGTTGTTATGATTTTACTATTTTTGTCTCTCCGTGAAAAAAATAAGCTATAAAAGGTAGCTTGGAGATATTTCTGCTCTAATTATGTCGTTATCTTTACTTTCATAAACACCAAATATAAAAATGATAGATCGTTACATTCTTTAGATATAACAGAAATTATCGTACAAGGTAACTGCATACAACTTATCACATGGCTAGGGGTAAGTGGTTACTAAGACAAATACAACGAATTCCTCAAGATACCACTTCTTACAATTTCACTATTTTTGCTATCCATTCAGAAGCTCCACAAAATAACAATTTCTCCGGTAAGAAGTTTATAATGGTTATCAAAAACATTGAACCCGAAGAAAAATTTCTCGCATTCACAGTGGTCCTCCCAATCTACACATTCCTCATGGGCCCAATTTAAAAGTTGTTGCACAGTACTCATGTCCCCCATGGGACAGGAATTAACCAGTTTTCAAGCAAGATAAGAACAATCTCCTTCAACCATTCTCATTCTCCCATTTCCAGCAGACTTCTGCAACAGCTCAATGTCAATGTTCTTTTAGCAAGTTTTACTATCTTTTTCTAAGGACTCTTATAATTTCATTTTTTCAGAAATGTCAGTATACCTGTCTCACGATTTTCGTTGCTATCACGGTGTATCCTTCTTGCACTAAACTTTTAAAGCCTTCTTAATGCCTCAGGGGTTTCAATTACTCCCGCTGGTTTTTGTCGTCATATTTTATGAGGGGTAAGTTCTTACCAAGTGTAACAACTAGACATAACCCGACTATTTTATTCCCAGACTTGACTTAAGCCATACCATCAAATATTCGGAAACATTGAACCCAAATCAAGCATAAACAGATGTTTCAGGTGATCAAATTAGTTTTATTGTGCTGTGGTATTTACAAAAACTATCAAATTTTGCAGAGACCAGAATACCAACTAAAAGTCAAAAATTGTTTTTTTTATCAAGTTTTGGAAGCGTTGTCCGACATGGCTTCAATCCTTTCACAATATGATCGATGTTGACACCTGCTTACGATGAAAATCTAAGCACCGTCTGTTATCATTCATTGGAGCAATTGATAGCGTATCAACTTGCCCTATGTGCAGCTAGCTCCTTTCTCCCTTACCTTTTTAAGAGAACATTCTTTGAATCGTAGAATCTTCTTAAAACAAACTGTAGCAATGTACAACTGTGTCTCCACATTTTTAGTTATCAAAAGAGAAAATAAATCTATACTAGAGCGTCACAGTGATTTCCTTCGATTAGCCTTACACAGGGCCACAATACTACGACATCGGATGAAGATCGAACTTATCATGCTAGCGATTTGTTTTCTTTTAGATTAGCTTATTACCCATTGTTCTACTGTAAGTGTCTATATATAGAATCAAGTTATTGATACCAACAGTTTTGCTCAACTTATCCTGCTTAATAAAGTAAGATTCCTTTAGTAGAAGGCTATAATAGTTGTATACTTCATATGGATTGAAGCGAATTGGTCTACAAGACGAGCTTCCCAACCACAGCATTGGGAACCTATCTAAGATTGTTTCAAGAGAACTTTCAGAAAGTCATAGAACTAAACTAGTATTCGTCTTATAAACACTGGTAATGAGCTTGTACTTCAATGGACACTCCTTCAATATAGACGTTGACTAATATAGCGTAGGTCATCTATGCGTCTCTGAGTGTATGAGATGAGAAGTTTGAATTCGGTTGGTTCTTTGGACCAAAGAAAATCAAACCTTTGAGTCATTGGTTAGCAATTAAGTGTTTTTGAAAAGGCATTACTACTCTTCCGAACGGCTGCTACCCAGACAAAACAAAAATGTCAAATAAACTGAGCTTGATGTAAACCAACACCATATTTTCATTACCAACAATCCCATGCAACAACACATTCTAAATCAAAAGCATAATTACTCAGGTTGTGATCAATTCCTTTTGCAAAGCCATACGGAATTATTTACCCCAGCTGACGAGGTGGAAAAGCCAAGTTTGTCAGATGTAGATTTATTGTCTCAGATTTTCGAAATGGTGTTTCATTACTCCTATACAACGAAAGAACGCCAACTGAGTTACTGAGGAAAAGTGATAGGAAAATACGCTACATGTTGTAAATGATTTGTTTTTCTTTCCATGGACCTTAACGGACCTAAGTTTACGTTACCCGGGAGTTTTCGTCGTTTAACCCCCAGGCTACAGTCGCAAAGTGGAGCCTGCCCAAGCGTCTCGAGTTCTATGGAAGAAAATTGTTTACTGAATTCAGCACAAGGACAAATGTGGACGATCTTGGTTGAAAGGTTGTATTACGCCAATCTTCCAGGTGGAGAAGGCTTGTCTACCTTGAAAAGCAATATTCGAGATCCTGGGTTTTTACTTGGGTTTGGACGCTTACGTTTGATACAGGGAGGAGGTATGTTCGGTGTGCCTCGTGGCTGACACAGTTGAACATTTTCCACTGATGCATGACGTCGGTGTTCGAGTCTTTTCTACATTCTCTGCCCTTTTTAGAATTGTACTGAATTAATGTAAACCTGGTGCAGTATCAAAACGCCAGATTTTTTAGTATACACTGGCCAAATATTCATTGTTTTGATCAAGTTTCTGTTGTTGAAATTAGTTTACGAAATTTTCCTTGAATTGGAGAAGGTAATTTCTTCGCTGCCTCAACCATCCCTCATTCTGTTTGATTGAATCCACATCTAGTATTCCTAGATACTTGTAATTTTCTTTCTAAATGAGCGTCCTATACTATAACTTCCTGGTTGCTCAGTACAATTCGATCTGTTCCTTTTCTTTTACTTTTGTTTCACGTACATATTTCTCGATTGTGATTCTGATGGTCTGGTTGAAGAACCTGACTGTTCCTATCAACATTTCTAATTACTTCCGTCTTTCTATTCATAGCAGAAGCAGCAGCAGCAGCAGCAACAACAACAACAACAACAACAACAACAACAATAATAATAATAATGTTACAGTTGTTGCTGAAGAGAAGATGGAGGAAGAAGAAGCAGAGAAAAACAGTCGAAATTCATCCCTTTTCACGAAATATAAAATGTGTATACTTGTGTAATTCTCACAGCAATTGTTTTGAGGTGATTTGTAATACACAAATATATAATTATTTTATATGCACAGGATAATTGAACACTGGAAGGCCCATCAACGGCGTTTTATCTGAAAAAATGATTACAGAAGTAAAAACTTGAACTGTTAATCAGATTTTCTCCACAGTGCCTCAAGAAGTCAGGGAAATCAGAGGACGACGTTTGATTTTATTTCATCCTGTTGGAATGATTATGAAGACAGAGTATTCTTTTTTACCCACATGAAATTCTATTTTCAAATACACCTTTACGACATTTTTGATTATTTGGAAAAGGAAAACTTGTTACTATACGGCATCTGATTGACACTGCCTTCCAAAGGAAGATAGTCACCTAATACCGAACTATATATATATATATATATATATATATATATATATATATATATATATAGAGAGAGAGAGAGAGAGAGAGAGAGAGAGGGGGGGGGGAGAGCGAGGTTTTGCGAACGTGGATTTTTGGTTGGGTTTACCAGGGCTATCGGATATAACACGATGGGACCTGTGGCTGAAGTAAACTACTATTTTTTTTCTTTTCATTTACAACATATCAGTTGTTGTATATGCAGAAACCAAAACTATTGCTGTTATAGGAATGTCAGAATGAAACATTCTTGATTATTGGTTGTTCACAAAATGACCATCTGGGTAGCTGACCACCACTCTCATATTTTTGCCATGTATTCTTATATATCTGTAGGAGACTTGACAAAAGTGTGATGCTGCTGTGCTTTGTTTAGGAGTAACGTTGTTTTTTCTTCAATGCACATGGGTTTATTTTTTCTAAGTTCTTGAGAAAAGCTGTTAGTTCCGAGCCCAACCTACTTCCCAAATCTGAGCTTCATTTCATCATGATTGCTGTGGAAAGTGTTTTTTTCCATAATATGTAGCACCAATTTACGGGATCCATGGTCAAGTGAGGATATGAGAAGAGCAATTTCGAAGACACCCGGAAATCGAGCAGATTTCAAATAATAATTCGGACACTCGTATGACAGCAGTAAATATGGCTACTGCATACACATGGTCGTATTGGCTAGAAAAAACAGTGTGTGCTGTATCTAGCATACAGTTAGTGTGAGAAGCTCTTAAAGTGTGTATCCCTATATTACGTTAGTGATTTGGGGTCTAAGCCTTGATGCACTTGATTTGATTACAATTAGGAAATTCTAAAAAAAAAAATTCCTGGAATTTTCATAAAAGGTTTATAAAACATTTGTAAGAAAAGAAGTGACAATTGAAGGTTGTTTTATCGATAAGTTATTAAAACGATAATAACAACGACAATGATAAGAACAAAAATAACAATGATATTCACAAAAATAATTCATCAACTTCTTATATCCGCTTTTTCTTTCTTAATCACTTATAAAGTTTTAAAGAGTCCAAGTCCCAACTTCTTCCCAACTTGACTATTCAAAGCAAAAACGACCCCTCCAATTCTGGCTTAATCCTTCTTCTTCTTTAAACTAATGTATATGCCATTTTTTCAAATGAATTAAGAACTAAAGACAACAACACAGAGGCAAGGCAAAATTGTAAAAAATCAAGCGAGTCACAAATGAGATAAAATTTAAAATCTACCAAGGAAAAGATTATTGCAGAAACTGCATGTTGGAAGGAAGGGCCTGTGTTCTGCTCATTGGAGCTGCTATCAGAAATTGGAGACTCAAAATTCCAAGTACCTCCATACCCGACTGTTTAAAGCCAAGCCAACCATTCCTCCTTCTAATTTACTCCTCTTCCTTTACCAGAACATCCTTCTGAAAATTGGAACAAGATCATCAACAGACTTTCAGCGTGCATCATCGGACAGAAACATTCCACCTATTTCGCCAAAATTCTCTATCATGGGCGTTGCAGGGCCAATACTCCCTGAACTTGTCTAGTTTGTCATGTCCCTTTCGTCGGTCACTATTTTGCATGTGATCTGTGGGTATCCACATTGTGAATTGTGATGTCCATCGGTTGTTTGCCATTCTCAAAACATGCCCAGTCAATGACGATTTGTGATTTTTTAATGGATTCTACGATGTGTCAGACTCCTGTTTTTTCCTTAAGATATCGTGCTGTCTTGTAATATCCTCATGTGATGTAGGACATAATTTCCCCTATGTACATGCATGGTTCTCAGTTTGAGAGTCAATCTTTTGGTTAGGTTCCACAATTCAGCTCCATGAATGACTATGTGGTATGATGCATTCGTTTTATACCCTTCTTTCTGGACCAGCAGGATTTTCTTCTTTTTGAGCTTGCTTTTGCAAAAGTTTGACATCCTAGAGGGATTCTTAGCTTGATTTCTTAATCTATTGATTACTTCATGGAGATTCGTTGTCATAAGTAGATGTAGTGGTCTACTTTCCCCAGTTCTGTCCTTCCAATTTTGATGGTTTTGTCTATGTCTTCAATTTGCTCGTTGTACATAGCATTTGTCTCTTTGAAGTGCATGAAAAGACTTTATTGCTTTCTTTGTATATGTATATAAGTTATCTACTGCATTGAAGCAATCAGTAAATATATATATACATATACATACATACATACACACACACACTCACACATATATATACCAACACCTTGACTAAATGGTGGTTCTAGTAATGCTGTTAATTTCATATAGTATTCGGATATTATCTAGAAGTATTTTGTGGACGGGAGCATTATCGATCATCGGTGCATGCATTTTTAGATGTTTTTTTTTTCATTGCACTTTGATCAACATACTACTGTTGTTCCTGTAAGTCATATGTATGGACGAGATACACGTTTATGATTGGGGACACAATCCCCCAAAGGGTAAATAAACTTATACATCCCCTTAATCAGGCTAATCGAAGACTTCTGACGACAGTTTGTAAGCGATAATAAAATTTTATCTTTTAAATTTACAATGAATTATCAATTTTATTTGTTTGTCTCTTTCGATGGAGATATGTATTGTTTTATGATTAATATTACTGATTCACCTTGTAGTGCATTTGGTTTCAATGAAATTAATTGATTGTATTTTCATTGCTTCCGTAGTCTCCAAGGTTTATAGTTTTGCTCTCAAGTTTTGTATGGGAGGAATTTTATTTGAATGTTTTTCATCGGCATTATAATTAGGAAAGGCCTAATCTACTTGTTTGTGTCTTGAATTGTCGAGATCTTTGTAAAATGAACTACACAAAGAGGAACTTAAATTCGTTGTGTAAATCCAAGTTTTGATGACCGCTATTTTATATGTATCTGGAAATTCATTATCAGAGTTATGATGACTAGAGTTTTCACAAGTGGATTATTTGCACTCTAGAAGTTTTGTTATTTGAATCGGTATGGGCGTCTACAGAGGGAATTCGATCGTTTATATCAAGTTCATAAGTGAACTTGAGGACGGATTAATTTCCAAAAGCAGCTTTACATTTTTTGATTTCGTTTGTGTTGTTAGCTAATATGAAAATGCCATCAACATATCTGAAATGAATAGATGATTTATCGAAGTTATTAAAAATTATGTTTTCCTCAAGGGATATTAAGGAATGTTGGACCAAGCGCACAGCCCCATCTATCCATCTCTCTCTCTCTCTCTCTCTCTCTCTCTCTCTATATATATATATATATATATATATGTGTGTGTGTGTGTGTGTGTGTGTGTGTTTGAGTGGAACACTTATCAATGGATGCACAGATGATACACTGATCCTTAGCAGAATGTGCCAGAAAGCGCACAGATACCCTAATCTTACCAAGAAGTTTCAGTCCATATATAATAAAATAATCCCGTCATTTCTTAATGCACTATGCTATTTTACTTGTAGGATAGTACTTTGTATTTGAGGATCCTAACCCTAATGGAGTACATTATACATGGGAAAATACGATGTAAGGGAACAGATTATAACATGAACCAAACCTCTTAGAAAAAGGAAAGTCCGTTAATACTCAATATAGATCTGATATCTCAGAATGGTTATTTGACCAAATTTAAAATTTACTTTCTCGTAGAAGAATTATCGAGAACCTAAGACAAATCATGAAACCCTAGAACATTGGGTCTGCATTCCAGAGTTCTGTTCAATGGAGAACCCCCACAAATTGCCTCTGTGGAATCTTTGGCTTTCTTTCGTGAATCTGTGTGGTCTTCCAAATCTTGAGAAAACTTTCTGCTCTTCGTGCACACCAGGGTCAAATTTCTTCTAATTTTATCAGATCTTATAATTGTTGCAATTTAATTCTTCGGTCTGTTACCTTCATCTCTTGAAATAAGTTTTTCCCTCATTTAATTGCTTTATTAACCAACCACAATCATGAAAACTATGCCCCACCTCGTGGATGAAATAGTTTCATATTTCCCATCGGTATCAGTGACCAGCTTTTTAACCTTAGTAGGCGGCCATAAATCTTTATGTAAATATACATTAAAAAAATAATATATCACTTCGTTTGCCTTCAAAACCGTTACCAAATAAGCTTTACGTACTAATGTCTAAATGCAATTCTTCAATTCTCAAATCGAATCCGTCTGCAATGATTTTGTATACAAGCATTTAAACGAATATTAAGGAGTTAGCATGGTTTGGTTTATAAGTCAATTTAGCTCTCCTCAGAATTCGAATGTATTCATTGATGAAGCATTGCCCGCTAGTACTGAATTTTGACCAGGATTTCTTTCATTCATTTTCTCTTGGTTTTCAATTGCAACGCTCGTCTTGGCTGCCTTATCAGTGAACAATGATTTATGTAGGAGATTCAAATACTATTGCATCAAGTATAAGTTGTATAATGGGAACACATTACAATCGGAAAGGAAAAAAAAAAGATAATTCCTGAGATGAAAGAAAAATAAGGGAATCGGGGAGAGAGAGAGAGAGACAGAGAGAGACAGAGAGAGACAGAGAGAGAGAGAGAGAAAAGATGAATCGATGTGGCAAAGTATAAGATAATGAGACGAGAGAATGCCTGAGAGGGAGAAGGATAGAAATATTGATACAGAGAAGAGATAAAGAAACAAGGACAAAAACAGTTTTTGCTTTATTATAAGAGGAAAACTATACACACACACGCATATATATATATATATATATATATATATATATATATATATATATATATATATGTATATATATATATATATATATAGAGAGAGAGAGAGATATTGATATATTTATTGAAAAATACATTTATAGATAGATATATAAACTTTGTTCAGTAAATATCTATAAATCTTAGACATTGTCACTGCCCACTCATAGAAAAATTCTAACAAAACATCCTTTTCTGTATTTTATTCTTTATATTGAAGCTAATTAAAACTACCTGTCTGCACAGGATGCAACGAAATACATTCTCTCAATGTTTACCCCTTAACTGGTTAATGTACTATCTCGGTGGTAGATTACCGAGCCTAACAGCACGACTAGGTAAGTATCATTAAACAAAACATTCAAATATATACAAGAAAGAAGAAACAGAAATTGAAAAAAAAAATGTCCCGAAAGGCGGCAAAGGAAATAACACCTGCAAATTGCAAACATGTCTGGAAAAGTGTGAAGTTGACATTTGTTCGACATGTTGGTCGATAAATGCGGTTAGAAGTAGGTGTGTTGATCAAGAACAATTAGAGAACGATAGACAAAATACGGGTAAAAGGGGTGATAGAAAAATCGGGGAAAAATAGATAGGAAATAGAAATTAATCGTCGAGACAGGTCGTCAGATGGAAAGATCGAGAAAAGATCGTGGATGGTTAAAGACAAGAGTAAAAAATAAAGGGAGATAGATAGAGACAAAGAGAGGGAAAGATAGGGAAGTTGGGAAATGAGAAATAATGTCAGAAGAACGTATGAGTGTGTGTGTGTGTTGGTGCATGTGTGGGGGTCAGAGAGAGAGAGAGAGAGAGAAAGAGAGAGGGGATGGCGATAGAAGAAGGGAAATATAGATGAATAATGAGGAGAAATAGTGTATCACATCCCTTTCAAGAGAGTAAAACCAAGGGAAAAAACCAAGATAGATAGATAGATAGATAGATAGATAGATAGTTTACAAAATAAGAAAATGTGGATTCAGAACAAGGTGCATTCTAGAGACAAAAATGGAAGGAAAAGAGAGAGAAACAAAGATGGAGATATAGATGAAATAGAGAGAAAACTGATTCATGGAAGTAAAAGCAAAGGGAAAGAAAAGAGACGAGGGAAGAAAAGAAAACGGAGGATATAGAACAATGCGTGTGCAGGCCAGAGAGAGAGAGAGAGAGAGAAAGGGGGAGAGAGAGGGAGAGAGAGAGAGTTGTTTTAAAAAATAAGGAACACAAAAGAATATAGATATAAGGAGAAAACGTTGAAAAAACAAAAACAAAGGAAAACCTACAGAAACCTATCTTGTCTATCAATTGGACGACTTTTTTTTTTCAATCGGAATTTAACACTAGCATTAAATACCATCATAATGTTATTTCTATTGCATGTGATTCCTTTAATCCTGGATCTGTTACAATTACTCACACGATTGTTGATCGCTTTTTCTAATTATTTGTATCAAATTGTCAAAAGTGCCGACTGGACTGGGATGGTTAACAAGCTCTCCTGGCAAATCAATTGCTAGTGTGGTGATTCCACGTTTCATTTATCGCCCCTGTAATTGTGGCCTTGCACAAGACAAAGGCTTAATAAACACAACTAGGTATGCCTCGTGGCAAAATAGTTATGTATTTATCTATCAATATCTGTGGTTGCTTTTGGAGTCCATACACCAAAGCCAGCAATTGAAATGAAGATTCTAGGGTGGGCAGTCCCACTGTACTCCTCTTGAGAGAGATAGAGATATATTTTGTTATTTTCTGATTTCCCATCAAAAATCTTAATTTCTCGTAAGCTCAATAACATTAGACATACTTTTAATGGCATTGGCTCCTATCAATCGCAACCAGTTTAGTTCTATGTATCCCTTATCTTAATCAATAGACAGCTATCAGTACCATTATATAGCATTTTATTGATCATTTCATGCTATATTTTAAAATCTGCTGTGACTCTATGTTCTTGCAAACAAACGTAGTTTATCAGTTGCAGGGACAGTACATTTTATTGGACACCATACTTGACCGTATCTGATTTTGCCTGACGTTTTGATAAACGGTAATATCTGCTTCCCTTACCTTCAAAATAATGCTATTATTACTGTTAGTTCTAAAAGGTAAACAAACTTTTTACAGCCTTCGCTATTGTTGTTCGGAGCTGGAAAAAATGCTAGAGTTTCTGTCGCTGAACTACTATTAATACTACTGCTTCACAAAATAAACAGAAAGAACTTGCTAACCGGGAACGTGGTTCACGATTTAAACACTAAGACCCTCACTCAACCTCGCAATGTTTTAAAGCAAATGCAGTTCCCCAGTGAAAGATTAAAACTCCCGATCTCTCGACGTATAAAGACGATACACATATGAAACTGAAAGGGACAATTAAGTAAAATTAAACACTTTTATAAAAGGGAGTTTTGTTTTCAGTTGAAAACAAATATATTCAAGTTTCTCAAAGCAAAAGTCTGGTGCATAATTTCAGAATGTTTTGACTGTCTGGCAAAGTGTTGGCAGTGTTAACCTGTCGGGCAATCTAACGATTGTAGTCAGGTGTCGTTTATCAACATGGATATCTATAGAATCGAATATAAACGGGAAAAGTTCATTTCTCGACGTGAACGTGTCATAAAAGGCAAGCAACAGACTTTTCAGGCCGTCAGGCAAACGACAGGCATAATCAGTTATGAAAATGGTTTGGTCGACCGGCCAAAAGTCGGTGGTGTTAGCTTGTCATTCAATGTAACAAGTACAGCCAAGTACTCTTTATTTACATTGATATTTATTGGTTAGAGTCGAATATAGACAAATAAGGTTTATTTTTTACGTGAGCGTGTCACCAGAGGCGAACATCAGCCGTTTCAGCTTGTCAGGATAGCAACATTTATGACCTGGTATGAATATATCTTGGCTGACAGTCCAGGGCCAAATAGCGTTAGCTTGTCATGTGAAGTGATATGTATGGCTAATTCCCACATAAATATATTTTGGCCACCATCAAATACAGACAGACAGGGTTTTTAGTATCCAATTTAATCGTATCAGCAGAATAGAGCATCAGCCTTGTGTGTTATTCTAAGATCTCGAACGCGTGAGGATGTTAAATTTAAATCTAAATCGGGAACCAGACACATATTTGTTGTGAGGAAGTCAATCATTTCTGTTTTCAATCGAAAAAGGTCAGGAAATTGTTTTCATTCCATGTTATGTAATGTTTCTATTTCATTCAATTTGTGCGACGGTTTCAAAATCCCACATGAGTGAGAGTGTTAATCTTAGAATTATGCTCCAGACCTTTGCTGTTAGAAAATTGAGTATATTTCTTTTCAACTTAAAAAAAACCCAATCCTTTTTGTAAAAGTGTTTTATCTGACTTGATTCTCTTTTTAGTTTTTAGTGTGTGTCGTCTTTTTATGCCGAGAGAGCAGGGGCATTGATCTCTCACACAGGAACTACATTTGCTTTAAAACATTGCGAGCCTGAAAAAGAGGATTTTTATATTGGTAATTTCTATCAGTTTATTTTGTGAAACAGTAGTAATAATAACAGTTTCGCGACAGGAACTTCGGCATTTTTTTTTTTTTAGCCCAGAACGTCAATAGCAATCGCTGTTCACACATTATTCACATCTGAGATATAGCAGGATTAATAACATTGTTTTGGGACCGAAGGATGCTTACATTAACGCTTTGCAAATCAAGATCATTTCGTCAGGCAAAATTAGGTACGGTTAAACAGGGTCCCTCATAAAAAGTACTGCTGTCAGGCAGGGTCCATTAATAAAGAGTACTACCCATCCTTTCAGTTCATCGTAAAATTCATTGTGACATTTAAGTAGAATAAACTAGAATTCAATTTTTCAAAAAGATTGGTTATTCAGATTGCTCACACCGGAATAGTACATGATTGTTATTGGAATTGTGCAGCGATTACGGAGACATTCACTAAAACTGTTTGGTAAGGGTTCGTTCCATGTTTTCCTCTTGGGAGATTTAGCCTCGTCAGAGAGAGAGAGAGAGAGAGAGAGAGAGAGAGAGAGAGAGAGAGAGAGAGAGAGAGAGAGAGAGAGAGAGAGAAAGGGGGTCGTAATCTGTGTACCCTGTCACCTTTTTTCTTCAGTGTCCAAATCATAGTCGAAATAACAAGCGAGGTTGACAAAAGTAGGGACAGTCAGGGTCACACCATTCTCCAAGGTGTTAGTAAAGTGATACAAGCTGTCTCAACTACATATCGAACTGTCTGGCTCTAGTGATAATCGTTATGCTAGCTCGCACCTCCAGTTGTGTACTAAATTAGAGTAATTCCATTTGCCATCTTTATTTATTCAACCAGTGCAGTGGAAGTTTGAGAAAATATTATTGTTTAACACGAAGCGCACAACTTCGACAAGCAAGTGAAGGAGACGCTAAGCACAATTTGTCAAAGTTGTAAATCAAAACGGAGACTTACCGTGTTATAATCTATATCGACACTCAGACACAATGGCCAGCAGGAGCAACATTTTTCGGTATCAGCTATTTATTGAAACACGTAATGAAAGAAGGATAATAAGAATAAGAATGAGAAAAATATGAATAAAAATGATAAGAAAGAGAAGAATAAGAATGATAATGAGAATAATAGAGGTAATAGTAATTAAAAAGAATAAAAATACGAATAATTATCAAAATGATAATGACAATAATAAGAAGACGAAGAAAAAGAAGAAAAGGAAAAATAATAAAGATGATAATAATGATTGAGGAGACTTGCTGTCACTCAAACTCCAGCGGTTACCACCAGGCAACTGGTGCGAGATTGCAAATAATAATAATAATAATAATGATAATAATAAAAAGAAGAAGAAGAAGAAAATCACAAGTAGAAACACATTTTCCCTCTGATACTCACTACGTATATGGAAAAACAAAAAACACACACACTCACGCACCAAGAAAATGAAATCATTAACAAAAAATAAAAGACAATCAGCTTCAGCTTGTGGTGCAAAGTCACACGATAAAAACATTATTTCACGAATATAGCTTAATGATTTATTCCATTAAATCAAAAGAAAGACCCTGCATCAGGACGATTCAGGGTTATATCAACACTCCAAATAGATTTGAGGAGAAACATTCGGTCTACTGATGAAATGATAATTAATATCTACATTTTTGTTTCAATGTGTGAACTGAAATATTGTTTATTTAAAAAAAAAGTGTCATGGGATGCTGGACGGATTAAATTGTAGAAGCAATGTATAAGGCAAAATATTTGAGCATTCCCAGACCTCCAAAAGGGTGATGATAATAATGAGTTGTCGGGGTTTGGACTGTTTAGAGGTACAGCAGAACAGGGTATAGAAAAAAGAGGAAGAGGATAAGTACCGCATTCATGACGACTCGCAACGAAATGAACATTGAAAGCTATTTTAGCTTCTTTCCTTCTTTTCGAAAAAAGCCAGGGTTTTTCTTTAAATGCATTATTTTCTTTTTCATTTCTTTTGATCCAGTTGACAAAACTGTTCTTTCTACTGTGTGATAGGATAAAGAAATAATATCCTTACTGTCATTCGTGGTTTCATTGCCGAAATTTTCTATGGAACGAGATCAAATTGAATTATCTTTCGATGACGTCAAATTAAAAAATTGTTTTTGCAGTTATTACTATTAACGACGATATATCTGCTTTGATTGTTGCTATTAACGACATCATAAGCATATTGCAATGTCTCATTATTTCAACTTTGAACTTCTTGATGATTTTCATGACACCGGTCGAGGAATAAACTAAACATAAATAATATTGTGGCTATTCCTTTTATTTTATCAAGAGGAATTCTCGTATTTTCTGTCTATTTAACTGCTTTGTTTTACAATTCGGTTTTACATTGTGAATGAAAGTACGAGAAATATTTGGCATAATCTTCAGATGACTATATTTTCTCACCTCTTATTTATAAATCTAAAATTTAGTATAAAATATCAAAATCGACAACACCGAAGAGAATTAACCAAAATACTCAGTTTCGAACGATGGACGAATAATTATTTGATATGACAGTGATAGCAAGCTGCTCAACACAGCATAAAGCCCGACCCTTCCAAACGTGTGACTTTGCCACAGGAATGCCATAGTATATTCAATTCAATGATTTTCTTTTTCAAACTAGAAATCGCCCAGAGATCGCATACCACTGCTAACGACACTAGAGGAATCAATATCCCATTGATTCACCCATAAAGTTATTCACTCTTTCCATGGAACATTGTCCATCTTTCCACAAGATGAAATGCATTCAGAACATTCGGAGATAACGTGTGGACAGACATGAGATTTTCATGATATTATGTCATGTAGACATATAACTACGACGTACGACATATAATCGTAAATTGATCTGTCCCAAAATGTAACCACTCTTCCGTAGTTCCTTATCGACCCTTCACTAGTTTCTATTGAAATCCATTTAGAACCTTTTGGAATATCATGTGGACACACATTGAGGGTATGCATAAAAGTATACATGTATTTAAAAGAAAAAACGAAGAAAAAAAGACAGAAAACGTGTTTCACTTCAGAAGAATTCCTTGATACCTCGAAATATCGTATGGACAGACATGGAATATTGGCGATATCATGTGGTGTTGACTTTCAACTAAGGAGATGTAATTGTCTATGGATCCGCTCCAAAATTCAATTATTTCTTTAGCCTATTGTCCATACCTTTATTAGGAACTTTTGGATATATTGTGTGGAAATGAATGTATAAATAACAGAGAGATATCAGAAAAGGAAATCCTGGATCTGCCCTCAAATTCAACTAACCCTTCTGTACTCCATTTCTCACCCTTTAACAAAATTTCATTGATATTCATAGTGTAAATATTTTGTGGATAAAGCGACGGAAAGGGAGACGGATTAGATAGAAGACTGACAGACGGAAAGATATCCGAGCACTCATACCATTTCTGATCACATTACAGTAGGTCAGCCATTTTCAGCCATATGTGTCATCAAGTATATTTCTAAAAGTTGGAACTCGTATTTTTCTCTAGGAAGTATGTTTTTCTCATCATTTGTTTTTGTCACACCTAATGTTCATTCTAGAGAATAAAATGTATTCATCCTCAATCATATGGTAGCACGAAATATCGACGAATCTCAATCAAAAATATTCAAATTTGACAATTATAAAAAACGTTTTTACAAATTAATCCTGATAATCTCAAGATATACTATTTTATTCAGGAGGAAGGGGAAAGTTACGAGATCATCAATTCAAATTTGAGGTATAGTTGTCGCTCTTGAGCCAACCATTTAACAATTCTATTATTTCGGTTACTCTGATTTTAAAGGAACACTGTTTCCTCAGCTAAAGATAATATGGTACAGAGACTCATACGCGGGACACACAATGAAGACCGAATTTATTTCAGTTGCAATTGTCTGCAAAATTAAATTGGTAACCATTGTTCCATGGCAATGCATCAGATAAGAATTTAGTAAGCTTAGCTCAGGATGGCACAAAGCTACAAGAGTGGAACACCTAGTGAGGATAGAAATCACTAGATCAGCCTTTGAAACTAGCTTGATACCCATTGTGCTTCGGTGAGACGTCAATGGCTCAAGATTAATAAACACTTGAAAACCTTCATTTGGTAAATCATGAAATCATAAGTTTGAGAGAAACATACGATGCATAGCGTCGATGTCGTGAAAATGTGCAGCAAACCCTGGTATGAAATAATGGGATTCAATATTTTCAATTCGGACTGGAAAACATAATTACAAGCAGATAAACATAGAAATCACCCAATTTTCGAGAAATAATTTATTACTTTAAAAATTCGTAACGACCACGTCATCTTATATAACGGTATTAATTTATTTCAGATTTTGTCAGAATATTTTTGTCCATAAATGGAGAAAGTCCTTGGAAATGAAATTGAGGATCCCGAAGAAGCAAGATATGCTAATCCCTTGATAACTGCTAATCTAACCATTACGACTACGCGCTGAATATAAGTGGGCCTGGAGACAGGATATTCCGTTCCATAAAGGAAAGATCCTTTGTGCGCTGAGAGGCAAGGAAGACATATTCTTTGATCTACTTGAGATCAAATATTAGTTCTGTGAGGGAGATCTCAATATTACCCATATATATATATATATATATATATATATATATATATATATATATATATATATATATATATATATCAGTTTTCAAGATATATTATATTGCATATGTACGAAAAGTATAAGACCATATTAGTTAAACAAGTATATGCATATAAACAGAAAGTTTATGTGTAAGCGTTCATATGTGTATGTTTCTTATCGCTCATAAGTAGATCTGTTGCATGTATTGTATAGGCACACACACACACACACGCACGCGCACATATACATATATATATATAGATATGTATATATATATATATATATATATATATATATATATATATATATATATAGATAGATAGATAGATAGATATAGATATATAGATATAGATATATATGTAAACCAACGAGCGTGTTAATGATATTCATTCTTATGCATTTATAAATATGAACCTTTTGTGCAAGTGTACAAGAGGTTTTGATGGTCATCGATAGAGGAAATCGACAAAACAAATATTAAATCTGGTTGAGACTGTTTGTATGCGTTTCACTCAGATGCTTTTAGGAAAGGCACTAATGTACAACTCGGCGACGTGCGCTTCGACCTTTTGCGTTATCATAACAGCCCCGTCAGAACAAAAATTCCTATTTGCCTCGAGAGAAGCAAGACTTCTTTTTAGACCACACTCTTGTGAAAAGTGCCATATTTAATTGAAAGATATATGATGATATTCAGTTGAAGATAGTTGAAGATGATAAACAAAAGGCTACTAAGAATTTTTGAAACTAGAGCTTCTAAATCTGTCAGAAATTAATGTATCTTCTATGTTATCCATAGACATTTTCTTTTTTTTATCAGATTGACTGAAAAATTAAAACTGAATTCGATATATTCATTCACAGCAATTCCTTCTAGTTTTAAATTCTTCGTGCAATTCACTCGAGCAAAAACATTTTGATTAAAAAATTTGAAAGGAATTGACCTGAGCTTAGATGCAAAAGTTTCTCTCTTTTTAAAAATTTTCTTTCTCGAACAATGATTTCATGCCTTAAAGCCTAACACTTATTAGTATTAGATACAATCTTTTGTTACCTCAAGTACCGAAAAGTAATTCTAGCGATAATGATCCAAAATGATCTTTTGGGATTGACTTGAAATGGTTGGTGTCTCCAGAATTAGTCATCATCAAGCCTTCGTGACAGCAACCTTTTCCGAAGTAGTGTTGCATCATGAACATTAGGTTCTGCTCTTCAATACTTGCTCCCATAACAGATCATGATTACCACCGTTACAATCTCTTGAGAGTGTCTAAATGATATCTTTAGTCATAGCAATGCTCACTGCAGCTGATATCTTAAGATCTTAGAGGTTTTCAGTTGGCTTCAGCAAGACTTTCCCAAAGAATAATCATACAAAATATTGGATAGTGGAATATTTGCTTTGACAATGTGATTCTTTCCTTCCAGAGTCACAGAGTTTCTCAAGAGACCAGTCCCAAAATTTCATTAGCTCGTTGATAATTGTTTGAAATGGACCCAAAGCTTCGATACGAACAGTCCACTTAAATTGGCTAAGAGCATGAATCCCTTCAGAATTATTTTTGTTTGCTTTATCATTCCATCCAGTTTCATATTTCGTTTTGGGGATTTCCTTTCAAACATTGAATTGATTTGAGCAAATCACCAACAGCAAACTTTTAAATATTGATCGTTGATCATCTTAATTTGGGTTGCAACGCCAGTCTTTGCTCTTGTCATCACTGCATCACTGTCATAGCATTAGCCGTGTGCATTGTAAAGCCTCAGATGCATCATTTGCTGGCTATTTAGATTTCTTTTTCTGCAACCATTTTACAAGTTTTAGCAACAGATAGAGTCCTCCTCATTTATCCCGGTTACTTTCTAGTCACTGTGCAGAGATATAGCTAGCCTTGCAAGATAAATTACATTCTGCAACTATAGTATTTGTCTAATGTTGGGTAGAAATCATCTTCAAATTCTAGAAACGTATCTTAGTGAAAGCAACATTACTTTTTGTCGATGGAATAATGTTCTGTTGAAGTGCTTTGATACAGGTAAAGCAGAATTTTGAGTTGGAATCTGCGTCATAGTGCAACTTCTTGAATTTGTCAAACCATGACGATTGGAATCACTGTTTGAAATTTCATTTTCCAAATATCTGGGCTGGGAATTGAAAATTCTGCGACTGGTTTGGTTCTGACAATAAACTGATAAGATACTTGTATTTTCTGATACTACGCTGATCGTTTGTTCAGATGTAGAGTTGATGGTACGTGTACAACTGTTTCTGTACTCCTCCAGGTTGGACTCCTTGCTCATGCTTCTCTTTATCTCTGCTTTCTTGAGGTCTCAATTTATACATTTTTTCGTCATCTGCAAGTAAAAACTATAGAAAAATGACTGAAGGGGATAATTGGCTGATTCACTTTTCTGTAATAATAAAAGTAAACTTTTTGCAGCATTTCAAAAAAAAGAAACACATATCAGCAAATTATCAGTTGGGGCTGAAACCTCCCTGGCTCCTACAACCCCGCTTAAATATGCTATAGTAACTGATAAGCAGCAATAATAGAGAAACACGCTATCATTTCGGCAATCCATCCTGTCATAATAACCTTAACTATCCAGGCAATAGCTGCTTTATCCATAGATCACCTTGGCACATATCTCTATCCTTATCTTATATCACAACATGCATCCCTCATATATAAAGCTAGGTTTTAAGAAAGAATATTTGAAGAAAGCAAATGACAATTCAATTGGCTACATTTATTAAACCAAGAGTCATTTCAAAATTATCAAGATCTTTAGACTGATTTGTGTTTGACAATCTATTTGAAAAACTGGGATAAATTTTATTTTATGTATTAATATATTTTATTAAAAATTCAGTGACTGTTCTAATACTAAAATTGTGTGAGTTTTTGCTCAGTTGCACAAATACATTAGGCGACTTTCATCGAAAAAGGTTCCTTTGAATCGCACTAAAATGTTGTTTCTGTGACTTCTCGAAAGAAAAGATTTTTGCTGAGAAGTTTTCACTGGCTCACTATCGGCTTCACAGTTTCATAGTTCAATCATTATATTCTAATAAACATTTAAAAGAAGGATATATTTTGCTGCTTGTGGATCTAATCGTCAGAAAATTCGGCTCAAAATGTAAGGGGTATGTTTGTGTTCTGCACCATAAGTCCAAGGGTTTTTCAACTGTCTGACAAATAGCTATTAGTTGAAATCTTCTCAGTGTAGAGTTTTGTCCTGGGAATTGATATTGACTTCTTAATTGAGTGCATTGATAAAGAAGGAATATAATGTTTTGCTTTGTTAATTATTACTTTTTTCATCATAAACCTGTAAAACTATCGTATGAATTACGGAATTGGAAATAAGTCTATTTTATCTCAAATGATTCATGTATCAAGATATGAGAAGTTCTATAGTCAGTGGTTTTTGAGAAATTTAATGAAAATAAGTATAAATTACAGCTTATAGATCTCTCCTGGTAAATTATCTCGTTTGACTTCCGCTCTATAGAGGGTTTCAAATTTAAATGTAGAATATTTAAATCGGTAACATTGATCAAAAGTAATAGAAATACTCTCAAGTCGTAGTTTTGTACAGCAGAAGGAAAATTATTTCATACGACAATTATCACAGGTTGCTCCAAACATGCACTTCTGGAACGGACACTTTAGTAATATAAACGATGCTTCTGGGTCAGAAAAAAGTCAACATTTTGATGAAGGAGAGTAAAGTGAACGAAGTAAACTATGTTTACACTTAGAAGAAACACCTAATATCTATTTTTTATTAATTGTGTAAAGTTTATTTAGGAAAATAAATAAATAAATCGAACAAGTCTTAAACATGTTTTACTCATTGAGCGCTGGAAACAGGATTGAAAATGTAACATGTCAACAGTTGTGATATCTCTTAATTTGACATTTTGTTGAAAGTAAGTTTTATGCATCTTAAACATAACTTAGTAAGATATTTTTCTACGTATTCGCTGATCTGGCTGATTTAAGATGATATAACTTTGGGGAGAAACTGACTTTTGGTCAAATGACGCCGAATGAAATGATGTAAACACAATAATGTAATATTAGCTTCTCAAGTGAAGTGCTATTAAATAGTTTCGGAACACTCCAATTATCTGCCAATTAATCGGTACAGAAGAGTGTAAACACACACAAAAAAGGAAATACAGACTCAAACTATAACGAGTAACTCAAATATCTTTCAATCCAATATCATATTTTGGGCGTATGTTAACCTTATCCACTATTTCCAGATAAAATTTACTTTTCAAGATTCCTGCAACTCTATACAACAGACCGATATTGTTTCCAGTGATACAACATCACACAACGTCACTCCGTCCTCCGTATTTGTTCTAGTGCAATGAAGGTGATACTTTTCGTATCTTTCTCTAAATGTAACACTGACCATCTGACCTAGAGATGTTAAATTTAGATCCGTTACTCTCTCTACATAGGACACTTTCCAACGTCCAATCCTTATCCTCCATGGCGAATTGCACGATATGCTCGACTATTCAATAAAGAAATTTGTGGCTTTTTACAGGCCACACTGATTTAACATTGCCGCAGACGATTTTTTTCTTACATCGACAGCGATTATTTTCGTGTTGTACAGCCTAGAGTGTATGCTTACACTGCCCGGAATGTAAGCCTCTATTGGGCAGAGGTGTATCCTTTATTTCATTTGGTGAAATCTCCATGAAATATTTTTTGCCTCCCCGTGTTATTAAATTTGATCTTTTTTTCCCCGAGCAACACCAAGTACCCATATTAGTGAATGCACATACATACCCAAACACACACACACACACACACACGCACACACACATTTCACTTTGTTAACTGTTTCATTTTTGTGAGGAGTGGATGTATATTTGTACATATATAGATACACTGGTGTTTATTTATAGATAAGTATACACACACACATACATACATACATATATATATATATATATTTATATATATATATATATATATATATATATATATATATATATATATATATATATATATATATGTATATATCTGTGAGTATGTGTGGGAGTTTATATATGTGTGAGTGTTAATATGCGTGCACACAAAGATATATTCATGTCCATACATCCATTTAAATACAAAATGACAGTGACAAGTTTGGATCATTAGTTGACAATTTCCTGTGTCGGCTCTTTAATTAGTCGAATTTAGCTCCTTTGTAGAGCAGCTTTGATCTGAAGCCGCTTGCTGGTTCCTATCCCGTATACATTGAGCATGTCCTTGTCAACTCGATGGCAACTTACAAGGGCACAGCGCTCAAACAGCCAGCGAGTGTGGCCTTTGCTGGCGACAATAATCCGTTTGCCATTGTTAACGAATCATGAAGAGTATTCTCTTTGCGACTGGCACCTGCGCCATAGTATGGCGATCGGTGCTGGAGTATGGACGTTAGGTGAACTGGTGGGGAGGTCTCAGAAGACAGACGTTTGAGAAAGAAGAAGAAGAAGAAGAAGAAGAAGAAGAAGAAGAAGAAGAAGAAGAAGAAGAAGAAGAAGAAGAAGAAAGAAAGAAAGAAAGAAAGAAAGAAAGAAAGAAAGAAAGAAAGAAAGAAAATAAAGGTAGAAATAAGGAAGGAGGGGACGCAATGAAAACAACGAGCAAAATGGAAAGGGAAGAGAATGAAACGAAGAACAGATGAAAGGTATAGAAAAATGAAGACAAGGAAAGGAAACAAGAAAAAGAATGACAAAAAAAAACAAAACAAAAAAAAAACAAAGGAAAAGGGAAAAAAATGAAGAAAATACCACGGAAAAAATCTAGCAAACAAGGAGACGTAGAAGGAATGGAAGTGGGCTGCGACCATGTGCATTTAATAAACTTGACGGATTTTGGGGTGCACACTTTGCTTTTGCTTCATTTTTCTTTTCCTCTGGTTTATCTAACTCTTTCAATTCTTAATTTAGTTTATCCAAGTTTTTTTTCCATCACAGATGTTGCTTTCTCCTAATTGTGCCAGACAATTCCGTTTAGGATTTCTCAGCTTTGATCTTGCTTTTTGGTAATTCCTGGCACATGAATGTAGTTACATTTCATGGTTTAGTAATATTAGGCCAAATAACAAGAGTGAAAGACTGTCGTCTTCTACAGATCCTTCGGTTCAATGACCTGGATTCTTGGTTGACCATTCATTTTGTTAGAACCCAGAATGTTCCAACCTATATTGACTAAACTAAGATTTACAAAGTCTATACAAAGATTTATAAAGTGTTATAGTCTTAAATCTAATTTCGCCGGCAATTTCGGGTGAAAAAAAAATTGCAGAATTATTAAATTTAAATAAGAATCCTGTATATTATTATTTTCTAAATTCAACTAAGGTATTCTATTTTGAAGACATCGGAAATCACAGAATCAATAAAATCAAGTTTTCAAAAAAGCAAACAAGTGAAATAAGTTCTTTTAAATTCTGAAATTGCATATGTTTAAAACACTGTTATAGTAGAAAAACAATATTTTTCATAACAGAAATATCAAAAAATCTTTTTTAATTTTTACAAAATTAATTCTACTGAAATTCCAGTATCTTAACAATAGAATATTGCTAAAGAATCAAAAAATGCTTTTATCCGGGGTATTTTTAAAAAAATCTATTGATTTCCAATATGTTCCCACAAATCGTTGACAAAATTAGATTAAATACTTATTCTAATCTTTGTTTGGAAAATCTGGGTTGAGACGGCTGCACATGAACCGCCAGCAGGAAACACTGGAAGAGAACAGTGTTGAATACATAAGTAATACAGAACAGGACTAAAGGTTTCAAACTTGTAGAAAAAAGCTCCTAACAGTTTTTACTTATTGAGGTGGGGCCTTCCCTTCAATATTGAACCCTTGGAAGCGAAAAAAGTCAACGTTCACTTTTAAAATAATGGGAAAATATCTCCATTCACTTTTGACGACTTGTATGGGGAAAAGTTCTCCTTCATTTTCAACTGTTTCAAGGGAGAAATGTTTCCCCACACTTTAAACTCATTAAATGGGAGAAAAGTTTCCCTTTGCTCAAAGGGAGAAGATTCCCATCACTTTAGTCTCCTTAAATAATCTTATATACATGTATAAATTATGTAGTTAAGTACATTGAACGGAAAATCGGAGTCCAGTTTAGCATTAAACTTCCATGTAAAGATAGCCACCCCCTGAGAATCCTCTTCTCTGCCGTTTGAGAATGAAAGCCAAATTTAGTTACGCTGTGTCCTAATTTAAGTGGTTTCTATGGACGTTAAGTATAATCAAACGGTGTGACATTCGCCATTACTATCACCAATCCAGTTCACTGACCCACAGCAGCAGGGTGGATTTGAAATGATTTTACACGAACATCTACTGCCCTACCAACGCTGATGATGTCAAACCTTCCTGCTGAAAATGAAACTCCATGTAAATAAGCAGCTTTAAACACACACACACACACACACACACACACACATATATATATATATATATATATATATAACACTTATTTACAACTCTGGCTCTGTTTTAACTTTTTACTGTACAACTATATATATAAATGACAGTATTTTTATGCATGTTTTGACAAAAGTGCTGGAACTATATACCAGCATTTCCATGTACAGACTGGCGCAATTATTCTTATCCTTATACAGAGTTGAACAGATATACAAAAACAATGCACCCATACGCACATTCCCAAATAAACTCTATTCTTATCCTGACATGCATACACTCCAGGTCGTGTCAGTGACAACCATAGAAAACGCAAAAACAATAGGCTGTCTTCTATTAAAAACAGAAAAAAATGACAAAAATACTGACCCAACAGATAATCAGGTTGAATAATGAGAGCCTGGATTTGAAGGATGAAAGAAAACTATAATGGATTATTCGAAGGGAAAGTAGCAATGAATGCCAACTGACTCATTTTCTAATCAAAAGGTGATGTCATCAGTTCACTATGGGATTAGCCAATCATTGGGTCGTGTTTGCCCGTTCAGTCCTCAAGTCGACCAACCATTTTGTTTTACGATGCGCTCATCTTGTCTGTGAGTTTAGAATTATAAAAAAAAAATAGAAGAGTTTTGGGAATGGTTTGGAGTAAGTCCGTGCAGTCAATATTGAATTTGAGAGTTGAGTGTCATTTCGGGTTGAAAGAGAAATGAATTTCAAACAATTGGGAAGATTTTTAATTGACGAAATAAAACAGCGAGGACGAGAAGGTTTTTTTGTTATTCCTTTTCGATCAGAAGTAGGGGGAGATAAATAGAATGAAAAGAAACTGATGAAAAACGGAATATCGAAGTGAAATTGGGAAAAGAGTAGAGAAGGGAAAAGAAAAATGCTAAATGAAAGGCGAATGAAACAAATAAAACATACAAAAAGTGTGAAAGAAGGATTGAAGGAAGAATGAATAAGTGGAAAAAGATGCCAAATAAGAAAGTGTCGACCCCTTTTAACATTCGACAAATAGCTTTTGAGTGGGAAAACGATGATAATGATAAAACTTTGAATTGAACAAGAGACTAAATTAAAACGATTTAATCAAATTTTATTTTCGGGTGTCACCATTCTTTTATTTCTTTTTAATGTTCGAGTAGGTTTTGCCATTAACTCTAGCATATGTCCTTTATGCGTTTGTCATCTTTATTAACGTTTATATAAATGCTTAATAACAGACATGTATAGAAAGGATTTATAATACCACCGTATAGACAATTATCCATTTAAATCAGTCCCTAGCTATCAATTACTATGCATTCCTTCAACTTTCTCATCCCCCCCCCTCTGATTCTCCGTCTCTCTCTCTCTTTCATTATATATATATATATACACACACACACACACACACACACACACACATATATATATATATATATATATATATATATATATATATATATATATATATATATATATATATATATACATATATATATATGAATAATCGTGTAAACTCTTCAATAGTTTTTCTGAAAAAGAACAATGCTTTTAATTCAATTTTTATACATGGTCCAAAAAGTATCCACGACTGTGTGTCACGCAAGCCACTTCTAATCCGATGTGTGTTTTTTCAGTTTGGTGATATTTTCATTGTTTAGTCCACATTTTTAGGTTCTTGTTGCACGTAATTTTGTTTTATTTATATTTGTATTTGTGATTTCTTTCCGTATATTTACACACACACACACACACACACACACACACACACACACACACACACACACACACACAGAAACATATATGTATAGATATACATATTTTCCGTCACTGGTTCACTTTTACAGATGAAAGTAACATTCTGCATTTGTTATAGAGACAGCATACACAGACTTCTCTCTACTGCATCCTAACACTCACCATAATCATCATTCTAGGGTTCTGGGAATTCTAAGAAAATGTAGAGTTGAGTTTACATCAATTCAGCAACCAAAATGCTTTTTTCATATAAATGCTCTAATTTCTAATTTCTGATATTGGTGAAACCCTATGTACCGAAAATAGTACTTAAGAGACAGTGGGAATTAATTGCTTGGCTACTGCCCACAGAGGGTAATGACAAAATGAATACTATTTTATTGTTACATATAAAATGTCGTTTTCGTACATTATAAAGAACACTTCTAAAAGTGGATGATTTTTGCAGAATCAATTTAAACAGAGATATGATTCGTAATTATTGGGCTCTCAAATACAACGGCATCTACTCAAAAAGTTAGACTTATTTTCAAGTACGATTTCATATTAGGGTGTAAAGCTTGCCCAGCTGGTGATGAACGACAAAAAAGCATTTTGAGTGAACACAACTACAGAACGAACTATTTATCCTTCTTTCAACAGGGTTAGTTCTGAAAATACGGACACTAATAATAAGCTTCAAGGTAGGCCCAAACATGTTTTTAATGACGGAGGATTATCGACAGCAGGAGCCAACAACTTACGGATAACGGTTCATGCAGGTACCTTAGGATTTCAACAGCGATCATATGCAATTTCAAGGCTATAGAAATTGAATGCTCCAACTCTTCTCAGCCATATTTAAGCTTAGATAACTGGGAGATGAAGTCTTCAAGCATCTCCCATATTTACACGATATTCCTTCCATATATTATCATATACATATCGTTAAAAAGTTTAATAATAGGGAAGTCATAAATGATGTTTTCACTGGATTTGCGACAACTAATTTTAAATAAATTTATGCAGATAGCATACCACCGTGGAAAAAGTGTATTGCATCAATTTGGTCTTATCATTCTTGAATGTTTACCGATGTTGTTGTTTACATCATGCTCCAACTATACCAAAATCACTATTCACATGTTACTTAGTTAATTTGGTTAGCGTGCAGTTAAAATTCTTCAAACATTCCACTTACATCTTGTCTATAATCTCCTAATCTATTGTAGGATTAGTCAATACATGGACATCTACCAAGGTTCCAATTTGCTACTCTAGCAAATTGGATTAGATGAGCTTGCTTACTATCATGTTATGGTTGGTGACCTCTACACAGCCTGTTCGTTGAATGAAGTGAATGCAGAGATTGATGTTCGAACTGATCTTCAAGGCTAGCAGCCACTTTAAAGGGAAACGTGACGAGACAGCTGATGGCTATCCCTCGAGTGGACTCACAAACTGTTTTGATAAATTGGAAGGATGCTGTGATAAGTGTCTGAGGTTCGGAAGAGGTATTTTCAAAACTAGTATGGAGCTGAAACATGGAACCTAACCAAGAGACAGACCTGCAAGCTGAGAAGTATGCAACGTGCGCACAAGAGAATCATGCTCAACCTTACATGGAGGGACCACAAGACAGTACAGTATATAAAGAAGAAAACAGGTGTCCGTGACATCATAGAAACTATTAAAAAACTCAAATGGCAACGGGCTCGCTATGTTGCAAGTATGAAAGACAACCGATGGACATCACGTCTCACAACATGGATCCCCAGAGAAACCAGGACCGATAGAACACAAGATGGAAAGATGAACTGGACAGATTCAGGAAAAACTGGCTCCGCGACACTCATGATAGAAAATCGTGGCAAATCCTGGGGAAGGTCTATGTCCAACGACGGACGTTAAAAGATTGATGATGATGATGATGATGCCTCAGGACGGCCATTTCTTTCGTTGACATTGAATTCTCTGATACCTCACCTCGCATATTAAGGCTGTTCGTACTTAAAGCATGCAAATTACACGTTCTATTGATGCTGAATTGAGTCTCTATCGGAAAATGATGAAGCCACTTGCGCAGATTATTGTTGGAGTAATGTTTCGGATCTAACTGGGTTTGGTATCATGGACATAAGCAAGATTAAGCAAAGCTTTGTAAATATATACCATTGATAGTCTTTTTAATCTAGCCACAGGTTTCAGCCCAGTTGTGGCTGATATTCCATTATATAAGGTATTGAAACCTGGTGCCCCAGAAACTCCTCCCAAGCAGTAACACTCAACATAACTAAAAGGGTTACTGTCAGGAGTGCGCCTCGATGCTTATGGTAAATGCAGAAAGAACAGGGCAATATCGACTTGACTCATCATACAATTCTCATGTATACCCCTGTAAACAATATAGATCATTCTTGTGTTCCTACGAGAATAAATGCATCATATACCATTAATAGCAAGGGTATTCCTCAGTTGACACCTCTGAATGGGACAGAATGTGAAATTTTTGTTCAATTTCTTTAAGACTGAACAATTAAGTTGCCTAATGCCTGATTTTTTAAAAAATGGTCTAAAAGTCCAAACGTGGTAATTTTTTTAACAAGTAAAGAAAACTTTTTGTTTTATGGAATCAAAATATTTTTATTTGAAGAACCAAAATAGCAAGATGATACATCTGTCCCATCATAGGCAGAGGGAAAACACAGGGTCAGAGGGAAAACGCACAATCATCAGATATCACTCCACCGACATGCCTTTCGTGTTATGTAATACGAGCAAATTTGTGTGGGTTTCATACTATGATGACGTCACTTTCTGCATTTGCGAAATCTCATTTACTTCACTTTTTGCGATGCATACATATCAGTAGACTCCGAAAAAGTCCACCGCACATAAGTACATCTCTGCATTAAACCCCCCCTCTCTCTCCCTCTCTCATATATATATATATATATATATATATATATATATATATATATATATATATATATATATATATGTATATAATTACTTGGCCAACTGTTCTGAAATGACATTACAGGCGAATTCTCCTCTCACCAGATGCTGTAAAATAATGGATATCTCTACTGCAGTCCAACAAATAAGCGTTACGCCTACTCTGTACGATTTGCTACTTAGACAAAATAACTTATCGATCTTTCATTCGATCAAGTGAAAAATGACAAGAAAATGCTTGTTGAAACAAGTGAGAGTTTTTGTTTCTCCTAAAACATCTATTTCCTGTAACACTTAATGCTTTCTTCATTGCGTTTCAACTCTGCCGAATTGGTGTGGACCGGTTGGATTTTTTGCCTTTTTTGCATTATTTTTTCTCTTTCTTGTTGCCTGTAAGTTGCTTTTTCCTGTTGAATAATAGAATCGTAGAAGTTTGCTATTTTCGACGATTTTTCTGAAAGTTTTAGCAAGAAGTAATTTACAGAATGACTATCCAGCTGGGAATGTTGTTCAACCGTGATGGAAACGATTTTAAGCGCGAGACTCGAACATTAAAACAGCATTTACGAAAGCTCAAACTGAAATAAAGGTAGAAAGGCATTAAAATGATTATAAACACATGCTCTCACAAACACAAACATGCTTACGAACACTCGTACATTTATACGTATATAAACATATACACTGACAGAGAAAAAGAGATAAAAAGACAGAGAGGGACAGGCGGTGATTATATATGCATATGTATGTGTATGTGCGTGTATATATAGAAAAAAAATGAGATGTATATATCAAGCTATATATATGTGGAGAGATCCACATAGCAAGATAAATGCACACACACACACACACACACACCCACACACACACACCCACACACACACATATATATATATACGCAGAGATGGATGTATTAAGAGTTATCAAGATATATATTATAATCTCTGTATATTTATATGATGAGATGTACGTATATATATATATATATATATATATATATATATATATATATATATATATACATATATATATATATATATATATATATATATATATATATATATATATATATTGTGGAATGAGTCATACATGTAGGCACTAAAGGATATACTTGAATTTCCATGAGATTATTATTTCAAGACAAGAAACCATATGTACATATATATGTATGTATGCATGTGTATACACACACACACACACACACATGCACATACACCCATACACACATATACATTAAATAATGATATAATATCCGATAAATAAATATATATATATATATATATATATATATATATATATATATATATATATATATATATATATATATATATTTAATGACTATGGGGAAATATATGTCAAATTTTTTTTTTTGACGAGTTTTGACTATCATCTATATCAAAATTCTGAATTGAAATGAAGCCTCAATTCATATTGTCGCATCACAGGGCGTGAAAATGGACGGCAAAACCTTTTAATGATATTGGATAGCCGTGAAAAATAAAGAATGACGTTATACACTCGAAAAACAGAAAGGGCGGGAATAAAGACCATCAGTGATCACTTGGATATATCTCGTGTAGACAGATCATTTATTGTTCGATAACTATTAATTTATGCCATTTTAGAATTGATTTAGACAGATTATCATGGTTGAAAGGGAATCAAATCCCATTATAGTCGTTAGTAACACCTCAATGGACTATTCCATTTATTTACTTAGACAATTTGTTACTTGGCATTCCATGTTCAATTTCCGACACCGCCTAACTACCTATCACTCAGACAAATCAACAAGAGTAAAATGTTTCCCCTTTCTCTCGTTTTAGTCAATACTATGGTTTTTCACGTTGATAAAAACTGAATTTATATTGGTTTCTTAATTCCCCATCATTAATACAAATTCATTTAATTTGATATGTATTATCCCTTTATTCTATTTTCATATCCTCGTTAACATATTTTTTCGTAATTACTTCCTCATTGTCAAGCTGATATGTTAAAAAAAGATCAGAATGTTTAGTCATGGTAACATTTCACTAATTTCGCTGCTTCTACATTCTTAAAACTGGAGAAATGATTTTTTGGTGCAAAATCTTAAAAGATCTAAGTGTACCTGTTGTTATATGTATATGGTTCATAATATATTTTCAGTTTGTAAAATACAACATACCGGGTGTATATCCTTGTAATTCTCTCTCTCTCTCTCTCTCTCTCTCTCTCTCTCTCTCTCTCTCTCTCTCTATCTATCTATCTATCTATCTATCTATATATATATATATATATATATATATATATATATATATTCCATGTAGACAGAAGAGAGGTCGATATGTAATATAATTTGGGTGCAGTTGACCCAATTGATAATTCGAGGTCACCAGAGGTCATTTGTGGTCAATTCTCAGAGTTAGGAGCCACAACTTTGCACTGAGAATGCTGAAGTTGAGCATCTTGTAGCAAATATGGCCGGAATTGAGCACCTATGAAACTAAAATCGGGCATAGAGGTGCATTTTTCCATGAAACAGATCATATGCAATTCGAAGTTATCCTCGGAGTTCATTTGATGCCACCAGTTGTCATATTTTTTCCTGTTTTAACCAATTTACTGAGTTGTTGGCCATAATTCTATACCAAGGATGCTGTAATTTAGCATCTTCATCTGTTGAAGGTAACTGGTTAAGCGATGTTGACCTTGGAGGTCATTGAAGATCGCCAATCAATTCTGATTCTTCAAAGTTTTCTGCAATAATTTTGCTCATATGTAATCGAACCAGAAAAAGACAAATAGTATTGGAAGACTGTTATCAATGCAGATAGACTAAATCGAAACAGATCTGAATTTTTTTTTACATATTTTTCGAGAATTCATGAATTCTTGGACATGCTCTGAGTAATCATCGATAAGAATTCTTTCTTGTTACAAGGATGTTTTTTCTTTTGACTGAACATTGACTACGAAGAAGGTGTTTGTGCTTGCAAAAGACAACTTTGATAAACAGATGAATTTTTTCAATACCATCGGATTTTATTTCTAATTTAATTCCGTTCATTCTCATTAGCAATATCCTCAATTTTGAAGGGTAATTGCACCATCAAATATAAGGGGCAGCTACTGGGGGTCCGACGAAAGTCACTTTGGCGAATCTATTCACATTCAAATTTGACACAAAACTACTAGAAACCTACAAAAAAGATCATGAAATGCAACCATCGTAATGGCTACAGTGCACTGATGATATATTTTTCGTATGAAAGGGAGATAAAAAAGGTTTGAAACATTCCTTCATATTTTAATACTTTTGCCGAAAGGCACAACAACAAATCAAAATCAAATTTTGCTTGCAAATATTCCAAAGAAAAAAATAGTCTTAAAATTATGCTTCCGTACACACACACCTCACACGCACTATCGGATCATCAAAATCACATAAACAGACCAAATTCACTTTTGCAATTCATTAGAATTTGATGGATTTGCAGTCTTGTTGATGACTACTGGAAGCATGTCTACGAATTTATGAATTGTTTTGTCAACAGAGGGTATCCTCAAGTTAAAACTGTTCGGGTGGCGAGAGAAATTGAGGGGGGGGGATCACTCAGACTTTTCATCTTTGAAACGAAAACAGAGTAAGGATTTTAATACCCTTAGTAGTCAACTGGCACAGAAAGTGTAAAAGACTTGCTCCCATTTTGTATATGAATCATCAAATATTAATTGAAAATCACTCAGAAATCGCTGTGGTCTTTTTCAGAGCCGCCAATAGTTTTTGCACTGTTGGAAGCAAAACTCTAGATCAATCTGAGTCTCTTGTACATTTAAATTTAACGAAATGTCAAGATGCTCACATGATGATTCATAGAAACATTGTCGTCTGCGCAGATGTAATAGACTTACAGGAGGGATGGTCTGATGCTCTAGCACACCACAAAAGTAAGTGCATGTCAAGTCAAAAAACACATGAACTTCCGAATCATAATTTCAGTGAACTGATTATCATTCATTATCAAGTCTTTGGTAATTGTCTACCAGATATTGAAAAATACACAACGTTGTTTGTAACATTAATGTTTGATTTCAAAGTTGTATTCTTTCAGAAGAAAAACATTGTAATCTTTGAGAATATCATCCTGAAAAAAGCACCGCGTTATTGGAACTTTGATGTGTGAACTTCGAATTTCATTTCGTTTTTCTCTGCAGCAGAACGCACCTTGATGATGATGATAATAATAATAATAATAATAATAATAATAATAATAATAATAATAATAATAATAATTGAGAAGAGATGTTGACTGAAGACCTGAGGAGACTTATTGTCACTCAGGCTTCAGCAATGACCACTGGGCAACCGGCGTGAAACTGTAAACTGCAGTATTACTGTGTCCTATGAGAACTAGGAGAGAAGGGCTGGAGACTTGAGGAGACTTGCTGTCACTCATACTCCAGCGATTACCACCTTGCAACTGGTGTGAGATTGCAAATAATGATAATAATGTTTTGGCGGAAAAAGATGACCAATGGGTGTTACTTCTTTCGCCTTTTTGGGCAGTGATTAATAAAAAGTCTTAATTTTCAAAACACTGACAGATACAGTGTAAAGGATCAATTTAGCATAAATCTGCATTGCAAATTGAACACCCAGATAAAACTGTAAGTTAGGGAGGAGGTTAAATGAATTTTTCTCCAGTGCATAATATGGAGTGAAAGTACTCATGATACATCCATAACAAGCCACACAGTCAACTTACCAGACGAGCTTAAAAATAGAGGGTAACCTATTGAGTCAGTTTTAGTGACAGTTTTGGTTGATGGTTTCTAATGATATTGATATCAATAATATGTATTGCATGGAGTAGTCCTCTGTTTCCTTGTACGACACTAACTCTCATTATATCAGTATTACATTTTTAAGAAATTACCTTGTAAACCCACTTTTCATCTCAGCTTATATTATGGTCAATGTCACTGGCGATGGTGTATGGGGAAAAGAAATACAACTATTCGTGCCGAACCCAATATCATTTGCACAAGAATGGCCTCAGATCGCACTAATAGAATGTAGACCTACTGTACTTAACGAATGGCGACAAAAAGCAGTGCGTCAAACGAATCAAGTAATTATTTTCTATTCGGTACCAAATTTTGTGTTTACTGTAGCATTGATCTATCATTATATAGAGAGGTCCATTCACTCAGTGTGCCATGGCAATCAATAACTGAAGACAGACTCGGTCTACAAGAGCCGAGGGAAAATAGGTTAAGCCACGATTTATCTCAGATCATAATGGAAGTGTTGTTTTGATACGGGCGTTACTAAGGCATATTTGCAGAAAAAGCGGGCTATTACTGTTTCCTTGTCCATGGCCACTCGTTTGGTCACACCCAAAGTGCATAGAATAATACACACAGACACAGACACTTGGAGATGTACACAGACATTTAGGTGTGTATATAAAAGACATACAAAAAACAGTATTAAGTGAACTCTTACGCTTCAATAGAAAGGTGCTTCAATGAATCGATTGTCAGCGCACTTTCTTGTTTGGTGTATTTTATATACTGTTTGTCGTATTTTGTTGACCGCAATTTTTTAAACATTCAGCAACACAGCCACCCTCCACACACACACAGCCAAGGATAATGCAGGCAAGCAACAGATGCTCGCACTAAAGGATAGAAATGGTAAAATAATCAAATGTAGCTGTCAAGAATAACTGAAATATAATATGAAAACTTGTCCGTTTCAAAAATAGAAGTACCGCAAACTAATTCGCCGATAGAAACTAGTAATATCCCAGACATAACATAAACACGAAATTAAGATTGTCTTCAGAAGATGAAACTCAGAAAACCTCCTGGTTAGGATGGTATAACGAAAGACCTCCTGCAAAACACAGGAAGATTATTTTATAAAGGACTAGCGCAGTTATTCACACGTAGCATACGAGATAGAAAACTACCAAGGAATTTCAGTCAAGGAATAGCGATCCAACCATATCAGAAAAGAGATAATCGAAACTCTCTACTATCTAACATATGAATCATAAACGAAGTATTTAATCAACAATAGACCATCTACATAAAATAAATCAAGAGATCAAAAGTCATTTGAATGCAACAAACGACTTTGCTTGATTTATGTAGATTCTGAGAAAGCATTTGATTTGGAAGAACATTCGGCAGGCTTCAACTCATTGCTTGAATAAAGTCTTAACGAGAATTACATACCAGTCACCAAAAATGTACAGAAAATTGACCCCGCAATAATTACACTACATAAAGATACAAACAGGATAAAGATAGAAAAATAAGTAAGACAAGTGGAAAAAATGTAACTTTTACAGCGAGCCTTGAAAGTGTCAGAGGGAATGGGACTATACATGGACAAAGAATATCTAAACGACTTGAGATTCGCTGATGACGTTTTCATGACATCAGAAGCACCAGAGGAATTGCAAAACATGTTCACAGATCTGAATAGGAAAGGAATTGATGTTTAAAGATGAAAAAGAAAAAAACAAAAACAAACAAAAGTAATCCTCAATGATAAAGTCCACAAAAAGATCATGAGAATAAGGGTGGCGTTTCTAGAAAAGGTTAATGAATGTGTGTACCTCGGACAGTTGGAGAAATACCATAAATGTTAAATAAAACAGCGCATAACAAACGACTAGAAATCATTTGGTATGAATAGAGACACACAGGAGAGCACTTTGCAAATGTGCTTATAGTGTAAAGTATGTAATGAATGCATAATAGCAGCTATGACTTTTGGATGTGAAACATGGAAATGAACAAAAAGATTTGAGAACCAACTTAAAATCGCAAAGAGCTATGAGAAGAGCAATATTATGGTTAAGACTAGGAAATAACTTGAAAAAGATCAACATGGACTAAATAAATGAGTACAGTGGAGGATATCATACAAATATAAAAGCAAAAAATATGGAGATGGGATGGACACGTAGCAAAAAGAGAAAAGATAAATTGAGTGAAAGGCTAACTGATCAGTGCCCATGGGACAGTATATGCTGTTAAGAGATGGATGATTTGATAGGAAAGCTAGCACAGTCGCAGTCGTTAAGGAATGAAATGGGAAATCCTCAGTTCAGCAGTGGACTTATGATGGTTTAACTATAAATTTATATAAGGAAGGAAAGACAGTTTAAGGAACTAAATGTTGCAGGAACTGAATTATTCATGGTAGTGAGGGAAACGTCGGCCATGATTGGAAAATAAAGAAATGAGCACCAGGTGGGATTTGAACACCTACCGATTTTTTCATGGGAGCATCTATGTAGCGTGGGTGTAGGGTGTGTTATTTTGATTTCTGGCTACAATCAGAGTCCGTGTGGTTCAATTGGTTAACACACCCCTAGGCTAGGTCATTTTGACACGTCTCAAAATCAGCTTGTATAAATCTTGAAGTTAAATGCCTTCATGTTATTGCGACAAATATCTTTTTACTGTCGCAAATACAATTACTGTTTGTGAAGTGAGTATGAGAGAGAGGGAGAAAAGATTGTTTTCCTCTCTTCTTTTTTAACGTATCAATTTTAAGATAGCTTAATGATTGTTTTGCAACGCAAGAAGAATCTGTACACAGCACAGAAAACGAAAAAGGAGAAAAAAAAGCAAAAGCTCGTACGAATTACAATTTATAATTTACTTACAGAAGCAATACACATTTTTTTTGTTTTTTCGCAGCAAATATTTTGTCCTTCTTATTTGAATTATAAACAGAGGATTGAATGGTTATAATTATTGAATCGACCATGCTATGTCTGCGTGTTTGCAATCATTTCTTTCAATTGGATTGATCAGTCGAGTGCAAAATAATTAAAAAGATAGAGATAGTTTCTCCAAGAAATTTTAATGTGCCCAAGACAGTGGAATTGGTGGCTAATTACATTTTCGGCCCAAACTCTTGCTTTTATTTCATTATAAAAATTCATTTCCTGTTAAGAAAACACAATAACGACTGACTGCAAGCAATGTTACACTGAACGATAATTTCCGATATACATCTCAGTCTATCTATCCATCTATCTATATATCTGTTTGTTCATATGTTCATATTTATGTATGTTTCTCTCTCTCTCCCTCTCTGTATTTATTTATTCATGTGTCTGTTCATCTCTTTTTCTTTGTCTGTCAGTTTATCAGTCTCTCTCTTTCTCTACCAGTTCATATCTATTTGTCTATTTGTCTATTTATCTGTCACAGTCTATAATGATCTATCATTACACACACACACACACACACACACACACACACACACACACACACACACACAGATATAAAATAAGAGAGAGAGAGAATCAGCGAAGCGGAAAAGTTTATATAAGTTCAAAAGTTATCCTCATCAAATACATGAAATGAAGACTATATTAAGAAATTTAATCTTGCTGACCAATTTCAACATAGCCATGAAAATACGTCTTTATATTATGAATATTACAATTATTTACTCCCACTCGGGTGAGTGTCCTGGTCAGTTTCTGGTCCTTTGCCAGTCATTTCACTCATTTAAAACTTGATGGACTCTTGAGACAGGACATCAACCAAAGTCCAGTTGGTCTGAGAGACTACCATTCACACATTCGTTCGTCTTCCTGTTTAGTGTCTGCCAATAACGACAGACGTATGCCTGCTGAGCTGCTTAAACTAGAATCTTCAGTACAGATGATGCGATCCCTTGAGGTGATCACATGCCAGACATGGTAAGGGTGCACCCAGATGATACAGGTCCGGAATCGTAGCCTGGTTGCTTTGGACAATTATCTGGAGTGCGAAGGAACTGGTGGTGGTCTTCAGGTCAGACCAAACAGAAAGGCCATTCCCTTGTTCACACCTAAGCCATTGTTCTTTAGACAGTTAAATCTGAGTTGTCATTGCATGCTATTGCTTGAATGTGCAAAGTGAAAAGTTGAAAGATTCGAGGGAGAAAGGAAAAACAAAACGCACTCACACGCATGTAATCACTTTTATAGATATAGTTATTCACTAAGCATATCTCAATTTTAGCAGGTCCATAAGTATAGGGCACTTGATGAGGATTGAAATCACTACATATTATCATTGATCTGTGAGATTAGTTGGCAAACCATTATCCTACGATCCCGACTATATACATTTGAGGATGGATCAATAACTCCATAGCCTTACATAATTATTAGCTGAGCCTAGATATCGACTCTTCATTTTATAATCCTCGATCTGTGTGATTAACAGAGAAGCATCGAGGTAAGTGCATTATCAAAGTAGGAGATTAATTTTTAAAAAAAGATATTCGTCAAGTAAAATAAGTGCATTTTTCGTCATTAGGTTACAGACTTAATGATGTATATATTGCATTACTTAGATCCAAACCCAGTAAAGAACTCGCAACAATGGTACGTTTTTAGATAGGTATATATGTATGAAGTCGTTTGTATCGAATAAAAGAGAAGACAGATTTCTATGTTCATTCCTGTAGACACCTTATGGAGCATAGAGCTACAGTTGGACCACACTGGATGATACAGCTGTGATTCCACAGTACATTCTCTTCGGTGTAGAGTTGCTAGATCTAATCCCGACCCTCCTCTTTCTCCCGCGATTAGGACTGGTATTATAGTTTTTGTCATTAAGCCACAGTATGAGAAGTGGTTTTATGCCTATTTTTAAAGTCGTTAGTGAGAAGTGAATGTAAGCAGCTCTAAAGATACGTCTATTATGACAGAAGACTTTTATATCATTTGGATCCTATCGTTGTTTTCTTTTTAAAATTATATTCACAGCAGAGGTATCAGGGAGGCTGCACTAAGAATAAAGGCAGGACGATTTAAAAAGAAAATCACTTGCACTTTTGGGGTGTCTTTCGCCGATCTCAAGAATACCATGATCTCCACTGCCGTTTATATTTCAATCTCTTTACTTGGGACTACGGCAACGTTCTATGTTCCCCACTAACTGAATAGAATCATTACATTTATATACCATGTTACCTTCAGATCTTCATTAACCTCTTACCTCAGAATTCAATGTTAGAGTGTTATGATATAGAATTCATTCTTATTCATTATGCTCCTGCTATTCCCTCTTCTCCCCATTCTCCCCAGTTTGCTCCCCCACTTACCGCTACTATCAATAATAATAATGATAATAAAAAATGACTATTAACATTATGTTTAAGATTACTATTATACAGCCACAACGTTCTGAGTTACAATTTTTCTGTCGATATGAATGTCAATACGCTATATAAGAAGGTACGTTCTATGCTTAGCGCAAGACGAAGCTTTGCTACTCATCAAAGTAAGAATAGCTTTTTCAGAAAAACACATCCAAATAATGAGAGATTTACATATACCGGCCAACGGGAAGTCAAGAGAGCATCAGTTGCTACATTGTAAAAAAAGTAACGTTTCAATTTCTATTTTAAAGTATTTGAAGATTGAAAAAAAAAAGGCCCCCAAATACACATGAAGAGAAGAAAATAGATGAGTTTGAACAAATCGTATATGCTGGTTGGCTTAGTAACAGCATATTGGTGACACAAGTAGAGTACGATTGTCGGACTATCCATTAGTACCGAGTTCTATTTCAGACTTCCGTAAAAGTCCGGGTTGAGTAGAACCGTAAGAACGGAGCTAGTCATTATCTGGGAATCGACTGTTATTTTTAGGGTTTGATAAGTCTGAACACGGTTGAAATAGAGGCACGCGAGCTGTAGTCTTCAAGATTAGCTTGCTATTGATCTCTGGGGTCGCTAGTATAGATAATGAGACAGACATATTCCAGCATCTATGATATCCTTGTCTGCTGAAATTCATATGGAAGAGCTGTCTACCCTTCCCATAGGAAGACATAGAAAATGAGACTTTATCAGATCTTTATAGTCCTCTGCACCCAATCTTGCGACGTAATGAACAAGAATGGTAAACATACCTTTCAAGTCTCACGCATTCCGAATGAGACATACGCATCTTGATACATTCTCAGGCTCAGACAATTGAACGAAAATTTCTCATGGATTTTATGCAAAAGTTAATTTTAGTAGCTGATGTACTTTGATCTTGGATATATAATTTTCAAAATTTGAGACTTCCGTCCCATTTTCCTTCCTGTGATCGGCTTTTTTTCTTGGGGGTCACCTTACTCATTATTAACATTGAAACCTGACCCATGGGAAGAAGACGCATGTACTTAAATGGGAGCAAAAATGTCTAGACTTCCACTTTGAGTGTCATTTATTCATTATCCCTCCTCACTAGCTTGAATCCTAAAAATCAACTAATTGTTATTGCAGACCAGAGGAATATTGACCTACAGCAAAAGTTATCAATTATGATAGTAACAAGAATATTAATTTCATTTGTCTTGGCGTGTTATTACAACTGATAATCATACATTCCATGAAATTATCTACAGTACTTGAGTTTCAGAAATTTATATGCAAGAGTTACAATGATGTCTTAATTATCAACTTTCGTAGAATTTTCCAGTTCCAAATGGTATATTTAGTTAGACAATTGAGATAGTCATTATTTTCTGTTGGCGCATACCTATTAAATCTGTGAGGAGGGGAAACAAACTGAAAATATTCTTCTTTTGGCTTCTTTATTCGAGAAAAAAAAAAACTTAAACGAAATTCCTTGTAGTGAATGAAAGTGAATCTGCAAATACAAACTCATTAAGGGACATCACCTAACTTCGTTTCACATGGCCCTATCCTCCTCCAAGCGCCTGGACATGTCTCGCTTGTAATCCATTTATCTCCCTCACAGCCTCGGATTCGTTCTTTCCTTCCCTTGTCTCTCTTTTATAATCTCTTCTTTTTATCTCTATTCACCCCTCCCCTATCAGACATTACCTTACTTACCCATCGACCTCATTCACGACTGCCCCTGTCACGCCATTCACGAGACTTCCAACCATTAATTTTGCTGCTCGCTTCATCGGCAGAACTCCATCCCACCCCACGGGCATAGTGTTCCCCGGATCCGTCGCTCGTTTTGCCTTTTCGTCATTTATTTTCTCTCTCCGTGCTCTTCTGCTGCCTCCTTTTGCCATCCTTCTCTTGTCGAACTTACATTTAGCGAGATGAACCTTCCATTGTCTATCGTTCATCACCTTTCCTAACCAAATGTCCATTCAAGTCGCTTGACCTCTTTAAGCTGTCTCTTATCCTGTTTCTATTTTCTGTTCAATCTATTTCCTCTCCTTCATTCGATTCTTTTGCGATTTTCCTTGTCATTTCTCTTTCTTCCTAATAACAACAACAACAACAACAACAAACGTCGTCTATGTAAAGACAGAGAAGAAACTGCGCATCCTATGATAAGTGAGAGCACCAAATTAAACCAGGTGCATAAAAATACATATAACTGGGTATGAACGGGTATTCTCTGGGAATCGTGCAAATATTTTAATTCGTCTTCGCAGCCCACTTATATAATCACAAACAAGAAGTTACGTGAAAGAATAGAAAAGATAACATTTTATGGGACTCAGATATTCATATCCAGGTCAGAACACTTGCCAGGAATGTGAAGAGATTGTAGAACAGGAAGATGCAGTTTTATTCATTATTATTAGAGCGCTTGGGACAGTCGCAAAGAACCATTCATAAAAATTAGAAGGACTCTGAAGGAGAAACCATCCCTACAACACCATAACTAAGATTTACAAGAATATAGTAATAGATGTGTACGCTGAAGTATAGAAAATACTCACAGTCTCTTGATCGGTAGTGAAAGCCACTACATACTTCTTACGGGGGAAATTTAATGACTAAAGCTAACATCAACAGCAGTTTTGCCTGGATGGTGTAATAGTAACAGTTTACAAATGAAAATTCAAATTCTATTTAGGGCTGCAAAAAAGACCACTACCCTCCTTTCATACATTCCCATCATCAGTGATCTTATACTGAATTTAGTACCATCCCACCACGTATTGGAGAAACTGTGTCTCATCGAGTGAAATAATCACTTACTATGATCTGATAACAATGTGTAAAATGAGGATTGTTGCTACGAAAAAAAAGGGGTTCAATCAATCTCATTAAAAGTTAATATTATAGTAATTTTGTTCGTGAAAATAAGCTTGAATCCCATTCACTGGCAATAGTTGGAAATTGGCAAGTTTCCAGCCACCAAGCTCGCATCCTTTTTCTTTGTTTTTTTCATTTTATTTTTCTTTTCATCCTGGTCTTACTTTGTATTATTCCTCTTTTTTTCTTCCTTTTTACTTTGAAATATTTCTTCTTTTCTCCTTATATTCCTCCAGGTTCCTTTTTTTTCTTCCACTTCCTCACTTGCTCCATACATTTCGTCTTTTTGACATGTGGCAAGAACACTCGACCTCCACCCTCTTCGTTTTACCTATTGTCGCTCTGTACCTAATTTTCAAACCCTTCACTTTTTGTATTCCTCTAAAAGATGGGCTTTCTGTTTCGAATTCAGTTGGCAACCGATCTCTTAATAATAAACAAATAGCACTGTACAAGATTGAACTGCCCAGGCACAGCGATAGCTTGCACAGACAGAAATACCAAAGATGTAGATAAGTGATAGTGGTAGAGTCAGATGTGCTGTCAAGTACGATAGTGGGGATGATGATGTGGTTGAGATCGGAATGAATGATTGTATTGATCACTCAGTTCGAAATCGCATTAGGATAGAACGACACCTAACCATGGGTATAATAGAATGGACAGCTGGCCACACGGTTATTGTACTATCTAAATCTACGCATGTATGGAGCCCCAAATCATTTTCCCTTCGTACTCAGACTTAGAGCTGCTGTATTGTAGAAAATTCTGAGTAAACAGTTACAAAAATAACATACTTTTTTTTGTTCTGGCTTCTGTGCCAGTCCAAGCAAAGCCGAGTAAATAATTACTTATTTATTGTATTATAAATATCACCATTAATCATTCAATAATATATTTTCAAAATTGTCCATGACTCACAAAATCGACCAAACCTCATGGAAAAACTGCAAAAATTATAACCATTGGTAATTGTATCTGCAGTTAATATGAAAAGATTAAACGTCAAATATGAAACTTTATTTTTATTTTTAATAGCGTTTCGGGAAAACGATTGCAATACACGATAGAATTATGATTTTTGCTCCGCTGATTCTTAGTTTTGTTGAAAAATGCCACTGAAGATTATGTGGGATAAGTGAAAATTTCGTGAAGAAAGGTAAAAATGTGCACCTTATTGATCATTGAATTACTTAAGCTCTATGGTCATCACTAGGAGTATATGGAGTAGCTCTCTGTTATTCAAACACAGTTAGTACGGAGTAGTGTTCACATACCCAAAATGAAAAATTATCTCTAAATCAAAAAGATATTCCTAGAACTGCAACAAAATTCAATCATGTCCTTCGCCTACGGCCCATATTTTCCCATAATCTTATTCAAATTCATATAGAACTTTTGGAGGTGGAGAAATATAAGGTAATGCAAAAATGTACCTAAAAAATGGACACATAGCTCAGAATTGAAAAGATATTCCTGGATCCGCTCAAAAGGACAATAATTTTTCCTCAGGGTCATAGTCCACTCCTCCAAAAAGTCTCATCAAAATCCAGTGAACTTTCGGACAAACGTAAAGACACCAGGCAACGCATCTCTCTCTCTCTCTCTCTCCGACTTCTTTAATACCGTTGTGTTTTGGACACACCCTAAATTGAAATCAGTTATTTCTCAAGGGTGATTTTTATATTTCCACACTGGCCTCACATACTGATATTTTTTTCCATATTTTCTGATTGATAAAACGCATTTTTTCATGAGAAGTGCCCTCAAAATAATCTTGCGTATCAGCACTAAAATGTTAAGTTACTAAGAGAAGTTTGCCAACTCTCACGAACCCTTTAGGCTATCAATGTTTTTCACGCAAAATACACATTTAATTACTGGATGCATCTTATCATTTGTAGCGCCTTATCATCCAGGAAATACGATGATTAACATGTTTGAATAGAGTTAACAAACAAATGATTTTTATAGTAGATGATAATATACTGTTTTTTTTTCATCGCCAGAATTTAGGTCTAATTGGTCATTAAAGTGCTTTCTATGAGAAGAACAGTATTTTCTCCTTCCTACTGTCCACTGTATGTGAAAATAGATTCACTGTATCTGTAAATCCAAACATGCTGTCACAACTAGCTATGTGATTTACACGTAAGAATACCTTACGGATCTCACTTTATTTCACGACCTGTGCCCATTACACTCAATTTATGATCAATAAGTAGCTTGTAGAGTAGTTGGTAAGAGCTATAACAGTTATCAAAATTAACGAATCTGCCTGATCCTGAGATGTTTCAAGACCACAGAAATTCATAGCAATCATCATCATGAACATATTCGCCTTCAACAAAATGATCTGATTCGCCTTCACTGTCATCCTTCAGTGCACTCTCCGTGTTACATTCCTTCTTTATTCTTCTTCCGTATTCGACAAAAAGAATCATGTATATATTGATAAATTTTTTCGCACTTCTTACACCTGTTAAGTGTAGGAGAGCTGATTTTCGGTATTTGCGGATGACTGATCTCTGCAGCGGTTGAATTCAGCGAGCACGTATACGTAGACATTAATGCTTTCAGTGGGCTTGAAAGAAAATACTTGACCAGACCTCTCCACTGTGTTTTTACGAATTCATTTTCCTTCATGTGTGCGTATTCTTGAAGCTAGCTATTTTTAATTTTTTGAAAACATTTTCCGGTGTTCAGTATACCTGTTTCAAAATTAATGGAAATTATATGGAATATTTTTATTTTGATCTGGATAAAAAGTTTAACAACACTTAATCTAACCGCTACATATATAAACAAAAACTGAGTTAATCCTGGTATCACCAACTAACATACACCCAGAGACGAAATAGAAACTCCATGCATGTAGAGACGCCAATTTATGAATGATTGCCAAATTAGTTCAAATGGGATGTGCAAACAACCCACGGTACTGTTTCAATTCATAATTAAAAATACATCAACATATTGCTTGCAATGTGTCCCTACGGACAAATATTTTTGATTCCAAAAACGATTTGGTATGATTCTAATATTATCTCCATCGGGTTAGTAGTAGGTTTTGTAGGACGCTCAATTATTTTTGACATGTCATAGACTCTATTTTAAAGTATATGATTTTTGTTTAGCACATACTAAGTCATAAGAAACCTGTTTTAAGCAACATGATTTTCGCCCCTACGAAGTTAAGTATATCAGCAGGGTACAAAATCAACGCAAATACGCCTGGAACCTGAAGATTCCAATTCTCAGGCTGCCCCTCCTCATTGCATTAAATGGAGGGTGTCGTATGGAGCCCCAACACCTATTTTCATATGTGACCACACGTGTTGAATTATAGTTAACTCAACCCAAGTCACATTCCCACTCATAGGGAGGCAAATAAATTGCAAGAATAAATTTTTGTTAGTGATACACATGCAGATGCAAATATTTTTTTTCATTGTGAGAGAATATTTCATTTTCTTTTACTCAAGAATTTCTCAAATAAAGAAACTAGAGTGGATCGGGAGCGGATAGATAGCAAAAGCACTGAGTGTATAAGTTTAAATCATACACTTCACGACTGCAAGAGTGGGACAAGCATTAGCATATGTGGCAATAAATGGTAATGATTGCCATAACAATTGGATTCACTAACCTTTCCAATGCAGTATATCGCACAGCGTGGTTTGTGGTGTAATGTTCAAAGGAACACATCAGATTTACAAGAGATCGAATGAAAGCAAGGCATGTAATCAGATCGGATCACAGGATTTTTTTTAACACATGATTCATCGACAGCAGCTACCTGTTACCGCCCCTCGTTGAACATCTTCATCAAGATTCACTATACTTCTCTATCATGGGTGTCGCAGAGCCAATGCTTTCTGAACTTGACTACTTCGTCATGCCATCTTATTTTGCTGGCCACAGTTTTGCATATGATCTCTCGGAATCCAGGTTGTGAGTCGCGATGTCCGGCGGTTTTCTGACATTCTTGCAACATGACTAACCCCTTGCTATTGTTATTTGACTTTTCTGGTGGTTTCGATGTGCCTGATTAAGTAAATACCTATATTCCTTACACAGCGGTTCTTATTCTTGAAATAGAATGGACTCTGTATGGCCAGATTAGAATGGTGCTTTATGGAATCGAACTGAATACACAAGTGTCTCTTGAAATAAACGACATAAACTAACCCATAGATACTCTACACTAGGCGCCCTATTAATATTTACTTTGCATACCTTAGTCAGGAACAGACCCACTGTTGTTAGATCAGAATGTTGATCGAACTCGCCACATTAGAAATTTTCTCTACAGCAGGTGCATTGAATGAATCGGTGTATGTCTGGTGACGTGTGCGATTGTGTGTGCGTGTGTGTGAAATTGAAATCTTTTGCTACATTTTTCCAATTGCTATCGCGTAGTGCGAAGAACTTGCGAAAGATGAGATTGGTGGGGTGAGTCTATCAAGCCGATGACCCTTTGATAGCGGAAATACATTGAGACTAATTGAGATAGCATTAACTCAGGGAACAGCTGCCTTGCATTGTCTCTGTGTCTGCATTACACAGTTCTGACCGAATGGACAACACAAAAGGTTGTGAAGCTTATTTAGCAGGATTAGGGAAGGAAGGCAGATGGTGGTGGTGGTGGTGGTGGGCAAAGAAGAATTTGTGTAGGGAATGAGAATAATCAGGGGAAAAGGAAGAACAAAAGAAAAACGGATTCAAGGAAGAAGAAAATAAGAAGTAAGGAGAGAGAAGAGAATTAGAGTAAAAGGAAGGTAAAGATGATGGTGAGAAGTGAAGTAAATGAGAAAGAGTGAAGAAAAACAAAACGGAAAAGGAAACAGGGGAAATGAAAGGAAGAGAGGTGAGTATGAAGGATACGAAGAGCAAAAGGCTTGGAAAGAAAGAAAGAAAGAAAGCGGGGAAGGGAGGATAAGGGAAAAATGGTGTTAAAATGGTAGGAAAAAATGAATAAGAAGGAGGGAGAAGATATACGAGTCAGAACAAACAGTTGGTGAAAGGATAGGTGGAGAAAGAAAACTTGGAAGAAAGAAATGAAGGAGATAAAAAATGAAGAAAAACAGTAAAAGAGATCGAGAAAAAGGGAAAAAAGAGAGAGAGAGAAAGAGACAGTGAGAAAGAGAGAAATGAAAAAAATGAAGGCAAGAGGAGAGAAAAAGAAGAAAGGCAAAAAAGAAAACGTGGAAGAGAGAAATTAAGGAAACAGTGAAAGTTGTGAAGAAAACACAAGTTGGAGAGGATAAATGAAACAACAAAAGGAGATTGGAAATAGGAAAAAAGAAGAAAAAGTGAAAGACGAAAACTGAAAAAAAGAAAGAAGTTAAAACATTTGGTGACAATATATTTTTTTCAAATCCTCTGTTTATTTATTACTGGTGTTATGAATCGAAAGCTTTCGACTGTACAAGGCACAGGGTTTTTTGCGTTCATGTCTTATTGTAATCGTGTTTTTTTTTTCTTGACTACTGTCCTTCAGATTGGCAGTTTTCCGACACTACATTTACGCTGGTATTTTCTTCGGCCTGTTCCAGAGTAAACTTGAAATTTCGTTTTCTGATATTCTGTGGATTGTCAAACGTTATGTACTTTGCATGTTGCTCTAAATAAATGAAGAAAGCCGGAGATCACAGTCGCTGGAAGGTTTTTATGGAAGCAACAAAGATGAGAAGACTAACTCTAAAATATATTAGAAGAATTTCCCCAAGTTTTAACACAAAATGTGCGAACAAATATCAAAACCTCTTTGTGTATTCTTCATACTGCATCCTCTGTATAGATTTGAATATAGCAGATATTTCCGATACTTGGGCTAGCTAGGAATAAGGCCAAAAAATGTGGGCGTCAAGTAAGAATCAGAATTCGTACTCAAGCAATGATAAACAAGCCAATATAACCTACAATCCTTTTTAGACTGCGTCAAATTTTGCGATGGATTTTGTGCTATCATCATCTCAAGTTCGGCTCGATAAGCAAAGGAAGCTCATTTTCATTCTAATACAGCAAAATTACAAATACTGGCACATTGGGGTCTGTTTCAGGGTTGAGATATTTGTGTATTTCTCTGCTGTATCAGAAACTGGTGTTCGAAACCATGATAAAAAACAAGATTTTAAATGCTGATTTCAGGGCAGGCTGGTAGGTCTTTTCCAGTCAGAAAATTGGGGCAGTCAATCTTTTTACCCTTATTACCCTTCATTTCGACATGTTTTCCTTTACTAAGCTTAGTAAATCTTAATATTTTCACATTTATCAGCATGATAATGTCATAACCTCCGCCAAATGTGTATGTACAGGTATCTCCTGCTTTTGTCAAGTTCGCTTTACTTCAATTCCTTGCTCTTACGAACCGCCATTTTAAATCCAACTGACACACACACGCACACACACACGTGCACACACACACACACACACACACACACACACACACACACATATATATATATATATATATATATATATATATATATATATATATATATATATATATATATACTTACTAGATGCCAGTAATAGCAAAATAAATCTATTTAAACTTATCTAAGAGACAGTCGGACATCAGAGACATCTCCGTTGTAAAATCCTATATAAAATGCATAAAATAAAAAATAAAACAAGCTAAACCAGGAATTAGGTTGGGTGGAGTGGAAACAGCTAAGCGTTATATCTCTAATCAAGATTAATCAGACTAAATGTCAACAAATGAAACAATGCACAATGTCTCTTTCCTGCTTAAAGAAGTGACAGACGTTGAGAACTTTTATTGTCGATTTGCTACTTGTTTTCCTTACTCTTTTATCTGCCCTGAGTTGAATTTGACAGGAAGACCTCTTTGTCACCCTTGAAGTGTATAGGGTTATCTATTTTTGTCAGCCTCTCATTGGTTTCTCATTTTTAATGTCTGTTTTCTATGAAAGAGTTGACACCCAAGATGGCATGATTTTGAGAAAAAAGTGCATTTTAGGGTTTGCAATTTTTGTTTGATCAGCTGAATGAAGATTTTTTGGAAATGGTTTAGGAATAAAAAACTTCGAACAATAAGAAACCGCATTATATCTCCCAGCGTCTATAATCCGATTACCCAATTCACAATAGAAAAAAAAAGGAACGTGGGAATCAGAGACCAAGGAACAATGCTTGATGAACGGTCTGTTTATCTAAAAATAAAAAGAACATACATGTTCGGAAATTCACACAAAGGGAGAGGAAAAATAACGGCCTTATCAAATTGAATAAAATCAGGGACAAAATGTATAAAATGCATTTTATGGAGAAAATGAGAACTTAACTGCCGCAAGGACAAGTATATGCAAATCCACTGCAGAAAAACGTGAGTCTATGAGGGGATATAATTCTTTTGTGAAATTCCTGGTTTTTTTCCATATTTCGTAATCGCAATGTGTATTTTATAGTCTAGTTCCAAGTTACCCAAAAAAGAAAATATAGTTCTGCCAAAGAACAAGGATAAAAATTAAAACGCGTTCCCTGAACGGATTGATTGTGATAATATTTAACTCATTTGTAAATCTATATTCAAATTTGAGCTCTGTACAGTCTTTTTCTGCTCTAAAGCGAGTACACCGTGAGCATTGCCAGATACAGTAAATGCTAACAAAATGTTTTATTCTCTCATGTTTGCAATGAAGAAAAAAAATTCAATATTTACTTACATAAGATGCTCACTTTTGATTCAAATTCTTAAAAAATCAGCAAAAGATATTTTAGCCACAAAGGGCGCTGTTTGAAGTAAAAGTTAGTTAATGTCACTGGAACTCCATCCCTATCAGTCTGAATATCTATGAACCAAGTACCCCATAGTTTCATTCTTAACATCAGCAGAAATAGTAGTCTGTACTTCACAAGCTGTAATTTAAATGTCTAATTTGAGCAAATAAGACCCTCCAAAGAGGTTAATCTAGAAGTAATTATCATCAAGCTATGTTTGGTAGCCCTGGAAAGAAAATTTGGTACACATTAACATAGTCAACCCCCAATGAAGCTCTTGGAGATATTTCGTTTTCCTTCGTGGGCTGCGAAGTTATCAAGAAAATGTTTGTTTAATCTCAAACTAATAAACTCAGGAAGATACTAGAAGCAACAATTATATGTATCGTACTTCTATCTTGAACCATAGGTCTTGATCTTTTACACAAATATGATTTAAAATATTTTGAGGTAAAATTCCAGCAACCAGGTTAAATTAAGTCTAAAATCATCCAGATCAAGAAAAATGTTGCTAGTTTTTATCTGAACCTTTGGGGCAGTCATTTAAAAATTAAAAATATTTTTGATCGAGAGATATTTTTGCATTTTTGTTCATACGTTTCATTATCCACACCTGCTGTCCCCACGATATCCCCAAAAGTTCCAAATAAATTTCAATTTAGTTTTGTGGATGACTTGGCAATTGGCAACAGAAGAAGACATGGAATTTTTGGACGGATCCATACATAATTACTTAGTCATAAATGGAGGAAAAGTACCTACAGTGTCGTCCATATTTAATTTTAAAATGGCTGCCCTTGAAGTTCATAGAAAAACTGGCCACATTTTTTCCTAATCTGAGGGTTTTTTTAAAACTATGATTTAATTCGGTTGTCAAAACACTTCCCAAAAATATGTTTTGACCATACATGCGAAAGATCGAGACTTGGTGTTTGAAATAGAGGATAAAAATCAGCACAACACAAGATGAAAAGAATATCAAAATAAATTATATCCCAAAATAATGTAGGTTTAAACGATACTTATAAGTATAATACATATAACTGAAGCTTCTGGTACGATTAAGTATTTATTTGATCACAAGAAAACACGATCTTGTGGCAGTTCCTAGATAACTGAGCTGACGAAGGAAAACTTTTCCATTCTAAGTAACCCAATACAAACAACCGTAAAAAAAATTCCCCAAGAGCTACAGATGGAAACTTTGCCAACGTTAAAATGCATAAAATTTCCAGTCCAATCGTACCCAACATATCTTGATGATAATCATTTCCAGGTTCAACGCCAATTTACTGGCCCTATTATTGGTGTTTATAAATAATAAAATTAAAAAAAATACAAGTATTTTAGATTATTTTCCAACAAATATTGAGCGTATGTTATATGCCAGAGTGCATTAGACAGCGGAAGATATGGTAAACATTATTCTAAACGGCTGTTATGTAAAATGGTGGTCAAAGTGATGAAAAACTTGAATTTGAAGTTTGAACTTTTTATTATCATATATGATCCAACTTTTGCATGTATATGTAGTTTGACAGTATCGTAGAAGCTCTACTTAAATTGCTGTAATTTTTTTGCCCAAGCTGTCGTACGAAACGATCACACATTTATTCGATTCCATATTTGCTGTAAGTGAATGAATCACTATTTGTCAGATGTTGACTATTTTTTCAGACATTATTCTGATGAAAAAGTACTCAAGGAATAAACTACCCTTTGCAACAAAGGATGATTATCACAAAATGGCTATAATCGCCTTCAAATATCAATTGTGTGCTGGATAGAAATGATTTCAGTGTTTGCAGAATGATTGCAAACCATTGTAAAATCGATAGCACATAGAATTCAAACCAATGTGGCTGGCCAAGGACAGTTAGCTTCCAAAGTCCTGAAGATGTGTCATGGCGAGGAACCATCCATTTTATCTTGCCCTGCAAAGCAACTGCTACAAGAGACTAAGTGGAGAGCTAGTGTATTGATTAAGATATAATTCATCAGCTCTATCAATCAAAAAGAGAATTAACCGTTGCCAAAGAAATAACGGATTCAAATGAGAAAGATTAGAGCTTCTGTGGTCTGTGGTCCGTGGTCGCAAGCGTCAAAATTAAAGATGGTTACATTTGGTTATGTCTGATATGTTCGTAGAACGCCATCAAAAATATTTGACTTGGAAAATTACCGACAGTAATTCAGAGTTTTCATTGTCTCCTTTAAAAAAAAAAGGTCCCTGTTTAAACACCTGCTCTCAAAGGGTAGCGGTAAAATTCTGTACTATATATAGCTCACTGTTCAAATGTTTGGATTATATATATATATATATATATATATATATATATATATATATATATGTGTGTGTGTGTGTGTGTGTGAAAGAAGAAGCACATGAATATATTCGTGTGTGAGCGTTTGTGTGAGCGTGTGCCACCAATAGGGCAAATTAGTGCTTTTTTGTATAAGTTATACTGATAAACATCTTTAGTCAGAAATGGATTTAAGACACGCTAAGATAAAGAAACAATCTCGTGTGCCAGAGATGATAATGAGAAAGGCGCTGTGAAACTCCAGCTGTCGAGCAAGTGCTAACTCTTTGCGAAAAAGAAAGCAAATATCACGAAAAAAAAATGCTAAAATAAGGTAATATATTAACAATAAGAATGGAAAGCATTACGGCTGGATGACTTGACGTACAATTCTGTGCCTGAACTCAGTCATGTGGCACCCATTAGAAAAATTATAACCCTGAAGTCGATTAATGAATAGAAAAACAT
>OY735200.1:37984116-38039116 GCA_963457665.1 Thysanoteuthis rhombus | reverse complement strand
CAAAATCTAAAAAAAGATGAACTTATAGACAGTGAAAACAGCAAATTCTAATGTAATCTGAGTTAACAAGCCTTGATAGAGCAGTATCATATAATGCTTGCAAGGTAAATAATGTCAACTTACTCTGATCGTCATATTAGAAGTCAGAGTGAAGGGTTATCTTTCGCCAATACAAACAACTTCAAGTCCCAGTTACATCGTCTATCTGATGAGCTGAATAATGCAAAACGAGGGTAAACTATTGTCACAGACAAAATGTCTGTATTCAATCGATGTACTGTCATTTCTTTGTCACTAAGTATTGAGTACTGTTGGAATACATATTTTTCCGAATAACATATATGACTTGTAGAATGTATGTATATATATATATATATATATATATATATATATATGTATGTATGTATGTGTGTGTCTGTGTTTATTTGTGTGTGGAGTGTGTATGTGTGTATATATATATAGAGAGAGAGAGAGAGAGCGAGAGAGATGAGAGAGAGAAAGATATTTATTGCATATAATAACGTTTCTATTTATCCGAAATTGTATTTGTAAAGTTTGTGACTGTGCTCGCCTTCACCCTCTCTAATGATGCGTCGTAAATAGAGACAATTATGCTAGTTACCCTCAAACTGTGCAGGATCAAAGAGCACGAAAAATCCTTGGTGATATGTAAAATTTCAAGGTGTTTTTAATAAGTGGTTTCATTCATTTCTTATTTTTATTCATTTACTACGTGTCTAGAATGCTGAACACGACCACCAATTTGTGTATCGTTTATACTTATTCTTTGGAAGATTATTCACATGTCTCTCTATTCATAGAACATTTATGTTCAGTATTTTCTTTCATGTTGATTATTTTTATGTTGGGGTCAAATTCTAAGAGTGATCTTTTTTTAATTTCCAATGTTCGGAATCGAGGGCAACATCCTTTATCAATTTTTCGGTTGTCAGGAGTTTTTTTTATAATTTTATAGATCAAACTTTGGGGATATTTCTTTTATATTTCAGGGACAAAATAGAGGGGGAGATAACTTTTTTCTATTTTAAGGGTCAAAATCTTTTTGTTTTTTTTCAGGTGTTGAATCGACGGGGAATTATTTACTTTTAGGGCTCTTATATTTTTTCACTTTCAAGGGTTAAATCGTGGACAAACTTTTTGTTCTAATACTAAGTGACACAATCGGGGTGGGGGATCAAAATCGATGATGACATTTTTTTTCGTTTTCAGTTATGTTTTACTTTATAGCTTATGTCATAGATTTAGTTTGGCATTTTACACAGGGTATTATGTGTATTGTGTATTCATATTATATCATAATACATATCATTTATTTTTTGAAACAGGACTTACTTACGCAGGATACCCCAAAACATATTTAACGATGAGGGATCAGTAAGTTTGACAACCAATGTGACTATCTGTGCATGTCACTTCTATTGAATATTAACCCAAATCCGTGGTGTCAATTTTGAACTCAGACCGTACACAAACCAACTTATGATATCATCTTTAAGAATACTTATTACACAGAAATTTTCTACCATCATATTCAACTAGGGGATTTGACGAATTTTTCCACGTCAGATATACATATATATGTGTGTGCGTGTACATGTGTGTGTCTGTGTTTCCTGTTTTTTTTTTCGTACATTTCCATCTGGTTAGTTAATTTGCTTATGTTTAATAAGTAAGTGGTTATTCTCTTTGGTGTATCTGAAGAGAGAGTTTTGCTGTACACCTAATATTCTGAGAGTGCATTTGCAGTGATCTGGCACTCCTGTATGTGAATGAGAACCAAAAAACTTTTGGTATTGCGAGGTACTACTGGGGTGGCCTGGGGTTAGTGGCAATAATACTCGATTCAAATGTCATCATTTGATGAAGTCTTTGTTGGAGGTACACCTGCTGTCTTGTCAGCAGTTGGTATATTACACACACACATACACGCTCATACATACATATGTATATATATATTTATGTATATGTGTGTGTACATATTATATGTATAAACACAACACAAAATATCCTGCCACACTGAGTGAAGGAGAGTGGAATTTATGAATCTAGATTTCTGCATGATATTGATTATTTTTCTGCTGGGAACTATTTCTTCCTCTTGAAAACAAAATCAATCAATCACTTCACGTATAACTTGCTCTATTTCGGGAATATACATTTTTCAAAGGGAATTCAAAAATCCTATTTAATCTATCCAATAAATAAGCGAATACAATAGAATTCCTTTCATCAAATACGTCATGGGCCGCCATAAACTAAAAGCTTGGCGCGTTCGCTGACGTGTTCACTCGATCGTGTGAAGCTCCGAGGCAGGGAAACGCTTCATGTCCATTGCCGCCAGGTGAAAATCACGTGACACCCATGATACATTTGTTTCAGCTGACACTAAACGACAAACAAAAGTAAGAAGAGAAACCCCGCTGTTAAAAAAACCTAGCATGAGATGATAATAAAAGTAATAAAAACAAATGCGAAAAAGAAGCAGTAGCATTGATTCTGTTCTGTTTTTGGTTTATCTAGTTCATTCACTTCAGATTGTATGTCCTAGCACGTTTTTTTCCCTTTATCTCACGTCTTGATATTACTTAGGTTACATTTTTATTACGCCTTTTACGCTCGAAACTCAATACCTACTAAGCTAAGCTCGGTATGACACAAGACCAAATGTGGAGAAAATAACTGTAGGGAGATTGTATAGCGAAAACTCTCGACCTGAGGAGAGTACGTCCGATTCCTAGGAAAATCAGTGTTTGAAGTCTTTCACCTGCGCTCAAACACTGACTGTTGGTGTACAGATACAAGATTGATTCACCCACCAGTAAAACTAAACGTCTACTGGTATTAAGCATTTGATCATATTGTAATTTAAGAGCCATTAGTTCTTTAAACGAGATTTAACGATCTTCTCTACAATTAAAACACAGCATTTTCATCCATAGTCAAATTTCGTTGTGTACGCACAAAATAACGTACGTGCGGATCCAATGATTTTAGATTTAGTGCAAACAATATGAGACTTTTCTCTTCCGCTTATAATTTAGTCATTGCCATATTTTTTTTATTGTTATTCATCTAAAAATTTCAAATTTGGCATTGTTCTGTTGGCCGTTCATCTGTTATGATGACGAAATCCATGAGGCGAAATTCTTCATTGGTCTAAATGTATCCGCCTGCTGTTCAGTGAATCATTCTATGTCAAATCACCCGGTGCTCCTCATGTCACCCTGTCAGATTCCGCTAAAAAAAAGATATCAGGTGCCCCTATACCAAATAAAAATAAGAGATGATATTAAGCCTGTATCAGTAATAGTTTTAAAAAATAAAAATCTTTGGATTTTTACTCTATTTCATACATTTTGTCGAACGAGCCTTCACATCCAACCTCCGACTTTTACAGCTCCTTTGATATGGCATATATAGCTTTGAAACTTTGTGATTAAAACCAACATTTTCTGTAGGTTTTGAAGGTGAAATAGGATCAAATGCATCTAAAGAAAAAAAATTATCCCTCAAAAAGGAAGCTCTGCAACAAGATTGAGTTTTTGTCAAATTATCTTCAAGTTTTTTTTCTTTTCTTTGATCATTATCAGTATTTTTTTAAAAATTGCAATCTTTCATTTTATGCTGGTGAAAGGAAGGAAAAACTCAGATGTTTGAAATAAAACAGTGATTATCTTGCTAAATCGAAAAGTATCTGGAGATGATTTGACAGATATTTGGTCTTGTTGCTGAACTTTCCCTTCTTAAATTATAAGTTTTTTGTCATGCTTTTGCTGCTGAAAGGTTCTCAGCCGGAGCAAAAAGTGAATGGCCGAAATACAAAAATGCAAAGATCCTGGCAGTTGGGACTTTGCAATACACAGAAATACACTTTCCAGCAATAGTGACAGAATAACCCTCAAATACTAGGCAGTAGGTCGAACCGAGAACTGATATAGTTCCACAAGCCGAGCACTTTTCAGCATTCAAGAAATAGCTCCATAAAGAAGCTCAGTACCAATCAAAAACTTTCATCAGATCATCGTCAGATGTATAAATGGTATAAATATGAAAATGGTGCTCAACTGCCCACAGGATCAAATAAGGACATGAAAATAGGCAAATTTGAAAGTACCCGGAAATGGAGCACATTTCTAACAATCATTATGGAATTCCTATAACAGGAATAAATGCACATGATCTAATATGTTTTTAATGACAGGAAAAATATGCGCTTTATCTTGTATGCAGTTTGAGTGAGAAGCTCTAAGAGTGGGCGTCGTCTTTTTACGTTTGGGATTTTCAGCCTTGAAAGAAGGAAATATACACTTAATAGTTAACCCTTGCCTCAAAGTTTTAAAGCTGTTGATGCAATATCAAGAAACTCAATACTTGGAATCCCTACAAGAGTTTGGTATAAGAGCATGTGCTTTGTTCCGTGTAATCTGAGAGGGTGACATGGGAAAAGTTTTGTATGGTTTGATATGGAATGACTCAAATACGTTTAAAATGTTTGTGGCCGAACCGATGAATCGCTAAAATACAGAGTTTGAAAGTATTTCAAAATCAGAAGACAAATAGCATCTACATAGAGGAAACCTAAAGAGACAAACTGTTGCTCCTAATATATATTAGGAACAATTATACAAAGGCCATAATGGATACTACTCGAAAGAATAGTAAATGTTGACTGTGCCAAGAAAAGAGTGATAAAATCAACCACATAGTGAGCAGATAAAAGAAAATACTCCTGAAAGAGTACATAAATAGATAGGACTGGTTGTAGAGGGTGTTCCACTGGGAAATTTACGCATGATTGCATTTTGACCATACAAAGCAATGTTGTAAGCACAAACCTGAATCTGTCTGAAATGAAATACATAAAACCCACAGGACTTTGGGAATTCAAATCGCCCAATTCATGCCAGAAGACCAGATTTGGATTTCATGAACAAGAGAAGAAATCGTGTCAGATAGTCGCTTTTGCTCTTCTGGTTGGCCGTATGAGGAAGATGGAAAAATGTAAATCCAGATAAGTATCTAAACCTTGCTTGGGAACTGAAAAAGTATGGAACATCAAGGCGACAGTTATATCAATAGTGGTTTGAACTCCGGAAACAGTTCCGAAGAGCGTAGAGAAGGGGTTAAAAGAGATTGAAATTCAATGAAATCCGATGAGACAAACAGCTGGGATATTACGGCAAAATCTGGAGTATTTAGGAGACATGTTATCATTTGATATCCAGTTGAAGCAAACAGTCACCATTGCACTACGAGTGTAAATGATAATGATAACCATAAAGATGACGGATGTGCTATTCATTAACGGTGTTATTGAAACAGTCCTGGAAGTCCTGAAAAAACAATCGAAGGATCGGAAACCTTCAGAAGAATAGAAACTATCCTGACGACAACATTGAAATCAGCTAGATTTCTGTGTAGAGAACTCGAGCATTGAGGAGACTTGCATCGTTGATTCCCAGTGAAAACCATTTCATAATACTACTGCTACTACTACTGGTACTACTACTACTACTAATAATAATAATAATAATAATAGTAATAATAATCACTTGGCTGCTTTAGGGGGAAACTTCCTTGCTTAATTAAAATCTAAAAGTTTTACAAAATGGAATTCATTCCTCCATGAAATGTAATTTCCAAACAATGTATTCCATTTCAACTCCTATAAATGAGATTTGAAAACTTTGGCAAAACAAGTCGACCCGAATTGAGTTTCATAAATGGTAGTGAATCTGTGATAATTTTTTGTGTACGTCACGATGTCACTGTTTGCGTATGACGTCACTGGTTTTTGGTATAGTCATTGTCATCTGTCCATTATTGGTACATGCAAAAATAGCGTAACAAATGAATTGCAACAGTTTCACAGAAGAAAGAAAAAAAAAGACCTACTCTGCCTGATGGTTGAGCTGCCATTGGCCTCAAAAGCAAGGGAAAGCCGACTCAACCAAATAGTTAATCCACCACTGACTTTGACTGGAAGGGAAAATAGTCAATCCCAAGATCCACTGATGACTAGCAGAACGCTCTAGACCACTAAACCACTGACATACCAAAGAAAATTTGAAATTCATTTATGATCATGAATAATATATCAGCTAAAGTTTACGACGAATACACGGCTTTTTTAAAGAAAAAAAAATCCTATCTTTATATTGTACAATGGCTCTGTTGATTTATAAAGAGTTTTATTGACATACTCGGTATCCTGCAGTTTTTTCACCGAAAATAAAAAAAATCAAATATATATACTAGTTATTTTTCTATTAAAATGATATTTTTCATAATAGAAACTCAAAATAGCCAAAAAAATACCAAGAACTCACAAAGGCAAGTTGACACGGCATGGCGTCACGTCATCTTCCTTTCTGTTCCCTTTTTCTTTCTCTTAATCATGTTTTGAATCCAAAATTCTCAAATTCCGATGTCAGAAATTCTGAGATCTGATGAATTCATGAGAATAAAGTCAACTTAAGGAGTTTGACAATAACATGTCCTTGGTCAATATAGTAAACATCAAGAGAAAAGTGATCCTTGTAATCCAACAATTCCATCTCGGAAAGAAATTATATATTAGTGAAATATCAAATTTATTTTCGTAATTTCAATGTAACAAAAACTTCTGAATAATGATTTTCGTTAAAAAATGGAGTGCTCTTATAATCAAGACTAGGGCTCAACGAAGATAAAAGAAAAGCAATAAATTCACCTTTCAAATAGTTTCGCGTCTCCGAGGCTAACCCATCCTGCACCATGAAAGGAAATAACTGACTCATGTAAATGTTTTCATTGAAGCTTCGTTTTTCCGTTGGTTAATCAGAGAGAAGACTTGTTGATAGTCGAGATGCTAACCACAAATGCAGAACGACGTCACTTTGCTGACGCCGACGAAATCAAAACTGTTTTGTTCACCGTAAAAAACGTAATTATCTCTTTTTAGAAATAAAGAAAATGACTATTCATGCGACAGTGTATATGATTAAGAAGATATAATATTTCATATTTATAAAAGCAATAGATCAACAAACATACACACAGGTACACTGACACATTCACACACACTACTACCTCTCTCTCTCTTTATATATATATATATATATATATATATATATATATATATATATATATATATATTGTGTGTGTGTGTATGTATGTGTGTGTGTGTGAGAGAGATATATATAGAAAGTGTGTGTCAAATATTTTGAATACATTTGTGTATTCATGTTTTATCATAAATAAGCCGCATGTACATACATTATTATTATAGTTATTAATTATTATTACGCATAAGTTGATATCTATATACTTGCAGCAATATGAATATGCACATATATATGATTGTGATTCTTACGGTGAATGAAAAAACAGAATTATGCACATAAACAATCACACACGAATGCACACACAAAACGCACATAAAACATACAAGCTCAATCCATACCACGGACACGCAAAGTAGGTGTTCATAATATAATTTCAATTTGTAATAATACAGGAAGAAAAATAGGAAATACATTTAATCCGTTGTAGATGTTTACTCAGTGTTTGAGATTTAACACGGTGAATAGAGCTATTGATGTATACATAAAATCAGCTTAGCACAGCATAAGGTCAACCCAAAGAAATGGTTCGATGAAACATTCAATATTCCAAATAGAGATACATCATTGTCTTGAAATATGCTTCAGAAATCCTGGCCTTGACCATGGCTCTAACATCGAATGCTGGCTACGACGGAAAATACATTGACCCCTGCCAACACATCAGTCTCTCTCTCTCTCTCTCTCTCTATATATATATATATATATATATATATATATATATATAGTGTGTAACTAAAACTCTGTGAGTATTTGAATATGGAAAATAACGCCGTAACACCGTTACCACCGTCTCTTTCTGATGTATCTATCGAATTATTCTCTCAAACGATATTTCTCGCGAAGTTAGCAGCAAAACTCTGCACTAAATTCGGACTGCACGCGCAGTTGAAATCTTCCTGAGCATTGCATTAAACGCGCATGAAAATGTTCTTCCTTTCCTATTAAACTGTTAATTGTAACAGTGAAGCCAGATGAAATTGTATCAAGGCACCCTTAAATTGCGTCAAGTTAAACAACGCTAAGAAATCCTGTGCTTTTCAACTTGATGATAGTAGAGTTGGGTCAGTATCGGAGCTCAACATGACAATAATGATTATCTTTGTACGTATCTATCTAATATTGAGAAAGTTTGTGTGTGTGTGTTTGTCAACCTCCTAAGCGATGCCTTGTTGCCAGCTACCCTTAAACAACGATAAAATGTCTGGTTAATTTGCAACTTAATGATAAAAATATGGGATCTGTGTAGTGAGTTAATCACGACAATAATGATTATACATATTTTAGAAAGTTCGTCCATTGTCTTTTCCCAAACGGAGCATCGTAGCCAGAGGTTTTGAATTCAAGTAAACCCTAACTCGAAGAATACTCTGGACACCAGACTGCTTTGAACTTAGAAGAATGATTCTACATCTGACATTAGGATGGGTAGTATATCGTCATTAACAACAATGTTTTGGCCATTTATAGCTACTTATCAGCCTAGTGACGCCAGGTAAGGCTAACTGAAAATATTTCAGGTGATATTGGATCTCTTTGTCTCACTCCTTTTCTGATCTGTGTCTTGTTCGTACATTTATATTGTCAAATGTTAGTTATGTAATTAATGCAATGAGCTGAATAAAAATAGAAAAAAAAGCTAATGCTTTTTATAGTCAACAAAAGGCAAACGAAACGGCTTGTTGCATTCTAATGCCTTTTCAATCTGTTGATTTGTTGTGTGTAAGTGATCTATTGTTGAATAGTCACTCTTGGAGCCTGCTTTTTGCGTAGCTAGTTTTCATCTATCTTATTTACATCACATGAGTGATCTAAATAAGGATGTAAAAAAATGGTTTAAAAATGAGCAGAACAAAGGCAAACACAATGTTCAACGATAAGGTCTCGAAGCAGACCATAAGCTGATAAAAAGGATAAAGGGGTACATTCACTTAGGTCGGATAATGAAGTTAGAAAAAGACTAGGGAAGCAAAGTAAAACGACTCATGACGATTGGTTAGAAATAGTTTGATATAAATAGACATATTGAAAAGCACCTTTGCTAGTGAGACGTGGCAGAGGCCAGAGCAATAATGGTCGTCATGGGAAGAGATAGGAAAGGCCCTTGCACTGTAGTTGACTTATGATAGCTGAATATATATATCTATATATATATATATATATATATATATATATAATTCACACTCACACAACACACACCACTGATGATGGGAAGAATCCCGAAACATGTATGGACTATTGACATATAAGGATTAATAAACCTTACCACCAAAAACTTCACTCCCGAGTCTGTCTCACTCTCTAAAGTACACATTATATATATATATATATATATATATATATATATATATATAAATGACTCAGTGTGCGTTAATTGTTATGCATATGCTAACGTATGAAATTGCATTAATAAGTTATGATCTCCATCCATTACAATGGACATCAGTTAGAGGTAAATTTTAATCACATAGATCGAACATTATACAGTGGAAAATTATGATCAAAATTCAACTCATAACCATGTGTCAGGCTACTTATTTATTGATCCGATCTCATTCATGAAGAAATGTAAGTATACCTGTACAAATACGCATTTACGTACAAGAAATGTATGAGCAACCTATTCTCTCCGACTACACATCTCTCTCATCAATTGGTCATCTATTTATTCATCTATTCAAATGTGTTTATCGATGCGTGTACCCGGAATAGTTCATCTTGGCTTTTTGGCCTTTATTTTGTACCCACCACTCTCTTTCCTTGTTATTCAATCATTGAACCATAATTCAAAACCTTGTTTTCATTATCGGAAAATCAGCGGCGGTGATAGGCACCGCTGAAATCGTGGGTTTGGCGTGCTTATCATCCCGATACGTAGTATTCACAATAAGTTGCCAAGCCTAAGCAGGAAACCTACCTACCAAAGCATAAAGTGTAATTTGTTATTTATGATCAAGATTCAGATTAAGCTCGGTCCTCATAAATTTTATTTCGTTTTGATATGTGCGACTTGAAGATTCTTCTTATCACAAGTTTTACTTTAGATGACAAGACTTATAATATAACATAATATACATAAATTCACACACATACACACACAAATATATAAATATATTATTGTATGTACGTGTGTTTGTGTGTGTGTTTCAGGTGAAATATCAGCGCTTCTTCCATATATTTACTAAGCCTAGTTTCCTCTGTTATAGGACCACATGAATCGGTAAACTATGAAAAACAAACTCATTACACTAGTGAATGATCTAGCAAGATGCGTTTGCTAATCATCACTCTACTCAAGGCGCTCAACATAGATATTTATATATACCTATATAAAGGCAAAATTAAATTATCGTTTAAATACAGGCTCCAACTACTTTTGGTTGTCTTCCATTGTATGCTGGTTGGCAAATCATTCTTCCAGCCCATTGCTTGTAAGTTGAATTCCCAGTAAGTGTCCTAATATATTTGAGTTGGGATGAAGTAAGTTACAGCCAGTAAATATTTATTAAAACACACACGCGCGCGTGCAAAAGCTCTTAGATATCATATATACATAGATTCATTGGAAACAGTCGAACAAGATGTTCAAGGAGTCTGTGTTCATAAGTTTCTTCAGTTCTTTTTAGTTTGTTGCTCTGGCTGTCTGTCTGACTACCTACCGTGCTAAATGTAGCATGTACAGGCCAAATCTATTGAGCTAGAAAGTTGAAAATCAAGACATTTACAACTCGTTCTCAAAAAAAAAAAAAAAGGAAAAGTTTTTTGGTGTGTTTTCTCGAAATTCCCCTAAAAAGTTTTTTAGCGGGAAGTTTGATTAACTTTTTGAGTTTTATCCTAAATTTGGCCCCGAATTTGTTTTTTTTCTAACAGCATTCACCCTTATGTTTTGATAATTCGGACTACCCCAAAAATTCATTCAAGCAAAATACTCAAGGTATTGACACCCATGCACAGTTTTGTAAAGTAAAGCTTGAAGATTATCGTAGCAATTTACAGTTGCTCGATGTACACACCCTTACCCATATTCCTACCCACACGACATATATCAAGGCAGCAGTCAATTTATTGCTAAATAGGATTTAACGTTTATTCATCCACAGCAGCAACAGCTGTTGTGATAAGTTGTTTCAGATCATCTAAATTAACATATATCCATGAGAAGATGTCACAAGCAATTAGATCCGGATTTTGTGGGAGCCAACGCATGTGACATGTTTGCGGCTGTCACCAATATAACATTGCTGAAGATTTGCAAAGAGGTAACTGTGAACTTGTCTGTACCAGATTGTTAGCCATCTTCACCTTTTTTCATATTTCGCCATTTGTCCTTAATGCAAGCATCTGTTTCTTGCCAGAATGGTATGCGGCTCGAGTCTCTTTCAAGTTATTCTTCATTCTGTTTGTTGACATGATTTTCAAAACATATCAAGTGATTTGAATAGAGAAATCCAAGAAATATCGTTAAAGATAAACAAAACAAAGATAAAAGTAATGTTCAGGTATGAAGTACTGAAAAAAGACCAAGAAAATTGACTGTGGAGTCTTCGAAGTTAAGGAATACATTTACTTAGGTCAAGTGACTAAGCTAAAGAAAGACCTCAAAAATGAAATATGACAGCAAATAACGATTAGTAGGAACAGACCAGACCCAAGATAGGGGGACATGACAGAAACTTTGCATAGATTAGCGCAATCATGCTCGTCATGAAAGGGTTGGTGTCCAACAGTGGACGTACAACTTCTGGTGATATATATATATATATATATATATATATATATATACATATATATATATTGTTTTTGGGTATGAGTATATCATTCATATATACGTGCGTGAGTGTGTTTCAGTGTTAAATTCATTCTTTATACCTTGCAACTTTGGACAATGTTGACATGCATTTGTATTCGTTCGTAAGTTCTTATCGATGTTTAATGGACTCAGAATAATAAAGCACAAAGACAAAAAGAATGGGATAGGGATGAAAAGATAATGTTACGCCTGGAGTTAGACTGTCTACCTCGAAAATAACCATTCTCAGTATTAACCAACGTGTCAATAAATTAAAAACCAACATATTTGAGTACTTTTGAAAGCTTTGATATTTGTTTAGTCTTTCTATCTATCCGTCTATTCATCAACTGTTTGTTTCCGTTGACGTCTACGTAATCTTCATGTATTTTTGTTTTCCCCGTGCAACATTGGCACCAGGCTAATTTCATGGGACACTCAGCAAGTAGCAAACAAAGGTTTTCGACGTTGTCATACAACTATCATTCGACACCAGTGGATCTCACCATTCTATCCATTAGAATGCATACCAACATTCATTCACACAAGTTATCATCATTTCTCTTTCTCATCTGTTCACATTCACCTTCCCGATAGAAAATGTTAAGTAATGGTGAAGATTTCGATCAGATTAAGGAAGTGCGTTCAGGGTTACCACAAGGCTGGTATGTTTGCTTCTTGACTCGCATCGATAAAGAAAAGCACGTCATTCGCTTGGCTTGAGAAGAACAATGCCATGTCTTTCCTGTTGATAGGCAAAGAGAATTAAAACCCACCTGATCAAATCTTTTGATACAAGCTCTTTATGGGTAAACGACGTGGGACTTTTTATACTTTTAAGGAGATAAGTATCTAGTAATTCGTTGTTTGACAAACAAAGGCACAGGCAGATAGGAGAAAAACACAAAAAAGGAGAAAAATAGGCACTTCTGGTAGTTTGTAAGTGTTGGGCTATTAGTGCAAAGAAACAGACTGAGATCTCGCGTTAGTCTTGAGGATTCTGGGGGCATACAGAGTTACTGACCCTTACAGCGGGTAAACGGTCATAAAAAGTGCGGGACCGGTTTTGTTTGAGTTATGACTCACAAAGAGAACACTCTGTATAAGAGGAATGGAAACAAAAAAAGGTTGAATTGTTTTATTTAAATGAAATGAAGGGTTTATAGTTTGGTTCAGCATACACGCACACTAATAGGTAAATAACATATGCACTCTTGTAAACTAAAAATCACGTTATTCTTATTAGTACTTTTATATTTGTTTGCAACAACATTTCAGTCGATGTGTTTTTTTGGCCTTCTTCACGTACATGTTGCATCCGGTGATCTTTTCTTCCTACTCTCCTTAATAAAATAATGTTAATCAGTTAAATGAGCAAAATGTTAAAATCATATTTTCTCCTCTTCACCTTTTCTTTTATCATTTCTGTCCATAACAAATGTTAATGTAACAGTTGTTCTTCCATAAAAAAATAAAAACAGACAGGATTTCCCGATTGTATCCAAAAGTTCTTGGTCCTATAAATGTGTACAATTCTTATGTTTTATTTGAAAGAAACAGAAAGAAAAGAAAATTATCTTCTGATAATAAAATACTACATAACATGGCACTACATAAATCTGAAAGAGACCAAAGATATCATCGGCCCACACGTTGAGAACAAAACAAGATCAATATATTGGTTCGAATAATGTACGCTGTACATGTGATTGTTTGTGTATACATAGACTTGCACACACACATACATACACACACATCTATCTATCTGTGCGTGTGTGTGTACGGCTATCATCTGCTTAAATAGAACTCACCTATATTTTTCGTTGCTACACACGCACAATGTGAATTAAATTTTCTAAATTTGTTTTTTTTCAAACATGTATTTCAGTTTATTGACCCTGGAGACTTAGAATATGTTATACATAAATAAATACAAAAAAATGAGGTTTGGTTATGTAAAAATTGGATAAAGAACGAGATGTACCATTATTATTATCATCTTGATGAATCTTGATGATGTCTAGGTTATTAGTTGGACATAACTGATTTTTAGTAAATTGTTTTCAAAGATATTTCTATCCACAAAACAATTCAATAATGTTGATACATATTTCATGATGAGGCTTAGCAACAACTAAATCAACTCATAATATAGACGACAAATTTTAATTTTGTCGTGCACCTAATAACCAGGGTTGATATTTTTTCTCAGAGTTGATTCTGATAGGTTTAATTAACTTCGTGTTAGTGTAGAAACGAAAAATGTAAAAAAATTTCATTCTCAATTTTGTATTTGTTTTATGGAGAAAATTTTTTTAGTAATTTAGAAAATGAATAATCCTGATCGATCATTACAGTTGTTTTTCTTTCTTGATAAAATTCTATTGTATTATTCTTCAATTTCTGGATTCCTCAGAACTATGAAGCATTAAAATCGTATTATCAAAATATGAAGCCAGTCAAAAACTTTCCCTTAGGTACGAATCAAAAATATCAAGCTTTGAAAATGTCTGACTAGGATATGAGACATGAGACGAGGTTGAAAAAGAATGATTACTGCATGGTCTTGAATCTTTAGCCACAACCACCCACAAAGTTATATGCACTGTGATTCTCCCCCTTGCAGTCGGTTGTTTTTATTCTAACAGCGCTACCGAACACATCGAGTGCTACAAGATATTCTATTTGTCTTAAGACTTTGCAAATTTGCATGAATACTCTTCTATATATTTTCTAATACCCGTCTTTTGGATTTTTGTAATTAAAAAAAAAATAAAGCTATGTCAATCTTGTTTTCTTTAACTCTTTTTATTCTCTGTCAGCAATGTCAGAAAAATTATTTGGCCTTTAACCTTGCAAATTCACATGAGCACATAAGTATAAAATTATTTATCTTCAAAAACAATCATTATAAACTACGCATCTAAAAGTCCGCGTCGAAACATCTCTGGGGTTCGTTGAAGATTATTGGAGTGGTAGAAATATCTTTTAAAAGATAATATTTTTCTATGGAGTTTTGGAGTGAATGCTTTTTTCGTCGAAAAATTGGGTGGGGGCTTTTTCAGCTTTTGTATAATTGTGTCAGCACTATTTGACATAATGAAGGGATGAATCTAATGACTGGTGTCACGTGTTTTTATTTGATCTCTGGATACAAGACATTTTTAGCTCTGATGTGTGATTAGAATATGAGGTTAGGTGAAAAAATGTAACACTGTCACCAATTCCAAAGGTATTTTGTCTGGCTCAACACTTTAACTGATTCTTTTTTCCCTAGAGATTTAGTCCTAAACACACATCATTGCAGGCAACGTTAAAAGATTTAATGGCATATCAGACAAGATAGCTTGGATAGTATTCAGATTAGGCAAAGATGCACACTGAAGGTAATCCAGGTTTATGTGCCAACTTCCAGAAGTTCTGATCAAAGGATTGAAGAGTTTTACGACAACATCAATAAGGCAATAAACCGAGAGAGGTGTAGAAGTTTCTGGTATCGTCTACACATATGGAATTGATATTTTATCACATTTCATTTGTAAATAATATATGTTATATATTTTCTTTTTTTTTTAGATATATATCTGGAGAATGTAGATGTTTCTACATGTTTACACAATTTTGAATGTAAAGGAGAAAATACATTTAGCAACACTGATTGAATATATGGTATGCAATTATGCTTGGATTTCACCATGTTGTGTGGTCTGAGAACCTATCTAACGCAGATAACGTCGCCTTACTATATATATATATATATATATATATATATATATATATATATATATATATATATATCTTGTCTGATATGCCATTATATATATATATATATATATATGTATATATATATATATATATATATATATATATATGGATGGGATAATGGAAAGTCTATAGCCACACTGAAGAGATGTAGTACATCGAAACAGCTGTCTATGGATGACACAACAACTATATATATATATATATATATATATATATATATATATATATATATATATATATATATAAGTTAATCAAAATAGTGAAAAATGAATTCAACTCCTACAGAAATTAAAACGCTCACATGAAACACATCCAGATCTTTGAGCGTATCAAATACTATGATATATTCTTTTCAAAGAAAAAATGTGTAATAGTTCCAATGGACAAGGCTACAAATAACTGCATTTATATGCAAAATATACTATATCCTGCAAATTATACTAGAAGTAGTAATTCTAAGGTGACCACCCTCGACAAATATGATAACTAAAAAAATATCTGGATGAAATTATTGGTAATAACATTGGACTGTGTGAAGTTTTCAAACAAGAGATAAAGTATAAGCCAGACACATAAGTAATGCTCGATTTGGATAGCCTCAAAGACTTGTGGTACCAAATGTGTAAGTCGAGCAATATCAAAATGTACAAATAATGTACAATCGATGGATAACTTCCATAAACAGTGAATTCTACGGTGACTGAAATCTTGTCTGGGTTGTAGATATTCCATATAAGTCACAGGAAAAAAAAACTTAATCGATTTCCACATGTGACTTAGGTACACGTTGTATAAAAAATCAACATACACACCTCATTGAAGAACTAAATGATATATTAGAATTAGCATTATAAACGGTCAAATCCAATATATTACTGTCACATATTCTGAAACTTACTCGTCAAGAAGTGAAGATAATATCCAACCTAATTCACTAAATATACCCAAAAATGAGTAGTAAATCATTTTATTAGAGAAAATTACAATAGAATAGGTAATCAAATCCTACAACAAAACGTAGGAGTACCCATAAGAATTGACCCTACATCATTCTGTGCAAGCGTATACTATATAAATCACATAAAATAACAGGAGTGAAAAATTTGTCCAAAACCTTGTTGAACACTTCATGTTCACATAGATAGAACAATAACAAGAGAAAAAAGATTGCTTTGCAGCAAATTACGACCGTACGTACGCGTGTATATATTAGAGAATGCCTTGGCAATAATATAGAACAAAGATTTATAAGCAGATGACGTTATTCAATCAAATCGACACATTGCATACTTGTGTAAAATATGGATTTCTATGAATATGTACGTATGCGTTATACCTTAACGGTAATAAAACAATATAGAATGAAAATGTATGGGGAAATACCTTAGCAATAACATAAACGAACATTAAACTGCACATGATATTCATTGATTTTAACAGTCTCGTCACAAAGCATCAAATACTTATATTAAAAATGAATTTCTATGAATGTCAATATAAGCGTATACTTTACTAATAGGAAGAAAAATCATCAACAGTACATATCCAAAAGTGTGGATCAGTTTCAATTTTATGTAAATGTAAATTCAGATGCATGCAACGAGATACGCCCCACCAAATAAACATGGGAGCATTGAAATGCTTTCACTTTTCAGGGTGTCCGGACCAATTCTGGACAACGAAATTAAAAGATGATCACACATAGCATCACTTATATTTAACAAGGCAAAATATTTGTCAGTTCATTTTTTCATGGGATAGGAATAAAAGAGGACAATGTTTTTAGAGAAAAACACAAAACGAAGACAATTGAACGTAGGTTTGGAAAATCTTATTTTATTTGTTATTTGAGTCTCTTTTAAATCCATATCAAGTAATGCAGAGGCAAAAGAATGTTGTTTTCTGAATCTATTGATGATCTTTGTTAGACAAAACATGACATAACACGATGGAAAAGTTTCTTACATAACAAATTACAATTCTATTTATGCACCTTAAAAATATAAATAGACCCGGGCACACCTTGGTGCTCCCTTCGGTAGATCCACTTAACCCGTTATAGAAAACCTAAAACAGAGTTGTGAATTCATGTGCTCACTTTTGGTGTTAGTATTCGGACATCAAAGTGAACCATTGGATCCCAAAAGTGTCTGTTTTATCAAAGCGAGCGAGTGAAACGAAGCGAAGTTCGGGTACTTATATAGAGCCATTTGCTTCTATAAGAAAATTACGTCCGGTGCAAAACGATGCGTAGCTTGTATGCAGATCTGGAGATTACAAAATATTCATGCTAGTAGAACATATTCCAACAGATTTTATATGTAAAAAGTCCCCCTGGATCTACCCATTTTGTTAAAATAGAAAATACAATTAAAATCATGACAAGTGAATTCAGCTTATTACCTTATCAGTAGCCAAAACACTAATTTCAAGTGTGTTAGATTTTTTGAAAGATAAAAACATTGAAAAAAAGCCCAACATAGCTATTTCAATATAAAAAAGATTGAAATGTGTTTTACTTGACCAAACAAACAAAAACAAATTGATTATAATTTCTTTTTAATAATACATCAATTGGTGAGAGAAGTACAGACTAGGCCTGAAGCCTTACAAGCAACAGTCACCATATTTCATTTTACAGTATAGTTTCTTTCATTTTTATTTTCATTTACATGACAATTATCTGCTGTGTAAACATGAGGAATATGAATGATTCATTACTTTGACGTTCCTAGAAATGAATTTCAACGTGTGTCGAAAAAAAAAACAAAAAAAAACACGGAAAAGTCTTGATTTCTTTGCTACTATATTTGTGTTTATTGACAGGGAATTTCGTAAGTACTACGACCTTGTTTTTTTAATAGTGAACCGGTGAAGCATGAAAATGTACCTCAAGAAAGGTTTGGCCATTAGATAGTAGTTGAAATTTTAATCGATACTGCATACTTTTATCATTTATAAACATTTTTAAAACTCAACTTTCGTTTTGTTTCCTTCTAACTTTTAATCATGGTCATAACCGACTATGGATTCACGAAAAGACAATATTATGTGGCGTTAATACACTTCTGTACCCGAATTTGCAGAATAAAAAGTTTTTTGAATTTTTTGTAAATTGTAAAGTTTCTTACTTTTGTTCACTCAATGTTAGAAACAGCACAAAATTGAAAAGAAATGAGATAATTCATGAAAAAAAAAAACAAAAAAAACAGCAAGGGGAATTATGAATCACCGCTGCCCATATATACTAATTTTTATCACATGAATTTAGCTTGAACTTATATTGTAAATTGAACCCGCCACTAAAAACTTGGGGGATGTGAAAAAAAAAAAAAAAAAGCGAAAGCAAAACTAATTTCACTTCTCACTATGTACAGGATCTAAAGTTTCTATATTGGATGCTTAAGAGCTAGACAAAGTCTAGATACATAGATGGATACGTATACATCTGTCAGGATAAATGGATTACTCAAACCCAACAAAAGTGTGTAAACCGTTTTGTTGTGGGTAGTGGTGATTAATGATAAAAACAGCAATAACAGTTACATACATGAATGATGGAATGTAGATGAATAGGTGATTTTTCTCAACCTACCAGTGACTGATGTCCCTTGACAGCATGTTGTGTTTGGGTGATCAATTAAAAAAATTGGAAAATAAGGTGATCGACGGATAATTTTCTTTTTTTGCTTCTTTTGTTTAGCATTAACATTTCCAAATTTATCCCCAACAAGGATAGACGCAAACCACGGGACCTATTTGACATTTACTTGAATCGAAAATTAAACTCCACCCAAAATCCTCATTTTGTAGGGGAATTTAGAAAAACATTTTTCCTACTCATTGAGGGGAATGCATGTGTCACTTGACCAACGTATCTTAATAAGCATGCTGTGTTGGGTGTGATGAATGGAAAAATTAGAAAAAAAGGGTGATCAACGAATCAGTCACTACTGTTGCCTTTTATTGGGAGGGGTAGTTATAACTAAAACAGTTCGAGTAGGGAAAAAAAAAAAAAACAAGCGGGAACGCTGTCGGGCAGAAACGCTGTCGGGCAGAAACGCTGTCGGGCAGGAACTGGGGGATCACTTTAGCATATACTTAAATTATAATTTGTCACCCACCCACTAAAAAAAAGGGAAAGAAACAAAAAATGTTTTTATAGACATTTTCAGTTTTAAATGTTCTTATTCGAAGCCCTCTGGTTTCTTTGGAGTGCCCTCAATGCGTGACACATACGTAATAGATAGCCAGCCAGACCCACTTGAAAACTGAAGAAGCCAATATTGACAGTTTTGGCAACAGTTTTAGTTGACGCTTTTTAATCAAGATGAAGAAGTACTATTTTAGTTTTAATTCCAAAATATGATTAAGTCTTTGGGTGATCAAGTCATTTGCTGCACCATAAGATACTTGTTAATGGGTGAACCCAACAATCTAAGTTTCAATGTAATCAGCGAGGGGGTATCAAATGCTACATTGAGGCTGTCAGAAAAAAATTCGTTAACTAGCTGGGGGACGTTTGGGGTATCCAGTTGTACCGCTACATGTCTACTTAATTGTAGGGTTAGGGTTCGGGTTAAAGGTAGTGTTACGCCTTTTGCCTGAAGAAAAACGTTTTATTTTCGAATTACAGTTTGATTCCTTCAGAAATTTTTAGTCTAACTGGCATAGGCATTGAAATAAAATTAACATCCGTGGTTTGTCATAACCAACGTTTCATTTCACATCGAATCATACTCTCTACCTTTAAACTTCTTTTCTCAAAACTGACAAATTTCCGATGAAGTTAGAAGTATAATAATTATGTTGGGAATAAACACCATTTTAGAAACTTTAAAATATTTTTTCGGAAATTTCACCATTTGGGGGTTAGATTAAATCGAAAACATATAGAATAAAATTAAATAAACCTCTTAAATTTTTTTTCCGCCAAAGTTTGAATTCGGTTTGAATTCGATTTTCCATGTTTCTAGCTGCTTGGCCATCAATATTTCACCTGATTTTATTTGAAGCTTACACATTATGGTGGGAAAAGTAGCTTTGAAACAAAATTGACTTGTAAAGACCGAGAGGTCAGCGTCACCCATTCTGTGTTACTCCTGGGATCAATTTACTCGTATAGACAAGTTTGGCTCTCATACAATCTAACACAATTGTTCAGACTTATACACGATAATAAACAAGCACATACACATAATGCGTTAGCGTTATAGTAATATTGTAAATATGACCCCACAACTCTAGAATCTTTGAGTATTCCCTTTCTCTTACTGACAAATTCAGGATCAAAGTTACATTTCAAATTTCTCAAAAACTCATGATTCTACGTCCAAATTTAAGGTGACCACTAATTCAATTTTTCAAGCTTTCAACCAGGGGACAAATTATCACTACCAAGTATTTTTATTGATAATAAATGAATAGAAAAATTGAAACTTGAGGATTAGGGAAGAAAATGTAGTTTTGACTCTTGATTGACCTGTAAGGGCATCAGAAGTCAGCATACCTCTCCTATGTTGATTTAGGGATCAACTTACACAAATGAAAAAATTATCAACCCCCAGGGTACAGACACACACCAGTTTTATAGTATACATGTGTGAGTGTGTGTGTGTGGTAGAATTATATATATATATATATATATATATATATATATATATATATATATATATATATAGAGAGAGAGAGAGAGAGAGAGAGAGAGAGAGAGAGACAGACATATATATAATTCTACTATACACACACACACACACATATATATATATATATATACATATATATATATATATATATATATATATATATATGTATATATATATATGTATATGTTTACACTGCACTAGTTAAGTCCTAATATTTATGTACATACATAGACACAGATATGCATTAACATAACTACATACAAACCTGCATGCGCCAACAATTTTTATTTCCGCAAGTCCCTTTCTACCAGTTTGAAAATATCTGAGTAGTTAAATGACTCATCTATGCAGTCTAGCCTTATCTTTACCATTATGCTTGTGCATAAACCATTGAATGCAGAAATTACTCAACTGTGATTGGCCTTTGCAGCTCCGTATGATTGCTTCTTCCTGAGAGGCAGCAACAATATACGCCTCCTATTATACAAATATGGTCGTGTAAAATTAATGGGCTGAAATATCAGTAAACGAAATTAATACAATATTCATAACATGAAAAGCAACGAATTAAAGTGAGCGGTAAGTCGATATATGTAATAGGTATGGTTGTTTGAGTGTGCGCAGGTGGAGTTACTTATCAATTGCTACCTGTCTGAGGGTCAGGTGTTTATGGAAAGTTTTTATGGCGTTTCATTGTCAGAATAAAAGATCTGATGTATAAAAGGATGTAATACAGGTTTTTCTCCATATCACCGCATATTCGGCAGGCATATTTTCAAAGGTAATAACACCATAGAATTCACTGTAGCCTACTCCAAATCACGCAGACAGAACAAATTTACGAGCTTGGCTAGCTTCGTGACTGAGATACATATTTCTCACAAGTGATAGAGGTTGAGCTGGTACCAAGCCAGGACTTCGAATAATTATTTTCTTGGCTGACTCGTGGACTCTCCTCTCTTGGATAATTGACGCAACATAATCCTCCTACTCCCATTCTTCTCCATTTGATCTTGTGATATGTTAAGCTAGGTATCGTAAACATCAAAGGACAAGATTGCTAGTGCGTATACACGTGTTTTTTTTACGTGGATACACACAGGGTTCGCAAAATATGAACACAGTTTATCTAATATTTGAAGAGTATTTGAAATCTCGGTCTAAACGTGGGCTGGAATACTGACCACTTGCACTAAGTAGAAATAAGTGACTATCCCACCACAAGGCAAGCCTAGTTTTAAAATTTCATAATTAATCTCTATGGTAACATATATTCTAAAATATGTACTCATCAAATTACATTTTATAAACTAAACATAGCTGTTATGAACATCGTAAATGAGTACATACATTTTTGGAAAATCATCCACAAATACATGGTACCCCAAAATTTATTTACTCACACATACATACACATATGCATGTGTATGTGTATTTAGGTATGTATCTGGAAGATTTTGCTAAAAACATCGGTGGCGACATTTTTCTCGCCAGCTCGAGATAGGCTTTGAGGGGAGGAATGAAAACATAACACTGACAAAAAATTTCTGAGGAAGATACTCAAAAAGATGGAGGAATTTAAAGAGCGTCCAAACAGAATGTAACACAACTTTTGTAATTAAACTTTCTGAGTCGTTGTGCAAACTGCAGACAAAGAGCTATTTCGCAGGAAACGATGGAAACTCGGGGAGTTTTTCTTTCGTGGTCTAATTCTTTGAATTTTTCGGTAGCACCAAACCTCCCGCTCTCCGTCTCTGGGAACACTGGGGAAATTTGACTGATGAACAACGTGATCGGTCTTTTAAAATCCTCTGAAATGTTGGCACAAATCTCGTCTACATATATACGTATATGCATTTCAGTCACTCTTTCTCTCTCTATATGCTCTGATAAGCGTGAAACAAATTCGTAATGAGGATTATATATATATATATATATATATATATATATATATATATATATATATATACATATCTATCTATCTATCTATATATATATATATATATATATATATATATATATATATATATATATGTTCATGTGTTGTTGTTTCTTTTCATTTTCCCCTTTTAATAAAAAGTGATTTTTCCTCAGAAATGATAAATTGATTTTCGTTATTAATCTGATGGCTGTTTTCACAGCAACATCTATTTTCGTTCTATCCAACCTAGCTTTATTCTCTGACGTTTGGTTGACTTCGAAAAGGATTCATCTACCGTTCAATTAAAGTATCAATTAATAAAAAGAATGTTATGCATGAGTTGTATGTTGTGTCTGATACTAGTATTTCACACTTGTGCATTGCATATCCAGAAATACACATGGTTATATACGGAGACTCATATCAATATAATATACATAAACATATTGATAGAAGAAAAATCAATTAGCCATATTTTAATGTTGAGTCATACAAAAGATGGCAAAAGATATCAGTGATGAAATCGAACTAACCCCGACAAATGAGATGTTAAACATGTGAGTGGGTGAACGAGCCTTTCATGGATTTAAGTCGTCTTAATTTCTTCGATAAAGCATTTTCATTATCATAAATGTTTGTGTTGTCTTTCTTTGGTCTCACCTGGTTCGTTCCTTTCACAACACTGGGATCATTTTACATTCTACAAAATTCGACCGGACAGCTTTATCTAACCGATTTTCTACCAATGAAAAACGCAGACGTATCACTAAATAGCGTCGGCTTAGGAGCTTCCGTAAACTATTCGATAAAGCACTGTCTTTGTTAGATATGCTCCCAAGGATGGGGGAATGCACGTTCAAATCTCGTCAAGTAATTATTCTAAATTTCCGACACACGCTGCTGGCTTAATGATCGTAGAATATAGGAACTATATTTAGAGAAACATATGGATACACCGAACATCCACGTACATAAAATATGTAAATCTCATAAGGATACACGAATATATATTTTTGTAAAGGTCTATAAATTCACATTGCACAATATAAATTCTGTATTGAGCTCTATATTTTTTGTTCTACGTCGGTTTGATCTTTCAAATTGAAGGATGACCTAAACTAACCCTTTTTTTTAAGAAAGATTCGAACTGACCTGGTTTTCATATTTCAATTCAAAATCTACGTTCGATTATTATCTATTGGCTTTGACTCAAATAAATATATATGTATATGTGTATATATGTGTGTGTGTGTGTGTGTGTGTGTGTGTGTTTGTGTGTGTGGGGATGTGAGTGTGTGTTTGTTTGTTTATGGAATTTTTGGTTTATTTACACGAACATATATGCATTAAAGAAAGATATACGTATAATCACACAGCGGCAAAGATAGAGACAAGGGCTTGTGCGTTTACGTGTAGTTTATATACATATATAAGTAGCTGCCCGTAATCTAATACACACTAACGAATGCAAACACTAGTTTTAGGACGTGAGTACAAGCAAGTTTTGTTCTAAGTGAAAAAAAACAAAACAAACAAAACCCAAAACAAACTGGCTCATTAATTTATTTGAGCTGAGTTTTCTTTCCCACTCTAAATATTCGTCAGTTTATATCAATCTATTCGAAGCTTTTAATCTTGTTATAACTTTCAATCTGTTCAAAGTCATGTACTTACGCGTGCACCCACACATGCATGCAAACCTATGCTTGTATATGCTTGTCTATTTGTTTAAATTTAGATTTTTATTGCAGTCTATTCAGAAAGCTATCTATATTTCTATATCAATACATATTTTGATATGCATGTCTCGGTCACTCGCACTTTCTTTCTCTGTCTCTCCATCTCCATCTATCTATCCATCCTACACCTATATTCTATCGTTTATCTTTGTTCAAATCTAATTTAATATTTTGAAATGTATTGACACATACATAATCTTATCTGAATTTGAGTCTAAGTATATTGCCCTCCTTCCTTTCCATTTGATTTTGAAATCAAGTAAAACAACGGATGAATGCGAAATGTGCAAGTTATCACTTCTGAAGAGACCGTTATTCAGATAAATTCAAGGAAACCTTTGGTAATTTTCCTCTTGAACATTAAAGACATTCTGACTACATAAATCTCTGATTGTCTGTAGTTGATACGAAGATAAATTTACCGCTAAGTGTAGAACGATTATATGCAGACAATTTCCTTGTTATTTCTTCAAATCATCAACATCGACATACAATTCGGATTTTCACCTAGAAATCTGAAGAATATTGATAGTTCTGCAATTTCATTTACATTTTCCGTCTTTTAAAAGTGAACATGTGAAGATTTCGCATATCGACCTTGATTAGTGCAGTTTATTCCATCCAACATTTTCCGTCCTCTTCAATTTCTAATTATGATATGAAGCTTTTTAAAAACTTATACGATCTAACCTTGATTTATACAGCACTACCTCAACCGTACTGCGTAAAATCTACTCTGATTAAAACTGAGCTCTTGAATTTCTCACTGCTCTCACACTAGTTCACTGAGTGACCACGTGTGGCGTTGTGTGTGATGTTTCATCTCTTGATTATTTGTACCATGGATATTGCTAATGCTCTTTCGATGTTGTAAAGTTCCCAGTTTAAATTGCTTACACTTAATCTTGATAATGACTTCCAAGCAAAATAGAAATTTTAGTAGTGATCTAAATCACAAATGCAACTTCATATCGATGCTAAGAAATATTTTGGAAGCTGTGTGAGATGAAGCTATTGTCTCGTCAAGTGTATATTGTATTCGTATTCGCTTAATTGATATACCTGTATTTGTTTCATTTTTATCAATAAACTATGTCATTTATAATAATGTATTCCATTTTGCCATTTAGTTCATAGTTAATATTTGTTTTATTCAAGTGTCTAACAATCCTAATGCTTGTTATAACGTGATATCTGTTGGTCCAGCAAGATTGGATGATCTGGCCTGGCCCTGGAATCAACAGTGCCGAAAAAATATCTTTCGAAAACTTTGTTATATTTGGTTGTGCAGATATTTGATCGAATCTCTGTTACCTCTTGTTCCCCGAATGTAAAAATATCATCTTCTCTTTGGTTTTTCACGAGGAAATATTTTTGTGTGTAATCGACTTTTTCGAAATTTAAATAAGTACCCCACACCCACAAAATTAGCCTGAAAACGACATAATTTTTTATTTACTCTTATTCTCAATTTTTCAGATTTAATTAGGGACAGAACGTTTAATTCAGTTCACTGTTTAATTTACTCCAAACAAACTGAAATATGAGAGTAAATTTGAATAAAATCATTCGTTTTTTCTAAGTGTTATTTACTGGAGATATTCTTTTTTAAATGACAGAATACGTGTAAAAATCGTAATTATTACGGTAGCCTTTAGTACTTGGAAAGAGTTACAACTAATATTCGTTTCAAACTTAATTTCATGTGTCCGTTAATAATTTTACGAAGGGTATCTTAATATTCAAATAGTGAATAAGTAATTTCATGAGCTCTATGAAAATTAATAGTAGTTGAAATGAATACCATGAGTTTGGGTCACAATCGGTTTTGTTTACATTGCAGATTTCGTAGCAAAACCTTTTATGTAACAATAGATCAATATTAAAGTCAAAATTGAATCACTCTCGAAACAAATACAATAAATGTAAAAAAAAGAATTGAATAATAACTTGCTCTGTGTTGGCTGTGTAAACGAAACACGACATCAATATATCCGTTGTACTATTCACTTGAAAATTCTAAACGTTACTCACTGTGTTGTCTGAAAATTATCATTTTTTTCTTTAGTATAAGAAATCGCAGAACTCTTTGGAAATTACAGTCTTAAACCTTTCAGAGTGAAATATCTAAATCCTACAACGGTTATTTAGGGTAAAATGCAATTTTCAGCAAAAAATGTCGTGTAGACGTTAAACTAATTTCCATTTTATATGATAATATTTTTGAACTTCCTATATTTTAACACCCTGTCATTAATTTTAACTTGTCAATTTTAAATAAATTTCCTATAAAATCATTTAATTAATTTTAATTATTCTAGATACGATCAGTTATAGTTGACAGCAAAGTTTTCTATATGGTTCGAAATAAAGTGAAAAAAATAAACAAAAAAAAAACAACTGTAAAATCTGTTCTTATTTCAACAATTTTTCTAGGAGATGATCAATCTTATTGTGGAATTTCACTATTAGTGGTGACAACACAGAATTAGCAATGAAGTTTATTTTCGTGTGATTAATTGATTATTAATGAATTTCAATTTTCCCCTAGACATCAAAAATTGTAACTCAGTGTTAACACAACTCTAGTTTATAATGTACACGTGAAGCGGCACACTTCATAGATTAAAGATATTGTCTATAAATAAGCATATATAATCCTGTCTAAAAAGGCTATACTAAAATTACATACATATATAATTGTGTTTTTTAAATATATATGTATTTCTAATTGTGTTTTAAGCATTATATACATGCACACACACACACACACACACACACACACATATATATATATAATATGTGTGTGTGTGTATATATATATGTGTGTGTGTGTATATATATATATATATGTATGTGTGTGTGTGTGTGTCCAAATATGTACATGTTTTTAAACAAATATAAATACATGTAAATATATCTATGCGTTTTAAACACGCACGTATATATGCATATGTGATTATAATCATATATATACATATATACTATACATATGTTCTAAACATATGTAATATGTTGGTACACAAGAATAGCGTTTTTATCCTTTTAAACTTGATGTTTATTTTGGAATAAATCATTATGTAACTATGATCACGGAATACATTATAATGAAGCATAAATTTGGCACTATTTAATTAAACTGAACATTTTCTCCTATTCTGATTTATTTGAGACAGTCAAATTAGAGGTGGAAAAAAGCAAATTCGAGCTTTTAGTTGTGTGAGTTAGAAATGAAAAGTTAATCAATGGAAACTGCTCGCAATATAAGATTTTTATTTGCTAGATGACCATCAACAAACGAACATCCCAACATTGTTCCTGAAAATTCGTAACACTGACGAGAGCTTTCAAGTTGAGAAGGTTCATGGACATCCTTCCTTGATTAACATCAAACTGATGGCCATTATGGGAGTGGACCCACGCGAAACAACACAAGAGATTGCAAATAACTGAACTTTAACCATCCAACAGTTGCTCAACATTTTCACCAAATTGGAAGAGTTAAAAGCTCTACAAATCAGTGCCCCAAGAGCTGAATAAAAATTGAAAAAAAAAGGCGCTACAAAGTCTGTCCTCCGTAATTCCAACATGAAGATCCCGAGAAAAAGCAAGATGAGAATTTGGATTGAAAGCAGTTATTCGGCCTCTGCCTTATCGGCAGGCTTTTTAGCACAATGGTAAGAGCATCGCTACGTTGAAGCATTGCTCACAAGTAGTTGAACAAGCGCAAAATCAGTTCTTATTTCCTAAGATTTCAAGGACCATTATGAGTTTTGCGCAGGGCTGATCAAAATTAATTCACTAGTTCGGAAACTCTTCCATGTATACAATCCAGTGTGAGTTCACTTTGATGATCTATTTGATCAATTCTGAACAAGATTCTAGAAGAATAAAAACAAAAAATTACCTTTTCTTATTTCAAAATTTAATTCTATTAAAAAATATTTTCAGAACTATGTATATATGTGTGTATAGATGTAACTGGATTTTTATATAAAAGGATATGTGTACGTTAACTTGAATCACAATTACATACGCTTTTTAAAATACTAAAAAAAAACTCTTTCTTACTTCGTCATGTTGACTTTTCATCGTAACCACTTATGTAAATATTCTAGTAAACATGTTTGAATATATATGGATATATACACAAATATAAACCTGGGGCGGGGCCAGGATTTTGAGCTTGGGTATGGTCAAAATCGATTCTTCTTATACAAATGATTACGTGGAAAAATCTATGATATCAGAAAAAAAAGTAATACAGGTTCCGGCATTTTCACTCACGAATAAGTTATGGCTTTTTGATGCTAGAATTGAAAGAAGGGTAAAGAAAGGAAACAAATCAGATAAGGTGTACCAGATAGATAAAAATAGCGAAGAATGAAACGGAAAACATCCAACTTATATGAGACGGGAAGCAAAATCATTTTATGTTTACGTGGGATTATTAGGGTTCTATCTATTTATTCATTTATTTATCAATCTATTAATCTATTCATCAATTTATCTTGTTAATCTAAAATATTCTTGATTGAGCTTTGTCTAAGAAAGTTCTGGGGTTGATGGATCTGCGCATCTAAAGAGAAAAATACAGAGAGATGTGAAGATGCATATCCACATGCACATATCTACTCTAGAAATACTAATACGTACGTATATAATTGTATATATACATACGAAATTTAAAAATATGCAAAGGCCTCTTTGCAAATGTGTTTTGAATTATCGAAATAATATGTATGTATATATATATATATATATATATATATATATATATATATATATATATATATATTTGTGTGTGTGTATATGTGTGTATGTGTATGTGTTTGTAGACCAGTGTCGCCAATTTTTTGCGCTGTTTATTTGTCTGTCTGTCCAGCTCAAAGAATCCCCAATGATAAAATCTACGTGGGAAACCTGGCGTAATTTGAAAACGCATCCTAGAGCCGATGTTAAAGTCAGTTGACCATCACGCCATGCTAGCGCATGCTGAATATTGACGTGAAATGTCATTTCAATCGCTAGAACATCATCAGTCAGCACCACTAACCAACCTTTCCTTCATTCCCCTTTCCAAACAATTATGCTCCTCCTCCTTCTCCTCTTCCCCTTCCTCCTCCTACCCCTAAATTCATCTCTGATTCAAGCAATTAATTCGTGATTCGGAATTCATAAGTCAATTTCATCCTGATGAATAAACAACAAGATAAAAACTTATGCTAAATTATATATTTGTATAATCAGCCCAAACGTAACAGAAATAATCCGGTCATTTTTGCGGGTACCATGCTAGTTTATATATAAACACTCAACGCACTCCATACCTTTCACAGATATGCATTTATACACCCGAATATACAAACTCTATATTAAGATAAAGAGCATATAAAACGTTTATTATTACATCAAACACCTCCCCAGAGGCGACAGTCCCAGTCTTCGGGGTTATTTGACCCACTCGTTTGGACACCATAGACTCAGTAGACAACATCCTGTAATTTGAGAGAGGGACGCAGTGAAAAATAGGGTGGGTCTGAAAATCGGATTACTGAAAAATGCAGCAATACAAACAAAAAGAAGCATAGTGAAATGAGTTGGCTGGTCCGATGTGAAGGACGACAGAGGTTGAATCTCTTTGGTCGGGACAAAAATGTCATTTGTAAAAACTAATGGTTGTAATTGCAAACTGTTGAATTTACTGGATTTTTTTCTCGGTGGCAAGTATTCTGGACAATCAATCCTACTATTGTTTGGATATAAAGTATTACATACACACACACACACACACACAGACACGCACATCTTGCCTTGTATATTTGTAAATTAAAGCTTTTTTTAAAAAAGTCATTTTGTATGAAAATGTCCAACGCTTCATCCCTCCTTATTATTTGTACATCTCTCATTTATCAAAGAATCTACGACAGTAAGTCAAGCAATCAATTATTTAAGCCAATATCTATCTATCTATCTATCTATCTATCTATCTATCTATCTATCTATCAGTCTCTCTATCGATCTATCTATCGGAAAGATCTCTCTCCTAACTCACTCATTTTAGTCTTCTCTCTCCTCTCAATTTATTCATTTCATTTTGTTTAGCTCATTGTCTATATGGGTGCCTTGGCGTAATTGTTACTGTTACATACTTAGTGTTTGCTGTCAGATCATTGCTTCAGTATTGAGTTTAATCATTATTTGGGCACGAAGAATTTCGCTTTGAAAATGTAATGCTTAGTAAATATAGATAGGTTGAAAGTTTGCAGCCACATTAAGTGAGAAGAGTTTGTTTCAAACTAAACGTGTACCTGTTGTATAAGTCATTACTAGCAAACTACTAGCTCGACGAACATTTCCTAGTAGTGATCTTGATCTTTATAGGATACTCCATAAATCTTATCTTGATGATATTTATTCATCAATCTTAATCCGTTCTTATCTATTGTTCTTTTATGAATCAGTTCGTATCTATCAATGCCGTACGTATAACCATTACTCTTACTATTAATAGTTCGCGTTGCAGTGAGCTTGTAGTATAGCATTTTGTCGATCACAAACGAATGTTATTATTTTTTGATATTGTTCATCACTTTTTTTTTGTCGCTCTTCGTATCCAACATTTATATGATATCAATAGAACAAGAATATACTTTTATTTTAGTACGTCAGATACACAAATGGATTATATTTTTACTACGTCGGTTACGCCCTGTAGCGAGTCAAGAAACAAACACATATTGCAAATTATCAAATGTGTTGCTTATTAGCATTCTTCAAGGAAGTCTATCAACCATCTGGCTTCTTACGAATAAATAAAGCGTGAGTATTCCTCTGTTATTGATAAAGGTAATTTTTGGTCAGAGTCCTCTCACGACGACAAGCAGACTGACGTGCCTTGACGTTGGAAGTAATTATATTTTCCCCTTCTTCAATCCAATTTGATTTGACTCTTCCTTATATCCTTGAGAGAAATCATTTGATCTGATCCTAGAGAGAGAGAGAGAGAGAGAGAGAGAGAGAGAGAGAGAGAGAGAGAGAGAGAGAGAGAGATGTTTGGCAGATCCGTTACACAAATCATTGTCAGTTAATTTGATTCCCAATTACCTTTCGAAAACTCAGCTAGGCTTTGTACGAATCTGAATTTGGTCTCATTGAAAGTTTGCCATTAATTCCTATCATTTGGTAAGTCTTTTATTCGTCGAAATTTTGTTGTGTTGACAAACATTTCCATTCCAAATCGGGTTGTAATACGCCTGTTTCTCCCCCTATATGTACTCCATTTAGAGAGAGAGAGAGAGAGAGAGAGAGAGAGAGAGAGAGAGAGAGAGAGAGAGAGAGTCTGTATGATGTTTGTCAGCTTAGCTGTAGTTCAAGGGCTGACATGTTGTACCATTTACTGCTTATCTTGTTCTCAAGTCACGCGTCTTTTTACGAGTACAGCCAGAATTGAAAAGTTAAAAGTATATCATTTTAATGGCTTTTTTTAAAAACTCTGTAACATATGTTTTTCTTGTCCTTTATTTCCAACCTATGATGGTCACCGGGAATGTCTTCTTTTCCGAATGTTCCTTTTCTCACTTCATTAACCATTTGTTTTCGAAAGAACAGGTCCCCAATGTCTGCGAAGAATAACTTGAGTGCTGCGATATTTTTAATATATAGGCCGTATGTGCATTTTCCTTTTAGTAGAAAAAAAAATCAAGTTAAAATAACAAGAAACGCGCTTCCTTACGTTTTCATACACACACACACACATATATACATATATGCTGAAGGCAGTGAGAAAGAGAAACAGATATGGGTGGATTGATTCTTATATATTTTTGGAACGAATGCGTCTCAACGTGCACTAATGCAGAAGCTTTTGTAGATTGGGTTTCTCAATTTCACTGAAATGTGACTATTCTATATCCTAAGTGAAACCTGGTCTGAACACCTATCTCATTTTCACCTGAGGAGAGCACACAGGCGCTCTCATATTTCAGACAGACCCAATTCAGGTTGATAGATAGATCATGTAGGTATGCAAGAACATGAAGATACTGAACCTAGCATCTTTTCTCTCGTGTCATATGTAATTACCCAGCCTGAAAGATGTTATAATTATTTGTTCAAAACACGTCACAGATTAAAATGAACACATTCATGTCATATCAATAGAACTTTTTCATATAATGACATTAATCATTTATTCTGAACGAATAACAATCCAACAAACAATTGATACACACAGTACATTTTTATCAAAACCTTTTCATAAAATGATTATATCATAAAAGTCATTAGTTCAAAAAATTTAAAACAATAAATAATTTTAGGTCAATTCACTCTTTATGATCCAACTTCCAAATAAATGATATCTTTATTATTAATGATTTAAATCTTATTTATATGTCAGTTCAACTGATATGTTGTCCCACACGAAACAGCAGTCTTTTGACAGGTGTATTCATAATTGCAATTTCGACAAATTCTGAAGCAGAAATATAGTTATACATATCTACCTAATTGTACGACGTGAGCTTCCTTTTTGATTTTCAAGACTTTTCTGGTTTTGTATAAGTTCAAACTCAGTAACAATGTTGCTCAAGCTCTCAGGAACAGCTCAATCACATTTGCAATATGATGAAATACATTCAAAATTAATCAGAAAATGCCTCGGCAATCTGATCAAAACATCGTTGCGGCAAACTGATTATGAAATCTTACATCGTCATCCATATTCAACAGACTTATTTCCCACTGATGTTCATCTATTCTTGTACCTTGGGCTTCTCATTGCTATTCAAAGTATGCCAATAAAGAAACAGTAATGCCAGTAGTTGGAAAATATTCAAGATGGAATAATGAAAAATGTTCGAGTAAAGATTATTCGCGTGAGCTATTGCTCTTGAAGAGATTTGATGTGAGACTTGATCGCCACTGCACACAAAAAAAAAACACCAAAAAGAAAGTAATACTATTATTGAAATGTCAGACATATTTGTCATCTTATCTGGCTGTATAGCAAATGTAAAACATAACTGCTCAAAAATATGGGTAAAAAGTTGATGTTTTGATATTTATGAATATTCAAAAAATAAATGGAGAACTGTTTATAGAATACGGTATAGGCCCCACATAAACTTAACCATAGCTGCTCGAAGTTTGCTAGCGAAAAAACTCAAAAAATTTCATCAATAGAATGACAAAAGCTTATCAGACCTTCTTATTCAGTATGAAATGTTTGTCCTATAATTTCTAATCATGCTAAATTGCAGTCGAAATAGTGAAAAACAAAACAAAAAAAAAACCTGACGAAGAAAGAAACAAACGTGGATTTCTTTAAGTAAAAAGACAACAGTTAAGAACCGGGACTACGCTGATGGCGTCAGCACTTAGCCAACCTACTCTCCTCGGGAATTTATTTTTCATTCAACTGGACTATTCAGTTTTCCACTCAACAATCTCTGACCCGAAATAAACTTGAACGACTGCTCACTAAGTGATTAATCATTAAAAATACTATCCAACAGGTTGCTGGAGAAGGAAGAAACTAAAGTTAAAACAGACTGAAATAAAACGAAAAAATGTCACATGAAACGAAAGAAAACATTAAACAAACAGTGAAAAATAATTTCCCTAAACGTGTTTTTTCCTAAGGTTCAAAAGATTTGATTTCTATTCAACTCAGTGTAGAAACATTTTCAGCTCTTTAATTTGATACATATACATACATATATATATATATATATATATATATATATATATATATATATATATATATATATATATATATATATATATATATATATATATATATATATATTAAGGAGTAAAAATGCATATATGTGAACACATGTATAAATACAGCCATATGTAGCTTTCATGCTGGTAAAAAAGGGGGAAAACAAATTACTGATTGCCTTTTGAGGGAATTTCAATGAAGATCAAGTATACACACACACACACACACACATACATCTCTATCTATGCAAAGGCCCACATGTATATGTAAATGTGAGTGTGTGTGTGTGTGTGTGTGTGTGTGTGAAGAAAATGTCCTTCTATTCTCAGGTAATATAACAACTAATGGGCCCGGCCCCGAATCATTAAGTGCTGATTCACTACTGTAGAACTTGTCAGTGTTGGATGTCAGTAACAGAGAATTGAAAAAAAAAAAAGTAGTATCATCAAAAGGTTTTGTAAAAGTTTTCAGTTTTACGACTTGTTATTGAGGTTAGCAGTGTCACTGTCTTTTCCAGGAGTCGTCCTGTAATAGCCACGTCCTGACAAAAAGACGCTATGCATGTAGTATTCACTTGTGATATCCTCCCAAGCGAATCTTTGTTCCCGCCTTGACAGAACGAAAAGAGTTACGCACAAAAGACGCGCACAAACGTCCAAGCGCTGAGAGGAGCGCGCGCAAAAGACGGCTGTCGCTTTATAAGAGGTGTGAAAAGAAGGTTACACGCACACTTGCACATAGGTTATGTTTGAAAAGGCTTGCTAATATCGACATACCAGTCTGCGTATATGTGTGGGTTTGACTTGTGTCTATATACGGGGAAGGATAGATAAAATCTATACCATGTATGTACGATGAGAAAGATTAATTTATTTGGACTTGATTAAGACTAGGAGAGCGAAATAAAACGATGCATCACGGTTGCTCGGAAAACCTTTGGTACGAATAGAAAACGATAAAGTATAAGATAAATGCAAAATACCAGCTGCAAAACATGGATGCTAACAAAAAAAAATTCACTGACAAACAGTAATAGTGCGGATAACATGGATCAGAGGATGGTCCAGGGTGAAGGATATTATACAAATGACTAAACGACAAATAGATATGTTTACCCCCAAGACATAGCTATTAGGTAGTAGAAGATGAAAACAGCCTTTATCCAGCACTGGACTAGATTGATGATGATGTTGATTATGATGCTGATACGATATTGTTCCGGAAAGTACCAAGCAATTTTGAATACCTCGAGAACCATTTGCGTTGCCTTTAAGTAACCACATTTTACTGAGCATGAATTAAGTTTTCCTTTAATTCTGGTGGGGGATATCCTCTTTGTCCTCCTATTGCTATAACTTAGCCACTTAGTCCTACAAATAAATGATCGTTACGTAATTGTTAATACTAAACTAATTACGATTAAGCATCGATTGATATACACAGTACATCTCTAATTAAAACTTCTTCATAAAATTATCGTATCATGAAAGTCATTAGCCTAGAAATATTTAAAAACAATAAATAATTTTTAGATCCATTCACTCTTTATGATCCAACTTCAAAGTCATTAATTCAAAACTTATTATTAAATGATAAAACACTCTTTTATTTTGCAGCTGGATGATCTAAAATGTGCATGCATACTGCTCCTGATGTAATCTCACGATAATGATGATAATCTTGCTCAGGATATTCTCGGACTCTCCTGACATGTTCGAGGCAAGTGGTGCACAAAACGCAAGCTGTGCCCGAACATAAATGTTTGAAATATTCTGTGGAATTCAAAGTTGTAGAAACGGATCGTATTTGCCGTGTTTGGAGTCTTGTCCAAAGAATAGTCGTATTCTCGACTAGATTTATGAAACAGGTGATTGGCGGAGTTTAGGGGGATTAAAAGGTGAATTACAATTGTCCTGAAATCTCCTTCCCTCGTTTAAAACTAGATTTGGTTTCATGAAAGCCTTTGCAGTGAACATCAATTTGTTTGTTGATTCGTTGCTGTTTCCAAAACAGTCAGTTTTATCATGAGACTCCCTTTATCAAGTGAAAAATACAGAAATGCTCCTCGGAAGAAACTAATTAGGAGTTATTCGTTGTTCATTGTTCGTCTGTCATTTATTCTAAATATGAAATTAACTGGCAGGAATAAATAAGTGAACAATATGTAAATATAGTGTGCAAATATCTTTCGTCTTCGCAGTAGGGAAGAGAATTTTATGTCCGGTTGGTTGGCGATGAGTGACTTTCTTTATTCACAGAGAAAGATAATTTGTTGGTGTCGGCAGACTATTCTTTGCAGACTATAAGGTAAACACTTTGGAAAACTGCTTGAATTAGAAATGGAAAAAATAGATGAATAAGTAAAGCCAGTTTTCGCTTTTAATTCAGGTGACACGTTTGACTTCCGAGACCTGGTCTTTGAGTAAGAAACATTTTGGAACGTGTTTAAAAAATATGTTCCAAGTTACAAATATTTGTAATTTCTTAACATTCTGTATCGAAAATTGGAAGATAATCATGGAATTAATATGATTCCATCCGAAAATATACACCATACCCTTTCAAAAATGTAAAAAACTCTAAGTGACAATCATTTTGAACCAGAGTAATCATACCCATGGTTACGATTGACATATTTATAAGCAGTCTGAAACGGTATTCAACAAAGACTTCCTCACAGAACATTGAAAATAAAATGCCCCCCAAAATACGAATGGAAGATCAGAATAGATGAAGGCATTTTGAAAACTACTTTTTTTAAATAGATCAAACTGGACCTTTTATTCATTCATTATTTTATCGAAGTTATGTTGCACTATATAAAGTTGAAAGTTATAACATAATGGTCATAAGAAACCAAAGGAACAGTGAATAATTCCTTATTGTCATGGGATATTTATAGATGTTCTAATACATATCTTTTTTTAAGGATCAGTTTAATGGGGGTTTTCGGATGGCTTAATAGTTATTGGCAGTGGTGTTCTCAGTCGTCAACTCAAGTGATTTTTCGCGCTAGATTGACTATAAAAAAGTAAGAAAAAAAAACCCAAACATCTAGAAGACCAGTGCCAAAACCACTTGGAGCATTTGTATTGCGTTTTTAATAGTTAAAAATTGTCACATTCATTCAATTAGCTCCCTGAAAAAATCGCTACAGTCGCTGAAAAATATCACTAAAAGTTGCAGTATGAGTTAAATTTTCGCACTGCCATCACTCTGATATTGTCACCCAGGGCGCCTCCAGTCGGTATGCCAGTAGTTATCGGCATAGAAAAAGTAAGTTCGGCTGAAGCATTCAACATAAACTTAGCGCAAATACAATGAAATAGGAATGGTTGCAATCAGAAAAAAAATTGGAACTTCGAAAATTTTGATAATGACTGTAGAAATAATCGGAAACACTCGATCTGAATTAACATTTAGTCAATTCTTGCATCAATTTTTCTCTGAAATACGTTTCCAAGTGGGAAAACAACTGACAAAATGAAAACGACATTCATTGTCCTTCGTGTTCAACCGAACTTGCATCTATTCATCTATCTATCTATCTCACTATATATATATATATATATATATATATATATATATATATATATATATATATATATATATAGCTTTGATGCCTTCCTGCAAAACATTTCGTCTTTATTCTCGTTTACCTGTTGTTATTCTTTGAAGACGCTTAGCGCATCGAGTGATTTACATGAACCTTTTATATCGTCTAAAGAAAGTTTGGCACAAATGACTAATTTGGCGTGCAGTCTACGCTTCATCTATTAAAACATTTATTTTGCATGAGGTTCACAGAGGAGACTGTGGGTAATTTTTCCTGGACTATCTGTTAATTGATAAATGGAGCATAAAAAGAAAAGATGAAATGACATGAACATTTGAACACGTTATATTTGTTTTCTAAATTTTTTTATATCGCTAATACAAAACTATTTGCATAAAACTTGTAGTTCTATACACTCCCAAACGCAGATGTCTCTCTCCCCTCTTTCTATAAATATATATATACATATACATATATATGTGTGTCTGACTGCGTCTGTGTGTTAATATATATATATATATATATATATATATATATATATATATATATATATATATATGTATGTATATTATAGTGGTATAAAATGTGTATATCTGTGCATTTGTATTCCTCTTAGTCAAAAACTACAAAGAAAAAACAAAAGCATTTTCGAAATCATCAGGTCCCAATTTACCTACAGCACACATTGATTTTTATGGGTTTTCTGTCTGCGATAACATGAAGAAAAAAAAGAAGGGGCAAAACCGTTTTATTGTTAGAAAAATCAGTGAAATCAAAGATTCACCAGAGTCAAAAAACGATGTAAATACAATCGGCGGACCGAGTTCGAAACTGGACAGGAGAACTTTGGGTTTTTTTTCCTTTCCATTCAAAAATAAAATTCATATGCATTCAATCTATTAGATCAGTGGTCGCCTACCTTTTCATGCCAAGTGCCGATAATCGAATATAAGTTCATGTGCTTTCGAACGACTTAGCTAGTTAGTAGTCATTTTAAATTACAAAAAGTGGCTCTATTTTTCAAAAAAAGCTAAAATTGCGTAAATATAATTAACAGGTAACTTGGCAAGTGTTTAATACCCAGACACCCGAACAAATGTTCCAACAAGTCGAAATATAACAGATTTATCAAATATCAAGACAAAAATGAAAATGAAATCCAGTGCTATTGTTGGCAAATTTTGCAATAACGCTCTATAAGTCATAACAAAATATAGTGCATTTCAAATTTTTTAATACATTTCTTATACGAATAGAAGCTAGACAAATACCACTACTATTTATCAAGTCAAAAAAATATGAAAAGAACGAAAATCTCATGCTTATGTTATAGCCAGTAATCATCAAAAGTTGAACATAACTTCACAATTAATGTCATTTTTAAGTTTTCAAAAAGAATAGAATGCCCTTTTTTAGTAAACAATTGCAAAAGATATAAAACTTCAATGAGCTTACTATTGTTTTATTGATGGCATATATACGGTATATTCATGAAATGGTAAGTTTGTTGATTAACAAGCACAATGCTACCAGTTTATTACGGAGCAATTGAAATGATATAATTCGGGTTAATTGTTCGGATTAGTTGTTTTTGGGTTAGCTGTTAGGCTTATGGTTTATTAACACTGTTAAAATAACAAATTGAATTATATCCTTCCATTCGTTTCGTAGTTATTTTTAATTAAATTGGACCGTTCAGCGTGGTGCTTAGAAACTAAATGGCGAATGTCTGATTCGATTTGGGTTAGAGACAGGCGAAGGTCACCTCTTCCAGTGATTTTCAGACAATTTCTCTATTTGGTATGGTCAACGGTACGAAAACTCGATCCAGCAAGACATGAAGCAAGGAAAGGTTGCAACGAATGGAATATCACTTTCCACTCATTTAGATATAAAGCAGGCATTTACTTTGCCAAAGTTTTTTTTAGTAGTCACCACTGCTAAAATTAGATTTGCTTTCTACACCACGTCTTAGTTCTAGTAATTATTATTGACAAGTTATATCAAGTTTGCAGAAAAAGGATTCACTATCCAGTCATAATATCGCTAAATCGTTTTTCCATATCTATTTTAGTTTGATTGAGGTGATTACTAAACCTTTACATCTCCTGTGTAGTTACATGAATATTCATTTGAAACTGATGAATTTTTCTCTTTAAAGGATAATAATGGAAAAGATCAAGGTTTTCAATAAATAAGGAGATAACATCTTTGCAATTGGTTAGCGTCGTATTGGCTCATCGAAACTGCAAATCAATTTCATTAATTGAAAAAAAAATGTCTGCCAAAGAAAAAGCATCATACTTAAAAATTTTCGACAGAAATCAAATTTTTTTTACTTTCATGAAACAACACAACAGTCCAATATAATCCAACAAAATGATTCAGGGATGTACCTGTTGACAGGCAATGGACTTCTGCAGTAAGCTAATAAATCGTTCATCATCGTCATGGCACAGCTGTCAAAACATTCTATCATTTGATTTTATCTTATTTATAACTCCAATTATTATACCTAATGATTAATGAAGACTTGATGAAGACTTAATCAACACAATTGAGTTTACACAGATAAATACGAATACAATACAACATTTTGGGATGGCATACTGTGGTCAGATGAAACCGAAATTAACCTATTTAGTCTTATTGCGTCCAAGGAGTATTGTGTTGTCATGAAAATGCGTTCAAGCAAAGTGTTTGGGATCAACAGATAAGCATTGTCTCCATTAGAACGCTTTGGAAGCACAGTTGTGTTCCAGCAAGGCAATGAACTAAGACAACAAGAGGAAGCAAAAAGTTTAAGTGTTCGATTGGACTTGCATGTGTTAAGATTTAATTTTAATTCAGCGCAAGTGGAATATACTGAAATAAAGTAGAAGAGTGATGACTATCAAACAAGACGGATTTTAAAGAATACATAATGCCAGAGTGTAAAAGATCTCAGTGACTGTTCGTGCAAATGTAGTGAAGTCAATGATGTTAAGACTACAATCAGTAATAGAAAATAAAGGCCGCTACACTAGATGTAGATATAAATAAATTTCTTCCCACATGGGGTGAACTAATTTTGGGACAGCTACATATTCCTGGTTTTGGTTACAGAGTTCCAATGCTGTAAAGCATGGTAATAAGTAATGCGTAATACCTCTGTTTGAATAATGTTTCACTAGAAATAATAACATCCTGATACGTTTAGTTTTGAAGAAAATTAATTCCCAGGAAAAAAATGCTATGGGCTTACTTATTTATGTGCAATACTGTACACACGTAGATGCTAATGCATTTTAGATAAACGAGCTTATGAAAAAGGTGTGTGCAGTTTATACACACAGTTGCAATACGAAATATCTGTGTAATAGGACAAAGAAAAATGACCGTATCAATGATCCCACTGTCCTTTGAGCTAATCCTGTTGGATATGTATACAGCGATCTCACAAAGGATAGCACCAAAAAGTCTGTGCTAAATCCGGTTCCAGCACACTGAACTCTTATAGAGAACCTCGTATACGCCTCATGGTTTAAATATTGTTAGGTTTGAGCGTTCAAATTTGGGTTTTTAAAGAAATCAGGATTTTGAATGTTTTTCAAGTAGCTGCTACCCACCACTTGAAAGATTGGTGTAATGCAACTGTACTACCCCATTTTCTCTCCTCTGGTGATGAATCAAACTAAGCTACATTTATCAATAAAGCTTTTATAGAAGTTTTATTTTATTCAATACATATGCATTAGTCTATAAATATGTACAATCACGTATCTGCATATCGTTGTCGGTAAATCTAGATAAGTATACACATATATGAACAAATTGTTTTAGACATCTTAAAAGACAAAAAACTTATATAAATAGACAGACGGATATACTGATAACTAGATAAATGCATAAATGCAATCAAGTACAAAAATGGCGTCGTACCCGTAAAAAATATGGTATTCTTTATATATAGATGAAAATTACTGCTTCCAGTGATGTACCATAAACCAAGGTCTATCCTTTTTCGTTCTTTGCATTTTCTTTCTTGGTTTATGCAGCTGTAAAGCTATTTTGAAATCTATCATACTTCTGGGAAATATTCAATGGGCCTCTCTTTATCTTTCCGATGCTGACTTGTGAGATGTTATCTCAATCGAATAGGTTTCATTGTTTTGTAAGAAAATATATTGTTGCATTAGATTATACTGGAACAATAAAAGATATGTATTAAAATTTGTTGAATCATATATTAATCACAGGATTTAGATAAAAAGGACGAAATATTACATACTTTTGATTTCATTTTTGCACAGTTGGTCTGGCTATTGCTAGTAATCGATTTCCTAGAACCCATTGTATATGGATACATATTGAGTTTTACATATGTCTATATAGATATGATTATAGAGATTATGAGGATATATGTACATGATAAGTCTGGAGCTTGATGACAACAAAGCATTTCTTTTGAACAATAAATATATTTTCTGCATAATTTCCTTCATTGTCAATATACTTAGATTATTCCGTTATTCACAATGGTTGAACACTATCTAAATTTTAGATCAAGTTCCCGGTAATAACACTTTCGGTCTATTCGCTGATTCATCAACCATCGTATGCAGTCTGTAAGATTTATCTCGAATACTCGTCCCAGTCGAGACAACTCTCCAAGGGCACATAAGTTTCTCAGGTCTCTCCACTAGCAATTGAGTGGTAAAATCACGTTTTGTAGATTTTATAAGATTTTGGATATTTTTAATTAAAAAAAAAAATCCAGTGTATTCAATTCTTATTTCACCTGAATCATAATCAAAGGCAGACTCAAAGACCACAATCATTGTTTCGCAAATTCGTTCACCTTGGAACGGGAAGACATCAAAGTCATCATAGTTTATTTCTCTTTATATGATTAATTTCTTTTGGATGAGTATTTCTGTCGGGACAAATTATTTTGGGACGAGTGAACTTTTTCTCAAGCTCAACCGGTTACGTTCCATTTCGAAATCTTACTGGCTGATTTATATGATCCCCGTCATACAATTTAGCGAATAACATTAGAATCCAAAATTTAAAATATAAGTGATATAATTAAATTCTGTGTAAGACACAGATAGTTCTGAACAGAGTATTTTAACAGCGATCAGAAATTACTTGACTTGCATTACATAATACTGTAAGATGATTTGGGTAAGATATTAATGAAATTCCCCAAAATTCTTTCACATCGGTAACCTGCAAATATATATATATATATATATATATATATATATATATATATATATATATAATGTGTACTTTAGAGACTGAGACAGACTCGGGAGTGAAGATTTTGGTGGTAAGGTTTATTAATCCTTATATGTCAATAGTCCATACATGTTTCGGGATTCTTCCCATCATCAGTGGTGTGTGTTGTGTGAGTGTAAATTAAAATGTACCATGTGGAACCAGATATATATATATATATATATATATATATATATATATATATATATATATATATATATAGAGAGAGAGAGAGAGAGAGAGTTAAACAGGGGCCGGTAACCAAACGATACATTATCCGTATAATGATGGGAGATTATTTCAAAAATAGTTTCAAAATTATATGACACAATTATAATCATTTCTATCGGATTACATATCAATTTTTTTTAATGGTATAATTGTTTGTGTTGAGACACAAATAGAGTAGATATAGACGGTGAATGAACAAAATGTAAATTTGGAATTGAAGTTGTTTTTTGGCCCTTGCGATACCGGCAGCTGTTTAGCTCAGTGGTAAGACCATTATCACTTATACATACGTACATGTATGTACGTACTTTCTTTATTACAACTTTTATTAAAAATGACGGTGAAAGAGCATATCTCAAATTTTTTATTCGTTTTTCCTTGTTTTCGTACACGTGAACGGATATTCCAATGTATACTCCCGAAAATATAGAGTGCTTTCGGCAGCATCTTCCACAAGTTTTAATATCAGGGTGAAGTACTGCTGTTCAATTTCATGGCACAGTTCCATCCCGTTTGATGTTATTTCACGATTTAATTTTACCTCAAAATTCAATGTTGCAGTTCGATGTTTGTTTTTGTCAGTTGCTTTTAGTCTTCCAGTGACGTCATTTGGTGGTGTGTGAGCATTAGAGAACCCTTTCTCTTGGTTTGAAGGAGTTTTTCAATTATGAAATGTATTCAAGTAATCAGTCAATTGCTTAATAAAATAATTAATAATTAATCGTTTGGTTGAGTTTGAGTTGAGCTTAAAGTATGATGAAGTAAAGGATTTGTTACACAAACACGTATATTTTTCTGTCCTGTGTCGGCTTTTCGCCTGAAGGAGCCAAATCAGGACAAAAATATTAACTTATTTGTAAAGCAAATCCTTTACTTCATATACATACATACATACATACATATATATATATACATATATATATATATATATATATACATATATATATATATATATATATATATATATATATATATATATATATATATATATATATATATATTGTTTATCACCTTTTCACTTCAAGTGATTGTACTACAGACGGAAAGAAATGACCCACTCCAACATCCAACATTATAGCTACATAGTTTATAGAATAGCCACTCCAAACCTGAAAAACTGATACTCTACCAAAGGTATTTGAGGTCTGTAGATATTTGTAGGATTATGGTTAATCCAACGATATGAGAAATATCAAAAGTTCTGTTTTAAATTATTGGAATTTTGTTTCCCACTTTTCGTCCGTTTTCTGGAAATGATGCAGGGAAATAAGGGGACGATTAATCATAGATGGAAATTATGGGTAGATGATTGTGTAATATTCTTTAAAACGGTGGTGTGCTGCTCAACTGTACTTTTTCAAAACAAACACTTCTCAACACACCACCATTAATGTACAACAAATAATTATCACAATGTGATATATGTTAAAAAATGAATTTGCTTCTTTCTGAACAAAGAACATAATCTACTCGTCATGTCTTTATTTCCGAGAATAGATTAGAGAAAAAAAAGAGTAAAACATGTTTTTTCATTTTGTCATCAATCGTCGATCATTTTCTACCACTGATAAATAATTCTGTAGATAGATGACACCCTAAAATGAACCCTGTAAATCTCCCTGGAAGGGGCAGGGGTAAAAAAAAAAATTGCTGAGAACGTTTCCCGGAGATCGAATCCGTACACACAGAAAATTTCATGAATTAATGGTTTTTGTGAAAAGTGAGTACATACATACAGTCAGCCAGACAGATACACTGGCTTTTGATGAATTATAATGTTTGCCTTAGCGCAAAGATGGCGCATTCACTTGTGAATATATATATATATATATATATATATTAGAGCTCTACTCCAAACCAACCTAACACTTATAGTTTGAAGTGGAATGTATCGAGCATTCTATCAAATAAATCCATCACATAACAGACATGGCTTTATATTTTATGTCATGTTATATTGTAAACTAGGTCTCTCTGTCTCTGTCTCTGTCTCTCTCTGTCTCTGTCTCTCTCTCTCTCTCTCTCTCTCTCTATATATATATATATATATAGCATAAAACTTATTTTAGATGATCTCCCATTGTTACACGGTTAATATATCTCTTTCCCTAGACAACGTGAATAAAATAAACAATTCAAAATATGAGGTTGCCGCAGGAATCGAACCTGCCACCAATAGGGTATTTGCTCCAATGTAGCGATGCTCTTACCATTGAGCTAAGCAGTGATGCAAAAGCCCAAGTAACCGCTTTCACACCAGATTTTCGTCTCATCTATTATTGGTCTATTCGTCTCTTTCAACGTGACAGTTATGTATTAAGGAATAGACATATTTGGTCCTACAGAATGAATTATGAATTGTGTTATATTACATAAAACTTTTTTGAGATAATCCCCTGTTGTTACACGGTTAATATATCACTTGCTTTAGACAATGCAAATAGAATAAACAATTAGAGAATTCCTGCAGTGACAGGTTCGATTCCTGCAGCGGTCCCATTTTCTTTAATTGTTTATTCGATTCAAGTTTCTATATGATATGACGCAATTTATAATTCATTTCGTCGGACCAAATATTTCCATTTCTTAATACATACATACATACATACATACATACACATATATATATATATATATATATATATATATATATATATATATATATATATATATATGTGTGTGTGTGTTTGTGTGTGATATAAACGAGAATAGATTTTATGATATACTTACTGATACTCTTACTTGAATTAATAACATGCAAACATTTAAGACTTGAAATGCATAGCTGTACAAATACACATAAATATACACATATGTTACATATGTGAGTGCGTCACATATATATATATATATATATATATATATATATATATATATATATATATATATATATATATATATAATTGAATCACCACATCACTTGAACCTATAAATGTTCATATTTGGCAGCTTACTTGGTGGATACGAGTTCGAGTCATGCCCGGTCCTCATTTACTCATCTATGCAGTGTAGTGTTGTTGGATTTGCTACTCAGTTATCACCGGTGTTCGGATATAAACTGTCCATTCTACTTATACGTACACACACAAACATCAATGAGCTTGAAAATAGATAGACATTACCAGCGCAGTCAGGTGGACAGGCCAACAGATTCATACAAATCTCAGCAGGCAGACCAATAGATGTATAGGAGGACTACTAAATAGTTAGCACTCTTAGTGAGTTTTGTGATTAGAATAATAAAAGCAATGTATTCACAGGAGTAGAATCATATATACTAAGTAATATCATATTCTTCTCTTGTTTTCTGATGATGACATTTGTTTAGAAAGGTCATTTTCCTTTCTAACCAGGAAATAGCTATCTTCGTAATAATATATTCTTTCTAGAATACATATACTGAACAAGAACCTGTATTGAAACACCTGGACACAAAGCTCACATTGTAAGTTTATGGGAACATTTGGTAACTAGAGCTGCTCACGATTGTGTCAAGTGATGGCATGTGATTAAAATGAATGATTAGGGAAAGGCGATATTTGAGAGGAGAGAATGGGATTAAATTAGATGAGAAACAGACAAAGAAGACAAAAAAGAAAGGAATAATAGATAATAAAAGAATTGATGGGGGTAATCAGGAGAGACATTTTTCTATACATGAAGAAAAGAAAAGAAACGGATTGAAGAAAAAAAAAGTGGGTCAAATCATGTAATTAATTCGCAAAGAAAAAACTCGAGAAAACCTGCAAGAAATAATGAAATTTTCATTGCAAATGAAAGAAAAACGAATCTTGCAGTTGATATCTGAAGTCAACAATAGTATGCTATTGTCAGTTGGAGCATAATTTTTGTGTATTAGGATCATAGCTTACGAAAAAACTGAATTTAGCTGGTCATCTTTTCTAACCAGTCAGAAATAGAATATATGTTATCTAGCCAATCAGGAAGGAGCCAAACATTTCTGTCAAATAAACAAGAATTTTATCTGAACACCTTTTTGAACCGACTCTGGTTTTATAAATAATTAGGATTCCCTTTTTTCTCGATTGTCGATTGTTTTTCTTCTAAAGAAAATAAATGAATAAATGAATAGATAAATAAAGAGACGAAAAAAAAAAAAGAATGGTTGTACCCACCAGAGGAAATAAAAAAACAACAACATTGGAATAAGTAAAAAAAAAAAAAGGAAGAGAACAAGTCAGAGGAAGGATATCATGAGGAAAATAAAACATAAGAAAAGATAAATGAAAATGTAGAAATCGAAAAGGAGAGAAAAAGAAGTGAGACAAGCATGTGGAGAAGGATCGAAATGAATGATTGAATGAAGCAAAATGTTCGAAGGAATAGAAGGAAGAAGTGGCACAAGAGAGAAAGAAAGTTATAAAGACATAAAAAAGACAGAAAGCAAGGAGGTAAGAAAGAAAGTAGGAACAGAAAGAAAAACACTCACACACACACTGAGACATACACGGACATAAACACATGAACACTCTCAGGCACACTTTTCATATTATAATGCTGAAAAAGAATAGTTTCTTTAGTCAATTTGACTATATATATATATATATATATATATATATATATATATATATATATATATATATATATATATATATATATATATATGGTGGTATGCGTAATGGATGTTGAAATGAGAAATTTGTTGCTTTAGAATCCATGAAATTATGCTACCCTATATTCGTGGTGTAAATCTGTTTTATTTCAACATTGAACAAAGTAGTTGTTTACAAGATATGTGAATAGCGCAGTATGTTGCATTTATCCCGGCTGTCCAGACCATCCTTCAAATAGGAGCCATTCTTTTCCGATTTTTTATACTTGTTCAACAATAAAAGAGCAAAGATATTTTGCTATGTTTAAAGGAGTGGTCCTGTCCACTCTTCCTTTGACGCCCATTTTGCGTAATTGGTCGTGAGGTAAAAGATAAAACTGAAAAGAAAGCGCCTACAATTTCAAACATGACATCAAAATGATTTGAAAAAGTAAACAGTGTTTGATACAAGGTCAAAGATGAGACCTAGAAGTGGATAAAAGAAAGTTTAAAAGGAGCAAAGAATAAAGAACGGGACAAAAAACAAAATGAAAAGACGTTGAGAGAGACTGAAAAAAAAAAGACATGCCATGAAAACTGGAAATTTTATACTAGAGTGAACAAAAGTGTGTGAATATTATTTCTCGTTGAAGCTAAAGTATCTATAGTTTTGCAAAGGATCGCCACTATCTGCTTCTCAAATTATTGATATCCTTTGAAAAGGTTTTATATATATATATTTCTTTCCAATCACGGATGGTTTCCTTAAGAAGGGCATTCAAGCCACGAAAACAGAGTCCTCTGAATAAATAAGCCCCTTTTTATCCAAACACAATTATTTGAAAAATCATATGATGTAAAAGAAACAAAAACAAAAAAAAAAACAACAAAAAAAAACAAAACAAGAATGGACAAAATACAAAACAAAATAGGTCTGGTTAGTTGCACAATAGAGACCGTCATGCACTCAATGTCGTCCGGCAGCATGCTGTGTTAAGGTTGATCAATTAAAAAACTGGAAAAATGGGAGATCCATGAGTAAGTTATTTGTCTCGACTTAAGTTGGACTGTTATCTAGACACTAACAAAAAGGGATTAATCTAACTTAAATTAAGATTGCAATTTAACTCCTCCCTTTAAAATCCTTTTTTGCAGGGGGTGGGGGGTCAAAAATAATTTTTTTTATAAGCGTAATAATGAGTGAATGTTCAAATTGTCAGCAGTCTAGTACCTGTACGTGCGATACATGCATAGCCAGCCAGCCAGCCAGCCAGCCGGACCAACTTGAAAGAAGGAACCCATATTTACAGTCCTTCCTTTTAGGTTAACGGTTTCTAACACAAGAAACATCATCTCCGTAGACCATGAGAGAAACCATGATGCTTTTTCATGCACGGCTTTGCACATATGTTTGTGCTTGTGCAAGTGTTACCGAATGCAAATTATATCAATATTCAGTTATAACATTTAACCGCTACGCAATACGTGAAAACGTCATACTGAATTGCACAAATCATCCGTCTAATTACTGTAAAAAAGCACGTTAATCCATCACATCATTTAAAATAAATCATTCTGCAATCCTGGTGATATGAATTTCGGCAAAGCTTTGATGAGAAGAAAAAGGAACAGGAAATAAGGAGAGGAAAAGTTACAGCATGCGGAGGAACATGGAGAAAGAATCGGAAGGAAAATAAACGAAGGGAAGAATTATATAAAAGGGGAGAGTTACAAGAAAAAGGAGAGAGAGAGAGAGAGAGAGAGAGAGAGAGAGAGAGAGAGTCTGTCCGTCTGTCTATCTGTCTGAGGGGGAATGATGACAGAGGAGGTGAAAGAAAGAAGCAAAGGATAAGACGAAAGAAATTTGAAAGGCATATCATATAAAGAAATAATCGAAAGAATAAACGCTAGGTGAAAAAAGAAGAATGATAATGATAATTAGAAGAATTACAGATGTAACATCAACATTTATTGTAATAATGCAGTGATAGTTTGGAATTTACCTATTTCAGATTGTATTGTAAATTTGCATACTTTGATTTATAAGATAAAAACCCTTTTTTTTCAGAAATAAATAGCAAAAGAATCTAAATCAACCTGTATGTACACTTGTGTTATACAGGGGTGATAACTAAAGATTCAGAAGTGAGTAGTTTTTCGTGATTCATGATTGTACTGTAATTCACTTTAACGAACCAGAAAAACATCTCCTATCGTGTTCTCGTCATATGTTCCAGGTTTTCAAAATCTAGCATATCTTTGTGGAAGCACTCTCTTACTCCCTCGATTACGCTCTCATGAATTTATCCAGATAAATGTCAAGGATATGGACTTTAGGGGACAGCCTGCAGCCCATGTCAATGCTGTTCTTCATAATCTCAGCCAGCGCCACAATTCTTGACTTGGTGACTGTCCTGGAGGCCCGAACCACTGTGACAAATCTGTATCTGTTGCCTTCTCCTACGTAGCGGGAATTTCTTGCATCTTTGGTCCGACGAAGACACCAGCGTTGTCCTTATCCCCTGAGAGTACTTTGCTAAGATTTGTTAGGGGGCCTACAAGGCATATTTTGGGGATCAAGATAAATTCTGGGCACTTCATTTCACCTACAATACGTCAGTGTCAAGACCTTGAAAGAGGCCTTGAAGTATTTCAAGTACGTGTGGGAGGTCATCGGAGACTTCAAAATGGTGGCGTTCCTGACAGGTCTACAAGTTTCTCTGCTTTCTTTGCCTTCGGGACAGCAAGGAACCCTTGACGCACTATCAAAATGGAGTCTGGCCATGGCCGCCCGAATTCTATGTGAGGATAATCAACGTCACAAGGGAGATACTGGTTGGCCCCGGGAGGTGTTGATGACAGCACTGCATATGAAATTACGCCTTATGAAGCGATTTCTAATCGCTCTAGATAAGGATTTTGCAGTTTTCAAGTATCTTTCCTAAGCTTTCAAAATAAGTAAATGACAATATCATTTCAAACCTCTAAAGCAAAATTTGAAGGTATTAATAGTCATTTTCTATACTTTTTAGATATGATCGATCTAGGAAATAACAATTATTACCCTTTAAAAAGTTTTCTTTCGAGCTATCATTACATTTACTTTTTTCAAGTCTCATAAAAATACCCTTCTGTACATAAATACCTATTAATAAAACTGGTTACATTCATATCTATCTCATATTATCAAAGATACCTCTCACTGTATTTTACTCTGTTTGTGAAAGTTGATTTTTAAAAATCAATCATTGATCCAACACTTGGAATTTTAGTTCAGCACATTCTTCCTCTCCTCATTTTTGACTGGATTAAGCTGGGACAATTGTGTAGTGCATTTGATATCGACTAACTCGTTCTATCCACACCTCTCTCGTTCTCTGCATATTTATCTATTTCATCAAATTATCTATCTATCTATCTATCTATCTATCTATCTATCTATCTATCTATCTATTTATCTATCTATCTATCTGTTGCAAAAATTTGAAGGCAAATGTATTTTGTGTTCTCTTTGAAGTATCAAACTGACTGTTTTCGTTCAAATTCAATCGGTTTTCACCCTTTTTCGTACAATTACAGAAAAAAAACCTCTCTAGACATGAAAATGATCGAATTCGTGTCAAAACTTACTAATATAATATCATGATAAATAGCATAAAGAATAAATGGGTAACTTATGTATGGATCGGCAAGAAACAAGTAATTTAACCTTTTCTATACTTATATCTGTGAATAGATAGTAAATATGTTGGCCTTATAGACGGTGCATCAGAGCTGGTGCCAATGATTGAGAGTATTCAGAAAAAGTGCTGGATAAGAACTAGCAAAAAAACAAAAAAAAACTGAAATGATTTGTAATATTTTAAAGATTTTCCAGGTGCTTTTAAGTTGAACCTAGTTTGTGTGTACTGCAAAAGAAAAGCTTTGATCTCATATGAGAGCACTTCTGGGTGTTTGCTTTTCAATTTTAGTGACCAAAACGACGAGACAGATTTAGGGGTTAAAATCGAGAACAAAAATTTTATTTTACAATCTACAATATTTTTTACATTCCCAAAATTGTAAATCAAAAGGGAACTTCTTTGCTTCAATGTTAGGGGTCAAAATTGATGTGCAACTTTTTTTTTCAATTTTGATGTCAAAATCGTGAGAAGAATATTTTTTTCAATTTTAGGAATAAAAAACTAAAGGTAATTTTTTTTTTCAATTTCAGAAGAAAGTTTTTTTTCAGGGAGTCAGAATCGAGGAGGAAGGTCATTTTTCAATTTTAGGGATCGTTTTTTCGTGGTCATAATCGAAGAGGGAGAATTTTCCTTCCTATTTTAGTGGTCAAAATTGGAAGGGGGCTACAATTTTCTGGACCAAACTAGTGGAGAATTTTGTTCATAATCAATACTAGAATTTCAGTGGAAACTTATCTACTTCAATTTTAGGGATAAAAATATTGGGGTGATTTTTTTAATTTTAGGTATCAAAATCTACGAAAAAGATTATTTACCAAATTCCGGGGTCAAAATTGAATAATAGATATCATTTCAATTTCAGTACTCAAAGTAGAGGAGGAACTTCTTTATTGGTCAAAATCGTGGCAGCTATTTTTTTCTCTTTTATGGGTAGAATCGAAGTGGTACTTTTTTTCACATTCAGATGTCAACATTGGGACGGAGAAAGTTTTATTCTCCTTTACTGTTCAAATCGAGAGGAAATTATCGTCAATTTTAGGGAGCAAAACAAGAAGAACTATCATTCAATTTCAGGGGTCAACATAAGGGAGGGCGAAACTTTTTTTCTCATGAAGAGATGAAAAATGTGGCAGAATTTCATTAACGCTTTTAGGGATAAAAATCTAGGGGATTTTTCGATCACTCATAGGGATCAAAATCAGAGAGGAAGAATTTCTTCTTTTCAATTTAAGGGATCAAAATGAAAGGCAATTTTATTTTTACTTTCAGGTGACAAAATCAAACACAAATAATATTTTTTCACAAATTTTGGGGTCAAAATTGTTGGCAATTTCTATATTCTGAGTTCAAAATAAATGGAGAGTTTTATTTCAAATTGATGGGAAAATTTATTTTTTAATTTTTGGGATTAAGATCTGGGAGTGAATTTTGCTTCAAAATTTTAGGTATCGAAATCGAGGGAGAAGCCTTTTTCGAGGGGGTCAGAATCAGTGGTGGTGGGGGGGAGAGAATTATTCTAAGGTTTAGGTATCAATGTTCAAGAGAAACCTTTTCTTCATTTTTTGCTGAATGTTTTGTTTTTTTTTCATTTTTAGGGATCAAAATCGAGGAGAAACATTTTTCACTTTTAGGGGACAAAGCGCCTGATGGAGGAATTTTTTTCCCGTTTACGGGTCAAATTTGAGTTCTGGTAAGGTAGTTTCTCTTTTAAGTATCAAAAAGAGAGGACATTCCGTTTTTTTAATTTTAGTGAACAAAATCGAGTCTTTTCATTCAGTTCCAAGTATCCAAATAGGAGTGGAGGAATCAATTTTATCTGGTAAGGATCAAAATTGTGATTGGATTTCATTTTAATTTTTAGGGAACAAAATCTTAGGGAATCGTCCCTTACTTTTAAGAGGATGGTCTTTTTCTCTTTTTAACCGTCAGAATCGAGGGTTTTTTTTTCTTTCACTGTCAGGGTTCAAATTCAACATTTTTTCTCTTATGAATATCAGGACGTGGATTTTTTAATTCTTTTTTTTAAAAACCCGGGGAAACAGCATTATATCACGAGTTATTTTTCAAGTACAACGCCTGGTAACATAGCTAGTTCTTGACAATTCAAATATCTTATTTTTTCTTCCGAAGTATCAACTCAACTGAAAACGTTTTAGAGGGTGATAGGATATGAAGTATTCACACAACATATTGTGCGGTATGAAAAATTCATAGGAAGAAACTTATTCTAAAATATGATACATTTCAATACAAAAAACCGAATTTCATGTTTTTTTTTTCAAATTACGAATGAAGCGTGTCCACTTTTGAAAAATTCAGTATATTCAAAAGCCATTTACATACTTTTACGCACTCTTTTTTCTTTTATTCTAATTTCAAATGTCCAGCAATTTACGACATAATATTCATTTAATGTCATAACTTACGATCTCATATTTTAATGAAAACTATGTTTTTTTAAGCTATGTTAGTATATTTCACATGGACTTATCCATTTCAATCCCTAAGTTATAACAGAAATCGATCAAAACAATTAATTTGCGGGCTTTCTTGTAAAACACTCACACACAAGTATATATACATATATATATATATATATATATATATATATATATATATATATATATATATATATATGTGTGTGTGTGTGTGTGTGTGTGTGCGTGTGTATTTGTAATTCACGTAACTATAAACACGCTTGTCATGGTTTAAGCAAAGTGTTAAAACTTTGAATAAGCATATGTGCGCTTCCATAGATGAGTAATAACATAAACCACTACAGCTTTGTAAATTAATAAAAGTGACCAATAAATCAAAATTCACGTGTTCACACTTCCATAAACAGACTCATAAAACACACACACCTTGAGACCTAGACACTTTTTCATAAGTTTATTACACTCTGCATACATTCAGTCACATTAGAACTATGAGCTTATATAATTATTCATATTTCATTTAATCAGCCAGCCACATAAATCAACTGATAAAACTATTTAT
>OY735200.1:37931616-37979116 GCA_963457665.1 Thysanoteuthis rhombus | reverse complement strand
GTGTGGTTATGCCAATTACCTTAGGGTAATGGTTGGGTGACAGCTGGAGAGACAGTGGAGAGCTTGGAGAGACGGCAACCGGGACAGCGAGAGGTAACACCTAAAGCTGTAGCTTTCGAAGCGTAGCCCTCAGCAAAAATAACCCAAAGGGTGCCTGAAAGGGAAGAGGGGATGTATAAGATTACTGGTCCAAGCTTTTACCAGACCTAATTTGGTTGCTTGACAAGAGGGTAAATGATACAACGCACAATGTCACCACCTGTTATTATGAACTATTTTTGTGTAACTTTTTGCTCTGGCCACGATTTTGTCGGCAGTTCTTGTGGAGACAGAGTTCAGAGGACCTACATCTCGATCAGGAATGCGACCACCCCCGATTACAGCGTTCATAGATGATCTAGCAGTAAACACATCAATGCCTGGATACAGGTGTTTTCTTCCGACTCAGATGGCTCATTGAATGGGAGAAAATAAACTTCGTCAGCGAAATCCAGATCTCTTGCGTGGAATTGGTGCTTCAACTCCTCTAGTCGCTTCATGGATTGTCCCGAAAGGAATATTCACCCGTTCCTGTCCATATGACTGGGCCAGCCATAGAGCCTAAACAGCATCACCCTATGTAGTCAGAATATAATCGCTTCAATTTCTTGTCCTATTGGTGTACATTACCTTTTCGATTCCTTTCAACCTATTCGTTTGAGGCCTGGCTGATGCACCACCTTGTCCATTTGAGAAAAAAGGATCCTCTGGTGCCGCCAGAGAGCATTGGTCAAATGGCGTTATCGCTGCTCCCATGACCAGGTTTTGTGGGCAGTGGCAGACACCAGTGAACAGGGTATCAGCTATAGCAAGCATCAGCATCACACAAAGCACACAATCACCTTTGTTCACTCAACGGCAAAGCCTCAACTCCCGGCTGAATTATTCACAACGGTGAGAGACCTGGATAGCCTAGTTGACCTAGGGCAATAATTGAAATTTTTTTTTTTTTTATAATAATCTCTGCATTCTGGTCAGACATGATGTCTTTGAGGACCAGGCAAGCTGTTTTGTTGGAGTTCCTAGGCCTCTTGGAAGGTCAGATAGAGGTCTTGCAGGGGAGGAAGAGTGCCAGGTATGAGAATATGGTAGCTGAGTGTCGGCAGAAGGGGTGAAGCTCCCGCTGTGAGTCTGTTGAGGTGGTCTCTGCACCTATCTCTCAATCGGGTCCAGAGACGCTTGGGTATATGTGGGCGTCAGGGAAGAAGTCATTATTAAAATCTTGGAAGCTGCAGAGAAGGCCTCCCGAAGGCTCTGGTTGAAGCAGTGTGTGGCGTCTTGATGATATACTATTATTATCGACTATGTTGCCCAGTGTCTGATCTTAAGATCCGAAACACCTGATGACTCAGGGTTCATCACTAATGAGCTATCCAGTTTGCATCATATAGTGTATCAACAATAGATTTTTACACAATCAGGAACTTGTCATTGTATAACCCAGTGAGTTAAAACAAATCATCAGACATGCTATTTAAAAAAAAAAGAATTTTTCTAATCATTTTAACGTAACAGAGGGACATAATTTGTAATTTCTGTCACATTTTGCATGAAACTTTTTTCTCTAATGAGCTGATCGTTGACCTTAATCTTTTAAAATACACATTGGGTTTTGAATGTTATGGCGTTATAAAATGATCCCTAACTTCTTTTTTAACTCTTCCTTTTTCCTTTTCTCAGATGTTGCTTTCGTTTTTGTCTTTTTTAGTGGAAGTATTTTCTTCTTTTAAAAGTTTTTCCAGCTTTAGCCTGTTTATAATAATTTTTCACGTCTTTTATTCTTTTTTTCTATTTTATCCGAGTTTTTCTTTTTCTATCTTGTAAGTCTTTCTTATTTTAATTTTCATCTTCCTCGTCCTTCTTTGATTCAAATTCTCTCTTTTTCTATTAAACTTCCTTCATTTTCATATCTTTCTTCTCATATTATTTGTCTCTTTTTAAGTTTTATCATCCTTCCCTTGCCAGTCTACTTCGTATTGTGCACGCCAAACGCTGGTCATCTAATCATTTGAACAACGTGTACACAGAAGACGACAATTAATGTGTCAGTCATTCATTGGTGTGCTTATCTTAAAACCTACATTACGTGATTGGAAAAGAACTTGAAGACAAAGAAATGATAACAACTTTAAAAGGAGGTTTGCAAACAACATGACTAGTAACGTAATGAAAATTAGATGTAAATATGAAGAACAAAGATAACAGAGTGAGCGGATATATAACTTAGACAAATTTATTCCTACACTTATGAACCTTATACAGAAAAAATGGTGATCAGGTTAAAACGATTATATATTTATCATTCACATTCAGAAAGATTGGAAATACTCTTTGCCCTTTGGAAAATGTCCAGAAAAGATGATTGTCTACTCATTATTACGATGAAAGATGGAAGTTAAACGCGTCAAATATATCTAAATACTCAGATAGATAGATGGCTAAATTGATTTCTACTGTATGTACGTACATCGATAAGTCCGTGGCTTAATTATAAGAAAATATTTTTACACTTCAAATATTTATTTTTCAGCAAAATTTCGTCAATGCACTTTACTTAATATGCACCCATTGATCTGATGAATTGGACAAAGAGCATTTCAAATCAAAATGATATTTTTCGAAACAATGCTTACTTATGTAGGTTACCCAAAAAACATATTAAACAATGAGGGATTTGTAAGTATAACAGCAGACGTGACTTGATGTTCGTGTAATTTCTACTGAATGTTCACCCATGTGAATGTTGAATCTGTTGTCTCGATTTTTTTATCAGACTGCATGCAAACTAACTCATGATATCATTTTTAAGAATACTAATTACACAGAAAAACGTCTTTGAGTTGATTTTCCACCGACATATTCAACCGAAGAATTACACAATTTTTACCCCAAACTGTAAAGTAATTTTTTCATGACGTGTAACATCAAACTTCCACCAATTGTTTTTTTTTAACAATTTTAATTATTATATAAAGTATCCGTATGTAATGGTTACAACGAAACGAAAGCGTATTCTGGCTGGTAGTAACATATCAATGGGCAATTCTAGAAATATGCTCAAACAATTTGTTACACGGCACTCCATATTCGATGTAATACCCTGCCCAACTACTTATCAGTCAGACGAATTGACAAAAGTTGAATCTTTCACCTTCCCTTGGTTTCAGTCAATACAAAGACTTTTCACACTGACAAAGGTTAGCTCTATCTCAATTGGTTACCTAATTCCCCTAACATTAAAACAAATTGATGTATTTTGATATAAACTATTCATTTATTCTATTTTATATTCTCGTTGACATATTCTTATACATCCTTATAACGAAAGAAACATCTTCAGCGATTCCCAAATATTCTTTTGTTTCGGAAAATATATACGATGGAATACTATTTGATACATTTACAGCACTATACAGAACGGGAAGCTATCTTGTTTTCGAACATTGTATACTATTCATAAAGATATAAGAATATATAGTATTTAAAAAAATATAAGGAACGGTTACAATAATAATGATAATAATAATAAAAAAATAATACACATTTATTACTGATAGAAATACACTTTCATGATTTATTGTTAAAGTATTGTGCTATATTTGGTGGAAGTTATAGCGTAATCGCGAAAACAAACTTCTATGATGACCAAAAACTTATATTTGTGCGACTGACATAGAAATCAAAATCTAAGGGACAATTGAAACAACTTGAAAAATTGATACATCCATCACAAAATCGTTCACTAATTGACGAGTATTCGTTTCCGCATGAAACAATTATTTTTTTAGAAAATCCAGGAATGATATTGTTCCATTCAGTTTCAATTTTCATCAAGAGATTAAGCTTTTTAAAAATTTGAACGTTGGACAGGCTCACTTATCAACTTCCATACATTCTCTAATGGATTGAGGTCAGGATTTTAGGCTGGCCAGGTCATTAATGAAAGTCCTTTTAGGTTCATGAAGTCTTCAACTTTCTTGATTGTATGATAAGGTACATTATTCAGCATGAAAATAAGCGACTGATTCTCAAGTGAACGGAGGTATGGCACGAAATGCTGTCTGATAAGTTTTTTTTATAGATTTCAGCATTTACTTTGCCAAGCAGACGGACTGGAGGGCAGACACCAGCTGCAGAGATGACGTCCAAAACCACCACCCTGCAACTACAAAACATTTGACTTGCCTCAACCCACAGAGGGGTCAGCCAACCGCCTACAGTATTTCACAATCAGTTCACAGTAAGTTAAACTTAGATTCATCACTAAATTAGAATTGACCCCTGTTCATGAGTCCAAGGAATGTGTTCTATAGTTTCCTGAAAATACTCCTGTTTTTTAACGACACTTATATATATTTATCAATATATTTGTATGGATTATAATCCTATAATATGCAAAAGAAATGACATTGACAGAAGGGTCGCTACCCAAATAGCTTTTCAATTTCGCCATTTTGTCCAAATTCGGCTTTGTCAAGAAATCGGGTGGATATAAGAGGTTAATGTCCGGTGATAAGCGGCCTTGTAGTAAATTGAAAGGATGGCTGAGCAGGCAATGAGTGTTGTATGCTGTTAGCTGTGTAGTGAGACCTGCTAGATATATGTCGAGCCTCCAAGGATGTAAGTTTTCGGAATTGGGTCCATTTCTTCAGCTGATGTCTTCCGATATCAGTGACTGTGCGTGCACAGATTATTCAGAATATGTGATTGAGGTCAAAAAGGGGATTTATTCCAGCTGGCTACAATGATATGAGGTTTAAAAAATGTGATGTGTAGGGGCCAGTGCCATGATGAGGTTTTGACCATGTGTGCTGAATACAGTTGGCTGTGTAGTGATTGTAAACACATGGGGGTCTGAAAGCTTGGAGAATATATTTGCACATTTAGGTGGTGAATGAATATGCACTTTAGTGGCTTGGGGTTGATGAAGTTTGGTTTAGGTGCTGATACCACATGGACAATTTGTTGTTTGATATTGTCTTGCTAAATGTTGAGTAATTCTCAAGTGACCTGGTCCCTGAACAAGTATATTACTTTGGGAAATAACGGCTGCTTTTCCTCCCGGTTGTTTGGTAAACATTTATTGTGGCTTAATGCTTTTCTATGTGTTGTGAATGCATTGGAGTGGTCATCTATTGTGTGCTCTTCTGTGATCAAGATTCTTTTTTTTTTTATCGGTGTTGATGTTTCTCCGGAAAAAGACCAATTTTTTCTTTTCATGATTTTCAGGACTGCATCGGGATTGAAGTAATTGAGTACTTATCTTTGATGTCAATGGTTCAGGTTCAATTTCAATTAAAAGCAGACTCTTGAATGCTCTTCCCAAAGGTAAGAGACTTATTCTAGTTCATAAAATTGAATTACAGTGCAATCGTAAATATCGGAAAACTACCCATTTCTAAATCTTTTGTGATCACCTTTGTTTAGCATTTGTCTGAATAAATGGTAATTTAGATTTTTATGTTCCTGTTTTTCTTGTAAAAAAGGTTCTTTCAATATCAATAAAAATATGCATACTCACGCTTTGTACGATTGGAAATAGGTAACCCCCAAATGATCACAGTTATGGGCAAATAGGTTTGAAAGGAATAATAGCTAATTTTTCTACTTTTTATAGTATTAGAAAATAAAACTAACCACCTCTGAACAAATATTGTGTTGCATGATGTCATCATTCCAACGGTTGTTAAGATTATTGAACTCATTATTTATCTTGGTTTTATTGTTGCCATTAAGTTTCGGCCTATCCATTTTACCTCTCCTTCAGATTCTTCTGACTTGTAATTAGAAAGATTAGGCTCTTTTTTCAAAGACAAGAGTTTGTAAAACCGAAAAACATTTCGGGGAATAGGATTGGCCGAAACGTTGTTATAGCAACGGGAGTAGTACAATACTATGCTTAATAGTATGAACACATCTTAGAAAACACACACGCACACACATACACGAACAAGTGCTCATGCACGCACATTTATGCACATGTATGTATTTATTTTCGAGTGTGTTGATAAGTTCGCATGTACGTGTATCCTTGTACATTGATATTGGAAGTTTCGATAAATGCAAATAAACATAAATTAAAAGACATTAATTTGCTAGGTATGAGTATGGAGCTATACTCACTTGAATATCACATACTAAGCGGGGAAGAATGAAATAAAAGGAGAACACTTTATGCAAATATTACCATACTATTGACGCGTCTCAAAGTGCATGAGATTATTTATGCATCAATTCAAATTGTAGTTTAAAATTCTGAATTCCGTCGATCTGCATCCGGCAAAGCATAAAAAACGATGGTATATGTCAAATATAGCAGCGAGTTTTTCATTTACTGCTTTTATTTTATTTCGGTTCAAACCAACTCAACTGTTAGGCACTCTTATCAATATATTAACAATGAACAGAGTGACATGGAAAACGATCTACAATTGCATGGCATTCAATAACGATTTATTTCATATTTTGTTTCGCCCTTGCCTTGTTTATAGATTTATTTTCGTAGGAGTGAAATTAACAATAATATTGCAGGAATTTGTCATATTCAATCGCAATTTGATATTTAGAGAAATATGGAAGTTTGCGCTTTATTAATCAACATTAAATCGTTAGATTTGGTTTGTGCCGAAAAATATACTGTGAGATATAGGAATGTTTAGAAATATAGAGATGAAAAGAGGGACGTCAGACTAAATACAACTGAGGGAGTAAGACTTCAGTTTGAATAAATAAAAACAAAATAGATCATCCATCCGCTGATATCATCAAGGGTGTCATAGGGTTATGTCACTTAAAAATTTTTCCATAATCCACTTCCAGCTAGCTAAACCCATCGCAGCTTCATCTGATTCCCGGTATCTGTACCTTTTGCCTAATCATTCCCTACTCAATCTGTTGCCATTAACCGTGCTGCTAACCATTTGGCAATATGCACTTCCATCAAACTTAATAAATATCTACATTACAACATCAAATATATAACGTAGGTTGGAGAGTTAGATATGAAAGAAGAGGATTCTTACTTTTCGTCTTTGTTGTCTTTTCGGTTTTCCCTGATAAAGAAGGAGGAGGAATTTGATATTGTGGGAAGAGTAGGGCGATTAAAAAAAGTGGGAGGGAAAGAGAGAGGAAGAAAGAAAAGGAAAAGAAGCAAAGGGAAAAATTGCAAGTTGTGTACGAGAAGAAGAAAAATAGAAAGACAATGAAGCAGAACAAGGCAAAGAATTAGAGAGAAGGGAGAAAATATGAAAGGATGAAGAAAAGAAAATATATAAGGGGATAAAACAGGAAATATAGATGAAAATAAAGCAACAAAATGGTGAAATCGGAGGAAAAAAAGAAAGAAGGAAAAAGAAGCAGAAAAAGTGATTGAATGAAAGGGAAAATAGATTGAAGAATAAAGACGAAAAGAGGGAAAAGTATATGAAGAAAGAAGGAATAACTGAAGGTAAATACAAAAGTAAAAAGGAAAGAAAATGATTAAAATTACTTGAAAATAAAATCCAATGAATATTGCCCACCCGTTTGTGCCGAGGCTAAATATTCCCAAACATTCCAGTGATATCGTTGAGTCTGACTAGTTAAATTTTAACTTTGGAATGCTTGTTTTAGACATGCGTATATATATATATATATATATATATATATATATATATATATATATATATATATATATATATATATATATATATATATATATATATATGTGTGTGTGTGTGTGTGTATAAATAGATTAGACAGTTTATGTCCAATAGAATCTGATAACTGTAGAGACATTTTATTAAGAAATATATTTGTCCGACCGAGTAGCAAATCGAATAGCCTCTCACGTAAATGAATAAATGAGCGTCGTGCAGGAAGCAGTTTAGGTGCGACTCTGCTCTACCGACTGAGCAAACGGCACTTTTGGTTAAGAGGAATCCATAAAAGTGCACTTAAATTGCTATGTCTACTCTGCAGTCGTTTATTATTATCATGTACATGAGTGCATAATGTGTGTCCATAGCATCCACTTCTGGATAAAGGCCTTTCCTATTTCCATCCATGACGACTGCGATGTCAATAGCCTCAGCTATTTCTAAACTGCAAACCTTTCTCATCTCTCCATCTTGAGCCTGGTCTTTCCTTACTGCATTTGTGGCTTAATTATTTGTATAACATCCTCGAGTATTTTCTCTGATCCATGTTTATATCTTTCTATTTCTCGGAGTTATCTTAACATAGCTCTTTCTGAGTTGCGCTTTGTGATTTTTAGTTAGTTCCATTTCTTAATTTCCATGTTTTGTATCTATAAGTCATAGTTAGTATTATGTACTTTATGCTTTAAACATATTGGCCAAGTGCTATTCAACGTTTCTCTATTCATACCAAATGATTTCCAACTGATTGTAATGCATCGTTTTAGTTCAGTTTCATTGTCTCTCTCTAACTTTATTACCTGTCTTAGGTAATTGTCTATATCTCCTGGAAACATAACATCTATTTGGGAGATTTGAATGTACTTTAGGCTTACTTCTATAACTTCCTCTGTTTATGTCAGTCAAATACATAAATACAAACACACATTGTATATCTGTTTGACGAAATTAGGTAACCGAATGAGATGGATCAGCGTGAAAAATAATTGTACTGACTGGTATCAGGAAAGGGGAAAATATTTGGCTCTGATCCATTTGTCTGACTGATAGGGAGTTAGGTGGCGTGGGACATCGCACATGGAATGCCAAGTAACAAATTATCTACTAATATAATAGCCCATTGAGGTCTTACTACCAGCTAGAAAGTGGTTTAGTCCTTTTTTAAACCATGAATATAAGGATATTCTATTCGATAATTCAAAGGGAAAAACACATTGACGGAAGTTTGATGGTATTCATCTCGAGAAGATTATCTTCAAGTTTAGTGGGAAATTTTCCAATTTCTCGGTTGAATATGTTAGTAGAGACTCAACTCGAAGACGTTTATTCTATGTAATTAGTATTCTCAAACATGACATCATTCGTTGATTGTATGCATGAGATTAAAACCGACACAACAGATTTGATATTTCCATGTGGGAACACTCAAAAGAAGTGATACGAACAGCAAGTCACGTTTGTTGTTATACTTACTGATTGCTAATCGATAATTGCGTTTTTAGGTAACTCTCGTAAGAAAACCTTCATCTAAAAAAAAAAAAGAAAAAGATGTGTAGTATATATGAATATTTAAAAAAAATCTTTTTAGTTCTTAAAACTGAAAAGCTTTCTAGACTATGTATATATAAGGTCTTGTGTTCTGAATGTAAGTTTTGTTTTTTTGGCTCATTCTCAGGAAACATTTCCCTGAAGTGACAAAATAAAACTCTTTGCTTACTTCCCTCACCGACTATTTCCTCCAATATCTGAAAATTGAGACCTCACTAAATCCAAGCCCCAAACCTTTGGGAATATTACACTTCGCTGACGATATACTTAATGTACGAGGTCATGTAAACTCTGCATGGACACGGCCTTTGATAAACGTGCCAGTATGACGCACCTTTGATGTCAGCCAGCGAACCAGCGAATTGGTGCATTGCTGACTAATTGGAAGAATGGTGTAGCCTTCAATTTTTAGGTGTCCGTTGATACATTGCTTTGATAAACAGCCGCCATTTTTCCATGTTTTTTTAAACATACCTTGCAAGAACGATGAATAATCTTATAATACGCCAAGAGTCCGTTCGACTGCCTGTCTGGCCCCGCTTGATAAAAAAAACTAACAAAACAACTTGACATGAATCCATGAAGTCTTTTATGAGTCTAGGAAGTGTTTTTAGCTCATTAGTTTTTGACCCCCATAAGTTTTTAGGGGCTTCAATTCAGGAAGGATAGTCTATTTACCAATCCATCAATACTAAAAATGATCTCTTACTTTTTGATGGCGTGATAAACGAAGATTTTCATTCTTTTTTCAAATCTTGAAATCAAAACGTGACGTAGGTTTGGTACTTTATTCAAAAAGAAACAAAAACATGTTTCAACGCATCCAATATCTCAATGTTAATTGGTTGTACATACATACCTTGAATAAAGGTGTTTTGAATAGTGCGTTTTTTTGGAAAATGAACTATTGAGATCAGAAGTCATGTTTATCACTTTTAAATGTTGAAATCAATGGAGAAATTTCTATTTTCTTCAGATTTTTTTTTTCTTTTTTTCCCCGAAGGGTTAATTTTTTTCAACGCTATTTGGAAAAAAACTGAGAGAGATTTTTTTTTTAAATCAATGGTCAGAATGAAAATAAATAAATTTTTTTTTTCAATCTTATTAGTCAAAATAGGGGAAGAATTTCCCCTCTTTTAGCATCACCCCCCTTATGAACATACAGTACTCCACCCCAAATTGAGAGGAACGGTTTCTTTTTTCTCTTTTTGGGTGTCAAAATTGAGGAGTGAACTCTTTTCTATCTATCATTGATCAATAAACCTCCCTCTTTCTACATACAAAATCCTCCCCTTTTTTATCACCAACCCTCAACGCCATTATTAAACTATTTGCCCAATCTTACAAATTTTCCCATTTTTTTTCAACATAAGCCCCTTTCTTTCTAAACATTACATCCCTTTTCTTTACTATTATGTCCCTCTTCTTAACATTGATCTTTTCTTTTTAAACATTCTACCTTTGTTCAACATCAGACGCCTCTTTTTTCCACATTCGTTTTAGAGATCAACCTTTTTTTTATATATATAAGTCCCTGCTTTTTACGTTTTACGTTAGCCCGACACTCTTTTCAGCTGAACATATTTTTACATTTGCACCCCACTTTTCAATATTTACCTCATTTTCTGACTGTGCAAAAAAAATGGTGTAAAATGAAAAATAAAAACTCGTAAATTAACAGCTCTCTGATTTCCATCGATCTATCTTTCCATTTTTTTAATGGACAGCAATTTACTCCGCCTGTTAGGGCAGGTATTTTGTTCAGTGGATATAAATCAAGTAAGAAACCGAATCATTTCATGTGATTCATCATAATTCTTTCAGTTAATTGATACATCTAAGTTTGTTCGTAACTTTGCTTATATCAGTGGGATTCAACTAAGTTTTAGTTTCATCTATCTATCTATAGTTGTCTACATATCAATACTTGAACATGATCTATGTGTGAAAGATACAACGAAAGGTAATCTTACCGACAACCTTAGACCTATATCCTGATTCCTAAAAATGAAATAGACATTAACTCGCATGCTTTCTGATCAAATGAATGACTGCATTAAAGGGACTGGACTTTTGAGTAATAACCCAATTTTACGATCTGTGGGGAAAAAGAACCGATCGCAGTTTGGCCTGGATCGACTATCGGAAAACATACAACTTGATACCACAATTGTAGATCATTCAATGCCTGGAAATGACAGGAATTGACAAGAAAGTAATCAAATTATTGATTTAATAGCATGAGGAGATGAACCTGGAAATATCTGAAATTATGCAGAGAGACATCTTATCACTATTATTATTCATCATTTATCTCATTCCCTGGCTTTGATTTTGTGTAAGCTTAACGTAACTTTGGTAAAAATAAGCTTGACATAAACCAATTGTTGTTTATAGACAGTTTAAAAATGTATAGAAAAATACTGTGAAATTGATACCCTTGCGCCCACAGTACACCTATTTAACCAGAATATATGTATGGAGTTAGAGCTAGAGAAATGTACGGTTTTTCCAATGGAGCGATGAAACATGTTTACCAGAGAAGTAATTGAGAAACCTGATGGATATACAGTGAAAGAAGTAAGAGAAGAGGGCGACAAATATCTCTTTGTAGTTGGGAGTGACACGAAGACTATGGAAGAAATCACTCGGAAAGAATACTACGGGTGGTTGAAGAAGGTTATAGCATTAAGGTTGAACGGAAGAAACATAGTATCGGCTATTTACACCTGGGTGGTATCTCTATTGAGACATGGACAGGGAGTAATCGACTGGATAAAAGCACAGCTTGGGGAAACGGACAGAGAGCACGAGAAATAATGACTCTCCATGGAGCATTACATCCAAACAGTATTGTAAATAGACTATATGTACCGAGGAAAGATGGTTTCAGTACAGTGTATTGAATTATTCAGGAAAAGATAAGCTTGATAGTGCATGAGAAATCATCTGTTGAACGAATGCTTCAAGAAGTTGGAAGATATACCAGAATATATTACACATCGACTGATGCTAAAAGCCAAAAACATTGAAAAAAGAAATCAAATAGGGTCTCATAAAATAGTGAAAGGAGAACATTTTACAAAGATAGATGGCGCAGAAGGTAGAAGGATTTATGGATGCAGTGAAAACAAGGCTGGGGTTGCAACAAGGAGTCTTGAAAAAAGAGACAGAAAGTTCGATTTGAGCAGCTCAGGGGCAAGTAGTAATACCAAAAGAGATTGGAATCGTGAGAATGTTTAAAAGACGTGAGTATAAACTATAGAGACATAATAAAGTTGCGCACATTGTACATTGGGGGCCGTGCCAAAAATTTAGATTTAATACGCTGATAGATGGTACAAGCATGTTGCAGATACATTTTTCGAGATTATGCCGTTTGAAATACAATGGAACTTCACAATCCAGACTACCAGATTGAACTCAACAGATCAGATATACTATTGGCAGATTATGACCTAAAGGAGTGACTAGTCATTGACGTGGCCTGTTGCTTTGACACAAGTGATGGAACTAAAGGAACAGAGAAATTTGAGAAATATCAGAATCTTCAACGTGAGATAAAAAGTCTATGGAAAATGAAGAAAATAAGGGTCGTCAAATAGTTACAAAAGTGTTGACTTGAAACTAATAAGCTAAGGAAGATTACCGTTGAATGTCCAATCGAATTTCTCCTGAAGATGTGCGTATTGAGATCAACCAAAACACGAAAGAAAGAAATAGATACGAGCAGTAACTTGCTATTCAGAAGAAAAACTTGCTATCAAGATCCACATTGTGTATATACAGCAGCAGCAGCAACAGCGACAACTACAGGAACAAGGCAACTGGTGTGAAAATGCAAATTATGATAATATCAGTAATAATGCAGACCACAGCACTGCTGATGTCTGTACGAATACTGAAAAGAATAGAGGAAATAGTCTCATATATCCAGTCCTCAACAATGGCCTATCTGCTGGAATAAAAATGGAACATGTAAGTACACCTAGTCAGAACGGTACAAATCATAGCGCTGCTTTGATATGTGAGGACGACGTAGGGAGGGCTGGAGACCCAGGGAGACTACTACTACTACTACTACTACTACTACTACTACTAATAATAATAATAATAGTAATAATAATAATAAACAACATCGGTGGTCATTAGAACAATACAAATCGTGAATAAGGGAACAGAAAAATACATCGACCCAGGTTACATCTATTTCCAGACAGTCCAAAAGATCATCTTACTTTGATCAGCCTACATTTTATGGGAAGTACTTTCGGTTAAATGAAAACTCTGTTACAGGACCCCAGGATGATGGTTTGGACCCGGTTCATACAAGAAAGAAAAGAAAACTAACAATATCCTAGAAGCAAGACTAAAGAGATATACACGAAGAACTTCCCAGTACCTAACCCGAACCCTTTTTTTCAAAATAATTGAAGAAAATTTGTCGAAGACTTGAGGGGAGAAAAAAGTTTAGTATAAAAGCTAACGCCATAGACACGAGGGAAAGGATAAGAAAAAGGGTTCGTCGATAAATAAGTTACTCGTCTAGCCTAAAAAGTCTGAATTAAAAGATAGTGTGAACCTGCCGTACGGGGTCGATTTAGTACAGAACTCCATTGCAATTTGGACCTTTGGGGATGGATGAACAAAAAAACCCCAATTTCCCTACTCATTAAAGGGAGTGTACATGTGTGTGTGAGTGTGTGTGTGCAAGAACACAAAATTACGAGTCTCTACATTGAACGTTTAAGACTAGGCAGAGTGTAGATAGACACATACAAAAGTCAAAATACATGAATAACCTAAAACCAACAACACAATTTGAATTTCCCGGTTATGGTTGCGGAAATTAATATATTTTTGTTGAAATAAAATCCTCTTCATTATAGCAAAGCATAGAACGGTGAAATACCAAACAACAGGGAATGAGGGGGAGGGGGTTAAGAAGATAGCGCTTCAGTAATCCTTGAGATCAGGGAAGGCTTGCCTTGAAAATCAGCATTGTAAACCCTTGATTATTATCTTGACTTAAAACCCGACTGCTGGTGGCACCTGGGGTGAGACAGGTTACATGGTTGCCCGTATGTTGATAATGATAATCATGTGGTTACGGTATACCTAAATAAGGCATTACAAACTTAACGTTTCTATGGTCTATGGAGTAAAAGTCGATTCCCAGTTTTATCTGTTTATTCATGTCTTTATGAGTTTACAAATTATACACCATAAGATAATGAAACTTCTTCATGCGTAAATACTGTATATACAAATATACTAGTACAAAAATCCAGTTGCGTCTTCTTGTTTGCACGTAGAAGGATTACAATATTTGTATTCGCCGCTAATGTTCATAAAAAAGTTCTTAATGGCTCTTAGACAAACCTTTGTTTATTCACCCGAGGCACGTTTGAATAACATCAAGTACAGTCGTACAAAATAGAAAAGATATTCACAAGGGGTAAGAAAAGAATTTACGATAAAAGTGTATGGACGTCGTGAAAAAGCTTTGTGCAGAGTTACCGTTCCTTGTTTCAGTTTTCCCTTCTTTCCATCTATTTTCTTCTTTTTATTTTTCGTGCTTACCGCAAGTCGGCGTGATGGATGTCGAAGCGATGTCTTCGGGAGCCATTTATCAAGCTGGGAGTTAACATGAGGTTACGGGTTCAAGCTGTTTAAAACTCACTTTAGATTTTTAACATGTCAAATGGTTTTGGGCGTTGGGGGGTGGCCGCGGACATATTACGGCTCACTCTTCATTCACTTCATGGCACATTGGAATATCAGCGTCTGACTTTTGCAGACAGCGAAGGTGAAAAGGGAAAAAAAAGCCAAGAATAGATGGATGGGTAAGACGAATCACCGAAAAGACGAAACGGCTGCACTTGAAATGTCTCAGAGTGAAGTGTATAAGCATAGAAGCATCTGTATATTTCCACATGAATACCTTTTAAGGATACTTTAAAATATGCTAATTTAAGAATGTTCAAATATATGTACATCTGTGTACACATATATTCACACATACACACACACAAACATATATATATATATATATATATATATATATATATATACATATTATTCTATATACATATATATATATATATATATATAAATACATAGTATTCTGTATATATATATATATATATGTATATATATATATATATATATATATATATATATATGATACCATGCAAATGTTCGTGGGATTTGAGTATATTAATCAATATGTTCATCCAGCGTTTTCAGTTATTTCAGATATCTATCAAGATCACTTCTTCATAAAAAAGATTTCTTAAAGACTTTCTGCACCTTAAGTACCTGTACATTTAGGTAGTATCTCATCTATCTATCCCTCTATACATAACAACGATATCATTAGTAACATTTGAAACTAACAATGTTAAATAATCCAAAATTCAATCTTACTCTTTTTGTTATTTGAGCAATATGCCACAAAATTAACGACTAAAAATAAATTAGCAATAAAAATGAAAGACCTGATCTCAAAACCACGAAATGAACGACATAAACCAATAGTTTCATTCCATTACTTACTAATGTAACAAATCAGAAACCATGAATAATCATCATTCAACAATATGAATTCTATCCGATCACCGCACATAACCTGGAACCTAACCAGCATGGCTGAAGACCATCACCATCAACCCCTATGCACAAGAAAAGAGGTTTAACAAAAACAAACGAAAAAAAACATACAATATAAAAGCAAAACACAAGTGGTGTATGAAGACACGATGAAAATCTGTCATAGGGCCAATTGAATTTGAATTGTTGTTTGGATTTGAATATTCCCTAATTTTTAAGATTGGACGTCACTGATATTGTCCACAAATTTTCGTCGGGGATCATTTTTGAAATCTTCACCTCCGAAGCAAAATTTCAAGAACTGAGATTGTTTTAATCGTCTGCTAGCAATTTCTCTTCCAAATCCAAATCGATGCGTCTACTTAATTCAATTGCATTGTGTTCCATTTAGAACTCGTTCAAAATGAGAATTCGCAGTTGTTCTGCAGATAACATTTTCAAGGGCATGACAAAACAAGGTTCATGATGAGCGGACATCTGAAAAGCAGGATACAGCAGTAAGATATCATATTGGCCACACCGAATGATTCAATGTAAAACACAACCACCGATATCCATCAAAGTAGCACCAAATCATGAATCGGTGTGAATTCAGTATTTCATTTTGTACAACATAACATTCTCACAATATTTGAGCACAAAATCAGGATTTATGAATCCTCTGCGAAGAAAGATTTTTTGGTTTATTCTTTTTCGCTAGTATCTTCTTCCGCTCAAAAGTGCATACGTACAATTATCTGCTAGAGGACAACAAAATGCTTCACTGGGCAATAACTTTACTCATACGAAGACTAATCCAACGGCTAGAAGCCCCAGAAGTAACTGAGAATGAAAGGGGCAACTCAGAACAGACTAGAGATGTTATTGATTTGAAGAAAGAGACATAAGCTATAACTATTAGGTCTGCAACGCTTCCATGAATTCCTGGTCAGTTCCAATCTCTTATCTTTTTGATTGCCAATGCACAACATACAAAATTTACCGAAACAATGTTCACATCAAAACTCGCAAGATTTGGTTCGTTATCGCTTGAATTCCATTTTAAAGCTGAAATGTTAAATGAGAATGTTCTTACATTTAGAGCCGGTAAATCATCATCATGAGTCTTTTAGCATCCGTTGTTGGACTTTGACCCCCCCCCATCGCCTGACCTCTCTATCATGGGCATCACGGTGTCAGCACTATCTGCATTGATCTAGCTCGTCAAACCATCTCAGTTTCTGTCGGATACAATTTTGCATACGATCTTTCAGGATCCACGTTATGAGTCATCATGTCCAGCAGTTGTCTGACTTTCTTGCAACATATCAAGGCCATTGCCATTTGATTTTTAAAAATTGTGTCTATGATATCTAGGACTCCTGTATTTCCTCTGATATACAGTGCTGTCTAATGATCTCTCCATGTAGGGTTGAGCGTGATTTTCTCATGTGCACGCTACTTGGTTCTCAGTTTGAGGGTCAATCTTTTGGTTAGGTTCCATGTTTCAGGTCCATAGATGACTATCAGTAAGATATATTGGTTGTATACTCTTCTTTTAGGATTAGCGGGATTGTCTTGTTCTTGAAAGCCGACCTTGTTTTACCGACAGCTCTCCAACCTACAGTAATTGTTCGCTTAATTACTTCTTATTGAGACTCGCTGACCTTGGTAGATGTAGTGTTTGCCATCTCCAGTTCTGCATTTTCTATTTACTTTGTTAAGTCCTTGTCTTCAACATGTTTGTTGTACATGGCATTTGTTTTGCTGAGGTTCATGTGGAAGATAACTTTCTTGCTCACTTCATTGACTTCGTCTAGCATTATTTGGAGGTCGTGAAGGCTCAATTCTTGAGGACAAACCCCTGGGCAGTTCTCGAATTGATTCCTTTCGGTTTATGTATCTTGCTCATTCTTTCAGGTGGAAGAGAGGTTTTCGTACAGATCCTGGGCACGGTCGGCAATTTGGTCCTTCTCTGTTGCTAAAGCTCCATTTGCTTTGAGCACACTAGTTGTTTGCTTTCTATCTGATTTGAGATATTTTCCAATAGTTTTGATGCCCTTACCTTCTTCCAATGACTGCCGTCGTGTATCTTCTTTTGTCTCCTTTTCGTTTCTTTTGTATTGTCTTGTTCAGCTTTGTTGATGTAGTGGCGTCAGGTTTCTGCACTTTTTCATGAAATTCTCCTGAGAGTTTGTTCATGGCCTGTGTGTTCTTTGGGCTAAGCATACTGGCAACTTCAATTAAGGAAGTTATTGCATTGCTGCTGAGCTTGTTGAAGTTTTCTTCTGGCTAAGTGAGGAGTTCATAACTGTTTTTCAGTTCCAACCTGAATGATTGGGTTATCTCTTTTAGAACACTAAGTGATTGCAGTATGGCCCAGAACATTTTCCTGCGTTCTATATTTGAATTTTCCATCTTATCTTTCTGCTGTCACTTTCTACATTGACTTGATTTAGGATCAACATATCTTTAACGGTGTCGCTTTTGTCCACAAGAATCTATTTCGTTTTTGTTTTTGTGTCTATGGCTCCTCCAAGTCCCCTTTCTATTGGCTTTCTTTCTAAAGAATATGTTCACGATTTTGGACCCATTTGCTGTTTGCAAAATATACCATATCTTCACCCCTCTCATTCCGTATTTTGTAGTCCCCAGTAATGTTGAAATATTTTTGTTTTTATATAAATACATTAAAAAGAGAATTTAATCAGCATCTGCTGGAATAACTATCATCATGCATTTGTTTGAAACTTCTTTTGAGCTGCAGATATGAATTAGTTGTACTGCTAGAAAGCCGATAAAATTCCCCTTTCCATTTCATCTGAACAAAAATTCGGTTTTCTGGCCTAAAATCAATTTAGGGAGATCAAATTGGCGGTCATCTTGGAAAATGGCCTATAAAAACAAGTGCAAAAGAGGAAAAGAAAAGGAGCGTTGAAATTCTGAAGGGGGGACACTCTTACGCTTACAGTGATAACAAATTTAACCTGTCAACATTTATTTCTGGGTAAACCCCTTGTGTATAAACCGCCATTTCTCAATCAAACTCAGCACCTAAAAAAAGTACCTTGCTAAAGGTTTTACCTGATACGCTGCATAACCGTAGAAAAGCAATTTTATGAGAGTTAAGGAGCTTTTAACGAATCTTAAGAAATCAATGTTTCCCATAACAGTAAATAAACCTTACTTAACTGGTTTAATTCTCCTACCTACATTATTTTGCCATTGTAATTACTATCTTATACATTCTCCTTTTATTCATATGTCTGAAGTACACAGCTTTATTGTTTTTTTGTAGAAACTGTAACTCTTAGTCTCATGGGACATATTTATCCTGAGTTTTCTATGATTACTGAGTTATATATGCGCAGTAGATCTCTTTTATGAGTGTTCTAAGAGATTTTGATTCAGGCATTGAGCATCTTGATAGGTTATTAAAGAAACTGGTAAATAGTGGAAGCATTGTTCACTATGTAATAGTGTATGAATATACAGATAAACACACACACACACACACACACACGCACACACACACACACACACATATATATAAATGCATATACTGCTTCATACTCGGTTTCTACACAAATACATCCATATATCCGTACAAGCGCATATACATATACACAAAAATAGATGCACTAATATAGATATGTATATACACACACACATACATGTTTGCGTAGTCGCATATGCGTGTATGTGCGTATGTGTGTGCACGTTTCTATACGTAAGTCTATTCCCTTTTATGTATGTATATACAAATCTCATTAGCGATAACTTTGACATTTTGATCCTTAAAGCTTACATACCAATCAAATTTGTTCAGACTGTGAGAAAACCAACTGTACTTGATATTTGATCCTTCGTTTATGAGCACTGAGACGAGGGGCGGGTATTTCCAACACTTTCACCATCGTGGTAACTCCTCAAATTACGCATGCCTAATTAATTATTCATTTCTTAATTTGATTGTTACGTTTTTTTAGATTAAAATGCGTACATATATATATATATATATATATATGTGTGTGTGTGTGTGTGTGTGTACACACACATATACGTATGTATACTTGCGAATATCCTAAAATGGATATTTCATACTCCCCATGTCATCATTATCATCATGAACACTAATTGGTCATTTGCACTACGTATTATAGGTGCTGTAAGGAAAATGCAGAAGCTATGGGATTCACATGAAACGTAGCTGAACACATACACATGTCTTTCTCTCTTGACAAAGCAGTTAAGGACAACACACTGACTGTTGATGGAAAATCACCAAAAATCGGAAAAGAAAAAAATAAATTCATACTAATGGAAATTTTGAAAACATTCTCCGAGTTTAGTAAGTGATAATGCTTGTTGTTTTGACCCAATTCATCATGTTTTTTTTTTAATGAAAAGTTATGTTGCTAGTATATGGTGCGTGTTGCGTAATATCCTTTTCAAATCATTTTTGGCTGAGGGTAGATTCGTTTACGATCTGAAAACAACGATCGATGTGTTGGAGGTGAAAGAAACTCATGTTTTTGTGGCAGCTGACCAAGTTCAATAAACGGTGTGTTCTTAAAAAGGGGAATATCCGTCATGACAATTTTATGACAAAATAACCACACAGCTTATATTTGATTTGATTTTTAGAAATTTTATGCTCAGTTCTGAACATGTCTAATACTCACGATCGATTCATATCGAAGAATATTCGGTTGTTCGTCTGAACGTTGTATTGAAAGAGAAATTACCTTATCTAGGGGGAGAAGTTGACATAAGCTGCATAATCTATTTCATAATACTAATAAGATAAAAATCCACACCGGTGACTTAATGAAAATAACGTTGGAAATGATAGATGTACTAAGGGAAAGTGATTTGAAATTAAATCAAATGGCGAATTGAATCCACCATACGTGGTAGTTGTATCGGGAAGAGGAGGGGGATGAATAAGATGAGAATCGATCAACCGAAGGTCTGGACCAAGTTTCGTATCAATCGAACATTATACGAATGGGACAATTGATACTTAGCATTGTGGCATTACTAAAAGGAGGAGGATGCACAGGGAAAGGAAGATAGGGATAGTTCATCAGATGATCTAAAACAAGTTCCACATCAACTCGACATGGTACAGCTCAGAAAATTGATATTTAATGTAGTAGAGACCAACCGACCGACTGAAAAGTGTCTTGAACAACAAGAAACTGAATTACTTTTTGCATTTATGCGTGTGTATGTATGCGTGTATGTTTTCCTCATTTTAGATCGTAAAATTCTGAATCTGTAGCTGAAGACAAATAAGATTCTTTCATCTTCCAATCGGTTGTCGTTCTTCATCGGTTCTCCCGTTATTAACGTCATCTCTGCAGGGACCGACAGGCTCTCCAATCCAAGAGTGGAATTGCGCTGCCAGGATTGACGTAATTCGTCACCAAAGAAATCCTTCTAATGTAATGTGTGTTGACACGGCATTATCCTTGTGGACTGAATCCGCGTCTTTTACAATGGAAACAACGCCTTGTTTTACACAAGCATATTCCACTTGCTCTTTCTCTTTGTCAACTCCGATAAACCATTTGTGTATTTTTGCATCTCATTTTTCGTTCGACTTACTGTCACCTTTTCTTTCCATGCTATTCTCATTATCCACAGGAATTTTCTCGTATCTTCATTATTGTAACTCCCACATCTTTTCTGGATTTGCTCACACAAGCAATCACAATATATATAATGCTGCTGTCCTTTCTGTAATTCTCTTTTTCTTGTTCCTATCTTTATAGTAGTTCTTTTTTTTAATTATTTTTACAATACTAACTGTTTTTATGTTTTGAGCCTGCAAATATATTATTCTGATCATAAGCTATGTTATTACCGGAAAAGGTGAGAGAGATCGAAGTAAGTCAAAATGATGCTTTCCTACCTATAAGATAAGCATTCGAAATCCTTACTTTTATCAGGGCTCAAACCCCAGATATTTTTACCGATCAGAAGTACGTAGCTATTCCAGCCTCCTTTTTCTAGCTTCCTCTGTGCTCAGATTTTTTCTCTTTCTCTTTTTAACTCTCCTAAGTCTTTTTCACAGCTTTCTATGTTACTGTATTTCCCTCTATTTTGTACTTCGTTTTCATTCCCTCCCTGCAGATTCTATCATTTCTTACTTTCGTTTCTTTCTTTCCTTTTGTCTATCTTCCTTTCCTTTGTTCCTTCATTCCCTTCTCTCTGAACTGTCATGCCTTATCCTTTTTCATTCCACCCTGATTAACACTTCATCGCTTTCGTGATACGGGCTGCACTCCCATTCCCCGATGGCCAATATGGGGAAATACTAATCACTCAGCCCATATCACCTTAAAATGTCATTAACAGCTTTGCCAGTTGCAGAGAGCTCTTTGGAAACTTGGTGCCAGGATTTGCTGTGTTGAAGATTGCCTTTATTCATTGATCCTCGTGGGACCAGCCTTGTATACGGAATTTCCGGCAGTATATGCCAAAAATGTCTCGTTCCCAAAGAAATTACCCTTTTGAATGAGAGAAACCTTTATGATTCTTATGTGAATAGTCAGGCTTTGCGCTGATATTCTGATAGCTTCTGGTCACAGTAACATGTGACAAAGTGGATGAGTGTTTACGCAGAAGACTGACTGCCAAAGCTTAAGGGGTTCCTGTCTAGACTCTGGTTGGTTAACTCTGAAATTGACCATCCTGTCTGATCTGAAAGGTGGGACAAAAATGAATATTCATAGCGGTCAATTTCGTGCTACTGTCTATCTTTGTTTTCCTTCCAATATTAACACCGATGTGTACCAATCAGAGGTTTTACAAGTACATGAAGGTATTTGGTACCGGCTATGAGAGTCGATTTGTACGTAGGTATCTTCAAGATCAAGTATTTTCCTTGTCCATTTACTTGAAGTTATTCAACTATTATTCATAGAACCGGATCTAATCCGTGACGTGGTTTGAAAATGATTAAATGGAAACCATTGAGGGCATTTTTAAATAATTCCCCAGTTCAGCACACACACACACACACACACACACACACACACACATATATACAACTATATATGAATAAGTGGATACACGTTTACGGCACTCACTAAAGCTCCTGCGACGTGAAAGTAATTGAGAAAGGACGATAGTGCTGTTCCAAATTTCCAAATGAAGCAGGTTTGCTAGCCTTGAAAATAAGCATCTGAGATCCCTGCCTTTTCCTGGGTCTGTGAGCTGGCCACTCGTATCATTTACGAAACTGACCACATTATAAAATATAACGTAATACATAGGATTTTCAAATGCCAAGTGTACGAATGACGGGATGAAAAGGAGAGATAGAGAAGAGAGAAGCGAGAAATATTTCTGCAATGGTAAATATGCAATTAAGATAAAATTTATCTCAAACGGGACGGACGCCGTCAAGGAGAACCTATATTTAGAACTTACAGTTAGGTTAGTTCCTCTTTCAAGATATCACTTGAATTAAGAGAGTGCCGACTATGTGACTCCAATTGATGAAATCATCTTTGCCGCCTGTCTTCCTCGTTCAAGAGAAACCTTATGCATAGATTCGTTTTAATTTTTCAATATATCAAGTAGAATATTACACACAGCAACGATTGGAGAGCATCTTTTCTTTGGCATATTAAACATGTTCTCAGCCATGGAGATAAAATCAACTGAAAATATTTTATTAGATTCTCTTGCTAATCGTAGTATATGCTGATGAAAACGTTCAATATTTTGGTGAAATAATCTACCGCCTGATAATAGAAACTAAACAACACACACACACACACACACACATATATATATATAAATTTATATAAAGAGAAAGTATATATATAAATTTTTATAAAGAGAGAGATTGGTATCAGCTAGTGCATGTTTGATGTTGTATTTGTTTCTTTGATTTATTCGAAGTGATTCATCTCATAGTTATTGTACATTTCACAAGTAATCCAACAAAAATACACGTGTGTTCCGATTCAGAGAAAAAAAAAAGATGAAATCGATCAATCAATCAACTAATTCATTTATTTCTATTCTCTCTCTTTATCTATCTATACATATGAGTAAATATATATAGAGAGATAATAATTACATGGATACATACCCAGTCAATGTCGGCAATTCGTGACTAACTTACTCGTCAGCAACCGGCAGCACGAAATGTTACCATTAACTGGGTATATATACATGTAATTCTTATATATATATATATATATATATATATATATATATATATATATATATATATATATATATAGATAGATAGATAGATAGATAGATAGATAGATATATGAGGAATTCAAAATCTTCGTTTTTGCAAATAGAACAAAAAACAAAAACTGAATGATCAAACAGAAAAAATGAAATAGCTTAAGAATGCCAGCGCCGCTCAAACTTTCTAACAGCAAACATAACTTGATATACTAAAATAATTAACACAGATATCTTATTCACATAGCCACCTTGAAAAAATCCAATCACCATAATCATCCTAGACATGAGGAAACAGACCGAACCAAAAATAATCAAATTAACAAGTAAGTAAGTTCATATAAAAGGGAACTCTAACATCAGGAAAGCATATTTAAGTGGGAAAAAATTCTGAGAGGATATATACCACAAAAGGACCGAGAGACCAACCACATACTGATAACGAAAATACCCGCACCATACCCCCTGGTTTGTAATTTGTAAATACCAACAGACATAGATCCCCATTAAATAAAACGAAAAATTACAAAACCCTACTATATAGAAAAAGGACACCTCAAATGTTCCAAATAGAAATCTTAAGTGGATTGAATCATTTGCAAGAAGCTGAAGCAGGGTAGAAACATAAACATGTTTGTGTAGCAGATTCTTACAGCATTATGTATATATAGATATACATCTCTCTCTTCTCTCTCTCTCTCTCTGTATATATATATATATATATATATATATATATATATATATATATATATATATATATATATATATATATATATATATATATTAATTACAGTGGCATGTTTCTTTTTGTGAATAATTTTGTTTAATTAATGCTTGCTACCATTCTATGGTCGCATCCTATTTAATCCATAGATAACGGTAACTGAAAACAAAAGTAAATAAATGAAAACAATAGCACATGAAAATACTCACAGACATCTAGTAAATAGGAGAAATGTGATAGAAAAAATAAAAAAAGACGTCGCCAAATGAGCAGAGGTTAATAAACTAATTTACAAAAAAATACGGATGCAAAACGTCGAAACTAATAAGACCATCGAAAAACACAAAGCAATGCTAACAGTAACGTTTGTAATGATTCTTAAAGATGGAACAAGATCAACACGAATTACGGGAGAGGAACTGGGTGAAGGATGTCATACAAGTAATTAGGCAACCAAATGGAGAGGAACCAGGTAGCGAAAAGATGCAACAGATGGAGCAAAAAGCTAATTAACGGATGTCTGTAGGACAGTGAACGCAGTAGAAAAAGACCAGATACAAGATAGCGGGACACGATAGTTAAGTTAGTCGGTAAGACCTGTTCCGGCAAAAGATTAACGCGGTCACTTTCGGCATGGAAATATATGTGAAAGACCTTTGTCCAGCACTAGAAGTTTAACAGCTGCTTATCTCTCTCTCTCTTTATATATATATATATATATATATATATATATATATATATATATATATATATATATATATATATATATATAAATATGTGAGTAAAACAGACTAAAATCATCAGACTTGTAAAAAAGTTTCCCTCCTCTTTCTACCCCTTGAAGTGGTGAACTTTTCCCATAAAGGTAAGTTCATTTTTGAACCCTTAGAAGAGATGAAAGTCTCCGTTCACTCTTGACCCCTGAAAAGGGGGCAATTCCTTTTCACTTTTCACCCCTGAAAGGAGGAGAAGTTTTGCTACACTTTTGACCCCTAAAATGGGGAAAAAGATTCGCTGTATTTTCGACCCCTCCAAGCAGAGAATGGTTTCCTTCCATTTTTGATTCCTGAAACAATGATATATAAACATCAGGGTGAATCCCCAAAAGTGCAACGATTTCAATTGAAAATGACAGTCTTGGATCAGCATTTATTCAAATATTTTGTAATTTACATTCTCGATATGTGCCCTTCAGCAGTTGAGACAGGACCCTTATTTGGACACCAGAGTAGTTTCCCCCTTTCCCAGGGTCTAAGGCGTGACTCGCTGGAGTTGGTTGGCCATATTCAGCCTCGGATATTTTTTTGGAAAGCGTTTGTTAGCGATCCCTTGGTGGCTCCCCACAACCAAAAGTTTAGTGGTTTCAGGTCAAGGGTCGTGAGGCACCATTTCCTGTGTGGTGCTGAGTGCAAGGGGGGCGATTAGGTAAATAGCTAATGCAGATAGGCAAAGGTATCATACGCAGTAAGCAATCCCTCCAAAGCTTACTTGGAATGAGGTTTTAGTCGTATACTCTGATCACCTCACAATACTATTTTGCATTGATGGTGGTGAGGATTACTTGAGCTCCCTGGCCATAATATGCAACACATTGCTGGTCGACAATCTCAATTCTTGGAAGCAGTAGCAGTGTGACTGCTGATGGATGAGTCGTACACTGCATCAATGTTCGCCTGATTTTTTGGTGACTAATGCTGGACGTACCCTTGCTTTCAAACTGTTTGAGAACTTAGTAATGATAGTATTATTGGATGTATCACGTGTGTTGACATTGAACTGATAAGAGAGTCGACCCAGAACCATGACGTATGATTTGGTTCCATACCATGATTTGGTAATGTCTATTTTTTGTCTGGTCGTGAATACCATTACATCATTTCAAGAAAAAATGTGTAAGTTAGATAATGAGAGAAATATGCATTCTTAGTAGTTATGCTTAAAAAAAATTTATCCCGTACATGCATATTGAACAGAATTAAGATATTATCATTAATAAAGTATTATCATTACATAAACTATTAAATAAGTTAATAGAAGTACTCTCTCTAAAACCCTTAATTTTTTTTTTCTCGAAAAATTCTTTTGGGTTCATGGGGTATGCATGTCAATTTTCGTTAGGATGTGACCATGTTTAGGTGCTTTTTAGTGTGTCAAATCAACAGACACAGACACACACATACTTTTTCTCTCTCACTGCGTGACGGTGTCACACTTCTCACATATATCTGTGCGTGTGCGTGTATGCATTTTAAACATTCATGATAGTGACGGGTAGGCAGACAGACATCTATTTTCAGGGATGAGCAGGCAAACAAGTAAATTTTCATATATATTTTCATATATATATTCATATATGCAAACACATGCATCAATGGGCACATTCACTTTCATACATACAAACATACATATATACACAATATGTATAAATATATAGAGGAAGGAAGACTAATTCAAAGTGAGATCCATCTTAGTATAGATATAGGATGCCATTAAATAACTTATAAAAATGACTAGAATCCTCCTTTTGAATCTGTACGAGAAACTGAGTGGGGAGTTGAAGATCTTAGGAAAATTGCTGTGAGTAGCGGTAAGTTTCCTCACATGTGATCAACTAATCCCTGCTGATGTCCACCGGATGCCCCTGGTGGGAAGATGCATAACGATGAATCGTACAAAGCAATTGCACTGGGTGATGCGAATAAATGCTATAACCACAAGCCGAAAGCTGGTGCAGAAAAAAAGAAAATAAGATTCTTTGGGACTCTGAAAATTAAACTATCACTTTACCTTTACTAAGCGACCAGCAATCAATTCATGAAAATCTCTCGATGGTCATTATTGTTGATTGTCTAGAAAATAATGCAAAACTGAAAGAAATATCTGGATTAAGGATATAAGTTGTACGAGGTAAATATAATAGCCATCATCATTGTCATGAAAAGCTTTGCACAATGACTAGAAAATGGGAAAACTCTAAATATACAGATGATAGTATCCTCGAAATCAACAAGAATCCTGATGACGGTGGTAGGGTTTTGAAATGAATTTTTTCATTTAACCTCGATCAAGAATGCTAAAATGATAGCGGTTTGAAACTTCGCAATAATAATAATAATAATAATAATAATAATAATAATAATAATAATAATAATAATAATAATAATAATAATAATAGTAATAATAATAATAATAATAATAATAATAATAATAATGATAATAATAAAAATAAAAAAAAGTGGTATACTATATCCTAGACGCGTATAGTATAGAATGCCTGAGACAAGGAAGTGACTTTATTCTCATACGACTGACTTTTCTTGCTGTTTCCTCTGCATAGTCTGCTTCTTTTTCCTTCACTCAAAATCTCATCAGTCATATAAAAATTGGCGTCATTTTGCTAAGTAACTGATTTCTTCCTCTTCATCGTCGTCAGTTTCATCATTATCATCATTATTAAGGAAAAGTGTGGCCGTTGCAGCTTATTAGTTCAGGAGGGCATCCTTTGGAATTGAGTCACGGGGCTCAATTTGTTCGATGGGTGCAGGACGTGGGTGTATAATGAAAATGACAGGGAATAGAATGAAAAGAGTGAGGTTAAGGAAGTCGCTTGAACGGGAGGACATAGGAGATACCATAGGGACAAACCGGGGAGGAGGCGGAAGTAAAAAATGGGGAAAGGTGTAACCGGACAAGAGTCATGATGATCACGACGACGACGATGATAGCATTGCAAAGATAGAATCTAGGTTAAAGATAGGAAAACATGTTAGAAGGTGGAAGAAAATACTTTTCGGAAAAAAAAGCAAGAATGATATAAAAAAAAAAATCTGCTTTTATGTACTAGAAACTGCTGGGGAACTAAAACTGGATTTAGTGAATCCTATCCTGAGTTCTAGAATCCGATTGAGCCAAGGACATATCTATCATACCACCTATTCTACAACCAGAATATAGAATGAAATTAACTCAGAATTACTATGTTCTTTGATGCTTGCAATCATTTTTATCAGTCAATTATATTTCTTTTCGTTTTTCGTTCAAAATATATTGATGTGACTCATCCAAAACAGAAGTACATTCAACGTTTTCTTTGGATGTTTATTACAATTCAACCATGCAGCCGAGGTATTGAAGTATAAATTATCTAAGTTCTTGAGGACCAGACATAACAGAGTCAACAGATAATAATCATGACAGTCAGAAACTGCCACAAAACAAAAGTACTTGATATGTTGTACCAGGAAGTTCAATGACCAAAAGGTCAAAATGGGAAGGCAAACAACTTAAGAAGCGAGTAAACAGAATTGCAGATAAGTTATATTAATTTATTTGCAGAAATCATTCTTCAATGGGAATGTGAATCGTTAGTAATGTCAGCTGATAACAGATGTATAATAACGAATTACATCAGAGGCAAAATACGCAGAATGCTTCGAAATATTAAATAGCAATTGTCTGGAGACGGAAATAAAACCGTAAATCAAAACGAATTTACCAATTTAGCTCAGAAGGAATACAAGAATAAACATGGATGGGTAGGGCCACTGATTTGAATTGTGCAAACCAATTAGATTAGGCACAAACTTTGTAACTGCTGTCCGTATAAAATTAACAAGTAATCTGTCTAGCACTTGTAAGATTGGATAACGCAAAATACAAAGAGAACGTAGATTATGTAAATTACAGTGAAAATAGTTATCTGAAATTCGGAGGCAGAATAATGATAATCACGAAAATGTTTCGATTGATTAAATTAATATACTTAGTTAGAACAAAATGCTAGTTCGACACCTGTTTGTATAATTTTCTCTAAAGGAAAGCTAATCAGGGAGGTTGTTTCTTAGAAGTTGATTAGTAATTGAGCATAAAATCTGAGAAAAAAATATCAAAATCGCAAAAAGCCATATTTTTTCATAAAAAAACTCTTGTTAGTTCGGATAATTGATTTTATATCAATTTTTTTAGGATCGGGGAATCTAACTTATCAGTTAAGTGTTTGTGTAATAGGTGATAACACGGGTAGGATCTATTGGATAAATAGGTGAAGACAATCAATATAATACTTGCATATATAATAACACCAATGATAGCAGCTCAAGTCAAGTGTATTAGAAAAAAAATTAATCGACGCTCAAATAGACGAGACTCGACAAAATAGAAAATACCGAGCGTGTGTAGACAGAAATAAACATCAGAATGTTATGTAGTGAATTAATCCACAAAGAGTGGGTAGAGACGACTATGAAGGAGCGCTAATATATTGGGAATTATGCAAATAACATTGATATGATTATGAGAACAAATTTCATGAAAAATAGAAAATAAAGTAGAGGAAAAAAATTAAAATCTTTCGGATTTTGGAATCAAAATCGATTTAAACCTGATCAGCTCATTTCAAACAAGATCCGCCAGAAAAGCTAGATAAATACCAAGAGAAAGTGAGAATTGTATTCATAACGATTTGGGTGTTCGAAACAGTTACGAAGTTCATAGCAGTAATAAACTAAAAGAAATAAAATTCCACTTAACAATTGACATTCTTCCGTGAACAACGGTATTTACTTTAGCAAAATAACTGGAGAAAGTTTTGCAACTTTGTCACTTACACTTCAATATGATCTACCAGATACTACCAGTGGGAACATTCATATATTGAAATCTATATTACCATTACCCCCGACAAAATCTTTAGCTGTAATTGATCAATTTGTTAAAAACTAGCCAATCAGGAGAAAGAGAATTTTAGCAAGCAGAACTTTTAATAAAACGAATGTCAGAAGCGTTCCTTTCTTTGTTATTTTATGTATGTATGTGTGTGAAACGTCTACAGGCTGCAGTAATCAACTTATAAGGCTGAGGACTTACATAAGTACTTCACTATACCTCTTCTAAAAACGTTTTTCCTTTAATCTCCCCCTGAATAGGTTTGAGTGTAGATAATAAGGGCTTCACTCAAATCATGAGATCTGGCTGATATTTATTCCCAAAGGTTATTGTTGATTTTATGTAAAAATCTTTGTTTTTTCGCTATTGCATATCAGATTCGTATTTAGTGCTGCAGATTGAATTCGAATCATTTTACGAGGAAATACTCTTTGATTCTGTTTTTAAAAAAGTTGGCTTGGCTGGCTTTCTGGTTATGTATGTATTGTGCGTTCAAACTGCACTAGTGGGGTTATATGGCTGGATATTTAAACAATCACTCCTTATGAGTTAAAAGATATTTTTGTCTTTAAAAAACCTTTCTCTTACATAGACCATTAGTGGAGTTCAATCTGCTATATGAGTTTCTGTTAAATTGATTCCTTACTTTGCGTCCAGTAGTGTTGAGTCTTGTTTTCTTTTTGCGAATTCGGACTTTTTTTTTGGCTCAACAAAAAAGAAAAGAAAAGAAGCTCAGTCACCATCAATATTTTTCCAACTTTTAAATTGATCACCTTCAACAAGTCACGTAACAGTTTCTATTGCATGACTAATCAGACATACTCGATGTATTGTGTATTTTATGATTATAAATCAAATAAATTAAAATATCACTTTTTTACGCGAAAACGTAAAATGTAAAAATTTTGGGAACAATGATGAGGGAAGGGGAGTTATACTAAGAAAAGGGGATTATTGTTAAAAAGGGGGATGCTAGAAAAATAGACAAATCGAGTTAGAGGTCGATGTTGAAAAGGGGACGGAGTTTCTGTTAAAAAAAGGGAAGTGTTTGAGCATTAAAAGGTGAAACTTTCCTTGATTTTGAGCCCTAAAAAGAGTAGATAAAAATTGTCCTCCATGGATGGGGAATGGGGGAATTATATTCAAAAGAGTGAGTTGATGTTAGAGAGGGGAGAAGCTCCCCATCGATTTTGACTGATGAAAGAGAAAAAGATCCCCCCTTCTATTTTGACCACTTAAAATGAAGAATATATCCAATCTAGATTTTGACCCAAGAATTAGAAAAATCCGTATATAATATAAGTCGATAAAAAACGCTTGGAAGTGAAAAAATTCTCACTTTATTTTGACCCCTGAAAACAAAAGTAAATGTTCCCTCTCGATCTTGACCCCTAAACGTGTTGAGAGAATTTTCACTTGATTTCGTCTTCTAAATGAAAATAAACTTTCCCTCTCCATTATCACAAAAGGAAACAGTTCCTCTCGATTTTGACCCTTTGAGAGAGAGTAAAAGTTCCCCTTTGATTATGGTCCTTCCGCCAATATCATCCTCAAAAATTGGGGAAAAAATCTTCCTTTCGATTTTGACCATTGAGAACAAAAGAAAAATTCCTCCACTCCATTTTGACGCCTAAAAAAATTCTTTTGATTTTGATCACTCGTATTGGAAAAAACTATACCACAATTTTGATCCTGGAAAGTGGAAAACGAAGGGCACAAAGGAAAAAAAGGGCAGAAGTCGACTGACGTAATGTAGATTGACCAAAAGAGTAAAAGAAGGAAAAAGAGAAATTGCTGATGAAAGGTGTGAAAGAACAGAAAAATATTTATAAAATCTGGAAAATAGTGATGAAAAATTAAAAAGAGTAAGAGAAAATGACAGCCTGGTCGAAAGAGGAATTGGGAATAAACCGAATAGAATTTTGACAAATGTGTGTACATGTTGGAGAGGGGATACACCGGGGTCTTGCTTTGACGGCGTCGGTGTTGGTCGTGACAATGGAGCGTGAAGGTATCGCTGGCATATCCTCCAGAGATGCCAAGGACTGGCTCTGTTATAAGGCCGGGAAATGTGTGAAGGTTCGCCGTGTCAATTCAATGTCACCGAGGATTGTCTGTGAATGTCATAATCGGTCGGAATTCGGCGGGTAAAAGAAGGTGCCCATTTGACAAATGTTGTTGTCTTTTTGCATGGGGACTGCCTATGTCGCCAGGGAAAATTTTTGCAGGAAACGTTGGCAATGGCGGATATAAAGTAGGTGGGTTGAACGATTAGGTGCTGGTTATTAGGGCGCTGGTAGCAAAGATGATGAAAGTGGGAATTCTTTTTGTCCTCCTCATAGTGGTGCTGGCTGTGTCAAAGTTGAATTTAGTGGGAAGGTGAAGGTGTGATGATTGTAAATATATCATAATAGCCTTGCTGTGGTGGTTTTTATTAGTTCGGGGGTCACTAAAAGTAGTATTGGTAGTAAGTCTTTTTTTATTTATTCAGATCAGTGAAAGGTGAAGGGAATAAAAACAATTAGAAGAAAAGGGTGGGCGAGAAGAAAATGAAGGAGAAATAGTTTTAGTAGAAGAGGCGTATAAAGACTTCAGCGGTAGTGCATGGGATTGCAAAATGACTGAATAGACAGTTGAGAAACCGAATATGCCTGACAAAAGGGATTTGAATTCTGGTTGCTAATTGCTGGTATCATTTTGTTTATTCTGACAAAAAATGAATATATTTTTATGATTATTGATTGTATTAGAACTAAATTCTAGGAAGTAACTTGCATGTCATCGCCTCCATGTACTCTAGCCAACCTTGACAATATTTAGACAATACAGCGCCTTTGAGATGTGCAATATGTTAAAGTATGTATTTCGTTGAAGAATTCCACAAGCATCAATTCCTGCTTCAGTGCCTAATAATTTCATTCAGTCACTTTCCTTCAGCATAAGGTAGACCAAGAATAAAAGATTACCTGTTATAATGCAATTTATGATGTCATTATTAGTGAATTCAACCTTGCCTGTATTCTCGACAATTGTGTTCTTTGAGCAGGATTAAGCTAAGAACAGACACCCTCTAGATATTCCATAATTTTAGTTGAGCCTAAATTAGTTTAGATGATTATTTCTCTTTCTCTTTTTCTCTCTCTGTATATGTATATATACATTTTTGTGGAAAGGAAAGGACGAAAGACTAATTGGTACATCTCAAATTCTTTTTTAATAATTGCTTATGCTACATCCGGGATATACCAGGCTTCTTCAGAGCAACACAGCAAAAAGTGCTCGGGAAGATGGTAGAGCTATATGAAAGTATCCGGATGATAACTGGGTTGGGAAAGTAGATTTATTACTGTATATAAGGGAAATAGTCTGATGGCAGTGGGTTCCCGTGAAATAAGGATGTCTTTTCAATTGCTTGTATTTTCTGGATGTATCTGTGGAAATGTCTAGAGAGAGAAAATGAGTGTGAGGTGGATGGTGTGGGAAGGTGAGATGATAAAGTGGTCTATAAAAATGTGTGTATGAGGGGAAAAGAGTTGGGGTTCCCATCTGTGAAGCATGTTTAACAAGCGTCAAATGTGCTGTCGAAATATATGAGGTGTTATTCTATGTTGGTTAAAGATTAAGAATCATTGGTTGAGATAGTAGAAAGTTACTTGGGCACTGGATGATCATACAGTAGATTGAGATAAGAGCTGATTTAATGCATCTACGTTTCCTGGAAATGTATCTGTGATGGATTATAGTGTTTTTTAGGTCAAGATTATATTGCAAGAGATGTCGATGTTGGACAAAGGCATTTACGTGATAATCCAGTATCAATGTCATATACATGTGTAAAGACATACACCCATACACACATGCACATATTTTACATATATATATATATATATATATATATATATATATATATATATATATATATATATATATATATATATATGTATATATACATATATATATATATATGTATATATATATATATATATATGTATATATATATATATATATATATATATATATGTTGCAAATAGCATACGCAAATTATATCTATTTCTATATCTAATAAGAAAATGAAAACAATTTCTTTTTTTTTGCTTCAGTGTTCTTAAGCCTCTATTCTGAATTTATTCTTAAAACCTTAAACTTAAAAAAACCTCAAAAAAACAAAACAAACTCAAATTCTCACAAAGGTAGGTCCGTTCTGTGTATTGCTTTCATTGATGCATGCATCTGATGCTGCAGCTCTTTAAACCGTCAATATTCAGTATATATATATATATATATATATATATATCAATAAACCAATAAGTCTGCAGCCTAATGATGGAAAACATAAGGATAGTTGTTGTCACTTTTATGATGATGAGAGAGTAGGCTGCAGTGATGATTGAGGTAATGATGACTTTGAGTAACTTGGTTTTAGGTGCGTGCTTTGTTCAAACGTGTATTGACAAGAAAACAATTATGCTGTGTATGGTTATGTGTGAATTGTACAGACAGGTGTCGAATACGACTGGTAATTCTGTCTTTTGTTACGAACTCTTTGGTCTGTTTTTTTTTCTGGAGACAAGGACAAATGAGGACAGCATTAGAATGGGCAGATATGCCAGCAACAAAGCAGAAAGAAGGTAAAGAATATCTGAAAATGGAAAAAAAAAGAAAAAAAAGTTTAATTTGCATAAATTTTACAAGTACACAATTATCATAATGCTGATGTAGAGGCAGAAAAAAAATTATCTAGGACAGATGATAAAGATAGAAGGAATTATGAAAGTGAAGTAAAACGACGCATAATGATCGGCTGGAAATCATTTAGCACGAAGAGAGACATCTTAAAAAGCACGCTGCCAATGTGTTTGAAGCTAAAAGTATACAAAGGATGCATTATACCAACTATGACCAACTATGACTTACGGATGTAATCCACGGAAATTAGCAGAGTAGGAAAAGACCAGTCACACAAAACGGGGTGGGGGTAAAAAGTTAAGCCGGAAAGACTTGACAGATAAGCACAATTGCAGTCGTCGAGCAAGACGATGTGAAAAGTCTTTGTCCATTAGAAGGCTTATAATGGCTGTTGATTATATATATATATATATATATATATATATATATATATATAACTTGATTCAAAATTATATCATATCTATTGTAGAAGACAGCAACATTATGATGAACTTCAGTTTTCGAAAAGTATTTATTATGCTGTGGTCGTAAATTCAGTACTACTACCAAGGTACAATATCTGGTTGTCAGACTAGAACTTTTTCGTTGATTAATTACATTATCAGTGAAAAAAGTGGTTTTAGTTGCATGTATAACACTTATTTTGATTATGGAATGTTATGGAAAGTTGCAATCTTCTTTCGGCAACTGCCTGTACACTTCACACATACCATACACAGCTAAGTAAAAACCCCATAAGTAGTGCAAGTTCCCTCAATTTGACAATAAAAATTCATGCAGTCACTAGTTTGTGCTCCTTCTTATTGCGAGTAATGTTGCTTCAATCCTTTTAGACATTCACTCACTTAAGGAATGTATGTATCCAAGTGTTATTGAATTTTCTCAGGCAAACTGAATCGCTGCTATTAAAACGTCTCGAGACACCTTTTTATGTTGCAATTCTTCACCTTTCTTGAGTTTCTCCCGAACGTTTTCTATTTTATCTAAATCCGGAAAGTTTGCTGGTCAGTTAAGAATGCAGATTAGCTTGCCAGATAACCAATTTGAAATGGAATGTGCAACATGACACGAGGGCATTATCCTGCTGAAATATCCGATTTCTTGACTTCGGTACCGAGTGTTTCAACGGTTACAGTTTACTCTCTAAAGCCTTTAAGTCATTGAATTCATCCGACCATCAATGGTATGTGGGTCAATCTTGCTTACTGATGATATGCAATCCCATACCATTATTGAAAGAGGGAATTTTACTGTAAATGCAAAGTTGGCAAATCTTTCAAATTCTTTTCTCTCAATATTATGGTTTCCAACGCAGGGAGCATATTGTATGATGCAATAATCGCTGAAAATTACTTTCCTGGAATTCTTTCCAGTCGATAACTTGAATTTCTTTCAAAAGTCTAATCTGGCTTCTATATGTTTTATTCCAGTCAGAAGATGTTTCTTGACCTTACGAGCTCTTGCCTGTCCTAATTCTTCAAGTCCGTGTCTTATAGTCGATTTGTAGCATTTTATATTCCACTTCCAAACGGGCGTCTTCATCTTTTTTCTTTAAATATTTAGTAGACATCGGTCTTGTCTAGGAGTGTCCGAGCGTGGATGCCCAGTATGTCCTCAAGGTACAAATCTTGTTTCATCTTTTATTCTTTTTAGTACATTTGAGACACTAGATCAATCCGTTTTTATATGTGCAACTATTTCGTGCTGACTCATTTCTCACCATTCCCTTTTCGGTGATGGTCATCCCCTTTGAACCAGAGTTTTGTTACATATTTGCTACGAAGGTTCAATATATTACCGGAAAAACTATTTTGTTTTTTTTAACATTCAAGAGATTTCTGACGGGAATAAGTCAGTGAACAATAGATAGCAATGTCAAGATGAAGATTGATGTTGAGACTTTCTCTGAAGTTTCAAGGATGTTGGTCTGGTTTGAGGGTATAATATCAGGAGGTTTGAAATTATATAATGAAACAAAATCTTTTGCTTCTCCAAAAAATTCAATACCATCTGTTAAGGCGAGCTTTTGGGAGGACAGAGCAACCAAAGGACACATCTTTGATGATTCCTCCAACAGTGCAGCAGGATGTTCAAGGAAAACTAAAACTGATCTCAACAAGGGGTTCAGCTGCTGTACAGTGCCCGAACAGTTGAACAAATTTGGATCAAAAGCTTATTCTCCAGTTGCTAAACCTATCATAAGTAAAATGATAAGCAGATTAGTTATGAATATGCAGAAGAACACGTTGTTTGGGGGGATGATAATTGGTCTAAGATTCATTCTAATGATGAAAGTAAATTCAATTTAGTTAGATCCTACGGTGGATAGATTGAATGAAGACGTATAGGTGATTGAAGTAACCCGAGCATTGTCTGCTAGGTTTGGAAGACAATGTTTCATAATATGAGATATGCTGTACTCTGAATATTTCGGGCCTATTGTGATAATTACTGGACTAAATGGAAGGTGAATCTAGACCCAATCAAGCAACATGCCATTCCTTCTTTCCAAGCATCTCCTAAACAACTGATCATTTTAATGCAGAACAACACCTCCGTGTCACGCTGATTTGAAGAAAATAATATTGGAGTTGAGATGACCTACACAATGTTCCAATTTAAATTCCACCGAAAACTTGGAGAAGAAAACAGGAGACAGGTTTGAAGAATGAAGTCCAAATTCAGCAACTGATTTATGGGAAAGATGAATGGAAAAAAATAACCCCAGATCTGTGCAAGAACCGTGCCATGTCCTGTTCTGAAATTATTGCAAATAAAAGTCTCCATACTAATTGTTTTTAGTGAATTTATTAACGATTGTTCATTTTTTTGTAAACTTCATCTTGAAAATAATATCGTACATACGTACTCATATTTCATCCACTGTGTCTTTTCGAATGAAAGTTTTTCCTTAGTATTTTCCAATGATGACTTTTGATAAAATCTTTTTCGTCCATAAAGTATATGCCAAGAGCTTCAATTTCTGTAAATTCAAAGATCCTGTGGCAAATATTATTGATATGAACAATATTTGCATAAATATTTTCCAACCAGCTCTCTCTCTCTCTCTCCCTCCTTCCCTCCCTCTGTCTCTCTGTCTCTCTCTCTCTCATTCACTATGTATATTTGGAGAGGAGGGGATATTGAGAGACAATTGAGAGATAAATATGTCGATCTTTAGATTGATTGATGATTCATTTCAAAACTATGTGAAATTATGTGAAAAATCAAATATATTTATATATATATATATATATATATATATATATATATATATATATATATATATATATATATATATATATATATATATATATATATATATATATATACATACATATTCCATCGGCATATATGTATACATAATTAAAAATGAATTGAGTTATATTGTGAAAAATGAGTTTACACACACACACACACACACACACATATATATATATATATATATATACGAGGTTGGATCAGTGAATCAATAGCTGGTCCCTGTTAGCAGAATGTTGATCGGAATTCTTTCTACACGTATGTGTGTGGTTATATATATATATATATATATATATATATATATATATATATATATATATATATATATATATATATATATATATATATATTGTGTGTGTGGTGTGTGTGTGTGTGTGTGTGTGCACTTTTTGTACATAAGAATTGACTAGGTACGTTTTCTTTTATGTACCTAAGACTGCCTGACTAGATTCAAAGTGTGTAATCATTATTGTAACATTCGTTATTTACCACTGTCGTCCATACTCTCTGGCTCTATCAAGATCATATCAACGTCATACTGCAGAATTAGAAAATGAAAGACAAACATCCATAGTTTCCTGTCCTCTGGTCGTGATTATACCTAGCAATATAGTCAATACCGTTGGATCCAAATGATTTAGAAATACTTACTGTGAACCCAAGAATGCGTTTCATTCATGGAATACCAAAGGTTCTTTACCAAACGAATTATAAGAACGACATTAATTATCATGGTCGTTACTGAAGCATGTATTAATGAGAGATTCTTGACTAAATGCACGTTATATATATATATATATATATATATATATATATATATATATATATATATATATATATATATATATATATATATATATATAGTGTGTGTATCATCCACAGACATGTATTACAACATGTACCACAGTGCAAGACGGAAACCTTCGCTTCAGACCCGGAGGCCAGTATCCTAACTCTGCACCACGGAAATGGATGGTCAGTAAGGTTGAATATAAGCGATATATCTATTTAGCATATATTCCCCATCCACCAGAGTGCACTATTCCTATGGAAGAGCATTGATATTCTGTCATGCACATGCACATAGTGTACATGATATGGCGAGTTTTCGCTCTTATTCATGTGCGTCTATTCACACATAAAATAAAAAAGGCTTGAGTCGGGTATCCATTATTCATATATCTACATTTTTAATGCAATGTCTGTCTATCTATCAATGTATCTATCAATCGTTCAGCACACACACACTCACAAACACACATATAAGAATTCACATGGGTGTACACAAGATACTACCCAAACAATCGGGTAATTTGAATCTGGTAAATCTTCTTTGAGGATTTATGTAGGCACACAAAGGACACTGCGCACAAAATGTAAGAAGAATCTGCACTGTGCTCGGTTCAAGTCCTCTGCTCTGATTTCCAATACTCCGTACTCATAAGTACTAACGATAGCATGTTATGTCTATGTACATAAAAGATTACGCATGCACATATGGAGGGAGAAAATTGAAGCGATTTAACTGTTGGCAGTCAGATACAAAGACATCTTTCAAGAAGGGTCATAATTTACTCACGACTATGTGAACCATCTGCACAGAGTCTCATTACGATTTTCAAGGGATAATTGGGTGGGCGAAGCACTGATTCATTATCTGCCTGATGCGAAAACCAGGGAGCCAGGCCTTGATGGTTTTTCCTTTCTTCTAATTAGATGTGCCCAACCATTGTGCAATTCAGTGTCTCTGCATAGGCATCGAACCACACCATAGCATTATCTTGAAGTAACGTCCGCTTCACATGATTTGTGAATATTGCGGTCTCAAATGTTAAAACATTTTGCCAAAGAAGCATTTAAGAATAAGAGTGGTAATCTTTTCAACATATTGCGTAGTATTATGAGACAATAAATGACGAATATCAACAGAGATTGATAGATCAGTCTTAATGAACTGAGATATATCCGGTTTTTCGGAAAGTAATATCGAATTTTCAGAGAAGGGATAAAAACCTCTACAAACAAAACAAACTATAAACATATTTGTTAAAAACAATAACAATCATAACAAATGACAAAACCCACAAAATGTCCATATTTTAGTCACTAAAGAAAAAAAAACTCTTAGAGATCATTAGGCAAGCAACAATGAATAACACTAACCGCAACAAAACCTGGTCCAAGAAATAATAAATCAACCCATTTTCTGCGGCAAAAGACGCATGTTTTTCTAAATTATGGCGTTGAAATTCCACCTGCGTCTTATTCACACAATAAATAATACTACCGTAATAGTATAAATCGATGGGTGCTCCGAATTGCTACCTGAAACATTGTAAGTTTACATTGGAAGAAAGCTCCGTAAATATAGACTCGTCTTGTACTCAAAAAATAGAATAAATCTGTGTATAATGTTATTAACTGTGTGTTAAAGTTCCCTGCAGAAAACCAGTTTTCAACGGTCTATTCTATACCTAGTTTTCGAATGAAGAAGCATTGAACTTATGAAAATGCCAAATATCTTATATATTAATAGTTTGTTTTACTTTTTATTTGTTCCTCGGTTTTTTCCAACTTCCCAAATAATGTGTGAAGCGTCCAAGAGAATTGTGCCGTAAATGGTAAAAATAAACATTGAAAACCAACACAATTTCCTGCTATTCTTTGCTTAATAATCAGATAAAGATCGGCAACAAGAATCTCTTCCAAAACTGGTTCCATCTTCTTTGTACAAACACAGACAGTCAAAGAATATATTCTATTTTTATTGAGCTTTACCCTTTGTCCCCATGATTCCATCTCCTTAGTGCCCACGAACCATATAACTAATAAGTCCAATGGTCTGTCTTGGTTGGGACTTGACCGAGGGCAAATGCCAGAATAATCTTGTTGTGCCTTCAATTTCTAAGTCATTCCGTGTGCGCATGCGATTAAGCCCATTTCACGACTGGATTGTTCCGCTCTTGTTATTGGCACCAAATACCTGGTTGGAGATTTATAAGGAAAGAAGAAAGTGGCCACTGGGGAAGATGTTTGAAATGGGACATGGATCGAGGGAGATTTGTGTGAAAATCGATAGAGAGTGGTGGAAGCAGGCAGGCGTGAATTATTTAAGAAATGTGTGATATCATCTGTCCTCAGGCCCCATACCTAATATCTATCTATCTTTTTATCTATCTATCACTCTATCTATCCTCAGATCATCTTAGTAAGGCAATATGCCAAGTAAGAGAACTTACGAGTAGAAAAGATTGAAAATCAGCATTCAAAACACTCGCTTTTACCTGGACTCGATCACCAACCTGGAACTACAGTGGAAATATGTAGCTTTTTCAACCACATTCCAGTGTAAGCCAAGTTTAGTCAATGACCGGCTTAGCTTACATAGGCACAAAGCCACAGCAGTCGGGCTCAAGTTTATGATCGCATTTACTTCGCTAGTGTATTGTTCTGAAAGAAAACAATTCATTGATCTGTATTGAATTCTATTTCTCCGTCAATCTCTTCTTTCTACATCCCACTCTCTTTTCTACAAAAAGCGTAAGGGTATTGTTGGATGTTAGAGAAAACTATATGAACAAGTTCAAGAATCTGGACCCGATTAGAAAGCATGATAAAAGCAGGGACAATCGAGTGGTTTGACAGGAGAGGAAAAGAAAAGAAGGGAGGAAATCTTTCTCTCGTTCTCTCTCCCTTTCCATACCCTCTCTGTCTCACACATGTATATATAACAAAACATTTATCCGTCTGTTCCACTTTGTAGGCAGCAATCAAGCATATAGAATGTTGAATTTTGCATTTGACACCCTATCATGATTAAGGATATAGAATGCAGAAGTTCTGAAGAGTTCATACTGTATATTCCGTTTTTTTTTTTTTTTAAAGAAATCATAATTTCAAGATGGAACCCTACTTATCCATTTTGGAAGTTTTTTCCTCACAAAGGCTTCACTTTAACTGATCCACTTCAGGTTCAGATTCAAGTAGACCCGAAACTACATTGCCAGTCTGACGAAACAAACGAACGTGCTCAACATACCTATTTATGCAAGTGAATAATGTATTTCATCAAGTTATTCTGGAAAAAAGTGATATTTTTTCATGTATCTATCTATTTAGATGCAAATGTTAATTTAAAAAAATGTTTTGGTATCGATCAATTTTGATATTTTCTTACATTAAAAAAAAAATCGGTTGAAAGGCTTTTGTTTTAGTTTAACGTGGCTTGGGGGATTGAGCCATTTCCCCAACTGGGCATCGATTCGTTTCGTGATTTTGAACCATTGATGACATTTTTTACGAAATGTCATACGCGTTAATTTCTCTCTTTTTTTCAGAAAAACTGGTCTTGTCAGTAACATTTCGGCATGAAATTTACTTAAATATATTCTTCTTATCTAAATTACGCGTAAACGTTTTCATTTTTTTTTTTTGTTTTTTGAGAGAAGATGTATTCATAATGAAAAATTACAGACGGAAATATTCGATGATGCTGGACTCCACTAAAACAGAAACAACTGATAAGAAATTTTTCTTAAAGGATATCATGGTTTTTTCGATTTTCGAAAACAAATTCATCTTTTTTACATAATCCTTTTATGAAGTAAGATTTTTTTTCATCCCGAAAAAAAAAAAAAGAAAGAAAAGTGAGAAGATATACTTTTTAAATTAATCATTCTTTCTCCAAGAAAAAAAAATGTTTTAAATCTCTATGTTTTATTAGTGTAGTCCTTTTTTACCAATTGTTCCTGTTTGTCATCTCATAATAAATACACAACTTTGAAAAAAAAAAATTAAAAATTTGAAAAACAAAACAAAACAAAAAACCAACAAAAAACCAACAACAAAAGCAACTATTTTTTCATGTAATTTTGAAAATAAAAATATATTTAAATGAAATGTAAGCCTGAAAAGAATACCGATAAAGCCATTTTTTTCTTGAAAAAGGCACAGTTTCAATATATATATATATATGTTTTTTTTTAAGGAGAAAATATATTTCTCTTTGAAAACAAAAGATTTTAAGTCAATAATGTTTTTTGTTCAAAGTCCTATGGTTTAAATTCGTTACGTCATTTTTTTCTTTAATAAAAATGAAATAACTTGATTTCCGGCCGAAATTTGATCTATATAAAGCGTGACAGAAAAACAAGAAAACATCGTACAGAAGAAAACACTGCAATCGTCGTCGGAATAGTTTCATATGAATTTTAGAATTTGTACATTTCTGTTTATATTCTTGCAACTAGTTAAAAAGGTGAAATAGTGCTATTTAATGCTTTGGGTGATTATAACAAAGCATTGATATAATCTTAGTGAAGAGGAATAGAAAAGAAAGATAAGATAGAGAGAATAAGTATTAGCATCATGGTAGTGGGGATGAGTGTGTCTGCGTGTGCGTTCATTAAAGACCAACTGACCAACACAGAAAAGATGAAGGGTGGATATTTTAGTGCAATCAGGAAAACTAGCGCGTTAAAGATCTGTAAGCTTTCTTCTGATGGGTCATTTTTGAGACAATGCGATCTTTGAAACTGGCGGGCTTTTGACGGTCCGTTAAAGCAGTTAGTCTTTTGCCTTAGAGACATGCACTCGCTTCGTTCGGCCGCTAAGCTGGAGATGAAGGACAGGGCGAGGAAGAATGAAAGTGAGTAGTAGTAGTCTGACGTCGGGTATATTTTTCGCTCAACTTCGATACAAAAAACAAAAAACAAACAAAAAAACACTGCAGTATTGAGAGTCATGCAAAATGTCACTTGGTATGAATTCCGTTCCGTCGGCAAATTAATTGAAGCACTGACTGGTTTCCAAATGAAACACCGTGGAGAATAAATAGGGAGAAAATTGATGATAGTTTTGTAATTATTTGCATGACTACACTTTCTTTCGGATGATTAATAACGCCAACAGCAGGAAGAAAGTTCAGTGATGTTCTCTATCTCCATAGCCGGACTCAACTAGGCATTCTCCGATTTCCATCAACAAAAACGTTTGTGCATTTACACAGTGCGGGTGAATGCAGGCGGATACAACTGCCTAAAAGCACAACAATACGCGCAGCAGCTACATTGCTGTAACAAGTGTACAAAGTGTGCATCTTCTTAAAGCAATTTATTCCATTTAGAGCTAACTCGTATAACTGCATTTATTTAAGGAATATAAAAAAAAACGGGCAACTCTGGGTATTTCAGCAAGTGTATATATATATATATATATATATATATATATATATATATATATATATATATATATATATATATATACATATATATATATATATATGTATATATATATGTATATATATGTATATATTTATGTGTGTGTGTGTGTGTGTGTGTGTGTGTGTGTGCAAGGATACAGATTAGTGGGTAGACCTTAAAAAGTACATGAAGAATTAAATTATCTATTAAATTCAAGTACATTTATTGTGTCACAAATCAGCAATGTTCTAGAAATATCATAGAAATATAAGTATTTTTATTGGTATTAACTCACCTTGGACGTTTTGCATGAGTGTGTCCTCTTCCCCATCCACCCAAACAAATAGTCACGAAACATTCACTTAACTTGTCATATAACTTCGATGTGAATAGATATCATTTGCGAAAAGAGGCATTATATCGTTTCACGTTCACATAACCTACTACGATTATCAAAACAGAGGTGATTGCAAATGATCAAACATTATAACTAAGATTTATTACTTAAAAAGTCATCCGTCAGTCCAACTGTATGCACTGGCTTATCGCAGCCCCCCACCAAAAAAAAAAAACACCAGATAATCCAATGAAATTTCCTCTGCGTATCTTTGGGACCCTGGGGCAGATTTTCAGCAAGTTATTTGAAAATAACCTCCTAAACTATGACGTGTGGGGCGTCAATTTAAATTCATGCTAAATTGGACACATTTTTGTGTCTGGATTATTTCAACTACTGCTTGACTGTTGCTGAAAAATAGCTTATATCCAGAGCGAGTAAGTATCGTTTTCAAAGAGGAGAGGAGAGGGAGGGAGTAGGTAGCGATTAGTTCAGAGAAAGGCTGAGAGAGAGAGAAAAAAAAAGCTTAAAAACAACCAACATAACACCATTGAATTTTCTGTGTCTACAAATGTGACAATGTGAAAGCTCTTCTGTAAATTAGCTTTTGAAAATCAACCCCAGAAATAATTTTTGTTGGGTTGGAATTCGATTTACAAATCTGTCTCAGTATTTTAGAAACCATCAACCCAAACTATCAACATGGGCTCCTACGTTTTTAAAGTGGTTTGGCTGGCTCTGTATGTATCGCACGAACAGACCGCCCCAATGGAGCATTTACAAAATACCATGTTTTGAAAAGAAGCTTTTTTTCTCTAAAAGAATCCCCAATCTATCAATAAATAGGTTTGTAGGTTGGCTCCAATAAGCAATGTACGTTTATACTAAATTGGCCCCTTATTTCATTTCCAGCAGCACTTGCACTATTTTTAAAAAAACTCTTTTAATGATCACTGCCCAACAGAAACAAGAGAAGTAACTTATTCATTAATATTGGTCACCCTTTTTCCATTTTTTCAAATGATTACTCTATCATTGACATCGATCAAGGGACAATTTCTATTGATCTTGATTGTTTTTTATAAAATGATGCATTGTCAATCACTAATTTTTGACAAGTATTTCTTCATCTTGATAAGAAACCAAAATTGTTAACACTGTCAATATGGGTTTCTTCAGTTTTTAGATGGATCTGGCTGGCTATATATGCATGTAAGTATCACACATACAGGAAACGTCATGGGAGCTGAACGGCTTTAAATATACAAATTTGCTCTTTATTAGGTCTACCCCCCCAAATGTTTTTTTAATGGGAGGTGGGAGCAATTTGCGATGTAAGTTCATGTTGAATTGATGACTTAATTCCGCTCTAGCAACATTCACGCATGTATTTTTGAAAAAAAGTGAACACTGCCCAACAAAAGGCGACGGAAGTAACTTATTCATTGATCACCTCTCTTTTCACTTTCTTAATTGATCACTCTTAACACACCGAAAAGACGTTGTCCAAGCGACGGTTTATTGTGAGTGATTAACCAGAGCTGTTTGCTTATGTTCGGAAGCGGTATTTTCCCAAGATTTTAATAAAATAGTATAATTCAATTTAAACACGAATAAATATTCATTTAAAGCAAATTAATTTTTGAAGAGCAAACCCCAAAATATGTTTTTGGAGGGGGTGTATTTACTCGTCTACTTAGCTTTTCTATTTAGCTTTATTTATTTTCATTCAATTCGATGTGTTAAATTCATTATTATTATTATCATTTATTTTAACATTTTTTCATTTCATAATATGTTCAATCATTTATTTATTAATATATTGATATTTATCATGGTTACAGTATATAATCGTGACTCTGATTTTCTTTTATAAATTCGATCATCTATTTCTATTTTTACATCGTTTTTAACATCGAATGAACGAGGGTGTGAAAATTTACATTGATAGGCTATTTCAATGTAAGCAATCTAAACCGACTTAGTTCGCAGTTCGTGATTGTCAAGCAATTTCTGATTTTTCATCTCATTAATAACAGATGATTAATACAATAAGATTGATAAATGACAAATTTTAGAGTTTTTTTTCGACACGTGTTGAAATTAATTTAGTTTTGAATCAACAAAATGAATCATTCATATTTATCATGGTTTCACAGCAGATATTTGTAATGTAAATAGAAAAATGAAAAAGAACATTACAATATAAATGTGAGAGCTGTACTGCTTGAGAAGCATATCAGCCTAATTTGTACCCTTCCCTCCACTTGTATTTATCAAAATATTTAACTTAAATTTTTGTGGTTGTTTGTTTCGTGAAATAAAATTCATTATATTCTTTTCCACGCAAAAGTCAGTGATGTTATCTTTTTCGAGAAATCGAAAGCGCTCGAAATTTATGTTTTGTCTACAGCAGCAATTATTGATCATTCAAGGAATTCCAGTTTTATGATTACATCTATATTTTTCTTTTTAACAAAATGTGGGACCCTATCTTTTGGCTTATAATTTATGAACAATTTTTGCATGAATACTATGGGTTTTTTTTTAGATCTAAAGCCATTTTCTTATACTAACGAATCGGCCTTCATCA
>OY735200.1:37916616-37929116 GCA_963457665.1 Thysanoteuthis rhombus | reverse complement strand
CGCGTGTGTGTATGTATTCCGTCCGCCATACATTGCAGATATTTATTTGTTAACTCACGAGGACTAGTTTCACAGGCTCATTTTGTAATAATAGACAATTTTTTCTTCAATCTAAAGTTTCATTTTGGGGCATATGTTTTATCTTATAAATTCTGAATATGACATATAGAGATCATGAAAACATTTTTCTTTTGTATTATTATTTTCTCAAGAGCGTACCCCCTAGGTTAAAATGAAAAAACTTGTGTATCAGAAAGTGAGAAAAAATTTGTTTTCTTTAGGTGCCTTTCAGATTGAAAAAAAAAAAAATTTCGGACTTATTTTTCTGATTTTGTACGGGAAATCTAGCACATAAAATGACAGACGGAATGGAAAATTCACACATAGAGGATCTTCTTTTAATTTTTCATTCCATGCCTGCCACGCTGATCTCACGAGATACATGTTGTTTGGTGTAAGAAGTTTGAGGTGGATTGATTCTTGTTACAAAAAATCAAAGGATGTCCAAATCTTTTCGAATCTCACTAAAATCAAAAGTTATTCTGTAGAATAGTTGAATTTCAATATTCTGATCAGATCTGATCAGAATAAAATCTCCAGAAGAAAGGAACACCTATTTTCAGAATAATCCATGAAGGGTTTAGTAACCACATTGCATGTCTGGTCATCCAAGAATTACCCAGATATCTCAACTATTATAGCAGACATTAAGGTATAATCCTGGTCCTACCTACCTGAGTACAATAGAGAAGTGCAACCTGCTGGATAGATCTTTACGCATCAGGTTCAACATGTCTCATGCACCAAACTAAAACCTTCACATCCCTTACGCAACAAAATGTTGTTGTGCGCATATTCTCTGCAGTAGCCCCTCAAAATACCATAGCCGCAGCTTCTTGGTGATTATAAATGTTGATAGAGCAATAATTATTCTGTGTTTTGCAACGCATTGTTCTATCTCCTTCTTCCACTCTCTTTTCACATAGATACACACATGTACACGTCTGAACATGCATAAACAGACAAAAACAAACAGATAGATAAGTAGAAAGACAGGCAAACAGAAACACACACATGCACCCACACGCACGCACGCTCGCACGTGCATACACACATGCATTTTCTCTCTCTTTTTGAGTGGAGCGTATTGAGATGTAATTATGTTATAACTCTGCACATTAACATTATTCAGAGTATCATAGATACAAACTATAATCAATATTGATATATATTATATGTTCTTGATTAAACAGATAAAATGATCTAAACTAATCCTATATTTCATGTGCAAACACTAATTCTCCTGTTTGATATGATTCATTCATAAGACAAATTAATACAAATGTCTTATTATTTTCCAACTTTATAATAAGTATAAAAAATTTCTTATGATTGATATTATTTAGTTCAATTATTCGAATAGAGAAATTTGACCAAGATATAGTATCATATTTGATATTTAATGTCAACGCGTTTGATAATAATCATTTTAGGCCGATAAAATGAAACAATTACTTTTAATATTTCATTTTCTATTGTGTCAAAAAGAGGATTTGGAACGTGCAATTTGAATTGACCATTTTATGCTACAAAATATTTGATGATAATATATTAGTAAGTATTATTTTTGATAATCTCTTTTTATAAATAAAATTATGATTTGTAATCAATAGAATTACCCTAAAATGAAATTCAATGAGTCAAGTGTCTAAATCTTTTAAAGAATAATGACGACTCTTAATAATCAAAATATTCCTTTGTAATTACATGTCTTGTAAATGACAAGTATTGTTTGATGAAGTTTTATGTTTACATAATAGTTTATGATACATAAATGATTTATGATTTTTCAGTTTTGCTCAACGTATACTGTTCATTGTTTCATGAAGAAGGAAGAATGAATTGGATTTAAACTGACCAAGATTTGCAAGAATGTTTTTCTGGGTTTTGAACATAGAAAAAATACGACAATAAAATCGACTCAAGAAACATAAAATGTGAAAGAAATATGTCGCAATGCCAGTGGAAATTCATTCGGTTAACATTAAGTGCTGGCTACATTATGCTAAATATTTGCGAAAACGATTTTGAGTCATTTTGTTGCCCTACTGCATTTCAAATAAATGTAAATAAAAAAAGTTCGGGACCTTTCGAGAACTTGGCTGGTATTATTTAATCGAGATAGTAATCGTGAGTTCGGTCAATTTTGACCTTTTTTTATTTACACTTATTTAGCAAACAAATATCTGGTGAGTAATAATAAAAATTATCTCTTGGTTTGATACAAACTAACGGAAATCAAACACCAGTTCTTATAAAAAAATTCTTTCACTCCTATTAAAAATATTTCCTATCAAACTACCAAGATTTTTAATCGTTCAAAAAGTGCTTCATTAAGTTGCCTTGTTAAGTATCAGTTAAGCTGTTTTCCTCCAGACTCTTTCGTCCCTCACGCTGTGGAATAATAATAAACACCCGCCCCGAAGAAATATACACACAGTGGCAGATGAAAAATAAACACATGCAGGGAACTGTAATTATACGCCCTTTACACGGGGAGAAACGCAAATACAAATCATCAGATCATATGTTTCAACGCGGGTAGGCTTCCATGAACTTATGTACGTATACGTTGACAGTTGAAGAAATATACATTCAGCTCGGGTTATGAACCATCAACGGTCTCCTTTTCGGCAAGATTATGACCGCAGTCCTGCCGATTCAAATCTTTTTTTTTTTCGTCTGTTCATCATCTTTATCCAAATTCTTCCAACATGAAGAATCTGGCACATCATGATCGTCATCATCATCACTCTTTTAGCGTCCATAATTGGACATAGACAATACCCAGGATTCGCCAAACATCTCTATCATGGGCGTTGCAGAATCAATACTCTCTGAACTTATCTAGTTCGTCATGCCATCTTATAATTTGCCGGTCGCAGTTTTGCATATGATCCACGTTGTGAGTCGTGATGTTTTTTCAACGGATTCTATGATATCCCTGACTCCTGTTTTTTCTCTATTATACTGCGCTGTTTTGTGATCCCCCATGTAAGGTTGAGCATGATTCTCTCATGTGCACTTTGCATGGTCCTCAATTTGAGGGTCAATCTTTTGGTTAGGTTCCATGTTTCAGCTCTATAGGTGACACCGGGAAGATGCATTGTTTGAAAACCCTTTCTTTTAAACTAATTTTCTTGTTCTTAAAGAGCTCGTCCTACCGAAAGCTTGCATCCTAGAGTGATTCTTTGCTTTATTTATTCTTCTTTTGAGACTTTCATAGGGATTTGTTGTCCAAAGTAGATGTTGTCGTCAACCTTTTTCAGGTCTGCGTTTTCGAATTGGATTTTTGTGTCTTTCTTCTCAACATGTTCATTGTGAATGACTTTTGTTTTACTGAAGTTCATATGTGGTCCAACTTTCTTGCTATGTTCGTTCAGTTTTTCTTGCATTTCTTGGAGATAGTAATTTTTTTTCGTAAGAAGGGCGACATAGTCAGTAAATCTAAGGTTACTTAGGTATTCACCGTCTATTCTGATTCCTTTATTTTCGCAGTCTAGGTTTCGGAAGATCATCTCGAGGCAGGCTGTGAAGAGTTCAAGTGAACTGGTATCTCCGTGCCTTACTCACTGAAAGGGCTCCGTCTTTATGAAATCAAATTAATGATCTGTGTTAGTATATATGTTGCAAGACTTTGACATATACAGGGTCTACGCCTTGTTGTGGATAGAATCAATGACCCCAGGGATTTCCATTGAGACAAAATCTTTCCTAAAGTCGATAAATGCTACAGTGGATGGCATTTGATATTCTGCTAAAAATAAGGATCTGACGCAGGCATCATTTACGCAGTTACGAGCCAAGTACGGACAGAAACCGAATTCTAACATTTGTTTGAATTGCTCATATCTGAGATAAGTACATAAGTCAGCCCAAACCAAGTGTAACAGGGCAGATTGATTAAGAGATATTATAACCCCAGTGACGGTTAAGTAGATATTTAATAGCCAAATTCGATACGTTTAGTTATTCATTATAAGCTCCATAAGCAGTACTCGAGGCAGATAAAACTGCAAGCATCAAGGAATGCCCTTATCTTCATCTAGTAATGCAATATAAAATGAGGAGGTGTTTTCGTGCAATGGGTCTTCAGTATCTAGACGAAATTATTAGTCAATCAATCGACATGATCCAGTATTAATAATTTATATCTTAACATATCTTACGTTACTTGCCTTTTTTTCTCATACAGACTCTAAAGTATCAATTGGGATTATACTAACTTTCCTATAGCAACATTGATTAATCGAGGCAATTTCACTCTTAGTCAAAAATTCATTATTCCCAATGAAAAAAAATACAAATAAACTTCGTTACTGGAAGTTTACCGCAGATGAAAACTTCACAGCATTTTTGATATTCTTTTATTCACATAAATCCATATCATACGACCGTAGGTCACCTTTCAGGTAAATTATGGATTCTATCATTGAAAATATATTTTTATTTGGAATATATGTATACTTTGAGTGATTTTTGAGGCAGTTTTCCCATGCTATCTTAAGTTAAGCGCTTCTATAGAAAACCTTTCGTGAGCCGAAATAGTGTAAAGCGAAGAATCTAATTTAATCAATTCAATTTGAATAGCAAGTGAGCTTTCCCAAACGCTTAAATCCCAATAATGGTATGTTAGGCTATGTTGTTTAAGGTGAGATGGTAGGGAGTACTGGAGACAGGGGTGTTGGAGAGAGATGAGAGGCTTTGTGCTGTCTCTATAACGTCTCACTACTAAATAAATGCTGAACGCTTTCATCACTTTTCTTTTTTCCATTAAAACGGAAGACAGACGGAAAGCAAACTTTCAGAAAACCGAAGGATATCTTCTGAACTTGTTAACAAAAGCCAGACAAGGTGCGTCTAATGTAGTGAAACATAAGATAATTTGAAAGTGGTAAGTCTGGAGACTTCTCAAACGTCACAATTACTGGTGAATGACCTAACTCAGAAAGAAAAAATCTTATATGGTCCAATACGTCATTCAAATGAGTCAGTTGCTCATTTCTGTCTAAATTTCCGAGATGAGGAATTATCCTTATTATATGGTGATTTAATCGAACTGGTATCTCATTCTTGGTTGTTATGGTCAAAATGTTCCAGATGTAACCAACGGTGTTTTCTACTTCTATTGTTTTCATTTTGCTGTCGATGCTTGGGGAGATCAATTAATTCTCTTTAGTTAATCTGTTCTTGTATTTTTGCTTTTATTTTCATCACTGAACCAAAGAAATTTCAAAAGCTTACATTCCGCTATTCCACTTTCACCAAAGACTTACATTAGTGCAGTCTTTCTTCGCCATATGATGTAAAGTGGAGGATCGCTTGCTATTAGTTCGAACAGGATTTTTTTAGCGTTCCCTGACTCAAACAATGAATTATTCTATGTTTGCCTGATTCGATGTCAAAGTTCGATGGTCATCGTCTGCTATGGCAAAAATTGACGACTTGCAACAAAACATTGTGCTTGACTGCTTAGCTTCACGTATGTTCTATCATACAGTTATTTCTAGGTACTCAAAAAATTCTGTAAACCTGTCCTGAACATGCATGACTGTTCGAATTCAGTTTCATACTTTTTTCGGCAATCATCGTAGCAATGTCATTGGTAGAGAAAATTTCAAACATGGTTGTTTGGGGGGTTCAGAGAACGCTTATCATTGAAACTATTCCCATCAATATAAGAAAGTTAAAAAAAAAAAGAGCTTGCCTGTCTTGAAAACAGAGATTATAATAATGTCATATTACGTAGTATGATTCATAACGCTATAAACAATTATAATATAAAAGGAAATGATTATGATGATAAAAATAGCAAAATCATTGGTTGGTGTTTATTATACTTTGACTGATAGAGTGGTAATAGTCAGGTAAAACATACTCTATTATTATAAGAAGTTATTAACATTCAAAAAGGTTCATTGGAGAAATGAAATCCTTCGGGTAGACAATCCTATTGTAACGAGTTAAGGTTTGGGATAGGGTTAGGTGTAGGTTCAAGTAATTCGGGACCACAGTCATTTGAATATAAGATACTAACAGAGCAACATTACTAACTCCGTGGGAGGAACTGTGTTCATTTTAGAGATCACACTACATGTATTCATGAAGCATGCACTAGTTGCAGCTGTATTTGTAATGGCTTTTATTTTAGCTAAGAATTAGCTTTAATTTTCTAAGTTTACTGAAGAGATTTAACATATACCTACTGACCACATTCTCTGGCGTATTTCATTTTTACTCGATCTTTATTGTTATGGGCGAGATTGGCTACATTATTCCATTTTATCTAATTCCTTTTCATTCAGAAGAGAAAAAATAAAAGATTGTAACCATAAGACACAAGACGAGAATGGTGTTTATGTGAAGAATGATTGACTGTCTTTAATGATTTTTTTAAAATAAAAATTTGAGAACAGACAAAGACCTTAAACTGATACAGAAATAAATCACAAGCAATATTTAAGTATTGCCCTGATAGGAAAATCTTCTTAATCGCTCTTAGGTGTCATATTATCTTGATATATTGGGCCTTTTAGAGAACTTCTCAGAAAGCCGGGCGAGGGAAGGAAGAGTTAGAGAGTATAGATTTGAAAACAACAACAACATGATATTATGAGATGAACAGAGAAGAGAGAGAAGGCAAGAGAGAATGCGTTTGACAAAGACCGGATGGGTTGGAAGAAAAACTGCAGAAGGTTAATCATGTTTGAGGAGAAAAAAAAAATTAGATGATGTTATTTCAACATTGAGAAACTGTTCTTTAAAAATGTATATCTCAACTGAACGAATAAATTCAACTTTTTAAATACGAACAAAATCATTGATAATCAAATTTAAAAACATGAAATATCAATTTACAGAGATTTATAAATTATCATAAAATAAACATGCCGTTTTCTACCTTGTTTCTTGACAAGAAAAATGTTTTAAAAAATGAAATCAAATTCTATTAAACAAAATTGTAATTTTGATTAAAGCCGAGTTGTTGCGGGTGGCTTAACGGGTAACAACACGGAAAATAAAATGGGCAATATTTCTATATATATATATATATATATATATATATATATATATATATATATATATATATATATATATATATATATATATATATATGTGTGTGTGTGTGTGTGTGTGTGTGTGTGTGTGAATCTGAAAACGGAGCCCAACTTCAACACATTTTGCAGAGCAGACAGGGAAAAGAACCGTTCTTTCATTGAATTTTTACTGAAGACGAGAAATAGGGATTCATATTGTGATTCGTGATGTCTAGTGGCTGATTATCTTCCGGCATAACTGGCCCGATGCTATTTGAGTAATCTAAAGGATTCTGTGATATCTGTTCCATATTCTTTCATATATTATACAGTACTGTCTTGTGATATCCCCATATGATGCTGAGCAAAATTCTCTTTTAGGCTTGTTGCATGATTCTGAGTTTGAGGGTCAATCTTTCGATTTGGTTCAGCTTGATAGGTCCCCATCGTGGGAGTCGGATTGATTGTATAGCCTTCTTTTTCGGACTTATAGGATTTCCTTCTTCTGGAAGTTTCTGATCGTTTATCGGAATCCATGCCAACCTTAAGTGAATCTAGGTCTGATTTCTTCTTCTTTTGAGAATCACATACAGATTCGTTGTCCTATGTTGATGCAATGCTCTATTTTCTTCGGTTCTGCGTTTCTGATTTTTATCGCTGTGTCTTTGTCCTCAACCTGTTTGTTGTTCATGACATTCGTTTTACTTAACTTCATGCAAAGACATTAAGCTGAAAACTTTCATGATCTTCAAATAAATCTAGTGGGGAATTCAGGTGAAACACAGGTCATGTACAACTAACAGATTGAAGACAAAGACACTAATATATATATATATACATACATATATATATATATATATATATATATATATATATATATATATATATATATATATATATATATATATATATATATACGTGTGCGTATATATGATAGAACCTGGACTCGTCTAGAAACAATGCACAAATACATTGCTGTTTTTTTTTTTAAGAGTGTTTGGAGTATGTTTATTGATAGAGCTCTACATATACTCAACAATCGTTGATAGCAAAGGAAGTACCTTCTTCGATTTTTCTTTAATATTAATGTATTTTCGTGGCATTTCCTGAGAAACGGGTTTAAAGAGCGCTCTCCTGTAAAAAGTGGATGGCTATAAATAAGTAATCTCAACTCTCTGCTGAAAACTGCGAACGTCAAATTCGAATAAGCATGTATAACCGATCTGAATGTTCTTCCTTTTCTTTCTGTCTCGAATTGAATGCATCTCTGACACTTCTGTTTCCCCCATCAATCTCGTATTTTTTGTTTGAGATTTCTTCTTTTTTCTTCATCTTTATACACACCATTTCGTTGTTCTTTTATTACATTTTCTAACGTTTTTCTTTCTCATTCCACCAATTTCATTTCATGTTTCTTTTCTTTTCTTTTTGTAGCTAATGTTAAATTGATTGAGAGTGTCAAATGCCGGATGAGAACCCAGAAGAGACCTCCCCACAAAAAGATATTTGAATTTGAAAATGCAAAAAGTATGGATTGGCCGAAAAGTTACTTCTATTTTTTTTTTGCCAGATGGCATTAGGAGCATTTAGTTTTAACAAATTTCATATAAAAAATTTCTTTTGACTGTATCATGGAAACTGTCATATGAATGTCATTGAAATATTAGATAGATGTATTTTCGTTTATCGATTATAACATCGAAGATGAAATATAATCAACTACATATTCAGCACGTTATTTATGCTTTATTTGAGAAAAAAGAAAAAGAAAAATCTTCTCAAAAGTGAAGAGAAGATTTATGTTGAGAATGTACTACGAATGATGCGAAGTATCTAAAGTGGTTTGCAAAGTTTAGTGATGGAGATTTCTTGCTGAACTATACTATAAGTTGTGATTGATGACGATCAAATTAATTCATAATATGGAATTAATCAGAAATATGGAATCATGCTTTGAAAATGATATGTGTCAGCTCGGTTTTGTTTGACGCTTTCATGTATGGTTTCCACATAAGTTAATCGAAAAGATAATTGAAAAATAACTTACTGGGCGGTATTCCTGCGTGTGATTTGCTGCTTGAAACGTAATGAAATTACTTCGTTTTTTTTTTGTAAGCGAAATTTGACAGTCGATGAAAATTTGATACTTCACAAAAATGTAGACATCAAGAAATAATGATATTCTTCCATAAAAAAAAAAACAATAATTGTTACAGCTTGTGTGGGAAATTTTCACCCATCCACCATATTCAACACATATCACATTCTCAGATTACTTTTTATTCTAGTCTTCGTAGAATTCTATAAAAAGAAAAAAAAGTATCTCCCTAAAAGACTGAAGAAGGTACCCTGTGTATTTCTTTGAGAAAGGTAAAATGTTTTGGGATGGGATGACGGAATATAGTGGAGCTAAGCAGCAATGTTCTTCAATAAAGTTAATGTAAAAAATTTACAAAGGCTGTCTTTTCTTTTCCTTGGCAAACCAAATAGTAAGCTACAGATAAGATTTTATTTCATCTAATTACGATACTTCTTATTGGAAATAAAACTTAAATTAAAAAAATGCGACCAATCTTGAAAATAGAGCAAGAAAAAATCAAAAAGAAAAATTTGAAAGAGAGGAATCATGTATTTTACAATTTGATGACCACAAGACGCAGCAGTTGTAAGCGTTATTTTATGTCGATTTCTTCAAGAGCAGTCTATTATAGAATATTAGGTCGAAGTAAGAAATTCAGCACCCCATTACACAATTTTTCGGAAACTTTTGATGTGTCTTTGACGTTCACTCATGTCCCTCTTGCTTGTGCAACGTGATTTCAAATTGTTCAATGAAAAGCATTGATTTTACTTCATTTTATAAAAATCGTGACTGAATATAAAATGCACATGTGGAATTGTCACCAATTTATATTTAATGTAAGGAACATGCAATATATATGAAAATATATTTATGAATTGAAGAAGTTTTGGAATAAGATGTATCATAAACATCACGGAAATTGTAAACAAAACATTGTAAGATTTGAAAAAAAAATTTTTTTTTAGCGGTGATTTTCATACACAACAACTACAAAACTGACGTTACACAACAAAAGATTAGGAAGCTGGGTTGGGAAAGTCTTCTGCATAAGGTATATTATCTCTCACAGCTATCGCTTGTTTAATTTCATGAAACAATCCCTGCCTGATTCAGAATGTTCAAGATATCGAAAATTTCTTCAAAAAATATATTGAATCAAACAGGAATCATTCGATCATGATGAAATACTTCAAAGGTCGCCGAAGTCCCTGAAAAGCAAAGGAAAAATCTTTGATAACTGAAAAGATTCACAATGAATTTACGCGAAGGACGGATTTAGTTAGAAGCGACTGGTAGTTGTTGCATCAATCAAGTGAGTGCTATAATGGCATTTCGTTCATATTCTGAATATTCTGTTCATTATTCACGATGTTAGGATAATTTTGATGGTTGCATGAATTTCAAACTCTAAAAGTAATGTTATAACTCTTTGTCTAGATCTAAAAGAGATTCAAAAGTCGACTTTTACAAGAATACACTCGGTAATTCTTAGTCCAGAAGAGTGCGGAAATACAAAATTGAAATTAACAATTTTCAATCTTTTGCAGTTCCACTGCATTAGGTTGCAAACAGACAACACCCAAGATCAGTAGAGTGGATATATCCTAATCTTCAATGGGAGAAATTTAAAACTGAATTTTGAAGAAAAAGAAGAAATCGAATATATATATATATATATATATATATATATATATATATATATATATATATATATAAGAAAAGATGAAAAAGAGATATCAAATACTTCTCGACTATGTTCTAATTTTTCTTAGTCCAAATCAAATTATGTTTAAATGTAATTGAACTCAAGTATCATATGAAATGTTGAGTAATGTTAAGCTATGGAGTCTTATGCTTGGTCAACCATTTGAAAATTTGTATCCCTGTGTGCGTAAACCTTGCCAGTTCGTGGAATGATAGAAGATACTGAAACACTACAATCCCATAAAATTATGGAAACGTGTATTATATTACTTATTTGGAATCTAATACGGGGGCAATTAAAGTAATTTTATCAATGTGTAAAAAAACCTAAAATTGATAAATAAAGTCATCTCAGAAATCCCAAACTGCTTGGTGTAAAGTCATGACAAGTTCACATTACAAATTCCGGTTGGAAAACACCTATCTGGACAGTATAAACTGAACACAGATTGCAACATTTGCACAATGAAGGCAAAACAAACTGTGGATAAAAAGTGTGACGTAGATAGGCAAAGCTTGGAATTATAGACTGTATGGACCATCTTGACGCGGTAGCTTATGTTTTTTAAGGAACAAAAACAGTTTTCAGTTTAATAAACTATCGATATGAAAGCATTTTTTTAGGAAAAAAATATCCTCTGACGAGGATCAACAAGAATCAACTAATAATACATTTCCGATCTATGTTACTTATTCAAGAGTCAGAAAATAAAGAAGCAAGCTGAGCGTTGCAATCAAAGGAAAAACAACAAAATAAGATGAAAGATGTCTCATCGAAGAAATTCGAAGAGTTTAAGACTGAATTCGCCGCTGAATAAAATTTTGTTTTTTGTTCATATTTCTGAATATTTGTTATATTCTCTTACCATTTTCGAGAATATTTTATAAAGGAATATTTTGTGTGTTCTGATGAGTCAAAAAAAATGTGAAAAAGATTAGAAACAAAATGATTAGTAAATTGAGTCCCATTTTAATAGTTTGACTGAAAAGTTCTTATCCTAATTTTTCAAAAATCAATCCTCATTTTATTTTTTAAATATAAATCAATTGTCTTAAAGGTTTTGCTCAACTCATGTACGTGAATATATCATATATCCTCGAATGATGAATTTCTCAAAAAATATGCAAAAACATTTTGTATTTAGCAATAGTCGGGGGAGGAGGCGTCCCATTGCTCTTGCTAGTTTTGCACGGATAGATAGATACTTAGATAGATAGATAGATGTCTATTTGTCTCAAAGTACTCGGTGTCCATTCAGCTGGCCTCCCTGAAAAAAAAGATCTCCATTTTTACATCTTAACTGAATTCATCCAATACAATTATGAAACCACTACGTCCTTCCAGTCGGGGTAAACGCTCTTTGGTCATGAAGTTTCATTTGAACGACTCCAAACCTTAATGAAACCGTCACTTCGTACCAAATTGAACTTGGACTTGTCAGTCTACGGGACTTTTCTCCAGGTACAGATGTTCCAAAATGGCAGTATGTTGTCCACACCAATCTTACTGACTCATACATCCTGGTTCTCTCTTCAGCAATTCCGAAGTTGTCTGGAATTGGTTCACTTAGTCAAGTCGAAGCAGGTGACGTTCAGTTTCTTTTTCTTGAAACACT
>OY735200.1:37736616-37911616 GCA_963457665.1 Thysanoteuthis rhombus | reverse complement strand
TCTCCAATACATATAGAATCATCTTCACACGATACATCTGTCCGTATATTAACAGTGTGACCGTCTCCGTTTCTCAGACAAAAATATTTCATACACAACTTTTTAATAAACCCTCAGATAGAATTGAATTACTGTAAATGATTCACGGGAAGATATATTTACATCCACAGAAAGCTGTTTCGTTGTATTACAACTCTTCGGTGTGGCCATAGACTATCCAATATCCCTTCCAGTATCGCAAGGTAGGATCGAACCCTTCACTTCAGACTCAGAGGCAGATGTTCAACTCCTGCCCGACGCAGAACTTTAGGACCGAATTGAGCAATATTTTTACTTACACTTGATTTTCCATCCATCAGAGTGCTCCATTCCCAATTTGGAAAAGTATATGTATATGTGTGTGTGTATATATATATATATATATATATATATATATATATATATATATATATATATGTGTGTGTGTGTGTGTGTGTGTGTGTGTTATTATTTTTTAAAAGAAAAGAAATCATAGATATTCAAATCCATTCTCATTTGATAAAACAATTATGTCTCGTAGTTTTAAATAAAAAAACAATCAGGAAACTGATTGAGTTGCCTCCCTCGTTTATTTAACACTCGACAATATTGTGTTGATTGATAGCATTGTTTCGAATGATATTTCATGCCTGCATTATTTACGCACTGTCCATTGATATCTCTACCCAAATTATACGTTTTCTACATAACGTATCGAATATGTCCGGCCACGGTTTGGCAGGGCTATCGATTTTGTCCGAAGTAAAAATGTTTTATTTTCTATTCTCTTAATTCTTCAACAGCTGTAATCATATATGCAAGAGATTTGTGTATTGATCAGCAAGCTATATAATTTACCTCTTAGTTCGCATGATCCACATAGGCAGTAATTGATTGACTATAATATTTCGTCAAATCGATCATCGATTTCTAATATCCAATCCTTACTGGGATAAACAAAGAAAGTGACGAAAATTTTCATATCGGCAATTCCTATTTCGTTTTCAATTATTCTGTTGTTAGTCACGCATATTATTAATCCGTGAACCACGTAAAAGCAAATAAAACAAACATTAGTTGGAGAAAAAATGGATTTCGATATTGCAATAACGATCTATAATTTGCATTACGAAAGGCCACGTTGATCGAAGCCTTATTATAATCTCCCCAGCTTAAAGTGTCTATTCGTGGTATATGCATTAGCTGGAATAGCTCAGTGGTTTCAATAATTGATTTATTGAGGTTGTGATTTTTCGGTTCGATTGTCACCATTCGATTGTTAAGCACTCTTCCTTTTCTTTTTCTTTGTCTCGTTCCTTTAACCCTGCTTGCTTTTGGTTCCCCCGCTTCTTCTTTTATTTTCTTCTTCTTCTCCTTTTTATACCACTTTTTGTGATTTCTTTTCTTCTCTAAATCTTGCTTAGAATTCCCCCGACAAACTGCTAAACACCAAAGGTAAAACCAACCGTTAAATATACTCTGGCGAATACTGATCGTTTTATCGGTTCACAGATTCCAATTTATAAACACGCATGCGTCAGTATTTGCTTGTATACGCATGCATTTACACACATGGAAGGACTCTCATATATATATAATACGGATGTGCAAGTATATATTCTTGTTCCATTCCCTTTTATACATAGTTTATGAATTTACGAAATCGTTTGGTGCATCATTTGATGTAATGTTTTATCTATTTTACTCTCTATTAACATTCAAAAGCCGAACTCTCCGTGGGTGCTCCTCATTCCATTGCGAACGTCCATTTATCAGAATAAAAGTCATGATATATTTATACATCTCTCACAAACAGCAATAAACGTACTTATACAATACAATACAATTTTAGATATTTCTAAGCACACGTTAGACAATAACTGGAGATTCGTTCTGAGCTTAGCTTTTACTCAACTGGCAACACTTCAACGCCAATTGTATTTCAACATCTATAATTGATATTAGTTTATTTTCCGTAGATAACTCAGGTGATCCAAGTTTTGCTCGTTGTTTAAAATTGCTGTTGCCGTAACCAGCCATTAGATATATGCTAGCTGTATTTTGATTGGACTCTGTTAAATCGGACTATTGGAATAACAGATTTTAACAGTGAATGCTTCGGCAGGTATGATGGTATCTGCTGATTGGTCAGACCACAGGGAGGTAGGTTCATGTTTTAACTGCACGGAAAATGGGATCGGCGAACAGAGTGCCAATTCTCGCTGAAGTAGTTTCCACCAGTGACTTTGGGAATGGGATGAATCTGCCTTTGTTGATAGTTCAGGTCAGGAATTACTCCCTGCGACTGATACTGTGTTACCCAGTAAACATGTCGCATGTTTCTTAGGTATGAAATAACTATTCGTCTAAAAATGCCACGAATGAAAGTCATTGTACGGTACTCAAGCGATTTACTCAATCACATGATGATTTTTATTTGATTTGATTCTTAACTAGGAAAATTTTCAGTTCGTATTTGAAACCGATCCGCTGATCTTGGTTTTCGCGGCGATAATCATTACTCATCTCATTTAGTGTGCATACATCAACTACATTGCATATCCATAAGTGATGACTGTTTGAGCTCTCTAACTTGGAATTGATGTTTGTCCATGTGAAATGATTCGGAAATACTTACACACCAACATCAATGCAGTTAAGAGAAAAAAAAGAACCAAATTTTGAAAAACTGTTTTTACATTCTGGCACAAGGGAGATTTACAGGATGGAAAGATGTTATCTATTTTCTCTCCCTATTGTTAGAGAATTCGTCTTGCATATTGAAATTATTGGATTATATCATCGTCGAGTATTTCTTATTTGTGACTTATTGCCTGCAGTATAGGTCCAGATGTTCAATCTTGGCATTCCACGGGAAATTTTCCCCCTTGAAACAATACAAATGTAGATTGAGAAAAAATAGAAATACATTTTTTTTTATTCATGGGAACAATTTCTGGATCCACCTTAAAAATCTAATCACACATTCCTTGATACGTGTCTTACGATTTCGAAAATTTTCACTGGAATTGATTATGAACTTTTGGAGATATAGTGAGAACTGACAGGAACGGACATATAAATGTTTGAATAAATGCAAAAATATCTCGCAATCAATAATAAATTCCTGGATCCAACGTAAGATATGATCATTCCTTACCTACAAAGACAAAAACATATCGGAAAATCTATAGATTATTAAAACGGAAGAATATATATCAGTAAATAAACGAATATCTGGATCTGCCGCCTAATTTAATCAGTCATTCTTAACCTGGTCGCGTACCTTCCACGGAATTTAATTCCAAATATGTAGATAAATATCATCGATGTGATTTTGGGGGTGGATCCCAATTTTTTTTAACTACTGATTCAGTTACATTACACTAAAAATGTGACTGCTGCCACAAAAAGAAATTTATTCCAATACAGCTTTCTGTTGTTTTTTTTTTCAGACTGGTAAATTCTCACAATTGCAATCATCTTCATAGCTGCCGACATAGTCATCTACAAAACGCTCAGGTTCGTTGTTCTTACAATTTCGACTGAAGCATTTCTTTATACGCACTAATCCAGCCTTCTTGCGAGCATATCTACTAATGAAGCTCGTCGTACACTGATACAGGCTCATGTCGACAATTGCTATTGGTGCAGGAAGAAGAGCTGTTATAAACTTCAAAACAGCACTTTTTTCTCTCTTAACCATACAACGCTGGATCTTGAATGTCAAGATAGGGCTTGTGTGATAGAATATATATGCAGCAAACAAAATGTGATCAAAAAATCTTGCATTTCAATGCAGAAGATGTTGGTAAGAGCTTATCTGACTCCCACTGATACTTGGAAAGCAAGTGATAGCGTAATTCAGCTAAATTCTTTAATGTATTGAGCTGCTTCGAAGAGTAAATATTCATCACATACCTTTCCGGATTTGCACCTCACTATCAGCTTTCCCTAACAAAGCGGAATCGGAAAAAATGACACTGAAATATATGCTTTTAGCAAGTGAATTTTGACTTCCCTTTGGATTTTGAAGTAACGTCAGTATGAGTGAAAGCATGGAAGCTGATGTGATGTTACAACTAACGTTTGTCTTTTCCGCGACCAGTTCGAAACAGTGTTCGATTGCAGAAACTTTCTCGATAACAAATTATCGAAAGGAACACATCCGTGTCTTCTGAACAAATTTTCATCTCCTTAAAATGGTTTCTCGCAATATCGCTTGTATGTGGTAACATAAGCTACAGGGCTGAATATTTTGGCATTTAAACCTAGAGAAAAATTTTTATATGTTTTTGTTTTTTTAAAATTCTGCTTACATAGTTTTAAAGTGTGTGTAAGGGGATGCAATTTGCAAAGTAATTTCATGCTAATTTGATCATCTATTCAATGACCAGCAATATTCACACTTTTTTCTTTTAATTCGGACATTTTCAGTGATTACTAGTCAATTAGTGAGAGAAGTGACTCGTTCAAATACAAAAATGATTCAACATGGATTGAAATTGAAAATTGACCCTTTCTAAAACATATTTCGGGGATGATTTTCGAAAGCTAATTTATCAAAAACTTTCTCCGGGGTAACATTGGTACACAGGGGAAATTTCATGGAGTTATATTATCTGCTTCTTGCGGTAGGCTACCACATACAGACGAACCGACTTTGGGTCTATTATAATAAGATTTGTAACTTGTTTTTTTAATTTCTGGTTACAGCGTTGCTATTTGTACCATTACATAAAAATAACCAAAACCAAGGGAATATTTTTTCCAGGAAAAAACAGTAAAAATCTGTGTGCCTGTAACTTAATCATACATTCGGGTACATTGGTTTTGCAATGAGGATGGCGTATTCCCTGGTAGCTCTAACTGAATCATTCATTCGCTTACTTTGGTTTTGCTATGTGAAAGACGTCTTCCTTGGTGATTTCTTCACTATACGCACTTTTGGTTGCTTTTGTTTTGCTGGGAGATGGACATCCATCTTGGTTGTAGCAAATTGACCCCACTTATTTTGACTTATTGGGGGAAGTCTGCGTTAGCAACAGATTTGAAATCAGGTGATCGATGGGGAATCGTTTTATCGATAAAACCAATGAGATTGATATGGATTATTATAGGAATCAAATATAAACAACGACATCCCAAACCAATGCACTGAGTGCACTGCTGCATACGTAGATCATATCTACCCATCCATGTAAGATTTTTTCGTCTAAAAATGACAAACTTTATCTCAATTCTTATTCTCTCTTTAGTTTTTTGTTTGTTTACGCATGGGCTTGCCTAAGAGCATTGTTCTAATAAATATTCTGAGGTTATGCCAGTTTTTATTTTTCTCATATAATTCATCATTCTAAAACCTTACATTTCTTCTGCAAACGTTGTTTACTAATATAAAAACGCAAGAACGAAGCCAATTATATTAACATACACTATGAAATGAGTAACAACTACATACACGCCACTCTTACAATGTTTATGGTAGAGTGTAATACGCTGGAATGTTAAAAAGATGATATACTAAACGATTTCGCTGATTGATAAGGATAATCTGAACTCTATTTAGCAGAGAACTGCACTTGTCTGTATAGATGAATACCTATACTTGAACAGTATGCATGTGGCCAAGAGATGACGCATGCGTATTTGTGAACAAGTGTTTGTGAACCGATAAAAAGCGCGAAAATGGAGAAGGGTATTCACCAGAGTATATTTAACGGTTCGTTTTATCTTTGGCCTATGGCACTTTGACAAGGGAATCCGAAGCAAGATTTGGGAAGAGAGGAAGAAAAGGGGAAAAAAAGAATTCTGAAGAGGATAAGGAGGAGAGAAGTGAAAAAAAAAAAAAAAAAGAGAAGAAAATAGGTCTGGTTACTCTCTCAATAGCAACTGTCATGTGGTCAACCTCTTTTGGCAACATAACATGTTGGGCTGATATAAATAAGTTACCTCTCTCGTCTTTTGTTGAGCAAGAAGTCAATTTTTTTTAGAAAAGACATCAAAACAATCACAAGTACTACCAGACACAAATTAAGTGAATAATTTAGTATAAACTTACACTGTGAATTGTTCCCCCAAAAGATGGGCAGATTAAAAAAAAAGTTTTTCAAGATATAAATAGGAATAAGTATTGAATTTTTCAGCCATCTAGCCCAAATAGTGCGGCCTATACGCGCAAATCATAGATAGTTCACCAATCGAATTGACTTTAAGTGAACAAACCTCTCGTAATGTTGGCAGTTTGGATTGACGATTTCTTCTCGGAAGATGAGACTAAGATGCCACAGAGGGGGAAAAGAATAAGACGGGCATCATCATCATCATCATCATCATCATCATCATCATCATCAGTAGCAGCAGCAGCAGTAGTAGTAGTAGTAGTAGTAGTAGTAGTAGTAGTAAAAATATAAGTGAGAAAATAATCTGGATGATTATTAAACCAAGAGAGGGGAGGTAAAAAGAGGAAAGAGGTGGAGAAATAAAGAAGTTTCTGAAAAAGATAAGAACGTTAAAAAAAGGAAAATAATCAATGAAAAAGATGATTATTTCAAAGATAATAATAAGGAAGAAGGAAAATAAGGAGGAGGAGGAGGAAGAGGAGGAGGATAGATGAGTTGGAATCGGATGAAGATTTGATAGGAGAAGATATTGGATAGAGAGAAAAACGAGTGAAGGAGAATTAGAACCAAAAGAAGTGAAACCGAAAAAAAAAAAAAATAATAATTGAAAAGAGAAAACTGTCGGGGACGATTTATGAGTGGAATGATGTATAATTAGAAAATGAGAAAATCGAAAAAGAATAATCGAGAGAAAGAGAATTCGAAGAAAAGAAGAAAAAAAAAAGAAAGAAATGAAAAGGAAAGGAAGAATTACAATCAGACGAACATTTCAGAAAGGAGAAAAGAACGAGAATCGAAAGGAAGATAAAGGAAAGAGGAAGAAATGTACAAGTGATAAGAACACCATCAACGATTTTCCTGCCGAGCAAAATATTTTCTAGCTGTATGCATATGGTCCATTGGGAAATGACCAGCTCTCAGCGGAAGTAGGCTCCACAGCTAAGATGCACCTCGAATTTCTATGTCAATACCCCCTTACCGCCACACACGCACACACATATGCTGGCACAATGTCCGCAAACGTGAACTTACACATGAAATCATATATATTCTGCTCTATATGACTAAGTGTATAAGTATGGTTAAGATTACGAGATTTTTGTGCAGGGAGGAAGAAAAAGATTATATGGCTTAATTTATATCAAATGGCAACATAAAGTTTACATTATTATATTCATTATTTAAATTGTTATTATTACAAATACTGGTCGTTTATGTAAACCGTGATATCACCAGGGATCTAGATAAGGGATAGTTCAAAACTTGATTATAATAAAGTAATACGAATTCTGGAGAGCAGAGAAAATATAACAATTACATTCGTTTATTCCTCGCTCTCTGTATGTCTCTGTCTCTGTCTCATATATATATATATATATATATATATATATATATATATATATATATATATATATATATATATATATATATATATATATATATATATATATATATATATATATATATATATATATATATATATATATATATATATATATATATATATATATATATATATGTATTAAAATAGAGCTAAATATTCAAACCATAGCTTAAGTAAGGGGAGGTGGTAGTTGATCAACACTGCTGGGGAGCCATGTTGATATAACTGTTTTGTTTAAAAATCACGGAAACAGTTTCATGGTATAGAACTGATGATGTCAACAGGATCAATTCACACGCTGTACTATAATATCTAATTCTATGTAAAATAGAAATCCCTTTGGAAAAAGGTTAAAAGCGACGCATCGGGGAAGCGGCTACTTTATCAGTCACAGGTTCGATTCCTGCAGCAGCCCAATTTTTCTTCAAGTGTTTATTCTATTTATGCTGTCTGGGCTGAGTGAATCATTCTCCGTGGAAGGTAATTCCAAGTAAAGATTCAAATATTATAATGCATCCAGAAATATTCAGTCGGATAAAATTTTGATTTCCGTGGTCAATATAGGTGTTGAGACAAGATTGAGGGTTATTTCCTTATTTCTTTTAGGGATCAAAATCCAACCCTTCATTCACTTTTAGGGGAAAACATCAGAGAGGAGATATTTCTTTCTTTTCAAGCGGTTAAAATCTAAGAGGATTTTGAGGAGTCAAAATCAAATCAATGTTCAAAGTCTAGTGCGAACTTCTCTATTTCAATTTTAGTATTCAAATTCTACGGTGGGAGTAGCTTTTTATTCAATTTGAGGCGAAAAAAAATGTAGGCATTAAAATCAAGAGAGGATTTTTCTTCACTGCTAGGGGGCAAATTCGAGCGAGAACTTTTTTCCATTCTAGGTGTCAAAAGCAAGGAGTAACTTTTTCTCCCTTCAAGGGATCGAAATGTGAAGGGATTTTATTTTTATCTTTGTTTCTTTTTAGGGGTCTACAGTAAGAGGTAACTGTTGTTATATTTGCAGTTATCATTTTCCAGGCGAAGCCGGATACAATAGCTAGTTTTCAAAGAATCTTTTTAAAAATCTTTTTTAAGCATCAACTCAACTTGAGCTGTTTAAATGGATGGTAAGACAAAAATCTTTTTTCTCAAATTCACAGCTATATACAATGAGAAATGTTTAAGTAACGAATGCTTGAGTCCTAGAAACTTTGAACTGTGACTGTTGTATGGAAGATCACCTTCCCTCCAACCCAAAACCGTAGATAAATACTACTTGATGCTGATTTTCATTTTATATTTTACAATATTTTGCTAAAATTGAACTCAAAATTTTGTGAGTAACGATGTCTTCCTGTCTTTCTGTCTTCGTCCCCCCCCCTCTCTCCCTCTAGAAATCGTCAAACATAAAGCTTAAATTTCTTGAAAGGCAACCTTTGGACTTTAACTAAGTTGAAAACTTTTGGAAATAAGGGAGAAGTTGGATCAGACACAAACTAATCTTTTAAGTTCACGTAATATACACCTTTAGGACCATTATAGAAATCATTAATTGGAATAAAACAGAACAAAAAGAAATATCCAGCATTTTTTCCCTTCAACCCTGCAAACATTCATAACTTTAAAGAACAGGTAAGGAGGGTGCTTTGAACTACATCAGCAATGGCCAATTCCACTAGACTCCCTCCAACACGGCATGGGCCAGCGTGGCAGGGCATAGCCCAAGACTCCCCATGGTTCGCACAATAAAGATTATACCGGCTGTTCCTGCTGGATGTTCTGTTCCTTAAGGCCCAGAAACATCACTTGCCTTGGGTGGGATTGATGTGCTCCAAAGGTGACTACCAAAATGCTTTATCAAGAGAAAATCTATTCCTGCTTTCGAAATCAACCCAAGAGGAAGAAGACATCTTTGATGACTTGAACCCGCTACTCTAAGACACCAGAAAATACTTCAATGCCATCATGGGAGACTTCAACGCACAGGTAGGACAAGGAAATGGAAATTGTGTCTGCAAATTCAGATATAAAGTGCTGAACAAAAGGAGATCTTGTAAACTTCGCAGCGGCCAACAGGTTAAAAAATCATGAAGACCTTCTTCAACAAGGGACCAAATAGGAAATTGACTTGGAAAATCCCCAACCACAAAACGATGAACGGAATAGACTTCATCCGAATTAAGTCAACGTAGGAAGCGACCACAGAATGGTAAGATGTAAAATGTAAGTAAGTACCAACAAAGAACGCAGAAAAATGTTCCACAATCACTAAGCATACTAAAAGAGCACACTCGATCCTTTAAGCTTGAAATGAAAAATAGATATAAAATTCTTACCAGACAAGAAAACGACATCTACATCAACGAACTGAACTACGAAAGGACAGCCTCTATAACAGGAATCGCCACTATATTTAAACCAACGAGCACACAAACCTTCAATAAAATCTCAGATAAAACCAGGAATCTCATGGAAGAATGCAGAAATCTCTAGCCACCGACGACAAAAAGAGAAAATTGATGAAACCAAAGTAAATAAAATAATCAAGAAGAAACGAAGAGAAGACAAAAGATGATACTCGACAACAGTCATCGAATCGACTCTCGAGAAAGGTCGGGGCTTCATAGCTATAAACAAAGATCTCAATTTAGAACGAATGCAAATAACCAGCACATTTGAGGTAAATGGAGACCTAACAAAAGACAGAGACAGGATTGTCAAACGTGTCAAAGAATTTCACCAAAAACTTCATTCATCCAGACAAGAACAACAAAACAATGAAAAGGATACACAAGATGTGAGCAATCAACTCGAGTATTACCGTCAGATGTGAAACAAGTCATCAAAATAAGATAGAAAAGCTCCTGGAGCAGATAACATCATCATCAATTTACTAAAACAAGACAAAAAAAAAAAAAAAAGAGAAAAAAAACGGGTAAGATCATCGTTAGGAAACCGGTCTTTCCTACTTGTGCCTAAAACAAAGTAAAGGGTGAGATGATTGGAACACTGCAATCATGATGCTTTTATATAAAAAAAAAAGGAAACCCAAAAAATCTCAACAACTATGGACCTATTAGCCTGCTCAACTGCATATATAAACTTCTCACGAAAATCATCATCAAGCGAATAAAAAAAAACACTGGATGAAAGCCAACCATAGGAGCAAACTGGCTTTAGAAGAAGCTACTCATCCATGGACCACCTGCATTCAATAAATTAGCTGAAATAAAAAGTAGCAGAATACAATGTACCATTCGTTGTAGTGTTATCGACTTCAAAAAGGTCTCCAACTTAATGGGAATCCCTAAGGTCATAGAGGCCATCACTCTACAAGGAGTATATCCAGTATATGTCAAAGTGCTGCAACATATATACATTCACAGCAGCTCTTTTATCAGGTTACATAAAGACTCGGAGTCCTTTCAGTTCCCAAAAGGGGTATGACAAGGTGTACCAGCTCAACAAAACTCTTCACGGCCTGCCTCGAAATGATCTTCAAAAAGGAATCAAGATAGACGGCAAGTTTCTTAACAAACTCAGATTAGCAGATAACATTACCTTTTTGCAGATAACCTACACGACTTCCAACTAATACTGAATGAAGAAAGCGAGAAAATCGGCGAACATATGAACTTCTGCAAGACGAAGATCACGGACAACAATCACGTCAGATATGAAAACACAAAGATCAGAATCAACGACACAGAACTGGAGGAGGTAGACCACTACATCTACCCAGGACAACGAATTTCCATGAGACCCTCAAAAAAAAAAAAAAGAAAAAAAGAAAAGGAATCAAGCAAAGAATCACTTTGGTTTGGTCAGCCTTTGGCAGAACAATCTCAACCTTTAAAAACAAGGAAATCCAATATTGAAAAGAAGGGTATTCAACCAATGCATCCTTCCAATTGTCACTTATGGAGTTGAGACAGGGAACATAACTAAAAGACAGACCCATTAACTGAGAACAATGCAACGTGCACATGAAAGAATTATGCTCAACATGACAAGGAGAGACCACAATACATCCAGAAGACAGGAGTTCGAGACATCATAGAATCAACCAGAAAACTCAAATGGCAGTGGGCTAGCTCTGTTGCAAGAATGTCAGACAACCCATGAACATTATGACTCATGACATGGATCCCAAGAAATCACATGCACAACCGAGGCCGACAGAGTACTAGATGAAGAGACGAGCTTGACATATTCAGAAAGTAACTGCTCCTCGACGCCTACAGTAGAGAAGTGTGGTAAATCCCAAGGGAGGTCTATGTCCATTGAAAGACATTGGGAGACTGATGATGAAGACATAAAGTTCAAAGATCAAATGGTATATTGAGAAAACAGCACTGATATTGTGTGTTATTGGAAGATCACAAGAAGAATAATATTCCATTAAAAACAAATTATTTCATTACAAAACAAAGTTGAATATTTTTTTGCTTCGAAAAAATGAGGGAAAAGATAGACTAAATTTGACAAATCGGGTATTTTTAAGAAGTGTTTACAGACTTTTTTCTTGTACATAGTTTCAAACGTTCAGCGATTTGTAAAGTCATTAACGATCTCATTTTTCTTGAATTTGAAATGGACCAATATATTACTAATTTGAGGTTATAACATCATCGGTCAAAACTGGGTAACGATCATACAAACAAATATACAATTAAAAACATGAATTATCTATTTGGCACATATTTCTTTTATATGGATAGATTATTATGGAACCTTTCAGTAGTTAAATTGTTAGCAAACTTGACTTGTGGACTATCTTACTTGTATTGTGAGTTAGACTCAAATTGAATCTTCAATAGAAAAGTTATTTGGCTCGACATGAGGGTGAATTTGGTAACATATTTTGTTTTACTTGGTCATAAAAGTAGATTCCCGAAATGCGGGTCAACGATTTGCCGGCCACTTCAAAGTCAGTCGAACGCTTGTAGTGACGTATTAATCGCGTTGACATTTTATGATCATTCTCTTTCCCGCCGGAGCCGAGGCGGCTTGCATCATGTGCTATGGGGACATCTGACATCCGAACAATGTTCTACAATCAACATATGGGTGAGGTGGGATTGTTGGGCTTAAAATGGGAAGCACTGTTCGTAACCAGGAAGTATCCAGATTTTATCCACCAACTTAAATAGATAATGTGCAATAGAATATGAACAGACGCGTAAGTGCAGGGTGTATCTGAAATGTTTCTGCACACACACACACACACATACACACTCACACACACACATATATATGTATATAAATATGCATATATATATATGTATATCACCCACTGTAAGCTTATGCAATGCTTTTCAATAGGAATTGAGCATTCTAGTGGATAAGGGATTTCTGTGTAATTTAGATATATTGCTTAAATTCAGCCCTACTGCCTGTCCAGTTCCGTAGTCCAGAGGTAGGATATCGGCCTACGGGTCAATTCTGCCTTGCGGTACTGGATGGAATAATGAAAAGTCTATAGCCACACTGAAAAGATGTAATACATCGAAACAGGTGTCTGTGGATGATACATTGATATATATATATATATATGAGCTTTTTGTTTCTTTGTTCGTGCCTCTTGTCTGCAAAACAACTAGGTTGATTAACCTTATATTTGGCAAGGATAATTCCCACAAATCGACTTCCCACATCCGCTAATCTTCAAGATAACGAGAGGTCATTCTCTGGTCATTCTTCGGTTCTAAACACCAGAAAAATGTAATTTTATAACGGGATTTAGTCATTCATCTCTCGAATGACACATTTTTCTAACAACGAATTAAAGACTTGAACAAGTATCGGTACTTTTGATCAGATGTCGCTTTTTCGGCAATGCAACATTGATTCACTGTGTTAGTTTTACAGCAGCTAAATCCGTGGAGTTTCCTTGTTTCTTTCTTTGACCTTTCTCATTAAGAGAAATCCACTTTAATTATTATCATATTGTAAGGAATTCTCTATTTAAGTTTGGCCATATTCGAAAGTAAATTTTAAAGTAAATATTCTATCATTTTTATTCGGGAGCGGGATGAAGTATTGCAAACCATTACTGTTGATTTTTTACTATTCAAGTTCGGTTAATTTTTGCTTTCTTAGAGTTAGGCCATCAGTCTCTAGTACGGTCATCTGCTCCCTACTTCAATGAAGCCAACAATCCATGTCAGTCAGTAGAGAGCGCATTTTGGAATTAAATATTCAGGTGTGAGTACAAAATAGTGATTCCATTAGTTGTGTCAAGTTGGGTGAGAATTCAAAATTTTTTTCACTGAGCTATACAATTTGAGTTTCTACTAATATATAAAACACAACAGATAATTTTGTTGATTCAATTCTTTTGATATTTTTTCTCATTTGCAATTAAACCTGGGTCAGACAAATGAAGTAACTGTCCAAAGTTCGGAGCTTGTTTTTTCTTTTCATGGAAATCGCAACACCAACACGGGATACTCTCTTCAGGGGTTTAAAAATGACGATTCAACGTTGTAATGGGAAAAAACATTGCTAAAGTAAACGATTCATTTTAAAGCTTTGAAAAGTATTTCAACACAATTAGCCGATTCTGTTTACCACGCTGATACTCTGTTTTGCTCATCCAAAAAGCCCATGTACACTAGCATATAGTTATTTTTCATTTGTAAACCAGCATATAAACATTTCTATGTTGATTAACTCACTGTACATGTAACACCAATTAGATTTTCAACATAACACTCTTTACCTGTTATTCAAAAACACTTTCCAATTTTCTGTTTGAATTTCTGAGGAATTATCATGCTTACACAGTGATTTATTCGAGCTGGTGCCTTCATTACAATCAAGAACTTAACAGAAGGTCGAATAAATCAGTGTACGATAATCTGATTTCATTTCTGTTCTTACTTAAAGGAAGGGGGAACCGTTGTTATCGGCAGTGTGACGTCTTTAAGCCACTGACTCAATCAAACATGATAGATACTGAAAGGCTTGATGATATTTCTACATTTCGCCAAAGGCTGAGGGCTTTCGGGCATCGATCATCTTGATCGACATTCTTGGATATTGGTCCGTATAACAGTTACCCTGAGGCAAGCGTTGACATTGATACATGATCGATACTACATGATTACTATTATCATAGCATTATGTAATATAATTGAGTGGGAAGATATACCGAAGCATCAAATTTATTGCTAAGATAACTACGTAAGTTACAAATATCTAATAGTTGGTAGACGGGTTTTTAACTTTCAAGAAGATATGATAATTTTAGCTTTAGGTCCAAACTTCCATTACCACATACAAACTTTTGGTGAATCTTCCATTCCAAGTACGCATTGGTTTCGATTTAATCGTGTACGTCGTGTATCTTCAGGTCAATATAGACATGAATAAAGAAAAAAAAACGATAAAGGTGTCTCCCCATACAGTAGTGGTTAAAAAGTTAGTCGTGCAGACAATTTGCTAATGCGGTGTGTTTGATCCCCACGACTGGTATTCTGTATCAGACTAAACCCAGTTCAGCAAATAAGGATATTCCCCGCTTTCCAGTAGTTCACTTCACGCCATTTTTTCACTTTTACGATTAAAAGCAAAAAGTGAAAATAGTGTTCTGCATTTGTTTTGGTGTGAGCTGATAAAGATACAGCGCTAACCCTCCTCTATCCCTTCTACCCTATTGTCCTGTACCTCACACCACAAAATCTTTGAAGACTCAGATTCAGATACCATCAACATTATTTTAAGTCTGAGAACGTTCAAAATTTTTCTCATATAAATTAATAGAAATGTCTCCTCCATTTTGCGTCATTTCGGGTAACGAAATGTTTTAATTCGATCGTCCCACTTATTTCGGATAGCAGAAAACCAGTAACTAAAACATATATAAGATGTTTAACTTTGGTACAATGTTTAACAATCTAGTCTCATATACCATTATTAGTGAATCGATAACAATCGTTAGCGGGTTATTCACTGAGGCTGTTTCTAATAATTTCGAAACATCCTGGGAGCTCAACTACTATCAACTTGTTCCCGTTATACCGGAAAATAATGTGTCTATATTTAAAACGTGTCTTTGATGAATTGATCCAATCCAAAGCTAATTTTACTGGCTATTGTTACAGAGTTCAATCCTACCTGGGGCATCAACGATTGTAGCCATACATCAGCAGTTCATTATGTATCACAAATAGCTCCAGCATCAAGGCACTTGCTTCATAGGAACTAAATCATCACTGTTTGATGGGATGTATGTGTCAGGGAAAAGTAAGTAAATGAGATTTCGCCGGCACAAAAATACTAGATGGAAACCAACCACAGGAACAAGCTGGGTTTCGAAGAAGCTACTTAACCATGAATCATTTTCATTCAATAAATAAGCTGAAAGAAAAATGTGCAGAATATGAAATGTCACACATTGTTGCATTTATAGACGTCAAGAAATCTCAAATGGCAATGGGTGTTCATGTTGCAAGGATGGTAGATAACCAATCGACATCAGGACCCACAACGCATATCCTCCAGAGATCACATGCACAACCAAGGCAAGCAGAATACAAAATGGAAAGACGGATAAGACAAATTCAAACAGTATTTGCTCAGCGACACCCACTACAGAGAGGAGTGGCAAATCATGGGGAACGTCTACGTCCAACGACGGACGATAGGCTGACGATGTTAATGATGATAACGGCGTTATCATAATATCTAACTCTTGCAAAAATTAGTCCACTTTTCTTGTCAGAATAGGAAAGATGCGAGGGAAAAGTCATTTGCTAATTCCGAATTTTTTATCCGTCCGGTCCTGGGATTAATGTCTTATAGAAAAAATGATCCCATCATGATTTTGGTTCTTCAAACTATGATTTAAAAAAATTTAACATATAATAAACATATATATGATTTCTTTGCTTGCTTACGCTCAATGATTTAATTGGTTTATAATCTTTCCTATTGAGACATAACAATGACGATTACGTCATAGAAACTCCAATAAAATAGCTTCCAGTTCTTCAGCGCCGACCCATAAATAAATAACTCCGATTACTGCAATAGTAAATAAATAGTTTTCTTTGACCATTAAATAAAAATGAAACTGATAGGGCTATTTGATATCTTTTTGAAAATTTAGGCATTTGGTACCTTAGTACCTTGGTCTTGAAATAGTTTTAAATCAATATTCATAATTTTGTTTTTTTCCCCACCAATCAATACTGTAAGTTACATACATCTTTGAAATTTCTTTTATATTTACTTGAATATATAAATCCCCGGGCGGTCACTGTATGTAGATAGTCGTGTAGGCCAACGATAGGAAATTCAATTCTCTGTCAGTAAGTGAGAAACTGAATTTCATCCATCTTACCCTCTGAATCGTCTGTAATGATGATGGTAGGCTCAGAGACATGATTGTCAAGAAGTATATGTTTGCTGTTTATCCTAAAAGCTACAAGAGGGCTAAATTTGCAGACTTCCATATTGGTCACGTATAGTGATTTTCAATTCTTGATCACAGTGGTCGTGTCCAAGAGAAGCACATTGGCCGATTTTTCACTTAGGAGAGTAATTTTTTTTAGTGGTTGGAATTAGGCCAGTCCTATCAAGTGACACACACACGCACGTGCGTGTTCATGCACACCCACATACGCACACACACACGACACACTAATTTAGCAATCCGAATTTTCTTCTAGTCTCGAAGGTTCACGCAATTCCTGCAAGACAATTCTTTAGCGCACTGAACTTTCCCCTCCCTCCGATATATTCAAGTCTTCTTCCAATGAATTCCATCATCTTACTTCCCAAATAAACTAAGGTCCCTTGCCTCTTTCGCTGCAGTAATTTGAAGTTTAAATGAGCATAAAAGAAAAGAAAACGTAAGACAGAAAATGGAACGAAAAGTTACTGAAGGTCGGATAAGGCTAGGCTTTGAGATAAGTGCATTCCGAGAGGGAGTTGTCTCCTATGATAAGCTCTGTACTCTTTGGCAAGTTGCATCTGTTGATTCTTAGCATCGATACGAAAACTATAAGATACAACGACTGACCCGCGTTTCGGGCAACGCAGAACACACTGGCTTATTATCTGATTGCGTTTTCCCCATCGTCACACTTCCCGCTGTATTCCTACCTATCTGCCATCATCTCATCTTTCATTTCTACTCCTTACCGTTTGCTATTTTTTCCCTCTTTTTTTTTGCATTTCCCACGATTCTTTTTTTTCTATCATGTTCCGTTCCTTCTTCTCTACCTCTTTAGATCTCTTCTTTCTTATTTCGATTTTTGTTTCACGTCCCTCTCCCCAGGGCCCTTACTCATATGACTTGCACATTTTCTCAGGGGAGATTTTGTTCGTTTGTTTATTTCTTAAATTCTACTTGTTCATTCTTTATTTTCTTTAGTTTTATCTCCCTTTATCTTATATTCTTTCATATCACTCTTTCTTTCTCTGCTTCTCTCGCTCTTTTATATTTGCCTCTTTATTTCTTTTTTTTTCTTTTTCCGTTTTTTTTTCTCATACCTTTTTTCTCTATTGCTTTTTTCTTTTGTCCTTTGTTCTTTTATCTTTCTTCTCGATTTCGTTTTGTTTTATATTTTTTCTTTTGAATTATTTTTCCCCATCTACATTTTCGTCGATTCGGACACCTCCTCTTGGAGAGTAGGTTTGTTTTCCCAAATGATTATTGAGTGTTCTATTCTACCAGGATACTCCATATTTGTGTCTTTTGGCTAAAACTACAGAGTTTCAAATAAATAATTTCGATTTCCGGCCCCCTTTCTAGTCTCCGGGCTAGAGGAAGCACGAATGAAACAAATATGTCTGGTCCCCAGACATTGTAACTCCAGGGCAGAACTTCACCATTGCAGTAAAAGGGGAGGTCGTGGGTCGCCTTTGCATCTTTGTAGCGTGGAAATTTTTGCCTCTATAGCCATGTACACAGATGTACCCCAAGATTAGAGCCGACCCTGTCACATATTTACTCTCATGGGGGCGAACATAAATACCAGCAGCATTTCCGTCGATTTAGTTTCCTCCCGGGCTGTTCTTACGGCTAATTACTTCAAAGTAATGAGTATGTTCCGCTAAGTTGTTCATTATTGTGGCCTTGTCCAAACTTAGCTGAATTTTAAGCAGGTAAATGATATATCTGAATACCTAGCTTTGAACGAACGGTAGCAAATTCGTCAGTTAAAACATTTGTTAATATCGATCTCTTCTCATGTGTCTTTGAGCTGAAGCAAGCTATGCGTACTAAATATATATCTCGAGCTATATTTTAATAAGTACATTCCCAGTATGATTGTTTTAGTTCATATTCTAATTCTGCTTTTGATACATACAGAGATTTTGTTTAGCGATTTCTCGTATCGGCAAAGGCTTTATTCTCTTGGATATAAGCAATGGAACTCCTGCCTTTGAAAATACACAGTAATCTAGGCCGCAAAGGGAGACCCTTTTTTGATGTGCCATTTTTCCATTTCTTTTATCCACGTACAAATAATTGTTCGTGTCCCTGTTTTCTCATCTTCATTTTTTCCGCTCTGAATTTTGTCGTCTTTGTTCATACTATTTAATACTTTGATAAAACAGAGATTTTGTATGCTTATTTTCAAGACAAGAAATCTCTTTCCATTACCGTCGCTATTTCGTTGGGTGTGGGTAACATCTGATTAACCTTATTTCTACCAGTACTTGTAAGCATATAGACCAAAAATTTTCTTTGTGTCACACCCAGCGTCTTACATAGAGATTTGAATTTCCTGTCTTTCACATCTTTTTGTTCAAAAGTAAATGATGCTATATGAACCTGGGTACTAATGCAAAACAATTCAGTAAATTTGGGCAAGTTTGTGTCCACTAGCTTGAAAACGCGTAGAACATTAAATGATTCTCAGAATATCACGAAAAAACTCTTTGCTTATCTCGAAAAGAGAACAGATATTATCATTTCTCATCACCATTCAAAATATTTTTTATAGACCATAATTGGTAGGATTTTTCTTAATTTTTTGAGAAGGGGTTGAATCAGTAAATCGACTTGTTGGTAGTTATAGAAATAGTAGCAGTAACAAGTCAGGACCCAATCAACTCAAGACCAAAAAAGCTGTTACGGGTGTTAAAAGATATGAAACTTAATTCATTTAAGGGTAAACACATGGGCAATCTGAAATTATAAGAGAATACAGAAGAATCAAGGAAACATGCTGTCACTTGATCTGAAGCTAACAATCGATACTGATGTAAACTCTCAACAAACGAAAGTATCAGCAAAAGCCCAATAATCAACCCTGACTCCTGGGTGTCAATCTATAACCAATTGCAATCATTTTTATCACCTATCCACAAAATACATTTTTAAAGCACGAAACCATTGCCTCATGGTTTTAAGAGATGCAAAATCCAGATAAGCCAAGTTAGTCGAAACTAAAATTGTTCAAGGAGGGTTTGGATTTGGTGAGTTTTAAAAACAGTATTCCATCGAAGCAAGTCACCTATTCCCACCATTATAAACGGCCTTGACATCTTCAGACAGAGACAAGGATAAAGACTTTCGTTACAAACTTTGTTTTCAGCTTTGCTATCCTGAATCATCCACTTCCTGTCTTTGTATATCGCACTGTACACTTTCTTACAAGCTTCAGTGTATTGGCTAAAGAGGTTTACAGCCTCATCCGCTGTTTAGAGTCAGGAAAGGCTACTGGACCCACCGATATTCCAGTGGTGGTTCTTAAAATACTTTCCACGCAGTTGTTACCCAGATCGTTCGAGCACTATCTAGAGGAAAGGTGTTTTCCGAGTTCATGGAAGCTGTCTTTTGGTTTCTCAATTTTCAAAGTTCTAGTGAATATTCTACTCTCTCTCTCTCTCTCTCTCTCTCTCCCCCCTCTCTCTCAATATCGACCGATTATCTTTCTTGGCATCATTACTATGTTCTCTGAGTCTGTCATCAATAGGCATGTCTTGGTTCACCTTGACAGTGAAAATCTTTCAAGTGGCATCCAGTATGTTATCCGATCTCCCGGATCCATTGCTGCTGCGTTGACAGAATCAATGGAGAACTTTGATGCCAGCTTTGCCACACGAGCTATTAGATTGGATATTCGTAGGGCTCTTCGCAAAATACTTGACAAGGGATTGCACCACAAGCTCACCAGTTATGGTATCTTTGACAGAGTGCATTCAATCGTTGGGACCTTTCTGTCTTGGACTCCGAGTACAAAAAAAAAAAAAAAAAAAAAAAAAAACAAATAAGAAACACAGCCCACATATCACGGGAAGAACAGTCAATCAAGTGAAAATTTCCTTATAACACCTGTTCCAAAATGACGAAAGAAAATTCTACCTGGACCTGAACGGAGAAAAATAGAACATAAAACTGGACGCCTCAGAAGAATTTCTGGAACATCTTACAGTGACACTCGAAAAGACACAACAAAGCTCCAAAATGGTTAAAAAAAATGAAAAGTGCACTCCTAGACATAGATGATGGTGAACAAATATTTAATGTAATCACATTGAAACGGAACTTCAAATAAAATAGTCGACTGGAAAGCACCAGGAGCCAATAAGATCTACGGATATTGGTTTTAGAAATTTCCAGCATCACATGACAGATCTAAAATGACAACGGAAAAGTGAACCAGGCAAGCAAATAAAGGCCAATCACGTGCCTACCACTAATGTTGAAAATCTTGACTGCACATTGCATAGAGAGTATATAATTCCATGGAAGGAAGAGGGTGCTCAGTAGAAGAACAAGAAGGATGCAGGATAGGGACCAAAGTGGTGAATGTCTTGCCCTACACAGACAAGATAATCCTAAAAAGGAAGAAAAAAAAAGAAAAGGTTGCGACAGGATGGATCTACTATGAATAAGTCTACGGCATGATCCCACATAATTTGATACTCGAATGCCTCAAGATATTCAAGATCAATGACCCAGTGGTGAGATTCATAGCCAACCCTTTAAAAAACTGGAAAATAGAGGATAGCTACAGGGGGAAACGTAGGATAGGTAAGTATAAAAAGATGAATTTCCCAGAGATACTCACTATTTCTGCTACTATTTCTTCTAACCATGATACCACTCAACTTAATCTTTCAAAACAGCATAGGATACCAATTCTCCAAAACAAAGGGAAAATTCAACCACCTAACGACATGAAACTATCTACAAAGACCAGGGGAGAGCTCAAAACGCTGTTCAACTTAGTGAACTGATACAGAAACGACACTAGGTTGGTGTCCAGAAGAGAGAAATGCGCACTTATGGTAATGCACAAAAGGAAGTCCAGAGCAGCAGAAGTAATCGAATTTCTGGACGGCAAAAGAATCAGAGCATCGACCAAGCCTGGCCTGTATAAATACCTGGAGTTTCCGAATGCAGTGCGATAAAAGTGAAAAATGAAAGAGAAAATAAGAAGAGAATATCTTAGGTGCATTAGAAATATATTAGAGACCAAACTAAACAGTAGGAACCTTATAAAATGAATAAACACATGGGCTGTGTCGGTAGTAAGATGAATAGGACAATTCCTTGGATGGACAAAGGAAGAACTCCAGTCGATGGGTTGCGACCAAGAAAGCTTATGACATTGCACAAAGCCATACACCCCAGAGACGACACGATAGATTGTCCGTGAAGAGAAAAGAAGGCGGTAGACGACTCAATGGCCTAGAGGACTGTGTCCAGAGGACCAAAGTTGTTCTAGAAAAGTATGTGCACGCGAACAGTGAAGACATCATAAAGAGTGTCCGAAACAGCACAACGAACAACAAAAAGATAGAAAACAATGGAGCAGCACAGCAAACAAAGAAAGAAAATGGAAACAGAAGAAACTATACGGAGAATTTACAGAATACAGGATGTTGCAGACGAGAGATCATGGGCATGGCTACGGAAAAGAAACCTGGAGGGAAACAGAATTGCTCATCATGGCAGCCCAAAACAAATGCATCAGAACAAACTATATCAAAACAAAAATCGATAGAATACAGACAAACAGTGAGTGCTGCCTATATGAGGAAAGGGAAGAGACCGTAAACCATATAACCAGTGAATGTAGCCAACTAACCCAGAAGGAGTATAAACGCAGACGATAGAGTTGCTACAAATATACTCTGAGTAAACAAATGGGATTTATCCATGTGGATAATTGTTATCAGCACAAACCGGAGACAGCTTTGGAGAATAGAAACCACAAATTACTTCATGATCTTGACATCCAAACCAACCAACCCACCCGAGCAAGAAGACCAGACCTCGTAATCGTGGATAAGAAGAAGAGAACCTTCCAAATAATTGATGTGGCCAAGCATGAAACATGAAAGTCTGGGTAGTACCAGTGATAGTAGGTGCACTCGGAACCGTACCAAAGACATTGAAGGCAAGATTTGAGGAACTAGGGGTAAAAAGAAGAATCGAGACTGCGCAGACCACATCACAGCTAGGGACTGCATGGATACAGAGAAAATGCTAGAAATTTGAAATCTACGACCCCAGCTGTTAGCAGTGGTCTAACTGAGGAGGAGGGAGAAAAGGGAGAAAAATCAAAAAACAAAAACAGCAAAAGAAACCATACCATGATGGTGATTAAGGTACAAACCACAGCGCTGCTGTGGTAGGTGAGGGAGAGATGAGAGGAGGGGATGAAGACTTGAGGAGCCTTACTGTTACCTCAGCACTGCTGTTAACTGCAAGAGTGTGGAGAAGAGGGCTGGAGACTCGTGGACACTCGCTGTCTCCAGCTGTAATCACAAGGCAACTACCACTACTACTACTACTACTACTACTACTACTACTACTACTACTACTAATAATAATAATAATAATAATAATAGTAATGATGATATGTATATATATCTTTGTCAGTCAAAATTTAAACGTAGAAAAAACTCTCAATGCATAATTGGTGCGTTCTTTCAACGATTATAACATTTCAAACGATTATAACATTTGAATGTCACGTGTCAGACGTCCAATAATGAGGTGCCGTTAAAAAAATCTTGTTTATATATCTGAAAATTTTTGATATACTATTTATAAAGATTTAAATGTAAAACTGTGATAATGATAATGATGATAATAATAATACCATAAATAACTACATTGTTTCACATCTGGAATTTTTACTAAGCTTGTCATTCATTGAATTTCAATGAAAGTTCCCCTAAAACATGTGATATAACTGTCAGGTTTCGAGTAATGGAGATCGTGTAAGAGACGAACTTTCCCCATCATAGTCCGTGGTTGTAGAGCCACACTGAACGCGCTTTCAGGTGTTTGGCCATCAAAAGGCAAGAACACACATATGCTTTGCGAATGATCTTTGAGTATGAATGCGCTTTCTAACATTCTCTGGACCATTGTATATAACTGTGGCTTACTGGCCGCTTGATATGTTTCGTAGTGAAAGCTATTTGATCCTGACGTGTACTGAAGTCATATGTCTAGTTGCCTTATTTGAATATGTTTGTCACTGACGTATTCTTTCCAAATGTCATCGTCAACGTTAATCTTCGCCTCGTCACGTTGCAGAACATTTTACAAATAAAAACATCAGCAAAAGCAACAGGAAAAAGCAAAAACAACAATAATAATAACAGTGTTCTTCTTATTTAAAAGAATCTAAAATTCAGCCATCAGAGTATTTCATCTGATTGTCTATGATCTTACGTTATCTTTCAGCTTAATAGACAATTCCACTTTTTGTATCAAATGATTTTTCATCGTCTTGAACTTGATGGAACTACTGGTAAAACAAGAAGTTTGGCATTGAGAAAAAATCGAAATTAAAACGCAGTTCGTGAAATAAGTTCAGGTAATCATTTCTTTGTTATGGTATTTTCTCATTACCAGGATCGGAGCAGATTTATTGACTTTGCTTGTTAACACTGTCGCAAAACACTCTATCTGCCATGTCAAGGGACGGATGGCGGTCTGTGTCAAGCTATTCTTAACATTTCTTACATAGTATATTTTCTATTGTATCATTATTTCCAGTTCCATTTCGCTTTCGGTTATCTAATTTTGCTTCTTTTATCTATAGATCATGAATATAAAGTCTACCTTAGGAAAATTGATTACCTGCAGACATTTCCCCCTGGAATTCCTTTGGATAGGCTTATCAGAATTGTATAGGTAGAAATTAATTTATTTTTCAAAATTACATGTTTTTTTACAATGAAAATGGCGTGGACTGAACGTGTGTCCAAGTCACTGGAACGTAGATTACCAAAGATCATTCACTCACGCGCTCGCACGCACGCACACACACACACACACACACACATTCACACGTGTGCGTGCACGCACATGCATATTCTCTCTTTCTCTCCTCTCTCTCTCTCTCTCTTTAGCACACGTATTCGCATGTTTGATCTATCTGAGTAATATTTATCATTCAATTGAGTGCATTGACAAGGAATAGGATATTGCTGAAGAATTAATATTGGCTGTGTAAATAAATCCCTTTAAAATATGGCTACAGACTTGAAAATAAGAGTCATTTTCTGATTTGTTCATTTTTGAGATCATTCAACGAATGTAAGATACTAGATTTGTATGTGCGCCTGTGTGTTAATCTCCTCTATACAATTCGACATTACAAAAAAGCTTTAGAGTTCTGGCCACCAAATGAATCTAGGGCAAGAACTAAAGATGCTTACAATGATAATGCTTAAATACAAGGAATATATTAAATAAATCGGGTTTCTGCGGAATTGCATAGCGTCTCCAGATTTCTTGTATTCAGGAAATTTAAAAACAAAAACAATAATCTATACATTATTTTCCTTCATGTCATTTGACTTTTCTTTCTACAAATGATGTTAACATAGAGAGTTTCCACAGTGCAACTATTCATTGTGAGATTTATATCATCATTCATTGAAAATGATATTCTGATCAGAATAATTCTAAAAATGTAAACAATGTGTTAACCAAAATACTTGATGATTTTCTTGCAGCGAACCAGTCGTAGGCAAGGTTGCTCTTATCAGTTGAACTGACCCATATCTCGGAAACTGTTAGACAGAGAAACGTGCGATTTTAATCATCTGATAACGCATGTTTTGAGAGTTCATAATAACTAATGTCCTTCAACGACGTTTAGCGGTATTGTGGGCTACGGGTGAAGTGATAACATTTTTTTTCAGGGTTGGTGATGAAATACAGGGATTTTCCACCTTTGGGTTGTAGCTATATATCCAGGCCTCACATTACCTCAAAAAACATTCAATAAATTTCAAGGAAAGTTGGGCAAAAGGTCAAGGAAAGGGTTATTCAATTCGGGGGCGGATAGAGTAATAGTTTTTTTGAAGGTCATTTTTCATTTTTTTTTCATACATTTTGATAATCACTTTATAATCACTTATGTTCGTTCATACACTATCTCCAAAAGTTATCAATGAATTTTGATGACATTTTGTCAGTATATGTACTTTGGACTAAAGAAGAATTGACTGAATATGTTTTGCCAAACGGTAAAGTATCAAGGGTAAAAACGATGTTTTGCAGGTATTTACTAATCGCTAAAATGTAATGATGTAGAAGTCATTGTGTAAGCGAGGGAGCATTATATTCCCATTTCAATGAGGATTTTGCTATATTTCTTATCGAATTACGAATTTTTCATATCTTTTACTAATCAAGGTTCCGAACTGCCATCAAGCTATTTATATCTAAAGAGGATTACAGAATATGTTATCATTGATATCATAACGGTGATCATGATCATCATCATGATGATGATCATCATCAGTCTTTTAACGTCCGTCGTTGGACATAGACCTTTCCCAGGATTCGCCACACTTCTCTATCATGGGCGTCGCGGAGCCAGTACTTCCTGAACTTGTCTAGCTCGTCTATCCATCAAATATTCTGCCGACCTCGGTTGCGCATGTGATCTCGGGGGATCCATGTCGTGATAACAGTGATACTAATTTGAAGAACCCCGATTAAAAAGTTTTTTCATCTTTGAGGATATCCCACTCATTATACTCGACTAAATAGCCGCCCAAACAAAAGAATAAATTTCCGTGCAAAAAATAGAAAAATGCATCGATAGAAGTCAGACAACGTTTAATTTACTTCGCTTTTTAAATTAATTTTTTGATATTAATAAGTTAAAAAACGTACCCTTTGATTCAGGTTCCTAAAAGTGAGCAAGAATTACTTTTGAATTTGATCTGTATTGATGAAAGTATACATTATCTCTTGGTTTTGAGCGATAAAATACCTCCTTTTTCGAATTCAACCAATTTTTTCATTCATAACTTACACACGATTTTGATCCACTGAAGTTAAAAAGACCCCTTTTGAATTTGACCTGTGGAAATACAACTTCCCTTTCGATTATGTCCCCTAAAATTGAAACAAAAATTTCCTCCCGGTTTTGATCAATGGAAGTTAAAAAATTGTCTTGGATTTCGACCTTTAAGAGTGAAAAAAATACACGTTGATTTTGACATGTGGAGGTGAAAAAATTCACTTGATTTTCAAATTTTCTAAAAGAACTCGATCTTACGTTACATTTTGATTCTGGAGACAGGTATATAGCAACACACACACAAATACATATGTATGTACGTGTGTGTTCTCAAATTGTTGCAAACAGACCAACAACAAACGGAAACAGATTTTATCTGTGGTAGAGGTTTAATCCCAGCACATAATATTTAACACAATAAATAGAGTTATTAATAAATAGAAAAAAATATATACAAGGATATGTACCCGGTGAATGCAAGCATTTTGTACCTCTCGCTCTCGTCAGCAACCAGCTGCCCATTGTTACATTTGGATTCTGAGAATAAATAGCCTGTTTACTTTCGGATAACATATACTACAATCATCTAATCAGGCTCCAAGGGAATCTGTATTAACCGAAAGACAGATGAGGATAGCGTGAGATGCTTCAAAAATTCATGCTAAAACTCTCATCAAACCTGATAAGAACACTTTACTTCCACAACAAAGAAAGATATCAACTATGATCTAATGAAATGGTTTCCATCAACTTGTAATTGAGTCGGATAAATGAGACTATGTAATGGAATTTTTTTCCGAATTCGTCTTTATTAGATTACAGAATAATGTATGTGAAGAAAGACTTCATGAAGTAGATGAACTTTTTTTAGGGATATAACGATCGAAACCTTTCTAATGTTTACGATCCATAATTTAGCAGACAACATAAAAAAAATGTTAGCTCTTGAATTACTGATAATTTCAGAAATGAATTGAACTAGAAATATAATTTGATATTTATGAATCTACAATATTTGCTGAAGCTGTTGAAATTTGTTTTATTTAATGTTATTTCTGTTATTTCAATGACGATTTGTGTACTCACAATGAAACAATGGATTTTTTCTAAAAAAAATTTTTCTTTCCGGCTAATGAGGATGTTATCAGAGTTGGTAGCTTGTAAAGACACAGTAATATCTTGAATTCTGATCAGGTATTTTCATAATGATTTTAATTGTGGTCCTTCTGATCCCATTCTTGTTTTTGATCACAACATTTCAAGTCGACGTATATTTCTGTCAATAAAGAGGATGAAATCAGAATTAAGAAGTAACTTCGTACACAACAACTTGCAACCGGAATTCAAGGAGTAAAAAAAACAACACTACGTGAAAAGGTGGACGGAAGGAGTAGTTATACGTCTGTTGATCTTATTTTTACTTCACCACGAGGCTTTCGTTGACGAATAGGTTAATGGTTTGCCCATTTAAGACGAGCTCCTGAGATGATGTATGCAGATTCAATCTCTTTGAAAGTTCCTTCTCCATCCCGACTTGTTTCCGTTAACAGTCGAATTGTATAACAGCCTAGAACCTTTCAATGAGAGCAATGATAAGGGGAAAAAAGTTGGTAAAAAAAATCAACCATAAAGAGGAAGATTTGTTTAGAAGCAATATTTTAGTCAGTGGAAAGTTTTGTCTTTTTTCCCCTTCCAAATGGACAATCATAGCGCATTCAATATATCTGGACTGAAACCTTGTTCTGTGTTTGTGGAGGATAAGTAAAAATCGAAAAACAAAATCTTCGTTCCAGAATGAATTTAATCTTAGGAGAAATAAGATTAGAGGCGGATTGCAAGAGCAGAAATGAAAACAAAAACATAAAATGACCGAACAACAAGCAGGACGAATTATTTTAGATAAATGAAGGAAGAAAACGGTATAAGGAGATATGTAAGGAGGCATGTTTATATTGTAAATAACAATAGATAATATCCTTATGCTCAGAATTGTAATGGCCGACTTAAAAAACAAGATCAACATTATATATATATATATATATATATATATATATATATATATATATATATATATATATATAACAAATCAGAACTGAATATAAAATAAGAAGAAATCCTCAAAACGGGTCGTCCTGGTAAGCAAGCTTGGCTCTGCCTACCCTGATTAAATCATTATTTCTAATTATTGAATATGAAGGGTAAAATATTTCTATTCTTAGTAGGTGCATAACTTTATGCACAAAATTCAATGTATACCGTAAATATTTATAATTTTGTCTTAAATTAGCAGAATTTCCTGAAAATAAATTCAGTAAAACTTTAGGTACCTATATATTGATAAGTCATTGTACCTATGGAAAGGTTACTCCCTGAAAAGAGCAATCAGAAATATGTTGTTTTTTTGTTGTGAGAACACTTTTAAACGTATGTATATATACAAGATTGGCAGTTTCAGAGTAAAAATCTGAGCGCAATTAGTTCAGCAACTAAGCTGACTTGAAGATATTTTCCCCACTCACCAAGTGGAATGTGGCTATAAAATGTCAAGTTTTACTATGGATTGTCAGGGTTGGCGAAAAAAAATTGAATTAATTGTGGTATATGTGAAATAAATCTGACATTGCCATTTTTCTTGTTACTTGACATCGAGCAATCAAGTACACTTATCATGAGATTTTTTGTACGTCGTCGTTTTAGGTGTAATTCATCGATTTTTGTGGGGAAATCTTGTTACGGAAGATAAACAAAGTCAAGATTGACAATTCATATATATATATATATATATATATATATATATATATATCATGGGCCAGAAAAAGGCCTTACCTATTGCTTTCCATGACAAGTGTGACTGTACTTATCTGAGTCATATTTTACTGACAAACCTTATCTCTTCTCTCAATCTTGAGTCTGGTCTTTTCCTACATCGTTTACTGTCCTACGGACACCAATCAGTTTGCTTTTTGATCCATTTGTGGTCCCAGTTTCTCGCTATACTCATTGCCTGACTCCATCTTTGCCGCTTTAGTACTTGTACGATATCTCTCAACCTGGTCCTCTCTGGGATCCATGTTGATCTTTTCCTATCGTGAAGAGTCATTCCTAGCATTGCTCTCTTTATTGCTCTCTGCAGTTTTGTGAGTTGCAAGAGTTCACATCAAAATATCATAGCTGGCATTATGCATTGCTCATGTATTTGATATTCTTGTTCTCCTCTTTTTCCTTCTTCTTCCCTTCTTTTTCCTCCTCCTCCTCCTCCTCCTTCTTCTTCTTCTTGTTCTTGTTCTTGTTCTTCTTCTTTACCAAACGATGCAAAGTAAGGTCGTAAATAAATTGAGGTGCAACCCCGTCGGTACGTCACTGCTTGTCTTAATGGAATATATGATAAGGCGAATACCTCAGAACAGTTTTTCAGTAAAGAATTTTATAATCATGAGAAAGGAGAAATAAATTCTGGGCTCCACTGTAGCATTCTAACGATTTGGGTAGAATTTGTCATGCAAACTGGAAGCTATCATCTCCACTAAAAATATGTATATATATGTAATGAAAAAGAAAAACAGAAGAATAAAAAGAGAGAACAAAATATGTCTGAAAAGAAAAAAAAAGCAAAAAAAAAAGCAGATATAAAATCATGGATTCAGGGCTGGTAAATATCTACCATGATTTTGTGTCTGATATATTCAATTTCAATAGATAAAAAAACACAGTCAGAAGATTTTTTGGTTCTCCTTTTCTATCCCTCTGATATTCTCCATTGTGGCGATTCCATAACTTGGATGTTTCACTCTTTGAAGTAGTTTGCTCAAATGACGGTATAAGCTAGGAATCAGATACTTTGTGTGAGCTTTTATCATGTCGAGCCCTAACTATCTGTCAAAGACCACAGTTCCGAAATTGACTTGTACAAATGTGCACCTAGATTGTTTGGTGAAACCCCCGGGGTTTGCCATAACAGCTGACCTCTTCAACCAGACGCTACACCACACCATACCTTGGTGCACAACCACAGCTAACCAATTTGAGGATTCTGTTCTGGAGAAACTGAGAGAATAAAAGTTCCTGAACAAGTTATCAACCATCTTGAATCTATTACTTCCGAAAGAGAACGCATTTCTCTTACATTTGGAACCATCATTAACAATAATTCACACATCACGATACACAGCGTTTTTGGATGGTCTCTGTATAATGGAAACGCTGTTCCGTTTTTATCCACACAACCAGACTGGTCTGTGTCAATAAACAAGACGATTTCGTGTGGATGTGTCAGAAACTGCCATATGAAATGAACCCCGGGAAAGTAAGGCAGTTCTGTGCTACATAGGGTATCACTGCTAACGACTGGCAACCGAATTCCATATGATATAGAATCTTACAACAAATGTAACTCAACTGCAGACTCATGAAATCCATAGAAATCAAAAACTGTTTTTACTTCATCAAATTTGCTCAGAATAGCTGTGATGTTACTACGATGGATACAAAGATTTGTTTGAACATTCAACATTCCTGTTCAGTGTTGGTTACACTTTTTTTCGTTTTGTAGTTACGACTAAAAGGAGGAATATTTTGCATTCAACTTCAATTCTTGGAAAACGTCAATCTTTCATCGATAACCAAGAAGACCGGTGTCAGACCTGGTATTCAAGTGAAATAAATGTTTACAAAATTATAGACAGGTTATTTAAGTGTTTCGACCTACAACACAGATTACCTCCAATTAAAGGATAGCGCAGAAAGCAGATCCTTTGCGATGACGGTCATTTACAATTTCTGCCGCCTGTAGATTTCCAGCAGCTTGTTGGCTAGCTTGAGCAGCCAGGTTATGATCCTAGAATATCCTAGATATCATTTTTGGATTACAATACTTTAAAACATTCCATCTCTGTAAAACCTATTTTGCCCCCTTTGTAAAAAAAAAACCAGTTACACCAATCAATCTAAGGAATGAAAGCATTCCTTGTTTAGTATTTTTGTTTTAGCGTGTTTCTCTCTTGGTTTTAAGTGTCCTCGCATTCATTCTCTACATTTAATGTGTGCCTGCATGACGTTCTGTATATGTAGGAGCGTGCCAATGAGTACAAACATGTAGCAGCACTTTGTTTTGGCAAATAGTATTCAGTGTCGTACTAAGTGGTTTTGGAATGCGAGACTTTTTTTTCATTTGGGCGGGTGGTGGGAGTAGGGAGGGGCGTGCTTCTTTTGTGATAGTTCTTATATTTGCGTCATAATCAGTAGCAGACATCTCTATATTTTGTCTTGCATATTTTGTGAGCAGAGTCTTAAATCTCTCAGTCGGCTCGGTTATTTAGCATTGCGTAACCTATTCATTGTTTCCGTGAGATGAATTCAGTAGAAAGCAATACAGAAATAATAATATGATGAAACTTCGAGAGGAATACATTGGGAGTCACCAAAAATATATTCATACTTCGTGAAAAGTGGCTATGTTGATTGTCTGAAAGTTAAAAAGATATTTTAGTAAAAATAAATGCTATGATTGACGTCAACTAAGGTATTTCTTGCAATATTTCCACAAAATTCTGTACACAGAAGCTAACTTGGTCAGGGCATTGCAATAGTACGATGGTTGATATTTTCGTCTGGTGAAACAATTCTCTAGTATGGTCAGATTCTCAATGGATGTCGGGCTGCTATGTCCCTGTGCTAGTCTAAACTAAGCTAAATAAATGGTCCCATAATTGTGTAAAACTTTTCTCTTTGGAAAACTTCAACATCTCCACAATAGAGATTGTTTTTCTATGTGTGTCTTTGTATACCTGTATGTTACCATAACCAAGCCAACACAGCACATGGCAGGAAGAATTATTTTAGCCCCCTATCTTCCAGATATTCCAACTAGAGAATAAAACCCAGATATTTTTCAACCATAACATTGTATTTCAGTTGACAGTGTTCAAGTTGGGATAGGGATCAATTTACTTGATAATTTCGAGGCAGAACTTTATATTCAGTCGTTATTACGTTAAAATAGAACATTCTCTCTACGTGAAAGGCTCTATGACATCATCAGAGAACATTTTATTCTGATTACTCTTACTTTTTGAATTTTTTTCGTCTGATAACATTTGGGGGGGGGGGAATTTGATTTTTTCTTTTGCCTCGACGTCATATGATGATGACAGTTTTTTTTTTTTCACCTGAGCTCATATCCCGATAGCAAAGTTTGGAAGTTGTTTTTCAAACCCAACTTATGTTTTGATAATGCATATTTTGGAAAACAGTTTTTTTCTCTTTTTTTTTTTTACCTACCTTCATATTCCTATAACACATTTTTCCTTTTTTTTTGCATGAGCTCATATACGGATAACACTTTTTCTAGGAGTTGATTCTTACCTAAGCTCATATTTTTATGTAACACTTGTTAAGGAAGTTATTTTTTTTTTACCTGAGCTCACATTCGGTGATTTTTTGGAGAAGTTGTTTTGTATTCACCTGAGCTCATACTCTGATAACACTTTTGGAAAGTTAGTTTTCACTTGAGCTCATATCCATATGAAACTATATTTAAGTTGATTTTTTGCCTAATCTCATATTCTAAGGGAATCCTTCTTTTTCACAATTTTAGGGAAAAATACTAATTGTAGTACAGCTTCCTCTTTTTTCATTCAGTTCCGAAAAAAAAAATTAGGTACGAAAAATGGTGACTTGATACCCGGTGAAGGTGGCCTTTAAGAGAGTCGAAAATAAACGGACGTTCAAACATGAATAGTTGATGCTTTCATTTCTAATATTAACTTTGAAATACATTCTTCATTTTGAAAGAATTTAGTTATTTTTCAAGTAATGACCTTAGATATACATAAGTGAATACATTTTTGGGACACCCAATCTCTTGTTTCCACCGCTATCCAAAATTGTTATTTATCGAAGAAAAATACCTTTCATTATTTGAATTATATGGGGAATTGTTCAAACCACAAAATAACCTAGACTGAGATTTTTGCAACAATTGAAAGTTCTGTAATGATTGCAGATGAGTATGACTTCAATTTGCAGGTTTGTCGGATGTTTCGATATCCTGCCGAGAACTACATGATAGAAAGATGTGTGAGGTTTACCAGTCAAGCATACTGCCGAATTTCAAACCATCCATATCAACCATAACAGACCATAAAATACGGGGGCTTAGAATCTTCTCAATATGAATTAATCGTAATGTCTTTTCCGCTTTACCCTATTTCGGATAGCGGACTGAAAGTTTTAATAGTGGAGATCTGTCGTAATATATTTGCATACCAACGCATTAGTAATAGTCTCTAAGATTAGATTGGTGTTCACTACTTCGTGACGGCAATCCTAGAAAGAGGAGCTACATTTGGGATGACAACATAGAGTAAAGAATTTTAATCAGTAAACAAAGACAGAGAGCAAATACAAAATAGCTAGTGAAAGGAAAAAAAGAAGAAAAGTAATGTTATGTGTAGTCTCGATCCATTTCTCAAACGCAACGTCTTTAGCCATCTCCGGGTCACAAATAAGTATTTTCCCGGAGTTGAACGTGTGAACCGGGATGTGCTCATTTTACAGTCTAATTTCGGGCGGGATTAATTTCTAGGTCCCAAACATTCTGATGATCGTAGTTGTAGTTATTTGGAACTGATACCATTGAGCTGATACCATGGACTTTGCTGGAGGAAAATATGCATCTCTGTGAAAAGAATGCAGTTCATAAGCATCACTATTTTAGTTTGACAGAAGAACGGTCAAGTCTTGACATTTCTCTAAAAAATTGGTTACATAAGGATGGGGGTAATCACCATTCCTTCCGAAAGTTCGATGCTTTCTGGCTGCGTCAAATCTGTCTTTTTAGAGTTGACATTAGCATGTATCTATGTTCGTTTTTTCATGATCGTGTGTGCACATTATATCTGCAAAAATATACACGCTATATATGTATATGTCTGCACATACAGGTACATGATCACACCCATACCCTTGAATACGTATCGTGTATCCGGATTTCGATTATGGGAGTGGCAATTTTTGAACGCGAGGAGCCGTCCATGCTGGATTAAGGGCTCTCATATGGTGTTCAGTGGCACTCTCGGGGGTTGTCGGTGTCTAGCATATGTGCTGACTCCTTCAAACATCTTGTTCTCCAATGTGATTCTCTGTTCAGAATTTTTGTGTCCTTCCATATAAGTCGGTGATCACCTTCTTCCCTCCAAAAGTGATCTGGCTGGCCTTATGTAGTGATTTTCCCATGTGTGACAGCTTTCAGGTGCTTTTCTCGTCCAACTTTTGAAAGGCGTCCGCTCTCACCTTTGTATTTGCAGCCATAACAACATATAATACCTTATACAAGTCTGTTCCTGAAAACTGTCCCAATATTATGCAGGCGATTTCTTTTTTTTTTTTTTTTTCACACTTTATGGGTAATAGTAGTTGGTGTTTAAGCTCTGCCGTGTGAAGGTCGGTTTACGATATACAGATGTCATGACACCTTGCCCCGTCCAGATGATTTGCTCATCCAGAAAGGCTAGTTTATTGCCCGTTTCCTCTTCCATTGTGGACTGGATGAAAGGTCATATAGAGTTCACATCGTCCAGTTGTACTTGCGTGACTTCCTTGTGGGAAAATGTCATCCACATATTTCAAGTGGTCGGTCTGAACGGGGTCATGTATGAGACCATTTCCTCGAAGTATTCCATATATGTGTTGACCGGAACTGAAGGTAATGGCAATCCCATATTGATATATATGAAGTCCCAATTAAAAGTATGTCGTTTTCACACATGAAGCCAACGTCTCCATTAGGCTGTTCATCGGTCCTGACTGTTCAATTTCATAAATGTTTCTATCATACAGTAAATCAAAGCGTCTTGTGTACCTAGTTATTGGAGCCATTTTCGAAACTATTAATAAAAAAGACACCACGGAATGATTTTTAGTTAAACAGTCCGTTGATTCAAATGTTTAGTAGGAGATATTTTTATGAGCAAAACTCAAGTGAAAGAGTCCGTGGCTACGGTGAGAGGAACCAAGAGAGATTACGCAGTTGAGTATGTGAGCAGTTTGCGATGATTTATCCTGATTCCTCTCCCAATTTAAATCCATCTAAAATGGTTTTGATAAATAAAAATTACACAGAATGTAATGACATTTAGTTGTGAGGTTGATTTATGATTGCGTGGGATTATTTTTGATTTCATTTATGATATTTCTTCTGAATTTGGAGAAAGGGATGAGACGTACTGAACTCCCTAATACGCTAGGTCTACGCTTACTCATAAAATTGAAATATATGCATGAATTATTTCACTCAGATCAACTAGTTCATAGATACTAAACTCAGTTTACTCTGGCACAAAACCACACTTGTGGGGTATCCAATGAGGTTCGAAATCGCTAAACAGTGGTAATTTTCTGCAAGAATAGTCCATGATTAGGCCAAATGACAAAGAACATATCTTGAAAAAAGTTTAAAAAAAAAAAAAAGAACGAATAAAAATGTGAAGCGAGAAAGATATAGTTTATCTGTGGCTTAAATAAGTGAGTATTGTATCCAAGTCCGCTTCACTTATAAGATTGGCGGGACACAGGACTTCTTACCCCGTATTGTTTAATTATCGTTTAGCCTTGTGTAGTGCTCAAGCTGGGCAAAAGAAAAAAAAGAATGAAAAATAAAAAAGAAAGGGACTGTAACGACAATAATTGAATAATGTGAATCAATTCTAAACCAAGAATTAAAGAGATACCAAGAGAAAGAGCTGATTTCATTTTCTAATCAATTTCAAGATTTTTGCAGCTTAAGTGGTAATTATAAAGTCATTTTCCCAATAAGATCGATATTTTCTTTTCTTCGTTCTTAAATACCACCACTAAACTTAGCTGTCGAAGGATCTTGAAAACCATTGATAATTCACAATTCTAAAGTGCACCTGCCTGGACGACCTGTCCGGAGTGTGTCAGGGACAACTGTTACCGTGGAATGAATGATTCAGTGCCAGAGAGATGAGATAGAAAAGAACATAACTCACTATTGTAATATAAGTCCACAGCTATACACGACTGGTATCAATATCCAAAGCTCAGTGTTACTTTTGTCATTAAATCCCACTCAGAGGACGTGTATCTTGTTTTTTTTGTAAAACGACTGATGTTTATTCCGCTATCCACCAGAAACAGCGGTTATTCTTCCCTAAGAATGGCAAAGTTGAGAGTCGAATTGTAGCCGATATTTCGTTTCCATACCTAATCATCACTATCATTTTTACCTTTGAATAATCCAGACGTGGTAAAGATATCATAATTAATGTATGCACTATAGAACAAATGAGATTTACGGGCATAAAATGGAAAAACCCCTACTTATTGTGAAAAATAAATTGTTGTGTGAATTTGTCATGAACGGAACGAATAGAGAGCAGAATCGTCATTCGATTATCAACATCATTTCGCACCAATTTTGTGTCACATGTTTTTTTTTTTCAAGATTGAACATTAGTAACAAGCAAGAAAGATGATTGGTGATTTTATGGCACAGCAAAAAACAGTCGGTTATAAATCAATTCTTCTGAATCAGGTCGCCTATCTTTATCACAACGTTTCAGTCGCTCTACCATTTCGCCTTTCTTAACAGTCTAGCATACCTTCTTGAAATTTCGAACAACATCTTTTATCTGATCTACTGGAATTAGCTGTTCTCATTTAAATAGCTCTTATGTCCGGTGTCCTTCCCACGTAATTTCAGGTGTCAACCACTTCCTTTCCCGAACTTTCCCTTTTCCAGTGTTGCTGATTTAGCTCTTTTCGCACAAATTATAGCCCATTTATTGTTCTGTCACTGTGAAAATTCAACATTTACCGCTATTATTAGCCCATTTCGGCGCTTTTCCTAAAACATCTTTGCCAATTTTCAGCTATATCCTGGTTAGAAAACGGCTATGGTGGAACTTTCTAGTAATTAATTCATATTTCCCTGGGCTGTTCCAAGCTATCAACCAATCTATCTCAGATTGTTCAAATGAATTCATTTATTTATCTATCAGGTTGTCTGCATGTGTTTAGATGTTTGCGTTTATGCTGGATTTATTCATGTAACATTACAGACGTTATTTTTCCTGTGGAATCATCTGACACCACCGAAGGATATCTAAAAATAGATTCTTGCATATCCAATATTTTCAATAATTAACTTCCAATAATGAGTTCATTTAGATTGCAGCAAGGATAATGATTTGAATTTAGTTTAAAATCACGTCTTGAAAATGTATAAGATTTTCTTTGAAGAGGGCTAATATGAATACATATGATCCTTTTAATATGAAAAAAGTAAAATAAAAAAGAAAGAATTACAAGACCGAAAACGCTTGGTAAATGATGAATAGTTTATTTAATACTTTGTGGGGACCCCTAGAGATATCATGATTCTTGCTAAATTTGAGATTTATAGTCAAGTGTTGCAATGATTTCGTTGAAGGGTTTTCGAAGTATGCATCTTGAAAAATGTATATTATATTCACGTTCACAGGAAATTTAAACCCTTGAATCCCAGCAACAGATTTGAATTTAAAACGTTATATATTGAAGATCATAAAAGAAAAACTAGATCTGCAAATCAAATTTTAAGAAATTCAATTTCAAGTTTCAGAGATTTCTGTAAGAGCTGAAATCATTTCCCGTAGAGTTTAGATAGTATACACCCTGGAGAATGTATATTATATTCATATTTACTGGAAATTCAAACCTTTTTTCTTATCACAACAGATTTTAATTCAAAACGTTTTACGCTGATAATCGTTAACGAAAACTGAAACTACAGATCGAATTTTACATGGATTCAAGTGGTGAGATACATTTTCAAACACGGTAGGATTTGATTCAACCGTTCAATTCCTTATTTTAGGTATGCTAAATCCAAAATTTTGATTCAAAAAATGATATCAAAACTTTTATTTGGAAGATTCTGTTAATTCAATAAGGATGACTTACAAAACACTACATCCAAGACTTGAGAGAAAAATCTCCATTTTGATATGCTAGAGCGAATAAGAAAGAAGGTCCAGTAGGATTTGAACCTACTACCTTTCGAAAGCGTCACATATGCCTCAGAGCCACGGTGGCATATCGAATAAAAATGCTCAGAATATCACTGGGTCTTGTTTACACCTTCATAGACTTAATATTTTAAAATACAGGTATATCCCGCCTTTTGAATGTTCTCTTTACACCACTTTTTTCCAGAAAAGCGTTTGTTTTGCAGCAAAACGTTATAGAGGTAGCACACACTTCCTTCTTTTCTCATATACCCCAGTACCCGGTATTTCCAACCATCAAAACCTGTGACAATTTTAACTAACACAACATCATTACATTCTTTTTTTTTTGTTTTTAGACGCTCAAAAATTTTTTCTATTTAAATAGCATTTTTATTGAGCGGCTTTACATCCGTATTGCAGAGGAAACCTGTACATGCCCTGTGTGAGTATATACTGTGGCTGAGATAGCGATGTATTTCGAAGTTAGGTATACACCTGGATTCAAAATGCTGATTTTGAAGGCAAAAAGAGTCGACTACAAGATTTACTCAACACAGTCTTCCTACCCAGCATTTGGCCGATTACCATGTTTAACTAATCATAGTAAATGCCATAAAATGTAACACGCACACAGAAATGAACAAAAAAGGAACAGAAAGAAAAATATTATAGATGATATCAGTAAAATGTCATAGAGAGCATGGTACGTTTTTAAAGGGAGTGGTTAATGTTCTCAATCAACCCAATTCATCACAATGCCTGATTTATAGAGTATCTGGTAAGGAACGATATAACTATGGCATGGGGGACTAGTATACCAAACATTGCTCCATAGCAATTGCCTTCAGTCTTAGAACAAAACCTGGTAGATTGAGATCACTATACTTCATAACATTAAATTTGAGCATTGGCCGGGACATCTTTATCCTTATCATAAATTTAGCCTCTGAGACACATCGACATAAATATCAATCAGTGTCCAACGCTCTGGATTGTAGATAAGAAGTCAAGTAACGGATGCATGTACTATTTATCTTGAGCAGTGATTTTCTGCTAATGTGCCGTGAAGCATCCATAGTTGGGTCGCAGGAGTTCATAGGTGGATTGATCCTCCCTTAAACAAGGACCGTGGGATAATGTTCCCTGTATTAATACAAAAATAATATCTCAATACGGTTTGACATAACTGGTACTTTTATGAAGCGCATTAACCCGTTTTCTTCAATGATGAAATTAAATAAATAAATGTATTGTTCATTGTTGTTCATTGAAGGCCCGAATATCAGTTTCAATTATCTCTTGGATTCTGTTGTGTGGAACCTCCGAACACCACTGCCAGCCAGTAGATGCGTGAGAATATAAGTTTATTACACTGCTGCTTTGTCTTTTCTTCGAGTTCTGCAACTGCCCGTATAATATACGGTGTTTCATGAAGGGGAGAGGTTCAATAAATTGATGATTCTTTTCATGATTATGTGGCTATTAGCAAATGCCACGGGCTTTTTGACAAGAAGACAATGCTTGCGTAAAACGCACGGAACTCATGAACTATCAATGTTATCGTAATAGTTTTTGTTGCAACAAAGAGAGAAAAAATAAAAGAATGTTTTAGATGAAAAAGTGATTTATGTTAACTTTGTAAAACCTGATATATTTGTGTTTGAAAACTTCTCTTGCATTGAGTGCACCGATGGACTTTTGTACAAGGATGAAATATTTAAATACGAATGATGTGCCTCAACCATTTTATTGCCTGATTCACTGCACTGTGAGCTAAAAATGAGATTGAAAAGCACTGATCGAATGTTTTGGATTGAATTGCAGTGAGAAAATAGTTCCAAATATGGCCTGTTGAATCACGCGTCTTATAGGATGACAAATAGATAACGAGGACTTCTCGAGATTCTATTTTTTCTACATCACGTCAAACATTCAGGTGTTCTCCAATTCGTTCTGATGGATGTGATTCTGATTCAAAGTTTTCCTTATTTGGTTTGTTGCTGTTAGATTGACCAACAAGTGACACGACTTAAGCTTTCTTTGTTTATATCTGCGTCTATTTCCAGCTATATATTCTCCAGCAAAAGAGATCTTCACAGAAATGATATATAAGAAAAAACACGGACGAGAATTCAACAGAGGAAGAAAACTAAAGAAATTCACAAATAGGCTTTTGGATAATCTATATTTGGCCATGACAGTTCGATTGGGGGGAATCAAACGATGAAATGACTGATAAGTGTGAGGCTATTTATGCAGATATGTGAATAGATATTAGTCAACTCAGGGGTAAAAATGGGATAGATGGATTGATGGATAAATACATCGGTCGATTGACAGAAACAAAGTTTGTCCGCTATCAATCATGTCAGGAAGCATGTACACTCGAACTGAAGCCCGTGTTTACTTACTAACTAGCTGAATTATCCACCAAACATGCGTATTTTCAGTTAGTTCCTGTAAAAAAGACTTGAATGGGACATTTGTCCCTAATAAAAGATCAACATTGGTTTTTAGGGGTACTTTAATTCTATTCTGTCTGGTACAATTCCAGCGACTTGAAGGGCACATACACATTAACAGAATCATACTTTTAGTGTTATACACACACACACACACACATATATAAATATATATATATATATATATATATATATATATATATATATATATATATATAGAGAGAGAGAGAGAGAGAGAGAGAGAGAGAGAGATAGGAGAGAGAGTGAGAGATAAAGCAGATCTCATTGGTAAAGAGAGAGAGAGGGGGAAATAAGCTGAATAATACATAATAATTATCACTCTATGTGAAGTCTTTCTAATCAATTTTTTGAATGCCAAATGCAGCATTTTTCTTATTCTACATAAATATTTTCAATCTAAAAATTATTCTTTTGAACTATTATCATTCTTCTTCTTCTTCTTCTTCTTCTTCTTCTTCTTCTTCTTCTTCTTCTTATTATTATTATTATTATTATCATTATTATTATTATTATTATTATTATTATTGATATACTACTAGAATGAAAAAAGTGACGAAAACTGCTCCGGAAGAATGTGTGCAGTAGTGAAAACTGAGCTGAATACAAAAATAGTAAAATCCATCAATAGTCTACCTACCCATGTTGTAACATTATTTCAATATAATCAATTGGAATCTCGATCAGAATAGAAAAAGAAATGACTCCAAAAAAAGGAAACTACTGACGTGCCACAGAATGCACCAACCTAAGACATTGATCGTCACTATTTCTGAGTAACGATGGTAGGAAATGCAACACGAACTGACGTACAAAACAGCGACAATAATATTACACCAGTACCTCCAAATCACCCAGGACTGGATCTTAAAACTAGTTTAGGAACGCGTAAGCACAAAAAGTTTGCATTCAATGGTGAAAGAAAGTTGAAAGTTAGCAAGAAAACAAGATAAAAACTTAAACCGTTGCAAAAAAAAAAAAAAAAGATGAAGCAACATGTAGAAGAGCAGGGCCATAAACAGTTTGAAGTAAACGGGGTGCAGGGCCCTCTACATGGGCAATACGCTCTCTGTCACAAAGACGCTGATGTAGACCAGAAAAACATCTACCAGTGGCCCAGGGCAGTGGATCAGAAACTGAAATGTAGGATTTGTATATATTGCTCAAAACCAAAGCTTGCTCACTCGAAACTTTCAAGCAAATATCATGAAAGATAGTATTGACCCAAAATTCTGCTTCTGTGGCTTGCATGTTGAAACAGTAGACACCTCGTGTCTGGCTGCTCTTTTTTAACGCTTACAGAACACAAATGGAGACATGGTAGATTGGGCCAATATCTACATAAAATCTGCATTATGGGATATCAACAGGTTTGCACATCAACCAATCCCCGTAATTGAAAGACTGAATGCCACGATATCATGCAACTTAGCAATAAATATCGACAGGATCATCGAAGCATATAGATTCGACATAGGACATAGTAATCACAGACCACCATGAAAGAAATTTTGTCATGAGTGAGTTATCCGATCGAAATATATCAGTAAAGAAACTTGTGAAACTTGAGAAACTGCTGTCCCCGTTATTGTTGGAACACTACGGATGGTCTTGAAAAGCATCGAAAAACGTTTTGCCAAAATCCTAGAGAACCTTCTCTCTGTCAAATCCAGTAAATATTATTAACACATGATGCCCGTATATTGAGACGAGCACTCTCATATTTTTATTGCATAATGTAACGTGCAGCTCAAGAGAAAAAACCCCGCAAAACTAAAACAGCAACACACAAAAAAAAACTGCATCACAGACTGGGAAAGAAATGAAAAAAAATGTATACTTTTTTCGCCTCAAGTTACCATCTAAGGACTCGGCAATATAGAAACAGAAAAGAAGAGATCAAAATAATAATAAGAATCATGTTGATATGATAAGATTGTCCTCTCAGGCACCGCCCATATTCTTTGCAAAGCACTATTCAAGTAAATATTTTGTCTGTGATAAAACCATGTACTGTTTCTTGTGTAGCCTCCTGTATTGACCCATTTGTGTGTATGAAATGAAATAGAAGAAATGCAAATGCGTACGAAGTCATAACACTGTCACCAACAGCCACAGGATTTTTTTAATAAGTTACGATGTAAAAGTATACAGAACAAAAGTAGGAAGGAAAAATAATGAAGTGCAAGGTCTTTCATAAAGGTTCGTTGTTACATGTGCCCATGTACCCAGTTTATGACAAATCTTAATGTTTCTCCAGCAATTAAAGGGGAAACCTGCAAAGAGAAACATAGTAAAGTATGGTGGAAGTAATTTAAGTAAGGCCATACAATCTAGTAAAAACAATAGGTTTTGTTTTAGTCTATTCAACTGATGCAAATGCAATGAAGGTTATGTATCATCATAAAAGCTGGATCATGCATGTTAGCCATGTACTGAGGAAAGAAGAAAATAACAAATGTTGATATAATCAGTCACAGTATTTCAAAAAGTGTTTCTGAAATTGTTGCCATTTGTATTATCAGAAGCTCTAGCTGTAGGACAGTTATTTGATATGGGTATCTTAGAAAAAACATAATATTTGTATGTTCCCAAAATGATGTCAGTGAAAATTAAATAATGAATTGCAAGTGGTTTAAGAAAGTAATTGAAATAGAATTGTCAGAAGTCGACCAAAAAGAGTAAATGAGTAATATAGAGTTTCAATGGAATACACGAGGTATGCACTCTTAAAAATGCTGAAAGCAATACTGACAATATGAATAGTGAGTTATGTGTTCTGTATCAAGCAGCTGATGTTCTCAGAACAAAAGCAACAAAGTGTAAGCATTAGTGTTTTGAGGGCACTGTGCCACTAAATATGCAGGACATTATACTAGAGAAAGTGTAAACATTCTTCAAGTGGTGTATTAAAGACATTGTGACACATCAAGCACAGTAAGATTGAAAACAAAGATGCATAGAAAGAGAATGGTTATCCCAGAATTTAATCAATTTTGTTTATTTTTTATGTTTTACTGCGGCAACTGAGAAACATATCAGATTTACAATCCAGTATGGGAATAATGTTTCAAGTTGCTGTTTGTTTGTCTCTTCATGGTTCGACTCAAAATAAGAGGATAGTTGGAATGTTCCATAGTCTAGGATGTTTTATGGATTACCCAAAAGCATAACAATGATCAACTCAGATTGCATCATGCGTGCTTCAAAGAATCAGAGAGAATTCTGGTGTGTGCCTTCCTCCAGATATACTACATGGAAGTTTCCATTGATTGTGAATCAGATCTTTGTGGGGGAATATTTAAATAACACAACATGGTACTGTTATGGCAATATATCAGGTCAATAAGAAAATGATACTCTGAAGTAGTCTAATGGCCAATCATTTTTTGATGGAAATCCTGTATTTACCCCTTTTCACAAACCTCCAAACTGAGCAACATGTTCCCTAGAAGTCAAAGTTTACAAACAGAGGCCATATGATATATCACTGATACATGATGCAAGCTACTACTGATCTAAAAGAGGTTCATTTGAGAAGATCCTGTAATTAATGAAGAAGATATTGATGTAGAATATTTGAGTGTTCACCATCAACTGTTACATCTCCAACATGGTCTGGCAACATGTCTCCAATAAGTGAAACAAAACCAGTGACGAAGTGTCCAAAATGCCCTTGCTAACTGCATCACCTTCAGGTCATTTGGTTCAGCTCACCTTCATGAAATATTTGGAAAGAATCAATTCTTGTGTAGTCAGATCTGGCAATGAGGTAATAGTGAGCATAGCCATGGCGTTGTTTACATTTCCCAAGAAGCTAAGAATGGCAAAAAGACGACCAATGAAAGTAGGTATTTGAAGCGAGTGAACTGCACATTACCATTACCCAGTCGCGTACCATTGGAGACTTTATTTGTGGAAATGGTATTCCAGGACTGTGGGTATGAAGTATTATGTATGGTACAGATACAACTCTGCAAATCATCGAAAGTAAACATTTTCAGGCTCAGATGCTCGTATTATAACTGGGTCCACTCTTATGATGATATTACTTGTTGATTCTCGTGAACGAAATTCAAATTTTGGGAATGTATCGTAACGCACGTTTAAAATGTTCAGAATACTTCAAACAAAGAAGACGAAATTGACATCTCAGACTGCTACATTATATGAAAGCAAGGAGATTCTACAAAAGCAGTTTTGTGATGAAGGGGAAGAATTAGCCAGAATTCAAATTCACACGTACCTAAATTAATATGGTGGGAACAATGTTGCTCTTTGCTGAAACTGACAGAAGCTCAGACTGATTGCTTTCTTGAGCAGCTCTTAAATGTTTTGTGAAATAATATTTTTTGCTGTAGATCGCCATAACTACGCTTATCTGTCTGAAATGTATGAACTGAAGACTTCTGACCTTCTAATCTGGAATCAATTCTTTAAAAAAAATTGGTGGTGAATAAGAGTGTGGTTCCATCGTCAACACTTAGTGCTGATGGAGCTTCGGAACCTGAGAACGAAAGGACGGAAAGGCAAAGATGATTAGCAGGATTAACACTCAACGTATCAACCAAGGCAGGATCCGAATTGCTCAAGAAAAGAAGGATTTTCTGGATTACGTTCAACAAACCAGGCGAAACAAAATTAAAAGTCCCCTTCGAAACTGAAAGAATCTTAGAGGCTTGCGAGCAAATGCCCTTCAGATTTTGTGAGACAAACTCAAAAGATGGGTGAAATTAAAAAGGAGCAAATCAGCCGCCAAAAGGTAAAAGTATACATAGAGAGGGAAGTATATGGAATGAAGTCCAATATGTCCGTACTTCCCAGACTCAGGATAGCTTCCAGATCGAGACCTGATGTAGGCATAAAACTGTATTTGAGTGAGTGAATTTTTCACAGTTCCAAAAGCGCTTTTTGATCAAGGTGGAAGCATGCATTTGGCTAAATATAAACTTGCAGAGATCTTACAAAATATTCCCAAAAATATGTTCACTGATGAAGAGATAATTTGCCGTAGTGCGTACATTCAAATCATCCCAGCAGTATCCCAGTAATATCTGTCTCTGAGATGTTTGCGATTGTCAATGGTACGGCACAATTGCATACCATTTCTAAACCAGCTTCCTTAAAAACATACCATGATTTGGGGCTATTTTTCAGCATGGTCGATAAATCAAAAAAAAAAACTTACACTGATATCCATCTCCTGTTTGATTAGGAAACCAAAATACAAGTTGACCAAATTTCTTACAAATCATTTTATTAAATATGACACCGATCACAAAAATAATTCGTTGTAAATCGGTAGAAAAATGCAGCACTTATACGCACTGATGTTACAATGCTAAAAGCTGCGCAAGAAGCGGATACTAAAATAATTCTACTGTTTCTGTGGTTAAAACAAAACCAAACCGCATATTTTCTACTGATTCCAATGTCATGATCTCAGCTCTCAGGGGGAACCATCTTAGTTATATGCTTCCTGAAAATATGTAAGCTTAAAGCCATTATTACTTATGATATACACACTTCAGCAAATAAATTGCAACTTCTTGTACAAGCATATCATCATAAATGAACTGACTATGGCTTTTCTTTCTGACATTGGCCATTTTAGCCGCTAGTGAGTGGTATTAACGTTAAAATAAAGTGGATGTAATGTTATAAAATGCAGAGAGGACGCTAAAAATACTTGTTAAGCTTAGCACCTTCGATATTCATAATCTAAACATCAAAACAAATAACGTTAGACCTTTTCCACATTTTCATATCGGAAATAGATCGACTATGATTTTTATTATTTTTGGTAGCCATCTTGGTTATAGGCCACCTAACAACTTTTGAGTGTAACACCATTGTTATTCATAATCTACACATTGAAATGAAAAAGATGACACCTTTCGCGCTTCTGCATCATCAAAAAGAAAATTACTATTACTTTTAAAAATATTTTGGTAACCATTTTGGTTGCCATCTTGACTTAGGGCCTCGAAACAATCATCATTGATATCCATTTTTTACACGTTAAAACAAAGAGATTGACACCATTTCGTATCATCAAAGAACAAACAGAATAACTGTTGCATCCCCTCCCCGACGTTTTGGAAGGCATGCTTATACTATGTTTTTGTAGCACAGTTATCACTCTTAAAGAATGAGTGATAAAGTTGTCATTATTTATCGAAAAAGAATGATAACTCTAACAAGGATGTTACAATTTACTTCAGAGTATAATTTTCTTATGACATGATATATTGTCATTACAGTACCATGTGCTGTTTTTCACAATCCACTCACAAAGATCGGACGCATAGTGTATGAAAAGGCATCTTTATCCTGACACATGAATTTAGGTTCAAATAAATGATATCCACCCATAATCTATAATCATAGTATGTCAGGTTATGTTAGCTAAGATCACTTCAGTTATTGTTTTTAGCAAAACATGAACGTTGCTTGATATAAACTAAAGCGTCAATTTATCTGAAATTGTCATTGTCAATTGAACCCTCCACTGAAAACTAATTATGTAATAGGTTTTTCCCTCTTAATTTGATGAAATCTACTCCTGGATCCCATTCGGGGCAACAGAAAATTTGGTGGTCATACCAACTGATGTTTTTGAGTTTCCCTCCCACGGAAAGGGGAAAATTTGGTAACTTATAGTAATAGTCTCAATTTCCAAAAACTAAGGAACCAAATTAGCATAGATTTTTGTAGCAAATTGAACACTGCACAAAAATTTTCGGGAGGAGGAATTTTGAAAAACTAATTAATTTACATTTAATTTTACACGGTAAAGTAGCGCCTTTACGCTGGATGTGGTATCAGCCTACTTTGTTTGGGCTTCACATATCATTCAGCAACATTTCCTATGGTATTCAACAATTTGTTTGAAAAATGTGATTCATTATAACCTATTCTCAACATTGTTACAGAAAAAAGTCTGTTAAAAAGCATGTAAAGAGAAAAGGTAATGATCTTAATGGTGGGTTAATGTACAGAAAAAGTGGGATGCTGATAATCAAAAAAGAAGATATTGTCCCCCCAAAAGGAAGCTAATATGAAGAAAAGAGTGGGGCCAACTTCAAAATGGGGTTCACATGGAAGGTGTTTTGGTTCAAGACGAGGAAGCCCCCCTCCTTCCTCGTCTTGAACCAAAATACCTTTTGTTAAAAGAGTGAGTCTAATGCTAAGAAATGTGGAGTGAATTACTGTTAAAAAAGGGGGCCACTGTTGAAAGGAGGTGGGGCTATGTTCAGAATTGAGGGTGTAATAAAAAGAGGGGGCTGCGATGTCATTAAGGGGGGGGGCTATTGTAATATATTGATTATATATACATATATATATATATATATATATATATATATATATATATATATATATATATATATATATATAATAAGCTAATTTGGATTTTTCCTGTTTGTTTTTTTAAATGGGATGCGCTAATTGGTTAATAGTCCCGTCAGCTTTCCTGTTTTGTATTTGATCGGCTGGAAATCAAGCCGAATAATTCTTGTGTTCTCACACAAACCGACAGCTTTAATCTTATAACAATTTGTGTGAAACTCAAGCCATTTTAACAAGATTTATGTGATCTTGGAGAGATTCTTATCGTGAGTAAATTTTTGAATGTCATCAAGTCCCGAAAAATGCTCTGAATTTTGGTACAGCTCTAGGGATATTTCTTTTTAACTTTAGATTTGGTATAACGCAAAACACCTTTACTTTTCTGTCACATTTTTCCCGAAACTACAAATATTTCTATCTTTTGAAAAAATCCTCCATATTATAAAACCCAACACAGGTGTAGTAAAAGACTTTCAAACATAGGTACATCGGTTTTATTATTGCAAATAAAGTATTTCTGGCAACATATATATCTTTTTGGTAGAGACGGTTGATACGTTCGTTTTGTAACTGACAGATTATGGTTTGAATCCACTTGAAAAAGAAAATCCAATACCACTGAGATAAGCTTTGAAAAGTATTTTTTATCAAACGGTTTAAAATATCTACTAATTGATTGAAGTAATGTCATTTAAAAAAATGCGCATTACTGAACAAGAACAGCCCTGCCTCTCAGAAAATTTTGCAAGTAATTTTTCTGCTCCCCATCAATCCATAAGACATTTTTGTTTCCTCAGATAATTCATCAGTTTTGTAAAAGTTGATTTTAGGGAAGGGGGTTATAATTACAATATTAGTGCGATAACGTGCGATAACGGATATTAAATTAGGAAATTATTTTGATTTTATGAATTCTTTTCCTTTGTATTTTCGCAGCATCGTTCTGTTGTTCGAAAAAACAACACAGAAACAATATTAATTTTTCCAGCAAAAAATATAATTATGCAGTGACAAAATTGAACAATCTTATTTTTATGAAATTACATGTGAATACAAATTCAAGACAAAAAGTATTTGCAAACGGATAGCAGTGTAGTACTCATCATTGCAAATTACAATCACGTTTGGACGGAAGGCATCATACAAAAAGTTTACAGTAGATAAGGATATTTTAGATGAATTTGTACTTTGCAATTCTAGTTTTCTTTTCGTAAATTCAAATAAATGTTTCTATTGTTTATTCCACACCCTGGATTTAAACGAAATTCCAAATTGAAAATTTGTAATAATGTCTAAAATACTAGAATCGTATATTTGATGGAATAAAAGGTTTTGATTTCATTTTTGGAACATTTCATCTTAGGAACAAGTTGTTCATGTTATAATTAAAAAATCCTCTTTTTTCTTTACTGCTTATGACTTGATAAAGGAAATTAGTTTAAATTGTCTTTTGTAATTCTTTATATTCTGTACAGACGGATTCGTTGCAGGAATACTAGAATAATTAATAATTTACATTTTTCAAATCACCTTTTTACAATGTAACAAGGTAGGGACATTTTACAGTCAAACTATCTACGTTAATATATTAGTATTTGCTTAAAAATCACTTGAAAGTTTCACAGGGCATTTTTTTTATTTAAAAGGTATGATTACTCTTCAACAGTTAAGACAGTTATCATAATAAAACACTGTTCTGTTTATGTTGACGAATAATCACTTACGTCGCAGACAACGTGTTACAATGAACGAATATGAATTTAGAATCCTAGTAATTTATACCTTTTTTAACTGTTGTTTTAAAAGGAAATGAGCAGGGATACTAGAAAAACAATTATGTACATTTTTCAAATCGTACTTTTTACGATCACAGACGTTTACTGAATCACAATATGATTAAGATAGATATTGGTGCCAAAGGTGAGTTTTGATCCCTTATTAAGCGTGCCCTCCGTTGTGCAAAGTTCATGTAGATCCTGAGATATTCACAAGTAGGAATTCCCCCTCGAAGGACGTCAAATTGGGAAACCAAATGGGGCTATACACCCTGATTTTCCTTAACCTAGACTAGGTGTCTTCTCAAGGTTAGAATCTGTCCTGCTATTTTAGCCACAGTTATGGGGTCTGATAAATTCATGCTTTTCCCCAAAGGCATCAGTGCAAAGTGAGCATAAAACCCCCCGAGCAGGGTTTGAACTCGGATCACCAATTCTATTGTCTGTACTATTACCATTACACCAACCCTAATTCCTTATTACGAGAAAAAATGATTGGAATGTTTATTTATGAGCCAAAAGTTTGGCGTAACATCTTCCTACTCCCAATTCGTCTTTTTTCTGCTCTAAACTAAAATGTGTTTCTGCAACGGATCGAGTGCAAGGTCTCTTTTTGTACGAGTTTTAATTGGGACTCAGTGATACTGATCATCAGTTTACAATTTGGAGGGGGAACTGCTAACACGCAAACGATAAAACACTGGTTTCAGGAATTTCGATCCAGTGATGAGAGTCCTCAAAACTAACCCCGAAGAAGACCCACTGACAATGTTGTCGATGGAAGAATTCAAAGGAAAAAAGCTTTATTATATATACGAGATCTTTTTGTAAACCTGGGAGTTCCACCTGTGACCGTTTTTCGTCATTTAATTGTGATAGAAAGCGTAAAAAATGGACAGATTCCATGCAGAGCAAGAGAAAATCAGAAACAGTGACATTTTGAAGTGGTGATTTTCACTGCTTACTAGCGACACATAAAATAATTTCTGGATAATGTCATTGTCTTAAACTATCGATGCTTTTTGGTAATCATCAACGTATATCTTGATTTAAGATGTTTTTTTTCTTCAATATAGCGTATTACTTATTCCCTTGTAAATTCGACTTTTAATATTTCAGCGTACATAGATTTTAACCGTATAACTTGCTGTAAACAATTATTCTGAGTTATCAAGATTTCAGATTTTGATAAGAATTTGTCAAGTGAAATGGCAGCTCTCGGGTTGTTGTTAGCATAATCAATTCACAAACCATTGATCACTAGATATTTCCTCAAGGCATGCTCTATCAATATAGCCTTGATTCGATGTTTAACAAATACGAATGGAAGAGTAACAATATCAATAAGAAAAAATACATGTCAAAATCAAGCTGATCGTTTCTTTAATTTGCTGACATATCACCAATAAATTATCTTTAGTTTATGATGAGAATGCAATGGAGAGCAGTATCACTTCTACAAGCACCTTTTTATGAGTCATATCTAATCTCTGATTATATTTATTTGGACATGTCTACAGAGAAACTGACAAAAGAGAGTATGTTCTGTTTTATATCTAGTTCCGGAAAAAGGCGAAGGTGACAAAAGAGATTTCTACGGAGTTTAACGAACGGAAGGCCACCATGGTCTTCGTGCTTTGCTATCGATATAGAGGAAACTAAGAAAGAGGAAAAAAGAAAAGAAATTAAATAAATAAAAATAATAGAATGATGAGGATAAGAGACTGTAGGGACCATCAATAACTCATTCAGTTGAAAGGTTGACAGCTGTATTCACCACTTTCAATCCAACTGCGTAAAAAAATCAATGCTTCAAGGCCAGTAGAGTCCCAAGAGTAAAAGGGCCCGATCAAACCAGCAGACTTGCTATGAATATCCTTCATCTTTGGAAAAGCGACTCCTGTACGTCCCTTTATTTTGAGACTCGAGTGGATTCGATATTCTTAGATTTACTTTTAGATAAGCAACGGATTTCAGGGGCAAAAAATTGGGTTTGAGAGAACAAGTGCCACGTGCTTTAATTTTGTTTTAAGAAAAAAAGGGTTTGTTGTTTTGGTCACACACTTTCGGAGTCTCCGTTCACTCCGTTCATGCCAAATGTTGTTGATTCGAAGATCAGATAGTCGAATTTGATTGGAATGGTAATCCCAAGTCGAGAAATATGGGAGCTTTCTTACAGAGGGATACGACTTCGAAGTGACTCCCGAATTTGTTTGGATTCACCCTCTTACAAAGATTTTGAACACACACACACACACACACACACACACACACACACACACATATATATATATATATATATATAGTGGCAAGCAGGAGTATTCAACTCCCTTGTAATTTTTCTTATTTTGTTGCCTTTCAACTTGTAATCTAAATAGATTTAAAAAAAAAAAAGAAAAACGTTATACCATGGACCAACAAAAAATAGTCCAAAAGTTTGAAAGAAAAAAAACCCTGAAAAATGGCACATACATAAGTATCCGATCACTTTGCTGAAAAACCCTTGAATAGGTTCATATGCAGCATATAACCTTCATAAGTCGTAAATTATTCCAAATGAAGTCCATCCGTGTGAATCCTGAGTGTCACATAATCCACCAGATGATATCAGTATATAGAGACCCGCTTTGAAAGTCCCAAGTGTCTGCAAAACAACTAGAAATTGGACACCGTTACAAGACTAATCGTTCCTATATTGTGTGGGGTAGAGTAGTAAATAGCTGTTGGTTTGATGTGGCGAAAAGATATTGATGAAGACAAAGGATTTTGCCTCTATATGGTTTGGTGTTAGCACCGACATTACTTGAAATTTTGAAGGGGGAAAAGGAGATGTATGGAGAGCATGTGTACCAAGTTTGATCGTGGGCACGAAGATTAAACGAAGTAAAAAGGACATATGCAAGTATTTAGATGAACAAATGAAATATACATTCAATCATTCATGATAAAAAAAAGAATTAAAATGCAATACACGATGGAAACATTAATAAAGTCGATTGCGTAAAGAAGAGAAGGGAAAAGGCCTGTTTAGTTTGGAGGGTTATTCCTATACACAAAAATGAAATATGGAAAGAATAAGTATTTAGGGGACATGCAGCATAACAGATGTAATATCCTTGGTTTTATTGATCGAATGGAGCCTGATAAGTAGTGCCTGTTATAATGAGAGGTATAGTCGACCTAGGTACATCATAAAAAGCCATTTAGTTTTGGTTAAGAGTAAGAAGCTGAAATGGATGAAAAAGTAAGTGCAGCGTTTGCATTGTCGCCAAAAATAGTGGTTGCAGTATTTGCATTTAGTAGCTATAAAATCCTTACAAATTCTCACATCAAGGAAGATGACTTATGAAAGACAATATAAATACACACACACACACACACATATATATATATATATATATATATATATAGAGAGAGAGAGAGAGAGAGAGGGGGGAGTGAGAGAGAGAGTCAAAGAATAGAAATTACGCAGGCCACGAGTTCTGAGGAAAGGAAGAAGGGAAATAAACACTTGAACACGTGTACTCAGGGGTTTCATAGGGAGTGGTCGCTGGGAGTGACATTTTATATATCTAGCTTAAAGAAGGGTTTCGTATTAAATTCTGAACTATAAATATAGGGGGCACCACACTATCAAGCAACATGTATCCGAGGATGGACCAGGATGAAATATATTGTGCAAATGATCATGCAACAAAAATGAAGATGGACTGGACACTCAGAAGAGAGGATAACAGCTGGAGCCAAAGCTTATCTGATCAATGCTCATGGGGCACTAAACGCAATTGGAAGAGGCCTGACAAGATAAAGGTGCGCTGGAAGGGCATAGCATCATCATAATCAGTCTTTTATCGTCCGTTACTGGACATACACCTTTCGCAAGATTCGCCAAACTTCTTTATCGTCAACGTGCCAAATTTTCTAAACTAGTCTAATTTATATTGCCATCTTTTATGATACCGGCCTTGGTTTCGCGTATGGTCTCCAGGGATCCATGTTGTAAGTCGTGTGGTCCATCGATTGTCTGCCATTCTTGCAACATGACCAGCCCATTGCCATTTGAGTTTTCTAATGGATTCTATGATGTTTTCTTCCTTTATATATTTTGCTATTTTGTGATCTTTCCATGTGATGTTGGGCATGATTTTTTCATAATTTTGCATGCTTCTCAGTTTGAGGGTCAGTCTCTTGGTTAGGTTATGTGTGTGTGTGTGTGTGTGTGTGCATGAGAGTGAGAATAAGAACAGTTGCTGTAAAGATATCATTAGCAATCTAGTGTTGCAGAATACTGCAAGGGTAAGGAATTCGTAGTTCTTTACTCTGTTGCGATAAACTTTTGGAGAAAAAAGTGCAACAGCATTTGCCACAGAAGAGACACTGAGAAGTTAAAGTACTGGTATGATTAGAAACAAGGCACAAAGATAAATAGTAATATCAAATTAATGTGACTCATAAATCAGATAATGTATAAAGAATTATATATATATATATATATATATATATATATATATATATATATATATATATATATATTGGTACATGTTCTTCTTTGTACATTTGCTACTGCATCTTACACCCACACCTAATGTTTCAAACGCACTGGAGATAAATAGAAATGACAGATATATTCATTCAAATCGAGAGTAAAATCATTATCAGATATAAACCGCATAGTTTCGACTAAAACATATTTCCATATCCTTTTGAAGTTACTAAAGGCTAAGGGGTATTCATGGTTGTTAGTATGTATCTGTATTTATGAACGCGTAAGCGAGTAACTTTATCTCTTGTTGTGAGATTTGGTATTGTTATGCCGCTAAAACCTATGATTCCGGAAAATGATGGACTTTTTTCAACTGAAAGAAAAGAAAATGATTTTCAAGTATTTTTTTTTTTCTCCATAGTGGAGAGTTTTCAGGAAATGTGTGAAATGTCCGGCTAGACACGAAAATCATTAAGAAACCTAACAGATGAGCGAATTGATTAATCTGTTCAGATTCTAAGGAATTTCTGATAGCGCATGGTACATATGTATACATATATATATATATACATGTATATATATACATGTATATATATATATATGTATATATATATATATATATATATATATATTTATAAAGTGGGTTTGTAATGACGATTGCTCTCGCTCTCTCTCTCTCTCTATATATATATATATATATGTGTGTGTGTGTGTGTGTGTGTGGAGAGAGAGAGAGAGAGAGTGAGAAAGAAAGAGAGAAAGGAGAGAGAGGGCGATCGTCGTAACGAACCATCGCTGGACATATCCTTTTCCATTTATCTTCATGACGATTGCGAAAACATCTTCCATGTCCTACCAGCAAGTATTTCCATTTCATCCTTCTATACAATGTCTAATCCTTCCCTACAGCTTTTACTGTCCCATTGGCACCAATTGATTCGAATTGTACATAGTTTTTTCTTGTTAAGTGTTCAGTCCATCTCCCATTGAGTGGCCCAATTATCCATATTGCATCTTTCACTGTAGTCTTGACCATATTGATCTTCTTCGATCTCTCATAGCCCTTCCCCATATTGCACTTTCCGTGGCTATTTGTACGATTCTAAGTTATTTTTCAGTTTCAGATTCGCCAGCCCTCTTTATCAGTATTTCCTGAATTTATATAGTTCGTTTCCCTACCTTATATTTTGTCGGCCCGGGTTTTGGGTGTGATTTCTGGAGATCTACATTGTGTGTCGTACCTGTCTGACATTCTAGCAACATGACCAGCCCATTGCCATTGAAGTTTTGTCATGGATTCTATGATATCTCAGATTCCTGTATTTCTTTTAACATTCTAGGCTAACTTTTGATCTCTTCATGTGAGGTTGAACAGGATACTCGCTTGTGTACGTTGCATAGCTCTGAGTTTGAGGGTCAGTTTTGATTAGATTTCAAACTTGAGCTTCATAGGTGACTATCGGGAAGATGCATTCGTTATATACCCTTCTTATAGCTATTGCAGAATTTTCTTGTTCTTGAAGGTTGAGATTGCCCTGCCAAAAGTTTGCCAACCTAGATTTTTCGCTTGATTTTTTCTTCTTTTGAGGATCTCATGGAGTTCTGTTGTTCTCGATGGATGTGGTTGTGTACTTTCTCCAGTTCTGCATTTTCGATTTTGATTGTTGTGTCTTTGTCTTCAATGTATTTGATGCACATGGCACTTGTTTCACTAAAGTCTATTTGGAGACTAACTTTCAAGCGTTTTTCGTTCAGTCTGTCCAGCATCAATTGGAGGTCATATAGATTCTCAGTAAAGAGGACAATGCTGTCTTTACTGACATCTATACGGATTCTTTTATTTTCCAGAAGATCATCTCGAGGCAGATTGTGAAGAGTTCAAGTGAGCTGATATCCCCTGGTCTTATTCCTTTTCCGAGCTTCGAAGGGGTCCGAGTCTTTATGTAACCTGATAAAGAAACTGCTGTGTCGGTAGGTATTTTGCCAAACTCTGACATACTGCTTGTACGCCTTGTTGAATGATAGTATCACAAACCTTAAGGATTTCCTCTTGAGTTGAAGGCCTTCTTGGAGGTAACAAATGTTATAGCGAGCGGCATTTTATATTCTGATGCTTTCTATCTTAGTTGATCCACCGAATGGAGGTGGTCAATAGCTGAGTTGCTTCCCTTTGGAGCCAGTTTGTTCTCATAGTTGGTTTTCATCTAGTGCTTTGGTAATTCGGTTGGTGATTACTTTGGGGGAAAGTTTGTAGGGGCAGTTTCGTAAGCCTATTAGTCTGTAGTTATTGAGATCTCATTGTTCCTTTTTATATAAAAGCATTATGATCAAAGTGTTCCAACTGCTCTTCAATATGTCTCAATTCATACTAAATAATTTGTAGGCGATCGTTATGCACCTTTCTATTTTGCTTTGATGACCCTTCTTTAAGTTTAACATATGTTAAATCTATTCGTCACCCACCTCGACAATCTCACCCTCTATCTATATGTTGGGGGGACTTTATCGTTGAACATCATCTTTATCTGTGTTGTGTACATCTTTACGCCTATTTTTAGTTATATAATGTTCCTTCTACTTATTGACTACCAGCTGAGGGAAATGAATCCTCTTCAATAGGAAACTAAGAAGCATGAAGCTGCCAGTTTTAAAGTAAAAGATGAGACATATGAAGTCATTAGGGGTAAATAGGTATATTTCGTTGACGTAGAGATTATTGATTTCCTTGACAAATGTAATTTACATTGCATTAATGCCTCCTTCAAAGTATATTTCATCGAATCAAAGTCAATAAAGCGATTCTTTGATTTGAAATAATGCAACACATATTTATATCTTTCTATACCACTGATTATATCGACTGACATCATAAATTCAATATCACACCCACACGCATACGTATATATATATATATGTCAGCGGCATATGTATGCCCCATGAGCATGTAGGAACAGAGGTGCCAGATACACACACACACACGCACACACACACATGCATTTGTATATGTACTCACAAATAGGCATTCTAGATGAAGAAATTCTAGATAAAAAAAATAGACTTTGTATATTCAATAAACCAGTTAATCGAAAAGTCATTAAGACATGACAAACCACCAATTAAACGAGTTTAGGCTTCTGGTCTGGAGAAATCATGATGTAATAATAACAACAACACTGCTTCTAAGGAGTTCAGACAAAAAACAACGAAAGAGATATTTTCTAACCAGTTTCCTCATTTTATTTCTGATGAGGGAATTGTCCGAGAAGAATCGTTGTATACATATTTACTTGGATTCAATTTTTATCCGACTGCATAACCAGGAAGTCACATAGGGTGGAATTCACAACCGCAGTAATGATCTGCAAGCCCAATTCTCAGCACCCTAGAATCATTGTACGAGCAAACCGAGTGATTTTGCTGAAATTACAGGTATTGTTGAGAGTCAAATTTTGAACTACATTCAGTTAATGTGCGCAGATCAAATTTCCCAAATTTGGGGTTAATACCTTATATAGTCATAGCAATTCAGGGGTTACTGGGCGTCCTAGTAAAACCCGGATGTCAGCGGGCAAAGAAGTCCAAGATTACAGTCGGGGGGGGGGAGAGGAGTTGAAATATGGTCGTTAACTTTCCAATGTGTTTTCCAAAAGATGTTATTCAAGGATCATGTTGATCTGACTGCTAATATTCGATACGTGTGCATATTTGTATGTGGAGTGCATAGCTTTGGGCGTGTGAATGTTTGTGTGTGTGGGTGCTTGTGTATCCGTGATATAGTTATGGTGTACGTATGGTTAGGTATGTATGGGCGTAAAGTCTTGTGTGTATAAGTGTATAAGTGTATAACTTTGGTTAAGTTACAGTGTATGTGGGGGTATATATGAAGAGATTGTACGGGATCATCGGATAACTCTTTTTAGGAGAAAAATTTAGAGGTTTTTCAACCGATTTCATCATATGTATAGTCGTCATTCATATTGAATGTGATTCGATGCTGTTTTAAAACGAATTCAATCAAAGCGGATGCTATGTGGATCGACCCATGGCGTTGTGATATGGTGTTACACTCCAGAACGAGGGCAGATTCTATTGCTTACGTTTTGTGCCATCCTGTTCATTTTTAATCATAAGGGCCTTTAGCTTACCAAATTCCTGGTGACATTTCTTTCGATGGTTTACTAAAACGTTTGAGTTATTATCTATATATGGCTTTCCGATATATATATATATATATATATATATATATATATATATATATATATATATATATATATATATATATACATCCTTTTCTTGAGAGGTCTCCAAATACGTAAACGTGTGACAGTCTTTGTAGAGTATCGAGAAAATGCTTCCTCAGTAAGAGGATTTATTGTTGGTGTTCTTACGCAAGCCTTAATTTTCGTAGAAGTGGTTGTTACACCATGCATATCTTATTTCTGCCACGTTTTGTATTTACATAGTTTGTCAGCAGTACGATGCATCTTCTTGCCTTTCTATCATTCTTCTGTTCCAGTTGTTTGTATTGTGTGTTTCCTTTCTAGTGTTATGAACGAAGGGGTATGGGTATTGAAGAGACCTAAAAAAATTTTTATGTACTCTCCATCTCCTCAAGCTATTTTCAGCTGTGTATTCTGTACACATGAACTTCAGGAAGACAAAGATCATGTGCAACAACCACACCGGGGATAAAAACACGAAGATCAAAATCGAGGACACACAACTGGAGGAAGCAGACCACTACATCTACCTAGGACAACGAATCTCCATGAGACCCTCAAGAGAAAAAGAAATCAAGCGAAGAATCACACAAGGATGGCAAGCCTTTGGCAGAGCTAGCTCAACTTTCAAAAATAAGAAGACCTCATTAATTCTAAAGAGAAGGGTGTATAACCAATGCATCCTCCCAATAGTCACTTATGGAGCTAAAACATGGAACCTAACCAAGAGACAGACCCGTAAATTGAGAACCATGCAACGTGCACATGAAAGAATAATGCTAGGCCTCACATGGAGAGACCACAAGACAGCACAGTACATCCGGAAAAAGACAAGAGTCAGGGACATCATAGAATCCATTAAAAATCTCAAATGGCAGTGGGCTGGCCATGTTGCAAGAATGGCAGACAACCGATGGACATCACGACTCACGACATGGATCCCCCCAGATCACATGCGCAACCGAGGCTGGCAGAATACCAGATGTCGAGACGAGCTAGACAAGTTCAGGAAGTACTGGCTCCGCGACGCCCATGATAGAGAAGTGTGGCAAATCCTGGGGAAGGTCTATGTCCAATGATGGACACTAGAAGACTGATGATGATGATGATTCTGAGGGCTTAAGTAAAAACTTATAACTTTTTCTGATGTCGTTTTAGATGTGTGGTGAGTAAACATTTATGAGATAATTTTTGCTTCAGGCTTTGCAAAATACATTGAGTTTTATGTTGATATTAGTTCTACGTAGTAGGTTGACAAGAAAAGCTTCGTATGAGAATTTTATTGATGGTTCGACTCAACTAAGTTGTGTTACTAAATCTGATTTTGCTGGGTTGGATATATAGTTAAGGCGTCGTTAATGTAACAGAAATAACTATCTTCGGTATAATTTTTACGAAATAGACCTTTTATACGAACTGAAGGAAAAGGCGATGCCTGAAATATATCAAACTGATTCGATTGGCGGAGTAGTAAGATGAGGATCGAACTCTCAAGCTATGGTTCGCGTGACGAAGTGGCAAATCATTGCGTTATTGCCGGCGTCTTTCGCAAGGCTTCAGTCTCTTTAAGTTCATGAAATAATCGCTTATTTATGTACCAGTCAGAAGCAGTGGTACTTAGTTCAGTCAATCGATTCTGAGTAGATAATCTTGGGTGTGTTTTGCGTGTACCGAGTAGAACGGAAACTTTGAATCAACAATCTGGGAGTAAGGCGTAAAAGATTAATTAGGGTTTTGATGAAAGTAGACGAGACTGGAACTGGAAGGTCGATCAAGTAATTAGGTTATTGATTGAAGAGGGAAGCAATACTGAACTGGAAAGAGAAATATGCATGGCTTGAGGTCTGAAAAGCGACTGATTTTGCAGAAGGTGACTGGAGCATTCGGATCTTTTCTCTTAAACATAAATGAATATAGATGTATGTAAAAGCAAGATCATACATGAGAGAGAGAAAAGCGCGCGCGTGCAAGATTGAGATAGAGATAGAGATAGAGAGAGAGTGAGAGTGATGCTATCAGAGTTAGAAAAAGGAATGGGAATACCTTATAAGTGAGGATTGAGAGAAACTAAAGAAATAGAAAATGAATTTGGCAAAAGCCCAGATGCATAACACCGAGGAAAAATATAATCAGTCATTTCTAAACGTTTATCAAAAATGAATAATTAAATGAAACGGCAGAGATTCATGCGTATGGCTCGATTAATTCTCTAAAGTGCGCGCACACACACACACACATACGCACACATAAGTATATGATTTGTGTGTGAGTGTGTGTGCAAGTCTTCATGCTTTGATTATGGTAAGTTTGTATGAACATCAACAGAACTCTTTCTTTATAAGTATATCTGAATATATAAACATTGTTATGATTCACCAAATTTCTGTCTGAGATAGCAAAACCCAAGAACTGACAGATCTATGTCCATTATATTTTCTCTGGTTACTGATGAGACTCTGTGGTTAGTTTTTAGCAAGTTAATTTTAAAAATTTGCCCCGAAATACATTTTCAGTGGGGGATTCAAATTACAACGTAAATTAATCTTAAATTGATCCTTACTCTTATGTCCGGTTTCGTTAACGCTTACATAAAAAAGAAAATAATAATACCAAAGGGAAAAAAATCACATTCAAACTAACTTTCCCTGAGAGCTGACCATTTTCATTTGCCCCTGCTCTCATGGACCCTGACACTTACAGACTCCGATACAAATACCTTTTGACCCGTCCTCTCACAAACCCTTCTTATCTAAGACCAAAATTTCCTCAAACCTTCACCGATACAAATGCCTCTCCTCCTTCTCCTACTAAACCATCTATAGCTCAGAAATATCCCCATTTCTTCCCTCAATCTCAAACATGTAAACAGCATACAATTTTATCTACACTGCAGCAAGTTTCTCTGGAAAAGATTGCTGGCAATCATCGAAATGCAACGAAATATGCCCATATGATGACTAAGTTTGAGATGCAATACATGCTTTTCTCCTAATTTTTTTTTCACTTAAGCCTCCAATTGTCACTTTCATCAATAAATACATGCACGTGCGCGCGAGCACACACACACACACACACATATATATACATATATAAGCACCGATTCTATGACCAGTTGTCATTCTTCCTACATTCATTATTCGTGCGTTTTTCAGATTGAAAATGTGTTCCTCCTTGTTTCGATGGACCACAAATGCTTATTGATGAATTATTACTCGAGTTCATAACTTCACACAGGGATTTGAAGTTATGCTGTTCGCTCTTTTTCGTATCATACTTTGAATTTGTTTACAAGAGATCAAACTCCCTGTATATAATTGCCGAGAGAGAATGATAAAACAACGTAGCCATCCCCCAAATTGATACCTATTTCAATAAATACGGTGAATAAAATGATAAAATAGTTAATATAAAATATACAATGTGTTTCAAAAACAAATCCCAGGGTAATTAGTTTTATGCACTTATCAATGAACTCATCCAATGGTTGCTGGGGACAAATACATTCTCATCGCTTTCATTAGCCGTATTCAGGCAGAATGCTATTTAGAAGGAGACTGCATTATAACATTGTGCAAAATCACAGCAGATGAAATGCGTACAGCCTTCAAAATCAGTAATGAACCTAAAACAGATGGTAAGGTACCGACATGCCTTTCAGAGTTATCTACAATTATCAATTATCGAGATCACCGTCAATAAGTATTGATGTCCATCAAATAGTCAACTGAATAACACAAGTCATGTTCTATATCAACAGACAGATTGCTCCCGTTGAGAAAGCTTACTTTAATACTATACAATAGTCATGGTCCTGATTTTTGTGCGATTTAAATGATATCGCAAGGAACATTCAGTAACTTTTCACATGCACGATTTTGGTTAATCAATTTAGGTTTTAACTCACTATTCACGTATAGAAACATTTACATACCTTCGAACAGGAAAGGACAATACATTATGTATACTGATACATTGAGCAGTTTATGTCCGACATAATGGAATGCTGTGGCCAAGATGCGAATATGCATGTATATATATATATATATATATATATATATATATATATATATATATACATATATATATATATATATATATATATAGATATATATAGTTGCAGTGAAGAGATGGGTGAGCTATCTCGAAATCCCGCTTACCAAGGGTGCCGTTAGTCGGCACGGCAGAGTGGCGTCAAAACTACTACCATAGGGTTGCTACAGGAATCGAACCTGCGACTGATGTGGTGGCAGCTTTACCATAGAGCTAAATCGCTACCGGTGATGCAAAGGCCCAAATGACTCATCTTGTCTATTCATGGTCTCTCTATTCCCCTCTCTCCCTCCCTCTCTTTCTATCTCTCTCTCTCTCTCTCTCTCTCTCTCTCTCTATATATATATATATATATATATATATATGTATATCTTTTTATATATAGAGAGTGTAATGGACCTATAAGTCTTATCTATAAACATCCTGTTTCTGGTGATAATGTTTTATGCTCAACTGATGCAAATATATAAAATCCATTTTTAGAAAGCTGATATAATTTCTTTTCTTATTATTTGTGAATGTTTATATCATTACCAAGAATTGAATCTACACTACATGGATGGGGGCAATTCAGTACACATGTCTATGTGAAATAATACTTAGCTTCAAATTTTTACATTCTTTGGAAGCTGATGAAATATTCGTTCTAATGGTGTGTATATATCTTAATATATACGCACCATTAGAACGAATATTTCATCAGCTTCCAAAGAGGGTATCTTGTGATTTTGTATTTGTCACTAATGAAATCCACAGATTGTGGAATATAGAACACTTGCCAAATGCTGTAATACTTATATGTTTTCGTACCTAACTTCATGTTTTTGTCTATAACCTGCAATGCCTGACGGATACAACTGTACGAGTACCATTGTTAGAAATCCAAGAGATTTTTCTCCCCAAAATCTTCAGGAATTTAAGAGTCTTTCTGTAGTCTGTTTGAGAAGTTTTACCGCTTTACTCATGTCGTGACATAACCCACTTTGGAAGTACACAGAAGCACCATAGTTTAACACGACTCGACTGGCAATGAACATATAATGATGACATTTTGTAACTGGTGTTATTGATAGAATATATGATAAATATAAAATTTTGACCAAAAATTTATTATTAGGTTCGTATAATAGGTGTATCTAAAAACATACCTGAAAATTTTGTATTTCTTTTACAATTTTTCTTTTACCTGAAGCAGTTCAATATTTGATACATCACAAGATGCAGAATTTGATTGGTAATGAAATGAGCTGAACTACAAGATAGTAAGTCTGGTTTGAATGCTTATAAGGTTCAGGTGAATCATCCTGTTTTATTCAAAAAATTGGCAGCCATCTTTAAATATGGCTGTCAAATATTGCTGCACACACAATATTTACACTTGAAAAAAGTAGTTCGTTATTGTGGGATCTAAGGGCTTTCACCTGCCATCCTTTTTTCTCCCACCACAGATGAAAGTCATGGAATCAAAAATCCGAAGCGACTTTGACATCTGGGCCCCCTGGCCTTCAATGACCCACAAGAAATTAAAGAAAAGGTCATCCACTTTTATGGATGACTTGTAAGATCATGTTAAGAAGAAGAATATATGGAGAACATTGAGCATAATATCCAAGATCTACAGTGACGACATTGAATTTTTATTCGGAATAGAGGAATGCATACTATTAGTAATATAAACTCAAAAGCTTTTGACAACAGATGGACTCCAGAAAATAAAACAATCTACATTAGCTACAAAATACTTTTGAGTACTCAAACGCAACATTACAAAAAAGGGCGGGAATTAAATGAAGGAAAAGGTAAGAAAGTTAATCGGAGGATCAGAAATTTTTTTGAAAATAAACTGCATAAACACGTGGGGAAAATCAGTAGTGAAATACACAGGTCCTTTCTTAGATTGGAAGAGTTCAAATCGATGAGCGTCCCTTCCATTTCAGTAAAATCCTAATTCAAGCTCTAATCTTTTTCTTCCAGTTTCACAAGTGTATTGCATCTTGTGAGGATTGAACTCAACACTCCAGTACTAATGGTCTATGAGACTACCTTGATAACCACTAACAGTAGCGGTCGCTGGAGTGTGTTTGTTAATAAGTAATGAGATTTACTAAGCTCACCCCTTACAGCGAAAAGATATGTAAGTGGGGTACCCATGAGAATGGAACTTGCTACGCTAGGTAATGGTCTGCCAGACTAGCCTGTTAACCATAACTTTAAACCAAGTGCATGTTGAGTGAATACTGGCCATATTATTAAAAACAGCAAGTAAACTGTTGTCAGGTGTCAAAATTGCAGGAGTGGATAATTCGTTTAGGTGCGTGCATTTTGGGCACTGCTTCTCAAATACGAACGTCTGTTGTTGCGTGCACAGGTAAGCGGTTATCAATAGACAAACTGTTTGCATGTCTACACTACTCACAGGCCATTTACTAATGCGTTGCGACGAAGGTGACGACACCTACTTTATCAGACACAACAGTCAGTGGGAGTTTTACTGTTAGCTGGATAAAGTGATCGACAAGCAGGCATAAATAATTGAACAAGGGAATCCGAAAGTTTTTCAAGCGAACGGTCTGTAGACGTGTGGATTGGGATCCAGGGACTACTTGCGAAGAGGGAGAAAGAAAATGGAAAAAGGGATAAAAGGCGGCTTTTAGGGGGGGGGGGGCTGGTGGAAAAGAGAAACAAGATGTGGGTGAAATTGTTAAGAGGAGAGAAGACAGAGAGAAAAGAAGTAAATAATCAAAGGGAATAAGAGAAGAAGAAAATTGCACACATCAGTTGCATTTAGACTCATAAATAAGGAACCTAAAACCCTCAGCGTAAGATTATTTTAGTCTTGGACGTAGGTGTCACTTCTGTAGTTATATTGAAGCACGGTACGCTCTAATAGGATAGATAAATAGATAGATAGAAAGCGTGTGCTTGCATCCGTCCAGGTTGAGAGTGGGTGTACCAAAATCATACAGTAATTGCTGCCAAGGCGATAGTCATGAAAGCGAAACTTGCTAAAATACACGCTTTACCCTCTTTTAAGTCAACCATCATGGCATCCCAAGTTATATAGCAAAGATATAAGGTGTTATGTCTTTTGCATGTACATAAGTAAACACAAGCAACCTCTGCTGAAATTCAAATCAATTCGTTTATACAATGTACGAATTCCAAGTCACACAAGTACACAAAGAAAGACTGGTTAAGAGCTGGTACGGTGTATTGCACTAACCCTGCAGATAAGTAAAGCTTACCATACTTGAAATTCCGACCGCTGGAGAACCAGTTGAATACCTTGGTTCGAACGCAGAATACAAGCACCAAAAGTTTACAGGCCTGTAATCCGGACTATATACCCTAGAAGTCACCCAAACAGTCGGAATATATTAAAAATGCACATGAAAACTGAATGTAGTACGGAAAAGGCAAATAGTCTTTTCAAGTAAATGCATGGATTAGAGGGCCAAGAGTGTGTCTGAAGATTTTTTTGCACCGATCTGATAAAAGCCTGCCTTTATCGACTGTACTAAGCGTGGATAATCATTATTTATCACTTTGAAGATAAATTCAGTTCTTCCTCTCGAGGAAAATACCGAGTACATAAGCACAACTGAAATTAATTTGAATAGAAAGACAAAATTTAGATGTGAAATTAAGGCTGTAATATTCATAATGAAAATAATATGGCATTTGTTCAGTTTCCATGAATATTTCTTTTGTGTTTTGCGAACATCTTGACTTTTTTCCTGGAACAAATGAAGGGATATCTTGCTGATATAATCCCATACACTGACATATATTGAAAATTCTAATGATGTACTGTACATAGTGCTGTATAATTTTCCGTTTTCGTTACGAAATTCAATTCTATATATTTCTACAAGGTGGCAATTTTAATGCTTACCACTGGTAAATGTGATGCAAACACCACTTTGTAAATAGTTTCCCGATATCAAAATGGCTGTGCACCTGTAAAAACATTTTGCATATACTTCTGACAAACTTCGCACGTTTTTGGGCTTCCAACTCTCTCAATGCTTCAAGGCGATTAGATTTGGATGAAAGCAGAAAATACATTGATTGTCTTGTTGACAATATCATTTTGTTGAAATAAAATGATTTTGTTAATATTATTTTGTTGATTGTACATAAGAATATTCAGGGGAATGGTGACATTTACTCCATAATCAAGAGAAATGCCTGTAGGGGGGCAAACATGAAAAGAACTTAATCACGATTAATAAAGATTATAAGTGATGATAGCCGTAATGAAGCAGAATGAATGCGCTTTGCCCTTTTGTTTTTTCATCTATAAGTCTATAAAAAAACATGTTCAATTTGTGAACTGTAGTTTCTTTTCGGATGGGTACCTTCAATATTGATTGTCAGCCTTGAAAGTTGGAAGTCACTGCGCGATCTCCTGTTCCTGTTGAGGAAGAATTTGAAAGATAAAGCTAATAAAATACTAATATATGTATTTTGTTCAAAACCTGAAGACAATCAAAATTTGAAGTAGAGGGGGTACTCACTCGATGCCAGGATTCTTTCTTGATCTGTGTTTGAGCGTTACATCTTTGCATACATGTGTCCTGAAATCGATCACTCTATCTCTGATTGCAAATTACACCGATTCTTGTCATAATCAGTTGAAAAAAATACATTGGTCTACAGCAAAATATTATTTCATTTCGTACAAATCAAGCCGAACTAGATTGACACAGTGAAAATCACAAGGGAAATCTCATTAGTTTTTTTTTGTTTTTTTTTTTTTTTACTTTTCCTCCTATTTGCAAAGCTTTTATGATATGTAGAATTCGTATTTCTCTCAGCAAAAACATCATTCTTGATTATGAGCTTTCTGGTATATTTTTTAGTTGATAAAATAAATGCATGAATCAGCTTTTGATATTCATTTCGTTCTCAAAGACATAATACTTCAAGTTCCATATCTCATGGTGTGAAGCCAGTATCAAAATCAGATATTTTCATCGGTATATGTTTATTTCATATCCCAGTTTAGCAAATGTTTATTGTCCGATTGAAAATCCACCAAATGAAAAAGGAATTTTAGGAAAAAAGTTCGATAAAAATGTTGCTTCTGATACAACTGTAAAGCCAAACGCAAAATATTTTCAATTTATTCGAACATTTCATATATGCTAGACGTACGATACACCGATAAATCCTGGTTTTTACCTGATACTAGTGAGAAGTACACAATTATATCAACAGCTTGGCATGGTCTGAATGGTATTTATTGAGAAAAATGATAGAGAATGTAACTATTATTCTGATTTTCTCAGCGTACGACTGTTACGCATCGATTAGTCAGAATAGTGATCAATCAGAAGAAATAAAATAAATAAAATAAATAAAATTTTTGAACGCAGAAATAAATAAAAAAAAAAGCTAACGACAGGCTTCAAGATTGTTTTATGAAGAAGATTTCTTTCGTTCGTTTCTCCATATTTGTTACGTTACAGAATTACAAGATTGTAAAGATTCTTGGTTAAGATTTGGTTTAGAAAACCAGAATATTTTTAATAAAAATACATTACTTATATTGCTATTATGAACACCCCCACCAAAAGAATGAAAAATATCATTTATCTGATTAAGACAATTATTTCATAACTATAAACAGGTGTTTGGCAAAAGAGTATTAAGAAAGCCGGGGTGGGGGTGGGGGGGTTCAGGTAGTCTTCCGAAAGTGTAGAAAGGGAGGAAAAAAAGGGTGTTGGGTTATTCAATAAGAGGATGGGGAAGGAGGGGAAAATAAAGTTAGTTTAATGAACGAGTCAGAAGGCGGACGGAGAGAATGAAAAGTTAGTTCAATAAAAAAATCAAGCAAAGAGCGAAAAGAAAACGAATGGTAGTTGATGATATGATGGGGTAAGGAATGAATGGGGTAAATCTAGAGTTAGGTAGTTTAAAAAGAGGGTTAGGATGGAAAGCTAAGATGACTGATGTTATAAGAGCATTTTTGCATATGAAATTAATTCATGTCAGTATTAGGTTTAGATAAAACCATGGATCGACAAAAAAATTTTAAAAAAATTGGAAGGAATAAGAGAGGGAATGTGAAGGCACAAACATAGGGTGAGAAAGTGCAGAGGCCTGAGATTTCGGATGATCTTAGTTGCCAATATCTATGGAATATCCAGGGTTCCTACTTGTCCACATTTGATTTTGTATTGGAAGTTATCTTATCAATGGACGGAACAATACAGAGTGCATTGGCAGTTTGCACCCCCGACTGAATGGAATATACACTGTGGTATAATCTTAATTTAGAGTTCAGAGGTCAGTGTATCAAATTTGCTTTTGAATGTGTTTTTATGCATTTCATGTTGCCTATATTTGTTTCTTTCACGCATGAGACTGAAACTGAAACTTATTACAGACAAATGGATCAAATCCAACCGCTTTATGTTTTTAAAAACAATACCTGAATTCCATTATTTTCATGAAGACTAAAACGACACGGGGTGTTTAAGAAATATGGCTGCCTCGTCAAGAAATAACTCTGGAATAAAATACGAGAATACAATTGACAACCAGTTCTGGAAGAAAGCAAGTAATCGATTTAAAAAAATGGAAACAAAAAATATTTTTTAAAAAGTACCTTTGAAACAATACGAATTCATTCAACAATTTTTTTTTCCATTCGCAGGCTTTAAAATGAAAAAGAAAATCAATATCAAGTCTTTTTCTTCTTTCAACATTTCATTTCTCTTTTTTCTTTCTTTCTTTCTTTCTTTGTCCTCTTACTGAGTAAAATTCAGTCCATACGCCCAATTAAAAATACGAAGCCATTGTTCGGCACTCGGTGAACACTGATGCAAGTTCGCTTACTGAAAGACCCATTAGTAACGAGGACTTTATACACGCAGTCAGGCAGAAGCAAGTTTTGAACAAGAATCCGATAATTTCCAGTTGGCTACAAATACATTTTCTATTTTTTTTTGTTCGATTTCATATTTGTTGTTTCCAAATGTGAATATCGACATTAAGTAATAAGCAAATCAAAACCTAAAAGAAAATTGAACGTTAAGACACTACTTGCGAAATATACTTTCTCATGTACTATGATGGTTTAAACGTATTGCAGGAAGGCTGGGTGATCTGAACCTATTGACTGGTATAAAAGTTCATTGAGCTCCTTGGTTTTAAAGAATGAAGTCATTGAAATAGAACAAATACAAGAATTACTTCTCACTTCGAATAGCACTCATAAAATCCACATTAGTCGATAGGAACTTTTTTTTTCTACGCCACAAAATTGAGGTTGAGGTAGTGCTTAATTGTCACAATTTGATTCCATAATATATCCGATTCTGCACATAATCTCAGAGGGAGAGAGGGAGAGCCACAGTTACAACAAAGTAACTGTTGTCACTTGAACTCTGATGGTAGAGAGATTGACATAGCTATACGCTGTAGTGCGATTTCTTCACAAACATTTTCTGAAATCTTATAAAATTCACGTTGTGTGTAACATCTGAGATATTCAAGAAGACTATGTTTACGATTGTCAATGTCAGAGCAAAACATGCAGGCGCTACAAATTATGTTGTATTATGAGACAAAATATAAATTTATAAATATATATATATATATATCCATGTATATGTATATACATATATATATATATGTATCTTCTATATAAATACATATATACATACATATATACTTATTTACAAATATCAATACTTATATATATATATATATATATATATATATATATATATATATATATATATATATACATATATTATACCTATATATACGAATGCATCTATACATATATATATATACTTTAATATGCATTTATATATTATATATATATGCAAACACGCATATAATTATATACAGTTATGATATTATGTAAAACTCTATTTCAAATAATCCCCCGTTGTTATATATATATATATATATATATATATATATATATATATATATATATATGTGTGTGTGTGTATATATATATATATATATATATATATATATATATATATGTATATATATATATCACCTATTATTGGTTCATTTTGCATGATATATATACATATATTATGTGTATTATATATAATATATAAATATCATATATATTATATGCATATTATAATTGATATATTATATATACATATGATATATATATACATCATATGTCAAATATACGAACATATATACGTATATAAACATCATATACATATCATGTATACATTATATATATATATATATATATATATATATATATATATATATATATATATATATATATCTTAGGTATTTATTGTATATCTTATGTACATATATAAGTATTTAAGAAATGGACATATTTGATCCGACGCGATGAATTATAAATTGTTATATTATATAGAAACATAAATAAATGCTTGGGCAGACGTGTAACGACGGGTGATATTTTTCTAATGAGTTTTACACGATATAACGCAATTTATAATTCATTCCATCAGAACAAATATGTTCATTTCTTGAACACATACTATTGCGTTGAAAGAGATGAAAAAGATTGCGTATCAACGAGTTGAGAAATTGCAGGCTGTTCAGCAAAATGGAAAGTGCATTGCTATGTTGAAGAGGCAACCGTATAGATGGCAGGTTCGATTCCAGCAACGGTCCCATTTTCTTTTCAATTATTTACTATTCTTATGCCGTCCAAATTGGATGATATATTTAACTGTGTAACGACGGGAAATAAAATAAGTTTCCTCGTAATAAAATGCAAATCTATAATTTGCATATATATGTATGTATTGATGAAAATGACGATTGGAATGTGAAGAGGAAAACGGGATAGGTGTTACATCTATTTTTTTCTTATTCAGTCGGCATGTTTTTGATGCATTTCGACTGGGTTCAGTCATTTTTTTTCAGAAAAAAATATTTTTTTAAGAAAGGCAGTAAGAGGAGAGGAACTAAAATTGTCATTTCTCAGGAAAATATGTTTAAGTAGTTGTATATTAACCCATGTATATATATATATATATATATATATATATATATATATATATATATATATATATATATATCATATTGAATTCGGGGTCTTTTGAATGATTTAGTTTGGGTGGTTAGATCTTCTGCTCATACAAGTAATTTTAGTATTGTCTTTTCTACGTGGTATATGTGGGTTGTGATGATCAAGTAACAATATGACTTCTTTTTTAAGGAAAAACTCTTTTCTGAAGTTTTTCAATCAGAATCTTTATTCCAAACAGATATTAAAAAAAACAGCTGATTGAATAAATATACATAAAATCGAAAATAAATTGTTTAATAGCTGCTTTCCGACACTAATACTTTCTGGTCATTTTCACTGTGATGGAATAAAGTTCTTTGAGTCTTTTGGCAAGTATATTCCAAAATACTGGATGAAGATATCAGTCATCATTGCAAGACCTAATGATTCTGACGTAACGTGCATACAGTATTCTCCTTCTTTGCTCAAGGACAATGCAAGTTCTTGTTTGTTGTCACTTGGGTCAGTGCAACGCAAGATCTGACTTTGAAAGATATTCTTTTCCCCTTTTAATGCTTGGTCTACCTTTTTACAAACATCTCCATTGCTATGTATTCCTCTAAATAAAGTGTCTTCCTCATGAATGTGAGCAAAATTAAGAATAAAACGAAAACCTAAAAAAAGGCATGTGCTAAATTTCTTTTTCGTAGAAATTCGATTTTCTTTTCGGCCAAATCCCTCATGCTGATGACCGTTCAATATGAGGTGATGACAATATTTTTAAGATCTGACCTAGGGGTCACAGTGTCCACCTCCACAGCACGAACGCATCCTGCACTTTACTGACCTGATAGTCAAACTGCCTTTGGCACAATTCTCTGACCTTCAAACTTTGGAAGCAAGCCCAAATATTGGTCTTGTCAGCTTTCAAAATCGGACCTTTAGGCCGTGTACTTGTAATTGAGACACCAGATTCACCTTTGATGGAAAATTTCAAATTTTCCGTTCATTCCTGGATATTTTTGGAACTGGAAAATACGATAAAATATTAACGAATATTATACGAAGTGATATCAATTAAATCGTAGACTGCCCTCGTATATAAACAGTTTGGCAAAGATCTCAACTCAAAGCCTCACTACATCCTTGGTCATACGTGGTCAAACAATCATCTTGTCTCCAGCAAACTTTAATTATTATAAATGTACAAAAGGAAGGAAGTATAATGCTATATTGGTCTCTCTTATATAATTAAAATCCGTACTCAAGTAATTCACAACAGTGTCGATGTGAGCTCCTGCTTTTACGATTTCTACTTAATGAAACAAATATGTACTGATGATTTTACAAGACGTATATTGCGAAATAATCGATTGTCTTTCTTCCTTCAAGGAAAGTTTGTGTGGAAAATCGCTATTAAACTCATATACATAGTAGTACTTTTCAACCATCAGTCCTTTTTTTAGCAACAACGGCATTATATCCAAAGATGATTCAGAAGCATAGTTATTCGCTCAGTCTGGTAAAAGACTACAAAAGAGAGCAATCAGGAAGATTTGAACTATTTTGCAATACTGTGAAAGTTTAGCATGCCACACATTCCTCTACAGCAGACAGACGATGTAGATATTTACCAAGATCAACTACGTCTTGCACAAGTTCATAACGTTGGAAAAATATACAGCAGCAGAAACTTGGTAACAATTGAATCCAAAACGGAGACTCTAGTATAGTGATTGATCTATTGAAAAGTAATCCTTGTGCACTTTTTTATAACAATGTTCCAACCAATCACAAGAAAGCATCCAGTGATAGTTCGTTAAATTAGGCCATTAGAGATTGTATAAGCATTTGAATATGCTCACTAGTGAAACTAAGCGTCGGAATGGTCAGTAGAATGGTTGTGATCTTTGATACTATATTGCCATCAGTAAAACGTTTCGAATTTGGAGAATGTGCTAAGGAGCCATTGTTTGTGTATTACATTTTCAAAACATTCGCTCTCAGGTGTATATGTTCAGATATAAGGGAAATATTTTGAATAGATATTTGTCAGATACTTTTTGTCTTTCGGTGTCGACAGTTGAACATGTTTTACTAGCAATGTTTTCATGTTAATAGGTACTATTAGTTATCAGTGACAATTTGTACTAGTTAATATTCAATGAGTACCAGTGAAATCTTCAATTTAATAGGTACATGGATGGATGGATTGAAACTCCTGAAATGACTGATGGTATTACGTTCAGCATTAGAAAGGAACAATTTACGTATAAGAATGTTTCATATTTTGTAGTATTTTTATTTTGGTAGAAATCGGCCTGTTTCCCTAGCACGTCTCGCAATTGTAAACACACAAACACACACACACACACACATATATATATATATATATATATATATATATATATATATATATATATTGTGTCATCCATAGACAGCTGTTTCGATGTATTACATCTTTTCAGTGTGGGTATAGACTTTCTATTATACCATCCAGTACTATGAGGCAGGATTGAAACCTTAGCTTCAGACCCGGAGGCCAATATTCTATCTCTGAGCTACAGAACTGGACCGTAAGTAACGCTGAATTTAAGCGATATATTTATTTACTGATAAATTCCCTACCCACCAGAGTGCTCTATTCCTATTGCATAAGCTTACAATGGATGAGATACCTCACTTACAGAGTGCTCAACCCTGAATAGAGGAGCATTACACACACATATGTATATGTGTGTGTGTGTATATATATATATATATATATATATATATATATATATATATATATATATATAAATAAATAATCTTTTTTTACCATTGTAGTAATCCTTCCAATCGATAGAATTAGTGTTTTTCAGTCTATTGATGTTTCCTGATCTTGGTAAAATGTAAAATTATTTATTATTCGTTCTTTCCGTTCACTACAGCAGAAATGGAACGGATTCTAAAACTAAACATGAATCTCAAGTTGAGAAGGCATACATGCTTGAAAATCTGCATGTGAAATCTTAGTTCAGTTTTCAGTTTGAACACTTGCCAGTGACGCTGGTGGGAAGATGCAGTTACTTCAGACACGAGGCATCAATCACTGCTCTAAAATATTGCAGATGTTAAAAGTCTTTGAAAGTGTTGATCAGTCAGCGGATAATAAGAAGATTACATTGCGTCAATTTTGTTCGATGTTTGGATATGCCTACACTGAATTTCGATTACATGCAAAACGATTTCACTCAGCTATTGATTAATGACAGCGCAATCATTTGCGCAACCAACTGCTCAGCGGAGATTTCTTTTCATGACCATAGTGTTGGAATGGAAGCAGTTTTGGCAACCATATTAGTATTCGAAGTGTCGGGTACTGAATTGATGTCAGTGTGCGGGTAGTGGAGAATCTGGTGAAGTAACATTCGACAAAAGTGTCCGGATGAAGGCAAAGGAAAGGGGGGCGGTCCAGAGAATGTTGTTATGGAAAAAGAAAGAAGGCGTGGGCTTGGGGTGCTATGAGAGTTTAGGGATTGTGAGGGAAATGTATTTATTCATAGCTGCGGGTAACTCGCTCACTATGGACGGTGAGAGGAAGTGGCTTTGCGTTGCTTCAGGGCATATCATGTCCAGTCTGAAACTGGAGGCAAAAAGCAACTCCTTGGCAAAGTGAGTGGTGTAGAGGTGACCGGAGAGACAGTGTAATGACTGCGATGTTGTTCAAGAAAAAGGAGTTGTCTTTAAAATGTCGATGGAGTAAAGGAAAAGGCAGGAGAAAATGGCGGTGCTGGAGGTCATAGCGCCGGAAAACGAAGGTGGTGGAACCGGGAAATGATCGGATAGCTAAATGATGGGTAAAAGAAGTCAGTGAAGAGTGGAGATTTTGCAAGTGGGTTGCTATGACTCTTGATGCATTGTGCGTGGCAGCAGGGGATATATTTATTTTTCTGGGCACATACGAGGGCCGAGATGTGAAAAGCAATGATTGAAAGAAAGAAGATAAGAAGGGAGGTAGTAAAGAAGAGTAAGAAAGTATAAAGAATGAAGCAAAGATTGACAACAAAAAAGACGTATAGAGTGAAGGCGAGGTAATGCAAACGGGAAAAAAAAGTGGAAGATTGAGAGCATAGGCGAAAAATATAAAGAACATAAAATATTGTTGATTAAACCTAAAAAAAAAATATTGGAAAGATGAAGATGGAGGAGGAAAATGTCGAAAATGGAAGGAAAGGTTGGCGAGAGTGAAAAGATGATATAGATTGAAGGAATGAAGAAGTAGAGATATTTGAAGAATGATAGAAAAAGGGAAAAAAAAGAGAAAGTGAAAAAAATTTTATCAAATGAAGAAAAATATCTATTCGGCTAAAAGACCAACTGACAGGAAGACGGAAAGAGAGAACGAACGAACAGAGGAAAGAAAGGGAGAACGAAAGAAAGGAAACTATACGCATATCATCATCATTCTCTCATCGTCCGTCGTCGGACATGAACTTCCCCAGGATTTGCTACATCTCTCTATCATGGGCGTTGAGGAGCCAATATTTTCAGAACTCGTCCAATTCGTCACGCCATCTCAAATTCTGTGGCCTCGCTTCTGCATTTGATCTCGGGAATCAATTCTTGCAACATGACCAGCCCATTGCCACTTGCTTTTCTTAATAGTTTCTATGGTGTCTTGGGCTCTTGTTCTTTCCGTAATATACTGCGTTGTCTTGTGGTCTCTTCGTGTGGTGTTGAGCATGATTCTCTTATGTGCACATCGCATAGTTCTCAGTTAGCAGGTCAGTCTCTAGGTCAAGTTTCATCTTTCAGCTCTATCAGTGACTTTTGGGTGGATACATTGGTTTTATACTCTTCTTTAAAGGGATAATGGGATTTTTTTTGCTCTTGATGGTTGAGCCAGCTCTGCCAAAGGCTTGCCATCCTCAAGTGTTTCTTCTTGAGTTCTTCTTTTGACGATTCCATTGAGATTCCTTGTCCAAAGTTGACGTAGTGGTCTACTTTACCCAGTCTTGCGCTTTCGATTTTGATTGCTGTGCGTTTATTATCATCAAAATCGACAAATAAGAGAATAAAGCAAGCACAGAAAGCAGATAAAGAAAATTAAGAGAGGTTATCATTTATGAAATGGTGAATCTCTCAGAGAATCCAGCCAATGAGATAAACAGAGGGGGAATTATAGAAGACTGAAAGTAAAATAAAATGGTCAAAAGGTAAGACGAAAAAAAGGTGTATAAAAAGATGGGTGGAGAGAATGACAGAGTATGAAAAGGAAAGAATTAAAGCAAATAGACTGAACAAGAAGAGGAAGTATAAAAAGAAACGAGAAAAAAGTTTAATTACAGTATCAATAGGAATGAGAGAGGTAACCCTCGTACATGAAGAAAGAGAATATAAAGAGAAATGAGAAGAAAAATAAAATGAAAATAGTCGGAGTATAAGGAAAAAAAGAAAGAAAGAGAGAAAGAATGGGCGAAAATGAGGAGGGGAAAAAGGAACCAAGAAAGAAAAAGAAGAAAAGGAAGAAAAGATGAGCGTGATAAAAAAAATGAACAAAAAAAAACCCAAGCAAGGAGAACAACGCCAGTGAAAAAAAGCTTGTCGATTGTGGCAATAAGTTGGGAGAGGAAAGGGTTAATAAAGAAAATAACACATCTATATACCCATAGATATATCCATACTAATCTTAAGATTAGTCTACTTATTTGAGGCTGTCAAATCAAAGATAGATGAAAGAAAATTCGAGCAGTTTTGTTGTACAAGTTCAAAATGAGATGCGAATCAGCGAAAACTGTTCGCAATATCAACCAAGTATTTGGCTCAAGCTATCTATTTCTTGGTAAAATGGTTTCTGTACAACAATCGACAGCGTTCTGCACAGTGACTGCATAGTAATTGGATAACCAAACCACTCCCCCATTCCAAACCAGCATAAAATAAATATTATATTCAGTTTGGTGGTCGGCAAGCGGAATCATCCATCACAATTTCTTACATCCTGGTGAAACAATCACAGCGAAGAAGAATTGCCAGGGAATCGACGAAATGCGCTGAGAAACTCAGCCTTCGCTAAGTCACCAGACCTGTCTCCCAGTGACGACAACTTTTTCAAGCATTCCGACTTCTTCCTGCAAGAGAAGATCTTCAACCTGCAGACAGCTGAAAACGCCCCTGAAGAATTCATTGGTTCCAGGTCCTCAGAATTCTTTGCCTCGGAATAAATCGACGTGGTTTTGGGAAAATCACGAAGATTCTGAAGATTCTATTTCCGAATAATGACATTTATTTTGAGCCCAGATGTACTGCTCACTGTCGATGGTGAAAAACCGAGATTATTTTTGCACCTCTCTCTCTCTTTCTCTCACACTTTCTCTCTTACACACACACACATACACACACACACACACTCTCTCTCTCGCCTCAATATATATATATATATATATATATATATATATATATATATATATATATATTGTGGGGGGGGGATGAACATGAAAGCAACCACCCACTCAAAGAATAAAGAACCAAACAACATTTTCCTTTTGGTTAGTAGAAAAAAAGGAAAAAAAATACTTTAGATGGACGAGGAAATAATGAATGACAGTGGTCGGAATGGCACAAGTTTCCAACAAGAACCCAAAATAGCACTCCGCTTTCTAAGCGTTTAAAAGCTGCCTGGACGCTCGGTGTCCATTTACGCCAAAGCGATCCAGAGACTGCTTGCAGACTATCTTTTATTTTTCCACTTATTTATTTTGATAGAACGCTGGTAAAACTATTTACAGAAACTCGTATATCATGATTAATGATACAAATAAAAATAAAAATGATATTAATAAATGAAATTGTTGACTAAATAACCTCAGAATGACTGCGCAAAGAACATATACATCTTTTTAATGCACAATAAACAAATTGAGCGTAAACACGGTTTTAAAGTTTGTTTCTCTTGATAAAAATTGCAACATTTAGTGGTTAAGTCATTAAATTCAAGTTCAAAGCTAGCTTCGACTGGATCATAGAATAATTATAATGTAATAGTACTTCTTTAATACATTCAGACAATTTAATTTGAGACTTCACAGAACTTTGTAAGGGGTAACAATTAAATTGGTTTTGAAATCAAATTGAACCATTCTAAGAAACTATGTTTATAGCCAAAATATTTGATATTTTCAATTTAAAAAAAATATAATATTCACTGCTGTTTACACGCTATATTTACTAAGATAACTTTTCAGCATTTTCTGAATCCCAATATATGTAATTATCAGAGTGAATTGAAGCATTGGTGTATTTATTTACATAACCCAAGTTCGTGTTGCAAGTCTCTCCAACGCCGACTTCTCGATGTAGGAGCAGTAGGTGCAAGGATAACTCTGCGATTGATAACTGCCTGCATTTCATCGCAGAAAGAACCAACAAAAATGAATCATGGAATAAAACAATTCATTCACGTACAAACATATTTTTTAGTTGAATCGTTTTGCTAAGATAATTTACTTCTGTAGTTTAATTTGATAATTTATAGTCCACCACAAACTATCAAGTTAAAAATATTTATTACAAAAAATATTACATATATACAGGAATATTGCTATAACGGACATTCTTGAAGATCTGAAGCCGTTGCTTATTGAACAAAATAAAATAATAGGTGCATCAGCAAAAATGCTAGAATACGAACGTATAGAAATCCACAACAAACTATGTTTGAAAACGAAAAATTGAAAAGAATATCGATATAATAATGTGAGGAAAAATTCTGGTAACGGATGAGCTTACAAAATCTGAAAATGTTAACAGTTACAAAGTCATAAAGGTGGAGAAGGAATGAAAATTGGAAACCCCAAACAATATACGATTTACCATAAAGATATTAAAGCAGAAGGTACAGTTAAAAGCCCCCCCCCCCCCAAAAAAAAGGTATGAAAAAGTGACCAGATTTTACGGACAAGATAACCATTCTAAACTGATGAAAAAAAGGTTTGCTGAGAAGTGGCAAGAAAACAGTAACCAAAGATCAAATAACAGGAACAAGAAAAGAATATACAAATAACATGCAGCATGGATTGGGGGCCAGGAAAGCAAAATAAAGCGCTTCGAGGACAGCAATGACTGGATGTTTCGATTTGTGAACTAGAACAGACGCTAATTAAGTCAGACAAATGGAAATCGCATGGTATTGAAAGTCCTCAATTTTTGGCTTACCTCCCTTACACGCTGCTACGATAACATAGTGAAACGGCTTGATAAGATACTTAACTGGAAAAAGTCCACATTGGCTAATAAAAGGGGTTACATACCTCCTACCTAAAACAGAAGATATAGGTAACCCCAAGAATTGAAGGCCCTTCACATATCTCCGCACAACTTCCAAAACTCTAGCATCAATATTGACAGAGAGAATATGCGCTTCCACGGAGGCGAACAACACAGAAAGGCAGTCTAAGAGGATCCTACAGATGTTAGGACCAACTCCTGATAATCCACATGATCCTGGAAACATGCCACAGTAAGCACAAGGAGCTGAGTGCTGCGGTGATCTACTACAAAAAGGTTCAATAGTGTTCCCCACTCATAGATTATAAAAAAAAAACAAACTATAGAACTCATGAAGTTATCCTTAGCGTTGGTGAACTTCTTCCGACATAATATGCCTTATGGAAAACTGACCACTTTCTTTCTCATTCAAATGGGATAATATCCAAGAATGTAAGCATGAACCGTAGCATATTTCAAGGTGATTCATTCTCTTCTCTGCTCTCCCAGCATTTCCCTATCTCCTTTATCCACTGAGTTACTCGAAACTGGATACGATAGATGATTGAGAGACAGTTTGATTAGACACCTATTTTACATCGTACAGTTGAATATATGGAAAAGGTGATGATGAACTTGAAAGTGTTTTTAAAGACTTGCAATTTTAGTGTAGATATAGGTATGGAATTTGGCCTGGGTAAGTGTACTTAGACCATGTTCCAAAGAGTTAAGCTGATGAAAACCGATTACGAATTATTGAACTAGATATAGAACAGCAGCAAAAGAACTGAAACCAGGAGAGGTATATACATATTTATTGATAAATGAAGGAAAGAATTGATCATGCCAGTGTAAAAGAAAAAGTAAAGACGCACATTCCTGAAAACTGGGCTGGATTTAAAATAATCGAGTAAAAGCCATCAGTACACTTGCTATCCCTGTTTATTAGTTTTGATATAATTGATTGGATTTTGGATTGAATTAGAAAAATTGAAACAGAAGTAAAAAGAAAAAAAAAAGAAGCTAATAACGTGCCACATAATGCACCATCCTGAAGCTGACATCGGTCGTCTCTATTTGCCAAGACGTAACAGGGGTAGGGGAATGATGCAACTCAAACTGTCGTACAAAACAGCAACAATAGGATTACACCAGTATCACAAAATCACTCAGGGCTGTTGAAGAACGTTACAATACGAACATTGAAGAAAAGTGAAAAGTTCGCAAGCGATGTAGATATAAACTTGGGCAGTGGAAAGTATTTGCAGAATATAGATGTGAAAAAGATGAAGCAACAAACAAAGGAGCGGGGCCGTAAACAGCTTAAAATGGGGGTAAAAACCTCAACATGGACAATATGCCCCTCAAAGCAAAAACGCTGATGTATACCAGTAAACCTCCCGCCAGTGGCTCCAGAATAGTGCATAGGAAGCATAAACAGAGGGATTTATACTACACGCTCAAGACCACAGCATGTCTACCCGGAACTTTCAAGGAAATATCAAGGAAATATCAAAATGGTGCCAACCCAAAATGCTGTGACTTCCATGTAGAAACTATGGACCACCTCGTTTCTGGCTACAGAATATAAGACCAGTCATGACAAAGTAGGCTAATTTCTATATTGGAAAATCTGCAAACATTACAGAACACCAACAGACAATAACTGGTATCAACCAGACCCAGTGATAAAAGGATTGACTGCTACAATACTTCGTAACAAATAATGACAAGGCCATCAAAGCAACTACACCTGACATAGTAATCGAAGTCCACCATAAAAGAATGTGTCTTTCGAGTGACATGCACGTGCCTTTTGATCGAAACATAGCAGTAAAGGTACTTGTGAAAACACGAATTCTCCTTATTATCGTCAGGGCAATAGGGATTTTACGGAAACGACTGAAAAACATCTCATCCGAATCCTTGGCGACCGTTTTCTCTTTGAAATCCAGAATAGTGCTTACAGATACTACCTGTATATTGAGAAGAGCACTATTATTTGTTGTATACTAATGTAAAGTGCACCACAAAAGGAAAAATCTGCATCATACAAAGAAAACAGCAACCTACAAAAACACTAGGGAGGTAACGACTCGGCAGTACATTGTAAAGAACAGAGATATAATAATAATAATAATAATAATAATAATAATAATAATAATAATAATAATAATAATAATAATAATAATAATAATAATAATGGTTGCAGAGGAGTGAACCACAGCACTGGCGTGATAGGCGAGGGAGAGATGAGATTTGGGCAGAAGACCTTACCAGACTTACTTTCACTTTAGTCTTCAGCGATGACCACCGGGCAACTGGTGTGAAACTGTAAACCACAGTTTGATGTGAACTATGGGAGTGTGGAGAGGAGGGCTTGAGAACTGAGGAGACTTGCTGTCACTCAACCTCCAGCGGTAACCACTAGGCAACTGGTGTGAAATGCTGCTCGTGCGGTGAAAGAGATGAGACAATAAACCACATAACTAGTGAATGTAGTCAACTCGCCCAGAAGGAGTATAAGCATAGACACGATAGAGTGGCAACGATGATACACTGGGAACTAAGCAAACAAATGGGATTCAACCATGTGGAAAAGTGGTATCAGCACAAGCCAGAGGCAGTTTTGGAGAATGACAACCACAAACTACTGTGGGACTTTGACATCCAAACTGACCACCTCATCCAGGCAAGAAGGCCGGACTTAGTAATAGTAGACAAAAAAAGGAAGGCCTGCCAAATAGTAGATGTTGCTGTACCTGCAGACCATAGAGTGAAAAAGGAGAGTGAAAAACGGGAAAAATACCAGGACCAAGCAAGAGAATTAAGGAAGATGTGGAACATGAAAACCAGGGTAGTACCAGTCATAATGGGCGTACTAGGAACTGTCCCCAAAACGCTGAGGGTGAGACTGGAGGAGATCGGGATTAGGGGAAGGATTGAGACCGTACAGACCACAGCACTACTGGGAACTGCACGGATACTGAGGAAGGTGCCAGAGATTTTAGGACTGCAACGAATTGTAGCCCTGACATGATAGGTGAAAGAGAGAGGAGACGTTAGCTGAAGACCTGAGGAGACTTATTGTCACTCAGCCTTCAGCGATAACCACTGGGCAACCGGTGTGAAATTGTAAATCGCAGAATTACTGCGACGTATGAGTACTCGGAGAGGAGGGCTGGAGACTTGAGGAGACTTGCTGTCACTCAAACTACAGCGGTTACCACCAGGCAACTGGTGTGAGATTCCAAATAATGATAATAATAATGATAATTGAAAATACCAAGTGGGCAGTGGAGAAAATGAAGCGGTTGAGGTAATAATTGATGATATTATAGGATTATCATAAACCATGACAATATGAACAATGAAGGAAAGGGAAATATCTTGGACAGAATTTTGGAATTAATGGGAAAAGACGGTTGACTTTACGAAGAATTGATTGATTGAGATGAAAAAAACTAAACTCAATGCGTTAATGAAGTGATTGGCTTAACGAAAACTAGGAGTATACGTGAAATGAACAAGCTCATGTGTCGGTTTGGTTAAAAGCAAGTTACTTCAAGTCAAATAACCCAAAACGTTGAATCAAGGAGAACCAAATTGAGAAGGAGGAATCGGAGAGAAAATCAAAGCGCTCTGCGAAGATGTTAGCTTGATTAAAAGATTGCGAAAAGGAAATTACTGAAAGGAGACCCATAAAAAGGGTTAGATGGACTATATGTGGTCAAGGGGAAAGGTTTTAAACAAGTAGAATAGGAACTTAGATAAATAATTATCAAGAGATAAAAGAAGCGATATCAACGGAACTGGCTATTTCAGTCAAATCAATCCAAATTATATCAAGAGCTAGAGGAGAGTAATAACGAACAAGATGAAATACCAGACAAAGATCAGACAAGAACATTCCAGGCCGACATTTAGGGGTCAGGGGGGATAATCCACACCAGCAATGCAGAACGGATTAAAGGGGTAGAGAAAGAAAAGATATTGTATAAGCTGCGACGAAGATGAAGGGAAGGATTCACAGAATGGCGAAATGAAAATCACCTGGACCGGTTGGTGTTCGGGGGTATCGGTTTAAAGTGTTAAAAGCGCAGCATGATACAATAACGGAACATCTGCAGCTACGTACGAATAAATGAAAGGTGCAAGATTGGATGGCAATCGCTAGGATTGTCCTCCTGATGGAAGGCAAGGTGAAAGGGAATGAAATGAGAAACTACACGCTGATCACGTGTCTACCACTAATGTGGAAGTTACTCGCTGGCGCTATAGCTGATATCTACCTTCACAAACGAGAATGAGATTTCACTAGAGGAAAAGAACGGTGGCCGTTGCTCAGAGACAAAGTAGTAATGAAAAACTGTCAGAAAAAGTGATTAGGGTTAAGTATGAAATGGGTAGACTACATACGTCTACCCTACTTCAATCTTCATGTCCTTAGAGATGTATGATATAGCAAAAAATACCATTAAACTTGTGCCCAAAGAAATGACGAGGCGACTAACATCTAACAAAGTAGAATTGGCTGGAGTAGACATCAAGAGAGGCTGAGAAGTGATGCTCAGTGAAATAAAAGATACATTGGTGCAGATTTAGAAAGATAACATCAGCAAAATTGAATGACGGAAACAATCTTGATGAGATATGGAACGGGAATATTGAACTGGACGGAAGAGGATTTGGGAGTTATGGTCAGAAAAATCCTGAAAATCCCAACCATGCACCGAGTGTGTCATTTTCCGAGTGATTTTAGGTAGATTATACATCATTAGAAAGCGGGGGAAAGAGGACACCTTTGTATTGAAGATTGTGTGGAGATCGAAAAAGAAGCTTGTCCCTGTGTATTTCCAACACACAGAAATATTACTTCGCTTAGTGGGAAATGAGATTCCTTCATCCTCTAATAGACAACAGAAAGAAGAAAAATACTCCCGATGGTGGAACAAGCAGTTATGTGGACACATTTTGGGACAATGTGGCTGTAAAGTGAAGTGTTCTAGAGATGGATTAGGAAAGGGTTTTGTAAGAAGAAACTGAACGATTGATTTTTTAAGCGCGAGATCAAGCCCCAATAACCAACAGGATCAAGTAAGACATTCATGAACCCCCCCCCCCAAAAAAAAACCCTATCAGTGAAATGTAGATACTATAAAGAAAGAGATGCATCAATGAAATATCTTGCTTCAGGGTTTACAAAATTTTTGGGTCTTAGTTTGAGCCATCGGTAATATATATACACACACACACACACACACACACTCACATACACACACACACACACACACACACACACATATATATATATATATATATATATATATATATTTGAAAAATTGTTTTAAGAAGTTAGAGTTGAATAGAGCTCCTAGAGAATACTGCATTGCTGGGAACAATAATATTCAGCAGAAATGTTCGGAAGATCTAAAATTGCAAGATGCAATTTGCTCGAATAATAATAATAATAATAATAATAATAATAATAATAATAATAATAATAATAATAATAATAATAATAATGTAACATCATCATACATTCGCACCTACAACGTCGGAAAACCCTCAACCTAGACAATTTTGAAAGTGAAATTGATGATGGGCCATTATCGATATTGGCGAAATGAGAAGACCCAAGGAAGAATAAATCGAGCTAAAGGACAAAAATCTTCTATACAGACACAGAAAACGACAAAAAATCTCAGAATGCGTTGTCAGTGTCATTGTACAACTCTCAAAGAAGTACCAATTGAACGTCATCCAAGTATAGGCTCCTAAAACATACTTCACATCATAATGCGAAACTTCGACGCTCAGCTAGGACAGGGAAATTAAAACCGTGTCAGCATGTTTGGGTACAAGATACAAAACAAAAGGGGTGACAAACTTGTCAATTTTGCAACAAGAAACAGCTCCAAAATCATGAACACCTTCAAGAAAAAATCTCGTAGAGAATGGAAGACTTCCAATCACTAAAACGAAATCAAATACATTTTAACCGACAAAAGCAACAAGACATTCAGGACTGATTCAAGATGATGCAAAATTCAGGTCAACACTAAGGAGGGATGGGTTGGTTGCACCAAATTGCAACCATTTAGCGTACAAAAAGAGCTCACTTAATTCATCAAGCTCGAATAAAAAAGAAGATATGAACTTCTCACTAAACCAGAACCGAACAGCAACAAGTAAAATAACTTCACTGATAGAAGCTAAAATATTTAAGCCAAAGATCAAATAAACTCTCAGAAGAAACCAAGGGTCTCGTAGATAAACGGAGAAGTCTCAAACCACCGACAACAAAGAAAATTGATTAAACCAAATCATTCAAAAGAAACGAAGAGAAAATAAATGGGGATACACAACAGTGGTCATCTAAAGCATTCTCGAATAAGATAGTAGTTTGAAAACCATTTAAAAAGCTCTCTGAAAGAATGCAAATAACTAGTGCACCTGGGGAAAAGGCTCTTAGTCCAGATAACATCACCATCGATTGCATAAAAATAGCATCAGAAAGATCTAAACAATCACAGTTGCCTATTTAACTATATTTACAAACTTTTTACCAAAGTGATTACCAACCGAATCACCGAAATGCTTGATGAGAACCAACCACAGAAATTGGTTGGCTTCGGAAAAAGCAACTCAACCATTGAGCATTTCCATTCGGTTAAACAACAGAAGGCAGCAGAATATAAGATACCCCTGACTGTAGCATTTGTTGACTTCAAGAAGGCCTACAACTCAGTGGCAATCCACGAGGTCATCAATACTATCATACAAAATGATATAAACCCTGTATAAGGCAGATTCCTGCAAAATATATACCGACACAACAGTTAATTTATCAGGATACATAAAGACCCTGAGCTCAAAAAGGAGTGAGACAAGGTGGTACTAGTTCACCTAAACACTACACCGTCTACCTCAAGATGATCATCCGAAACCTCGACTGGAAAATTAAAAGAATTAGAGTAGACAGCGAATACCTGAGTAACCTCAGATTCGCAGACGACATCGTCCTTTTTGCAAAAAGCCTTCACAATCTCGAAAAGAAATGGTAGACGAACTGGATAAATAATGTTAGGAATTTGACCACCATCTGAATTTCAGTGAAATAAATGTCATGTACAACAGTTCATCAGAATCGACAGCGTAAACCTTAGAAATGTTGACCACTATATCTATCTAGGACAACAAATCTGTATGAAATCCTCAAAAAAAAAAAAGAAAATAAGAGAAAACTCTAGGTTGGCAAGCTTTAAGTTGAGTAAGGTCAACCTTCAAGAACAAGAATATTCCATGTCCTAAAATGAACAATATACAACCGATGCATCCTCTAGATAGTCTCTAATAGAGCTGGAATATGGACCGTAACCAAAAAATTGACCCTCAAATTGCGAAGCATGCAATGTACATAGGGAAGAATCATGCTCAACATCATATGGAAATATCAAAAGACAGCAGGGTGTATTAGCATTATAAAGAACGGGAGTCAGATATATCATATAATCAATTAGAAAACTCAAACAGCAATGGGCTGGTTATGTCACAAGAAAGTCAGACAACTGTTGGACATGGAGACTCACGATGTGGATACCCTGAGATCATATGTGAAACTGTGGCCAGCAGAATATAAGATAGTGTGACGATCTGAGTTGAAAAGTTCTGGATTCGTAACGCTCATGATAGAGAGGTCTGGAAAATCCTGGGAAGAGTATATGTCCAATGACAGACGAAAAAAGGCTGCTGCTGATGATGACGTAAGAAAGCATTTACATGGTTATGCAGAGGAAAACAGAATCTCTAATAGTTACAGCCTAGAACAAATGCATTGAGACCAAAAATAGCAGATTAAAAATACACTCAAATCCAGAAAATCAGGAATGGATACGTTGTGAATTTTGAACGATTTGGCTTCGACTATTTGGACAAATGTTGTCAGTTCCGGGAAAATAAAGGAATTAAGATCCCTTCGGATTTTGATTTCTAGACTCACCGCTCTCTCCAAGGGGGAAGACTAGGTCTGATTAACAAGGAAAAGAAACCTGATCGACTGAACATCTGGATTTGCCACTAAACCACAGAAGGAAGACAAAAGAAGCTGAACATTTAGCAAATATCTGGAGTTAGCAGAGAAAACTATGGAACATGTCGACTATGACTGTACCCGTAATAATTGGCGCACTCAGAATCATACAGGAACTCTAAAATTATGACTGGATTAATTAGAAGTTCGAGGAAGAATTGAGACTAGAATCTGTTGGAGTAGAGAATGAAGTTGTACTGATTAAAAGAGATTTGAAAAGACTTCTTGTCATTCGATTTCTGGCAATGACCATCAGACAGCTGGTATAACATGCAGATACACGGAATGTAAAAATAATAACGGAAGTGATTACAGCTCAGATAAGGTACATGATATTTATTTTTCTAAAATGTTTGATTTGTTTTTATCACTCACTATGTTTTTCTTGAAAATTAAAACAAAAACTGAAAAAAAATATAATAAAGATGCTTTTACGTTGAAATATTATTACCATTTATCTTTCAAGATCTGCCAAAATTAATGCGTTTGCGCGAGAGTAGCTGTCGCAGCAAAAGGTAAAAAAAAAAAGAGAAAAGTTTGGAATCAACCTAATTGTAGATATTTACTTCGATAGACAGTCTTGCATAATATCTGATGATAGCATCAACATCAATAAAAGGAATCAGCGTCTACTTACATACTTATTTACTTATTCTAAGACGTATCAGACGATCTTAAAAGCATCTTGTATGGAAAAAAAACTGGGGAGGAAAAAATATACGCTAAAGAATAGAAAGTGTGCTTCCATAGAATAAATATAAATAAAAAGCGATTGTGAAAGAGAGTATGTATCCTGTTGTCGGATTCCTGGCTGAGATAGTTGCATATTTCCAATGAACACAGGAGTCATAGTTTCCAATGATGATTTTAAAGGCTAGAAGGCTCTACCCAGTTCAAAGGTTGGCGTTACAAGTTCTTAGTACCTCCACATTTTCCCTTGTGCTGAATGGAGCTAATTTTGGTAAGTATATAAAACGTGAGATACAGCCAAATGAACAGAAGAAGGTGATATAAAAAGATGTATTTTCTGTAGTTTACCGAGTAACTGAAAATAATTACGTACTACCATGCTTTTCTTCTCGTTTTTTTCCCGAAATCTTTCCATGATTAGGAAAAAAAGCAAAAATAGCGTTACGATTTTGTTTTGCAGTAAGCGATTAAAATGTAGTTTTTCAGACCCCATTTTCTGTATTTGGCTCTATGCCAGACTTGACTAAGCTGAATAAATATTTATTCGAAAATCAGTTTGCTTCTTTTTACAACATTTCTTCCTTTGGGCAAAATGAAGATCATTTTATTCATTTCCCGTCAGTCGCGTCTTTTTTTTCTTGGCGTGTCAGTTAAAGTTGCCCCATTCCCGTCACTGAAGTCTGTCAGACTTCGTAAATATATACAATAGTCATCCATAAACAGGTTCCTCGAAAAGATGCTTTTTGTATTCATGTTTACTTTGAGCATATAAATTACTTTTTCCAACTTTTTTACAATCGTCTTTTTTTCCAATTCGATGCAAAAGGAACGAGGTTCAGATCTCTCAGATGCTATTGATTCCATGAAAATAACCATTGCGTTCCCTTTATCTCTGTGATCCGTTATTTCATCTAGTTTCGCTACATTTTTCCTTGTCTGCATGCGACTATCGATCCGGTGAATGAGTAGCAATATATCTGTCCCAGCCCAAGAACGCATATAACAGTTGGAGCTTGCTGTAGAGTTATTTAGTTAGGCAGTTAAGGGTGTTCTGTCCCTAATGAGAGTCCGACAATCATAGTCATGTGCGAAACGAAGTGAAGCAGAGTAAACATCTCTACGGATGATCTTTTGTACAGCATCCTGGATTTTTGAACAGCATCTGAAATCTTTAGCTTCGATCTGATAGCTGTAACTGCTAATCTAAGCTATTGAGCACTGTTTTGAAAGTGAAATATAGGAAATACTGTCCGTCTATGAGAAAGGCTGGGATTTTGCGATCAGAGCTTCAACGTTGAAAGATATTAAGGCAAATATTTGATGGAATAATGATCATCTGAAGGTTACATTTGGTTTTCAGTCAATCGTAGCTCAAGAGGTTGAGCAGCTGGTGCAGAAAACCAGATATCCTGAAGCAAAAGTGATCATTATATAGACTGATGGTCTTAGTAATTGCGATATAAATAAGTGAAATTATGATGAAACAAAAACTAGTTAAATTGTATTAATGTCTTGACAATGCTGCATTTAATAGAATAAGATTAGTTAATATATTAGTTGAGAAAGTACAACGTGATATTGAAGACATCCTACGTGACAGCAAGCTATAAATGCTTGAAAATTGACCAAATCGATTCAGAATTCCTCGTTCTAGACAGAAATGGAGGCTCCATCTTCAAAAACTTTAACAAAAATTGGCATTTCTGAATTTGAGTTTTTTTTTTTTTAGATTGAACTGTTGATTTCAATAAAAAAAAAAGAAAATGCATTATATTCGGGTACTCAATATTTTCGAGAGGCAGCAAAATTGCAATATCAAAGATCATAAATTTGATTCTGTCTTCATTATTTCTTGAACACGTTTAGGCTCGGCAAGATTAACAGTAATTAAATCAGTACCAGAGAAAGTTTTGAGCCATGCCGGGGGCATTTGGTATAAGTGCTGTTTATGAGTTACATTATGCACATCTCAGGAAGGCTTGCAGAAAATTAGCCTCACCAAGAAAGCCTCTTACTCTGAAATTTGAAAAATTGAACAAATAAATGAAAGAGCAATTTAAACGCCCTTCTGCTTGGTACTTCACCGAAACACACATAATTGTGACCAACCACCGCAAGGTGTTTATTATTGCAGTATTGATTATTCTACATTTAGCTTCATTACAATATCTCTAATTAGCGGAACACAAGACGTGTTTTAAGCTGGGAAAATCACTTAAATAAAATAAAGCAAAATGGATACACACTTTAGCGTTACAGTGGTTTATACGTAAATCTGCCTACATATTTGGATGACTATTTACATAGGCATACACAAACAAATAGACAGAAAGAGGGAAAGTCCAAGGACAAAAAGACAATTTCGAAAATATTTGAGAAACTGTGTAACGATATGAGGGATAAACTAATATGATTTCCAAGTTTTCATTTTGTTTATTACTTATGTAACTTTTCGAAGTGTAGCTTAGATCGTGACACGTCAACAAAATCTAAACTATTATATTTTATAATTAATCAAGATTATCTTTCTCACAAAACACACCATACATAGATACGCACATATGTGTGTGTGTGTGTGTGTGTGTGTGTGTGTGTGCATGCGTTCACTCAAGCGAATGTACATTTCTAGCTCTCCCTCTCTCTACATACAAACACACGCACATAAAAAGTACATACGTGAAATATGCGTGTGTGTGTGTGTGTGTGTGTGTGTGTGAGAGAGAGAGAGAGAGAGAGAGAGATATTCTCCTTTGAAAATATATTGGTATACGTCTTCCTCGGTGTGTTTATATTTGTAATTACAATGTCACTAATTAGCGAAATACAAGACGTGTTTTAAACTGGAAAAATCAACTTGAATCAATTAAAATAAATTTGGTGCAGACGTTAGTGATACAGTAATGTATACGTAGGTCTTCAGGTATGTTTAAATAAACATTATACATGCGTATATACATAAGATTATGCAGAAAGACAAAGAAAAATATATCAATAGCATAGAGACAATTTTGAGAATCCAGACACCAGGCAGGGATTTAAATGACACACCAACGTAATAAATAAGACGCTGTCATTTTACAACTTATTTCAAGGATTCGTTCGGTAAACTTTGTATACTGGGTTCGTTTTACCAAAGATGGAAACTATGAATTATAGAGCTTGACAATTAAAGTTATTAGGCAGAGAATCTGTCCAGTGCCAGAGCCGTATTTGCGTTTAAATATGATTACATATGTATATACAAATATGATTAAATATTGATTTCGTCAACTGTCAACATTGAATTCATTCCGTAAATGAATATGTACATGGACCATTAGGAATAGTTTTGAGTAACCTGCAAACCTATATACAGATGTAAACTTGGGTTTCTTCAGTTTTTAAGTAGGTCCAGCTGGATGGCTCTGCATGCACGTATGTATCACGCCTACAGGCTGCACCGATGGATCTAGAGGGCTGAAAATGTAAACATTTACTCCTTATCGTGTTTACAAAAGAAATTGTTTTAAACCCCCTTGAATAGGCTTTTAGCAAGGGTTCATTTTACAATGTAAATTTATGTTATAATTATCTTTTTGGTTATGCAGGCTTGTTTTTTTAAGCTATTTTTTGTTTTTGTTTTTTTGCTTTTCAGGCTTTTTCAATGATCACTTCCCGAACAAAAAGCGAGAGTAGTAACTTAATAATTGAACATCCCTTACCAAATTCTTTTTATTGATCACTCCCAACAAGGCATGTTGCCAGAAGACATTGTTCATGTGACAGTTTCTTTTGATCGACTAACTGGACTAGTTTCTTAATGTTTTGGCCCAATTTTCAAAGATTGGTTCTTCAACATCCAAAAACCCTGTTCATTCCCAACACAACTGAATCGATAATTACATCAAGAGGTGATCTCTAATGCCTCCCTCGTATAATAACAAAGAAATTCACACTGCGCTGGAATCTACCCTGGCCTGACTTATATAATTACGCATTTCTTCAACTTTCTGTGCAGCGATTTTCTGATCCCTTATCGAAAAAAAATCCGGTACTATAAGACAATACACACAGAGCCTGATTTCAATTGTCTGAGTTTCCCCTGGTATAATCAAAACTTAAAACTGTTGATACAACAATGAGAATTTCGAGTGGTTAGTTAATCTCATCTTTCACACCGTTCTCACCATTCACGTCTCTTTTTTTTAATTTTAGAACGGCAATTAATTTAGACAATTACTCCTCCTCCTCCTAGTACAACTACATTTTCCAATAATTACTATTATGGTCCATATATGATACACGTTTTAGTATCCACCTAATAATGTTCCAAATGCTTTCAGTGTTCGTTTACATACACACTGACCACGCAGTCTCACGTTATTTTACTACCCATGCATTCATTACAGATTCTACTTAAGTGGAAAGAACTCAGCTGGGAGACCCCAGAGAAAACCTTTGAGATACATGAAATAATAGTACGTGTATATAAACAAAGATAGCGGCGTATCGGCGTTCAGGGAAGAAGTTATGTCGTTATATGGCTGGATTTGGATGACTTTTGCCGGTTGATTTTAGTAGCCTGATCGATAAGTCAGCTACCGCCGAAAGCTAAGCCCCAGAGAGGAGGAAGGCGAATTTTCCACCCTGGCATCTTACAGGCGATCGTGATACGGTGATCGCGTTGGAGAAAAACAGAAAATAGGATGAAAGAAGTGCACCAAAAATAATATTATGGAATGTAATTTCAGAACCAGTATATTGGAACGGACAACACAATGTTGCTTCTTCCCAACCACGAATGAGCTCAGAAAACTGAGTCAAACAGGAAAACATCTTTTGGAAAGATCAGTGTTTTCCTTGATTTTTGAGATTTCATACGAGATTTTTTGTAAATTAAGATTTAAAACTTTATATAATAAAAGAATCCTGCATTTTTGCCACTCTGCATTTACATAATATTTGCATTATTTCTCCTTCTATTCGAAATAGTGTAAAGCGAAAATGCAATCGCCATTGCTAACTTTTTATTACAAACTTTTTAGCGTTCCCAGATTTGAAATTTAACCTTTTTTAGGTTCTGCATAACTGCCTTTCTCATTGTCGATAGTTGAGGCTCATTGTTTGCTGCAGCTGATAAGGAATGTTTAAAATACGACAGTATGCTTGATTGCTTAACCTCATGAATTTTTTTGTCTGTCCTATATAGTTAATGGAAGCACCATGTTCTAGCTAACCTACCCCAAACCTACGAGTCCTTTCAAAATTAGAGTCACTTCATCGCAGCACTGTCATTCACAGTGACAATATTTCGCCATTATTTGCTTTGGGAATGCTAAAAACGTTCCTCATATAAATTTATGGTTGTTGCTTCGTTTTACATTATTTTGGCTTATAAAGGGTCGCAGAGGAACGATATCTTTTTTTAATACAGGCAGACCTGTATTTTATTTTCTGCGTATTATTGGAATATAAGAATTTTTCGGCATTTTGATCTTATATTTCACAAATGCTCCGAGAATATTTCAATGTGTCTTACTGATATCTTCTTTTAAAATAATATAAACTCCCAGGGAAAATTCCAATTCTAATTTTCATCGCTTTAGCAATGAAATCTCATAGCAATAATACTAGCAGTTTATGTAATGTCATGCAGGAATGCCATTCGATGCATGCAGTCTTAGTTGAAAACTTGTACTGTGCCGGGAGTTGAACACAACCCGAGGATATGTCTTTCTTTACTACCGTTTTGAATAGGGTGAAGCTACTCTTTCTTCGCAAATACCTGCATTCGAACGAGGATCTTTCGGCGTGGGAAGCAGACGTGCAAAGCATTACACCATCTGAGCAGTCGGAATATAATATTCATCGAACAAATTCATCAAAACATTTGTTCACTCTAATGATTCCATAAATACAGAAACACAAAAGGATCTGGTAGTGAGGAAATGAAAGACGATAATCATATTTGTATTTTAGCGTTATCTGCATCGAAATCCGATCCATATAAGCGACATTTCAGCTCTTCTCGGCGCTAGCCAGTAATTTTACCGCTACTTTTTCTCTACTTAATGTGAAAATTTACTAAAATAAACATAGGGGTAAGGAGAAGTTAGATAATTATGCATCGAATTATGCAGCTCTTGAACGAAAGTTTCGGCACCCAAACTGAATATTATGTATTTAAAATCAAGGGGTAGAGATTGTCAGTGTTCAGGAAATTGCATTTGTTATATGTTGATTATTCAAGTATTGGGTTGTTTTAGTGACCACAATGTTTGTCCCCAAAATAACTGTTGAAATAAGCACAGGAGGCAATTATCCTCATAAATCGAAATAATCCTTAGATTCCAGGTCCCTAGCCAGGGAATATAATCAGAACGGCAAATAAATGATCGATACAATCTAAGCTCACGCCTTTTTGAATGAAAAAAATTGAATCCAAAACAACAAATGGGGAAATACGCTATAACAAGAGAAGCTTTCGTAATTATCGTCTCCAGTTAAATACTACAATGTATTTAATTACGCCACTGAAAGGGAACCCCAGCATTTGTGCCTCTTAGAAATATTGCAATTAAAATGAAACAATATGCAGCGATTAGAAAGACAACAGCCAGGCTTCCTCTTGTCCATTCTTTTTGCTGCGACGTGGAGTTGTAGCATGGATTTTTATATAGAATCTCTTATTCGAAAGACCCTTTTGTTTTCCGTCATTTCTTTCCTCTTTGTTTTGCTTCGTTTTGTTTTCTGTCGAAACGATAACCTTTCCTCTTGAGGGTCTCACATAAACAACAGAGCAGGAATCTCCCATCTGCAGAAGTAATTTTGTTTCGCATAAATTGCAAGTCCTTAAGATCAGAATCGAGGAACCTCGCTAGCCGCTGGCGTCGTCAACATTCGCTTGATGCTCCAACTCAAATACGCAGTTAAAATAGACACAAAAATAGCTCCAGCTATTTTTGCACATACACACAATGGCGCTCATACAAAAATAAGATTTTAAAAAAACATACGTCGCCACATAAGCAGATGTCTGGCAGGCAGACTTATAGACACATTTATGCAACTCCAACGGCTCGAGCATAAAATATCTGATCGACATTAAAAATCACACGCTTATACACACACAACTGTAAGCCGGAGTTTATATCGAATAAGTTTAGCAACCAATGCTGATGTATTTTAACGTGTGCGCATTGTAACCTCTAACTACGTACGTATATACCTTTTCGTGTATTTTTTGAAATGTGGGCGCCTTTTATATTTCATGGAACTGAGATACAAACTAGTGCAATATATATATATGGTATTTTTGTTTTCACTTTTCAATTTGTTGATGTTGATTTTTTGAGAGTTTGTAATTATTTTTCAACAAATCATAATTGTTTTGAATCTTTTGTTTAGATTTACAACTTTTTCATGCGATTACTAATGCTGTCTGGTACATATAGCTATTTAATGTAATTACATATGTAGCATAATTAGAGGTGCTGGCTAGCTGAGCAGATAACAGCTCAGAGAGTAGCCTCAACAAGCCAAGTTCAAATTCTATTTCACTAATCAAATAGGCCCAATAGTAATTCTTTGAACAAAAGAAGCTAAGCCGAGCCGACTGAAGCCGTAGCTAACGGTGAGGCAGTCTTTACTTGTATATGTGATAAGCATTGGAACAGGTTATGAAAATACATATTTTTTTACCTGATATGATATTCTAAGAAAAATCACACAGATGATATGTAAAAATCTATAAACAATTTGTGATAAGTAAGTGACCAAGTTTTCTCACATAATGGCAGGGGGTTCATCTCTCTCTTTCTCTCTCTCTCTCTCTCTCTCTCCCTCTCTCTGACTACATCTATGTTGATCTCTCTCCCCTTCTCTTTATCTTTTGTACTTGTTATATATACATACTTGCATCAACAATTTTGTAACCGTATGAGGAAAAGTGCATTTATTTTACACAACAAATATTTATTCTTCCATATATCCTCCTCCCTGTTCAATGCACTCAACTCAACGCTTCTCCTAAATCACATACATATGTGTGTATGCGATTGTAAGTTCCAGCATCGAGGTGAAATCAGCGGACCGAATTTTGAGTTTTAATTACAACTGAGGTTGTTTATGTTCGTACTGTGGTAATACTCTTGGGAAAGACATGAATTTACTTTCTTGCAGTCCATCATAATGACAGATATCTTGACCAGATTGTCTCTTTAAACTACGCTCCTATGATTATATTATTTACCAGGAATTTGTTGTTACCACCACTAGAATGAGGCAAACACACACACACACACACACACACACACACACACATATATATATATATATATATATATATATGTATATATATATATATATATATATATATATATATATATATATATATATATATATATATATATATATATCATTCTTTTATTCTTGCAGGGATACTAGGCGTTTCCCGAAGGAAGATACCTTAAAATATAACTGAACAGGAAAAATATTTTCTTTGCTATATTTCTTGTTAACACGACCAATGGAAAAAATCATTTACAGTATGTAAACATGAAGAAATCTTTGTACACAAGAAAAAGTTTCCGTGACAGAAAAAATATTCTGATGAGAAAAAGAACAAATTATGTCGTCGATTAGTTTGACAAGACCTCAGGATAGACAAAATTAGTGTTTTTTTTCCATTGGGTGCCGGGTTTCGTATAAAGCTTGCAATTTTGAGAGATTGTCCTTATGCCTTGTTACAATTTCCAGAAATCACCACCTGTGATCTAGTGACCTGCGGCATCAACCTTTAAAACTTTCGCCGTGTAAAGACTTACCCTATTGCAAAATGTGTGGAAAATTATGGCTAGCAACTGGGAAAATTGGCTAGCATTGACAAAAAATGATTTCAGGTAAGTAGAAAAAATATTGCTGATGAGCCTAAAACTTGGAAAATTGAGTAAAAATGATTAGCTGACTTCTGGTGACCTTGAATGACATCAGTTGACGTAAAATATATTGCAATCGTGGCCGTGAGATAATTTACCCATTTGTTAAATTTCAGCATCGTTGGTGCAGACTGTGGTCCCCAACTATGAAAATTGGGTTCAACTCTGCATTACACAGGACCTTTTCCATGGTAGGAAGTACTTCTATACACAACTTCAGTTTAATGGCCTTTAAATTGTGTCAAATAAACTTGAATGATCACAGAAGTCGACGTCACATAGATAATGATCTTCGTCGTGTGATGTATTCATGCAATAATTTTCAGCATCCTTGGAGAAAAGGCACGAACAAGCAAACAAATAAACAAGCAAAAGGCTCAAATTAGTGTATACAAATGCATATATTCGCATACGAGGGCAAGTGAAAAAAATATTTCTACTAGTGTCCCAGTTAATACATTGGAGTGTCTATTTGAAAAAAAAACAGATTTAAACATGTCTGTTGGATAAGTTGATAGCTGCAGACATGTTCTCTCATTAATACACTTGTCTTTGACTGGTTAGAGTCCATTCATAAAAGGGATGCCTTTTTGTTCCATGGAATAGAACTATGTTAAGGTTAGGGCTAACATCAGTTATACAACAAAATTCGAGTGGAAATATTCCAAAAATATAAATGATATATATACAAGAGGTTTATAGAGATGTTTCCCTACATAGAACGATAGTTTTTAGATAGATCAAGCGTTTCGAGGAAGATAGGGAAGACCTCAAAGATGGTCCCTTGACAGGAAAAATGTGGATGAAATCCTAAGCGGATCAAAGCAGATAAAGACGATTTTATGGAACGAATCGTAACCCAGGACGAATCATAGATTTATCAATAAACCCAATGAGCAATGCCAAATAAAAACAGAAGCTTCTGGTGCGATCCACTGGGCCAATCAAATTCAAGACAGAAAGCTGAATTCAGAAAATGATGGTGATCGTTTTTTTTTTTTTTTTCAGGATACCAAATGGGTAATTTTGATAAATTTCCTCGGATGACACGGGAAGATTGCAGGGGCTTATGAAAACTGCACTTGCTAGAAAACTGTCAGGTAGGTTACACCAAGGAATATTCTCCATAGCGACAATACAGCCGCTCATTCTTCGAGGGTAGGATGGTCTGTCCTATTCCGGTGTAAAACTTTACGTCATCAATCGTACTGCTCTGATCTTTCCCTTACAGATTTCTTTTCGTCTCCAGATGTCAAATGACATTTACAAGGAATTTCGATAAGGGTCCATTGATCACGCTAAAACTGCTGTTGTGACATGATGTAAATTGAATGGTTCAGAATTCATCAAGGCGATTAATTAACTGCTGAATATCAATCACATTTAACATTTTACATTGGAAATTTTTGATCAGTGTTCAACAAATACCTCCGTGTCTGGCTCAGAGCTTTTCTATCCATTTCTGTAAGTGTAAAGTTATGTGGGAGGTTTTGTAACAGTTATTAGTATCCCTCGTGTATATGTGTGCATGCGCACTTATTTATGAGTGCACATGTTTAATGTTTTGCGAGTGGGTTCCAAAATATAGCTTTTATTTGAATCTTCTGCAACTTGATCCTCTCATATTGACTTCTGGCAGAACAAATGACTCGAGACGATACAGATGCAGTAAGCAAACTGCCAAATATTCGCCATGTAATCATTTTCGCTGGCGTGCACATTTTGCTGTCTACGTTTTATTTACTGTTCTTTTCGCTTCAAATCTTATAGTCTACACAGTTATCTGCTTTGGCGTCAGATGTTTTGGATCTGTTTATGAAATCACTTAACATTAACAACACTGCTATAATTTCGGTTTTGCAGTCTAAATGCGCTCCCCAAAATCTCCTGGAAGGAAATACACATCAAATGATATATTTAAAATATTTCCCCTTTTGTGTAGATGGGTAAATTTTTACAGGGACAGTCAACGCAGAGAACTGTAAACAATGAAATTTGCATTCACCTCTGTTTTTCTCTTCTTTTTCAATTTACATAGGAATTGCTGTGCAAACGAGTTCAGCCAAGATTATCTTCGAAACATTTCGATGTAAGTCCAGCAAATTTCTCGGTACACTGAACTAGACAAAACGACCGAAAATGTCCAAAAATAACTCCGATTCAAAATCTTGTTTATACTATTGGCAATTTCATCATTTTTACTGTCATCTCCACGGCACCTAGGCCCAATGGCGACATTTTGATTAGCAGAGTCTAGAACTGATTCTGAAATACTGCTTACTTTTTGTTACCAGTTGCATAGTTTTGTGTCTCTTTAGAATATTATAGTAGCGACTGTTTAGTGAAGTGAATTCCCCAGAAAGAAACTAATGCAGTGAATCATTCTCTATACGTGTCTTCCTGAATTCCGAAACAGGATATTGTGTGTATACACACGGTAAGATTAATGTCAAGATCCAAAGAAAAGGCTGATACATGCTGATACAGTGGAAGCCCAGCTGAGGGAGTGTCTCTTTCCTGTGAATGATAGTTTTAAGGTTGAGCTGAGAGGGTATTTTCATTAGGATGATTAGCGCAAAACAATCCTCGTAACTTGCTAATCTGGCTCTTAGACAACATGAGCTCAATAAACCAAGTAAATGTCTATATTCCTCTACATACAACTGTATCTATCAACATAGTATGTCTCTATCTCTATATCTATCTTTTTATTCTAGCTTGGTTTCGACGCAAAGCCTCAATTATTTGGTACCCTGTAAGGATCTCACCACTCATTGAAAATAATATCCGAGACTAGCTTGCTAAATATCACATCTTGTGGAGGTTCCCTATATATTTGTTGATCAATGTTCAGAAATTGACACATGGTTATTAGCCAAATTTTGATCTGAATATTTCACTGTATGATATTTCACACACATACACACATGCACACACATTTATATGCCTATAGTTGCGCCCCTGTGTGTGTGTGTATGTGTGTGTGTGTGTATGCATGTGTGTTGATTTTTCCAATAGATGGAATGCATTTGAATCCACAAAACTATCCATGACAAATCCTATCATCAGACTTTGGGGAGCAACTAAATGAGAATTTAAAATCAGTGTCTGTTCACTCAAAATTTCGACGTTGACACTATGCAATACTTCGCATGAACTAAATATCCTAGTAGATGATCCCGTAGGAAATCTCCATTTCGACGACAGCAGTAGTTACAGCAGCTGCCGGAAACGTAGTAAATTGAAAATGACCGACAGGCTTGCAGAATTTTCAACAACGAAATGAGTATTATGTTATCATACAATAGTATTAATTTAAAATCACTTGAATGATAGTTACAGTCACTGCTGTTTAGCTTTAGGATGTCTATGCTTTATATATATATATATATATATATATATATATATATATATATATATATATATATATATATATATATAAGCCCCATCATCATAATATACGGAATATACAGAATAATTCAACAATAAGATAGTCGGAGAGTTATCAGCTAACATAAATTTCTCCAAAGAATTCCGGCCGGGCTGATTCGAAGGCGGAAAACTAGATGAAATGCATTCTTTTTCCTCTTCAGAATGAAACATTCAGTTGTAATACATACACACTTACAAACTGATACCTACGGGAAAAGCAAAATCCGCTTTCCTTAATGCTATTTCTTATCGCCAGATATTTTGTCAAAATGTCGCATCGTTGGAAATACACAATGGTTTATGGAGAAGAGAGTGGATGAGTAAATGCTTGAGCATGCCTCTCTTTTATAACTAATCCATGTTTCTAGGCAGTAGCAGTTGAAAGCTGTTGCCAGGATAGGCAACCTTGAAAGGAGACAATGATATCAACCCCTGCTGAAATAACTAATTGGTTATTTGATTTAAGATCCATATGGATTTGATATGAAATTGCTGACGTATTTAAACCTATCATCCTCGTTCGCTCTTTTAATGCTGTTAGATTTTCATACCCCAGTATGTCTCTTAATCAATGGAGGCTTTAAAATACAAGAGAATCCCGAACGAAGACAGATGAAGTGTTTCTTGCAGTTACATACATAGAGGAACACAGAAATGTTCAGCCTAGTTTGTCACAGGTTCAGGTATCGAGGAAATGGGTACCATGGATTTCGCTTATCATAGGAATGTGGAAAACCTTTCAGCCTCAAAACATCAAATATGCAGCTGTAGGCCATTAAATATTTCTAAGAAAATAATACATTTACATATTTGTGAAAGAGAGAGAGAGAGAGAGAGAGAGAGAGAGAGAGAGAGAGAGAGAGAGAGTGTGACCCTATTAGATGATTCTGCCGGGAACGGTTTCGTATGTAATCTCTCGGGATCTGTATTTCAAGTTGTAATGTCCAGCACTTGTCTGACATTCCAGCAAGATGATCAGCCCGTTGATATATGAGTTTTCTAAATGATTCTGTGATATCTTCATCTATTATCCACTCTCATATAGTGTGCTGTTGTGATCTCTTCATGTGACGTCGAGCATGATTTTTACCTGTGCACGTTGCATGATTCTCAGTTTGAGACCCCATAGAAGACTATTGGTAACATGCATTAGTTGTATACTCTTCTTTGTAGGACTAATGAAATTTTTTGTTCTTGAAGGTTGAGCCTTTTTACCCAAAGCTTAATACTGGACCAGTGACGCCCATGATAGAGAGATCTAGCAAATCCTGCGCACGGTTTATATCTACTGACAAATGCTAAAAAGTTGACAATAATGGAAATAGTAATCCAGGTGGATGTAGTGTTATTGGGGAGTGGTTTCGCAAGGTTAACCACTCCTTTCATGTTTTTGTCAAACGCTGGGAATACTATTGACGAAATATTTTGTCAACATAGCAGCTTAGATGAGAAATTGATTCACACCCTTCCAAATGTCATTGTATCAAATGGACATAAACTATTCGAGTTGGAATTTGAACTCACTTTGCTCATTTCAGTTTATGCGTTGGTAACCGTTGCATCATCTGGTTTAAAATATACGTAGGTTCAAATATACATGATTATATAAAAATCCCCAGTTCCCCATCTGGAAACGGATAAGAGAAAGAGAGAGGGAAAGAGAGAGGGAGAGAAGGAAGGGGTAAGAATGGCATTTAATTGTTTATTGTGACAGTTAACTCCGCGATGCTCGATTTAGAATAAAAATCAAACCCTACATCCTGTATATGTGATACATTTGAGTGAGAGGTATTCTTTTTTTCATATTCTATTTGTACATATATATCTATGTGTGTTTCAAGATTAACAATATTTTTCAAAATGAAGAAATATATAACTTGAAAAATAAGTATACATATAACTCCATTGGCGCTTCCATCCACCGGGAAATATGAAGAGGCCTAGACACCGCTCGAACGACTGAAGGAGAGCAAGGAGTTGTGTTTAGCAGGAGTTAGTGACGTTATCAGAAGTTGGTTTCTCCCACGACAGCCATTCAACATCACCACAATCTGCATCATTGATATTAATTCGGTGGTTTCGATACGGCTTCTCCTTGGGATTAAGACTCCCGATTGAATTAAACACATGCAAGCGTCGATTCGACCCCTAATCGCGTTAAGCTGACGTTACAACGGCCGTGACACTAGGGGAAAAGAAGACGTGGAAATATGATTCAAATCATGAGGAGATATCGTACTCAGTCCTTGGCGGCCTTCACACCTCCCTTGACTGTCGTTTTCTAAAACCGTTCCTGAAACTGTCATCTTCAGAATGCGCCCACGTGACTGCCACCTCGCTGTCCGGCCGACCACCAAGCCATTCGATTATATTCCTTGAGATATTGTTTATTTGTGCCTGATTAGTTATAGTCAAGGAGCGGCATTGAGCTAGAACTGAAAAGATTCGAACAAAACAAAAAAACAAAAAACAACAAAAAACAATAGTAAGAAGACAATAGGCTTCATGGCTTGGGAATTCTAACAAGCAGTTTATTCTTGGTGACGATGTTTTAATTATCATCATTCTTTGTCATACTATTAACTAGCTGAAGCACCTGTCTACGCTGGGTTGAATATCTAAAGAGTAAAAAAAGGACACCACCTAATGTCACATTACTTGACTTAGAGTTGGCAACATTATAATAACCCCTCTTTCATTCATTCCAAACATTCCTCAGTATTCTTACCGATTTCGATAATGCTGTTGTCGGAATATGTGTGCCTACTGTAATCAGAAAGTGGAGGTTTATCTTTTTTAAAAGCATTTTGTAAGATAAAATTCTGTGAAGCCAAGAAGCAATTACCATGTGTTTATTTATTTTGGAAAAGTTTTTAACGTCCCTAGATCGAAAAATAGCAATTATGGTATGTTAGGCTGCGTCGTTTGATTTGGGGGGGCGTAGGAGGTACAAGAGGTAGGAGAGAGCGGAAGAGGGTGCGTGCTTCTTATTTAAGATTACACAGCAAAAAAAAAAAAAAAAAAAAAAAACACCATCTTTGCATTTCGTTGTTTTTTTTCTGTAAAAAAAATGAATTTGCGTAAATCGAACTTCCCATGACCGAGATATACCCATGGTCTCATTTCACCCTTGGATCTCCAATTGTTGAAGTTTCATTGTAAAGTGCATTTTGGATCATTTTAAACATTCAATTAATCATATGGGTTAGGGTCAGTTTTACGTTTGACCATTTCTCATGAAGGAGGAGATCCGTTAAATTTACTTCGTCTCTTTATCAATTTTATTTCATGCATTACATGTTCACAGCTGATGGTAGTTATTGCTGGAGATTGAATGACAGCAAGTCTTGTGAATTTCTTCGTACCCTCTTAGTATTTTCGTAAGCCCTAATACCACCTAGTCTCTAAATCCTGCAATCAGTGTTGTTAATTCTGCACCGATATGCAGGTACTATTATTATTTGCATTTTGACACCACCCGTCTAGTGGTCGTCTCCGATGTCCAAGTAACAGCAAGTCTTCTCGTGCTTCCAGACCTCTCAATAGGCTGTGGTTCACAGTTTCATACCTTTTGCGCGGTAGCTATCATTAAATGATGTGATAGTGAGTCTCCTCGGATCTGCAAACCTCTCATATCACAGCAGGTGAGTGAATTGCATAGTTCCGACCATGTTTATTTTTCATCTTATGTTCTAGACGACTTTGTTGTCGACGAATAGAGGTCGTTAATCTCATATTTCTAATACTATACTAGGTATTCGTGCAGACTCCTGTAGTACTGTAGTCTGCATATTCTCAATCATTCCCCTTATCACGAGCTCATCCAATCTCGTTTTCAGTGTCTCTGGCACCATTCCGAATACGCTATTGGTACAATCCTGGCTTTCATATTCCATACCTATAGTTCCCTTACCAGATCCAGGTATTTTCAAGTTTTTTACTCTCTTCCATATCCACTTTATAATCTGCAGGTACAGCCGCGTCTATTATTTAGTAGGTTCTTTTCCCCTTATCTACGATTACCAGGTCTGGTCTTCTTGCTTGTATGGGGTGGTCAGTTTCAATGTCCAAGTCTAACTGATTCTGGCTTTTATTTTCCAAAACTGTCTACATTTGATACCATTTGTCTTCAAGGTTGAATCCCAGTCGTTTGCTTAATTTTCAGTATATAAGTATTGCTACCCAGTCGTGTCTGTTTTTGTATTCTTCCTTGGTTATTTCACAAAATACACTGGTTATATGGTTTACAGTCTCATCCCTTTCTACACATAGGTGACATTTGTGCGTTCCATTGTCCATGAGCTCAAGTCATCGATATTCTGTATCCATCTTTTCAATTCCCTCTACAGTTCCTTGCAACCATTTTCCTTCCTTATTGACAGCTCGGCTAATTTTCTACTTTTTGTGTCTTTTTTTGTTTTTGCAATTTTAGGACAATTTACATAATATCTTCTGTGCTTACTTGCACATACTTTTTTTTAATGTCTTGGCCTTTCAGATGCTGCCTTTCATGCTGATGGGTCCTCTGTCACCTCCTTTCCTGTTCATGTACAGTTTATCATCTCTAGGGTGTAAAGCCTTGTGAATCATCATAAGCTTCCTTGTTCCCTGCTTCATTGATTGGAGATCTTCCTTTGTCCATCCAAGTAATGGACCTGTGCATCTTACTACCGACACTGCCCATGTCTTTTATGAAATCTGTATTTAGCTTGGTTTCTAATATTTTTCCTTATCGTGCTTTTCTTTCAGTTTCCTCTTTAACTTTTTTTAGTTTGATCGTCACATTTGGAAACCCGGTATTTTTGTCGGTCCTGTGTAGTTGATGCCCTTTTTTTATTTTCAGAAATTTCATTTCTTCTCTCGCTGTGTGTTAACATTACTACGAATCTTATTTGTTCTTAACTCCACCCTAAAGTCATCTCTGTATTCTTTCAATTCGTCAAACAACTTTTCGAGCTATTCCTTATTTCTGCAAATAGCTTTTTGTCGTCCATGTACATGATATTATTGACTTTTCCCCTTTATTTTGGAGAATTGGTATCCTTTTCTGTATTTCAGTCATTTGTTTAGTGGTATCAGGGTTCGCATTAATAGCAGTGGAGACAGAGAGACACTGTGGAACATTTCTTTCTTATACTTACTTTTGCTAAGTTGTCGCCTGAAACTATCAAGTCTACTTTCCAGTTTTTCATAGAGCAGAATATGAATCTCATAATTTTTTTCGCTGGTGTTGAATATCTTTGGACATTAAAAAATCAAACTTTGATGTATATATTATGTTTTCAATCAATCCCATTGCAACATTTTCCTTTTTTAAATTTTTTTTAGTTTTCTTAGAATAATCTGGTCAATATAAAGCATAGGAATATATATATATTCTCTCTCCTATCTATCCGGTCAGAATCTTCCACGTTACAGGCAGGCACATTATCGGTCTATCGTTGATTGCTTGGTTCCCTTTCTTGATGTACTTTTGGGCAAGGGTTGTTCTTTCTTTGGTCATCCAGTCTGGGACTTGTCATCATCTACGTAGCTTAGGGGTTGATGAATAAGTCTGTCATGTAATGTGGTGAATTCCATAAAGCAATATCTGTATATATCAGGTCCTGATGCTTTTTGGTTGGCTATTTTTTAAAAAATTGATTTTTAGTGTCATTTCATCTAATACTAATAATGCTCCACCTCTTCTATGCTTTCTTTAGTATTATTTTCCATTCTGGAAATTCGTTATGTCTTTTTGATATCCCCATGTGTCGTTTAGAAAGTTTTTCGTCTCTATGGCGTCTGGTTTTATTTTTTGTCTTCTTTCTCCATTAAAATCTCGGTAAAGTTTTCTTTTGTTATTTCCCATATTGTCTTTTCACACCAGTAGTAGCTGATGGCGTCCAGTGGAAATCAATTATTAGCAAGTCACCTCAATACTTTTGTGCTTTCCTTGCAAGAGCCATTGATTTATCACTTCTTTTAGAGTTACTTATAGTGGTGTTTTATATTTTGTAAATTAATCACATTGTATAATTTTCCTATTTCCAATAGTAATTTTTCCTTCCAATGTAAGTTTTCTTTTATTTGTTCTCTTGTTGAATATTTCAACCTGCTTTCATATCTTCATTGTTCTGCGTTTCTTTTCCAGTAAACATAAGATTTTTCAGTAACAACTGTTATTCAGGCGTATATTTGGTGAATAATGGCAATTTATGCGTGTGTACACCAGTAGTTTATTAACGTTCTCTGTTTCAATATTCATTTTTTTCCGATTTTTTCTTCAGAGAGAGAGATGGCAGCATCCTTTTAAGTTCTGATAATTTTTTCAGTCATTTCAGTTAAATTTCCGGTATCTATCAGGGAGTATCATCCCACGTTTCTATCGGTTCCACCATTGCAGTTCTCCATGTATATTTTTGTGGATAGTTTTAATCCTTCTTTTGTCGATTTATCTATTTCCTGCTGACCTAATCTGACAGGCCAAGGCCTGGAAACGAAGCCTAGCTTCAAAATCTGTTTTGCAATGTCAGCAAATTTTTGATTCGCTGCAAAACACGTTGCATTCATGTTCCATTTTCGTGACATTTCTATTGTGTCTCCTTTGAGTGTTACTTTTGAAACGGCAGTGGAAAGCTTGTCCTGTTTATACCATTTTTTCTTTTTTTTTTTTTTGCCAACAGTGGCATTGCAACAGCCACCCTCCTATAAGCCACCAGATAATGAAGCAAGAGCCACAGGAGAACCGCGTCTCCCCTATTATTTATTACGGGAACATCTGTTGATCATGAAACTCAAATATGTTACTGGAGACCCATATTTATCTGGTATAAGATTTTTGAACATTATGAGTGCTTCAGAGAGGTAAAACTTTTAGCTCTGATAATAGCACATCGATTGAATGTTTTCTTCAGGAGATTGAGATCAACTCTAGAATCCTGTCAATTCTGAGTGTCCATCAACTCCCCATAGATCATTTTGAGTAATGAAACGCCACACAAACCTAACCATTCGCTGATGAGTCTTAAGCTATTCTATTAGGCAATTTATTTTCAATGATTCAAGTATCCTGATTTCAATTTCTTTAAAGTCTCAACTCAACCCAAGCTGATCTAATATGTGATCAGACATGAATTATTATAGCATTATCATACTAGTTGCCTGCTGGTGACCGCTGGAGACTGAGTGAAAGCAAGTCTCCAGCCTTCTTCACCATTTCACAGTGCACAGCAGTGCCGTAGATTTCGATTTCATACCAATAGCTGGATGGTTATCGCTGTGGGCTGAGTGACAGTGAGTATTTTGAGGTCTCCAGCTCTCCTCTCGTGTTTTCCTCACCTATCCCAACAGCGCTGTGGTTAGTTGCATCAGCACTATGCTTTTTTCTTGGTTGTTAGGCTATTCGTGTCAGCTGGAGGTTTTAGGTCTCATATTTCCATAACTCACATCAGTATTTGTGCAGTCCTCTGTAGTGCTGTGGTCTGTATAGTCTCAATCGTCCTTCTTATCCAAGTTTCTCCGATCTCATTTTCAGTGTCTTGAGTACAATTCCAAATGCATCTACTATTCGTGGTACTACCCTGACTCTCATGTTCCACGCCCTTTTCAGATCCCTTGCCGGGTCCTGGTATTACCCTGCTTGTTCACTCTTTTTTGTATTTACTCTTTGATCAGCAGGCACAGCCATGTCTATTATATTTTTTGGCAGGTTCTCCTATTTTCCACCATTACCGGGTCTCTTCTTTCCTGCTTGAATGGAGTGGTCAGTTTCGATGTCAAAGTCTCGGAGTAATTTATAGCTTCCATTTTCTAGGGCTGTCTCCGGTTTTTGTTGATATCACTTGTCTGCATGGCTGAATCCCATCCGTTTGCCCAGTTCCAAGTGAATCACTGTTACTACCCTGTCAAGTCCTACTCTTTTATTCTTTTTAGCTGTTTGTTTGGTTACTGTCGATTTTCGCCTTGATATATCTTGCCCCAATGCAATTGTTTTGGGTTGCCATGACGAGCGATTATGTTTCTCTCGTCTAGTTTCCTTTGCGTGGACATGTCCACGATCTCTCGTCAGCGATATTCTTTATCTATCTTTTGAATTCCCTGAACAGTTTTTTGTCCCTACCATTTTCCTTTGTTATCTGCACACTCCTATGTTAACCACTTTTTTGTTGCTCGTTGCACTGCTTGGAGCGCTTTTTATCATGTGTGCAGAATTCGCTAGCACATATTTTTTTAATCCTTTTTTTGGCCCTTTGGACTCAGTCTTCTATGCCGAATAGTGCTTTACTGCATTCTCCCCTCTATCTCTGGGATGTAAGGCCTTGACCATTATCAAATGCTTTATCGTTCGCAATTCCATTATTGGGAGTTTTTCTTTTGTCTATCCAAGGAATGGCCCTATACATCTAATAACTGAAACAACCTATACGTCCATTCATTATTATCATGATTATTATGATTATTGTTACCTCTCAATATGAATTTTTACGCCTGTTATGGCAGGTGCTTTCGATGGAAATCAAGCAATAGGGATTCCTCCCGATACTTCAGGACTCTCCTCAGCATTCTATCTGATTTAGTAGTGCTGTCGTCTCGATGGTTTTTGGTCATTCCTGGATTTCTGGTTTTTCTAATCTCTTTAGGTCCACAAGGTATTCGAATATCTTGTGTTTATCATCATCAACATCATTATCAGTTGCCCTGTGGTTCCTGCAGGGGGCTGAGTGATAGCGAGACTCATCAAGTCCGCTACCCTCCTCTTCACACTCTCACAGTCCACAGCAGAACCATGTCTTTTTCTTGGCTGTTAAGCCATTGTTAATAGCAGGAAATGGTAGATCTCATATTTCTAGAACTCTTCTCAGTATTCGTGCAGTGCCTTGTTGAGCTGTGGTCTCAATCCTCCCTCAGTTTCTCCTATCTTGTTCGTGTCCGGATGCCCCCAGAAGAGATCAAATGGGAGCAATTTTTCTCTATATCCCAGGTACCTCGTGTATTTTTGCTGATTTTAGTAATGTTGTCGACTGAATGGTTCCGATTCTTCTTCCTATTCCAAAATAAAACAAAAAATAATCTTTTGATATCATTCTCTTGAGTCTTCGCATGCCTTATCATACTTGTTCTTTTAATTTTGGTCTCCCCTCTAAACATTTTTGCAGGGATTTCAATTGATTTTATTTTAACGTCCTCTTGTCTCGTCATGCCTGCCGAGACTGAGATGAATTAATAAACACACATATAAGTGAAATAAAAAAAGAATAAATTAATAAATCCTGGTAGTGTTATCAAGATCAACAGAAACATCATTATCTTGAATAACAGAAATTATTGGAATTCCTTTTGAAAAATAGACTACATTCTTTACCTTTTTTCTGTCGGAAATATTGGGCTTGTTGGTTTATTGCTTTCAAGATGTTCCTTGTTTTTTTTTTTGTCCACTGTTCCAAAATGAAGAATCCCAGACGGAAGATTAAAATCTGTTGGTATTGTTATTGTTCGACCTTTTTTTTCCCGCTCTAACTGTTTTTGTCTTTCGTCCGTTGATCGTATTGGGGGGGGGTCTTTCAAATTTTCTTTTCTTTTCGTTTGTTTGTTGTTTAATTCATCTTTCTTTCTATTTTCTTATTCATTGTCACCATCCTCTTCCATTTTGCTCTTTTTCACGGAATCTTTGTCATTCTTTTTTATTTCAAAAATTCCATTTCTTCGTTTTCTCTTTAAAGAAAAGAAAGATTTCTTTTATTTTCTTGATCTATCGCATCATATTTACTTTCGTGTCTGTGATTTCTCCTTGTCTTCCTTCAGAACAACTGCAACTTCTGAATGTTCCTTTACTTCTCGTAGGATCGACTTTCTCCCCTCCCTACTTCTTTCCCACCTCCCACGTCAAACTCTTCTTTTCTCTCAATACTGCTGTACTTACTTGTTTGTTCCCCACTCCTCTTTTAGTTTTCTCTATTCCCTTTGCCTTCACCTCCCTTTCCTCACTTTTAGCCTAATGTTTATTTATTCATTATTAAATAAATACATATATAAATAAATTAGTAAAATGTCGACATCTGTTTCAAAATATTTGAATGCTCGATCAGGCAAAACAACTAAAACAAAAGGAGAACCTCAGGGAACATTGTTTTTCTTCACAAGAGGATCGATTAAGTCGAGTACAGTTGAGGGAAAATAAAAACATTATACCAGTTACCACAGGAGGTATTTTGCTATTTCTTCACCAATCCCCGCTGTCGGCCTTTTCTTCATTACCTGGCGCATGTCTGCACGTTCTAACTCTGACATATTTCCAAACGAGGAGACTTTAATGAGTGCATCAGTGTCCGTTGTTTTGTTGTGTTTCTACAAATATTCTTAATATCAGTGTAAAAGTCTGATGATCATAGGCTAAAGCGAAGATGTTTAAACGTGTAAGAAAGACATTTGATTAGTTTTCTCAATGAAGTTCTATTTGTAGGCATACACATAATGTCAATTTAACCGTTAAGTGAACAGCTTGGGTTGAAAGTTAAAAGTAAGTTCAGACGATATTTGAACTCTCATTTTGGGTCCTTCGGAATCCGTCTTATATGAACGACGCCTTAGTGATTTGGCTATCGAGTGTCACGAGGAAATGTAATAATAAAGATGAAAGGAAAAACTGAAATTCAATCGTTATGATATCTTTCATTGATGGGTCGTCTCGGTGCATTTAGTTGTCAGGTAACCTAACCTTTAGGCTTAATCTAAACCATAACCTTTTTGGTGTGATGAATATATTGGTATTTGAAGCAAATATTTTGATGAGGATATTACGCATTTTACGACAGGAAATGTGTCGTCACACATACATACGCAATAGATGTGTGAGTACGCGTGTGTGTGTGTGTGTGTGTGTGTGTGTGCATAGTAATAGCAGAGTAAGTAATACTTTTCGAGACTATCGTGTGCTTCATTGCTTTACATACACATATGGACGCGTTTTTGAGAACGTTTTCGTGTTTGAGAAATTAAGTCTATTTGATATCTTCAACAAACTTAGTCAGGACGAAACAACGCCCAGTCGTAACAAGAATAGTCCTTAATTCATCCCAACATCAATGAAACTTTTATCTTTAACTTGACTCAAGAGCAAAAATATCAGTGTTCATAATCTTTTCACCAAAAGTCGCTACCCAATTAGTTGTAGGCGATTGAGATGAATCCAATCTATAACAGAAACATTTTCATGAATATTACACCTTGCGAAAGTGTCTGCAAAGAGAATGCTAAGCGCTAGACCGTCATAAAATGAAGGGACACCTTTTAATGAAAGACAGCCTGGACTGTTCGAAGGTCAGTGGACTTTCCCAAGGATTTAACGCGGTAAGAGCACTTATCGGTTTCTGTCTTTGGTTGATAATTTTGTTAAGCTTTTCCTTTTCATTTGGTTCCTATCATTGGCATATTTTTGCTGTCATTTCCTGAAACCTGTTCGGGAAGGCTCAATAAGCCAGATTTTGGAAAGTGGTCATTGTCCAGAATCTAACACCAGGTGTAATTATCTCGTTACTAATAAAGTGGGCAAGTGTCATTGTTGATAGTGGACAGCGCTCTGTTAAAATTGATCTAAAGCCATCTGGTTATCGGTCAGACTGATAGGCGTCTGGGCAGGGACACTCAGTCGTGTGGGTATGGATTTTAGGAGGGAGAACCTGGAGTGAGTGAATTGTGTAAGATCCAGAGAGATATGAATTGGCGGGCTCATACGCTGAGTCAGTGAATGACAAAATGTCAGAATTGCTGAGAAAGTTGGCGGAAGAATGAAGGAAGACAAGAGTTACCCATGGATGAAGGAAAGAAAGAGAACAAAATGGAAGGAAGCAGGAAGAAATGACGTCTTCTAAGTTAGAAGAAAACGTTTTAATGGAAGGAGAATACAAAAATAGAAAGATGAAAAAAGACGGTGAAGATTGAGAGAAAGAAAGTAAAAATAAACATGAAAAAACAGGACTGTAGAAGGAAAATGAGAGTAGTTGAAATAATGAAGGTGAAAGTGTGAACGAGAGAGAACAGAAAAAAAGGTGAGAACGTAAGAAAGAAAAGGGGGGGGAGGAAATAGCTTGAAATGAACAGAGACGAGCAAGTGAGATAATAACGAAGTAGCTTCCGACAAGTCTTGACCTACCATCCCACATCACGGTGCCCATCTTTCATGGATGTCGCCTTAACCATTTCTACGAAGGGAGACTGATGATTACGTAGAGTTACAGGACAGTAGCTGTACTGAGATAAAAAAACAAACAATAACAATAAGATGGAGAAAAACTGCAACTATTACTACGACTACAGATAATAATAATAATGATATAACTTCTTCATCAAATGGAAAACTCGGAAGTAACAGAATGGGAGAAGAAAAAAGGGAGGATTAGATGAAGGAGAAGAAAGGGGGAAGAAAAAGAAATAGAGAGGAAACCTAGGATGAGACGAAAAGAAAGAAAAAGTGAAGAACATGAAAACAGATATAAAGAAAAAGATAAAGCATAAAAACGAAGAATCGTGGAATTGAAAAAGAAACGAAAAAGAAAGATTGAAAACAAGAAGATAGGTGAAGAAAAAAAAGAAAAGCAGTGGAAAGGAAAATAGGAACTAAAATGAATAAACTAAGAATAAGGAAAGAGGAAAGAATGAGCAGAAAGAAAACGAAGTAAAAAAAGGAAATGAAGAAGAAGACCAAAAAAAAAAAAAAGAAGTGGGTCATAAGAAGGGGAGAAAAAAAGAAAAAGCGATGTAGAAATCACGAAGACGAAGACAAAGAATAGAACTTCTGAAGAAGAGAGGAAATAAAAAAGGAGAGAAGAAACGTTGACATGGAGGGAGGGGAGAAGGCAAATAATGTGTTGTTCTGATTAATCACGAATTTTATCCGCAGTTTAAGAAGAGAAATTTGACAAAGCTGGTGAAATTGATTTTGATTTATAACTCAGTAAATTTCCATTTTTTTCTCTTCAGGAAGAAAAATATATTTGCCAGTTTTTTTTTTCCTTGCGTCTGTATGACCAGAAAAAAAAGTGATTTAATCTGGCAAATGTTCAACTGTGAAATGTCGCACGCCTCTTTATTCACCGTCTTTATTTTATAAGAAGTTCTTGCGTGCCAGGATTTGCGTTTAGGTAAAGAATTTTAATACGTCATATAAATAAATAGATAAATAATAGATAAACCAAAAATAAACTGCTGTTATGAAAAGGATGTGAGAGAGAGGGGGGAGAGAGAGAGAGACAGACAGACAGAGACGGAGACAGAGAGAGACAGAGAGAGAGAAAGGGAGGACAGGCATTGAACTGGGATGCAGAGGTAGTCGAAAAGAATAAATTAAAAACTTTAGGGGAGGCCTTGTGGATATTTTGTTATGAATTTCTCGTGGCCGCAATTGATCGATGTTCAAGCCTGTGTGGAAAGCTAGCATTTCGAGCGGTGATTTTAAAAACGAACGGAATCTCTCAAGTTCGTATTTTGGCTTTTCAAGATATTTCTTACTCCAACTTGACCTGTAAGTAACTACAAGCTAATTCAACAATAACTTTTTAATGAAACAAATACAAAGTGTTGGAAAGAAGGTGTAAATCACCAAGCGTCGTAATGGGGTTCCATGGAAATGCTCAAGTTGACAAACAAAAACAATTGGACATGCTAGGGGACTTTCAGTAAGTCGTTATAACTCGAGTAGTTATCTCCAGATGAGTTATGAAAGAGATTTGGAGCTATTTTCTATAACATAGGATATTTGTTGTGGTGCCATGTCCAGTTGATTTTTTCTAAGAAATATAAGCATATTTGGTATCGTTACGAAGACGATTTTTCTATGCTGGGTAAAGTTCACAAAATTCATATACCTGAGCCCCTTACAATTAAACGTCAGATAAATCCTTGTTGTAACAATGAAACACCTGTGTCAACAGACAGCTGTGACACTGTAAATGGGTATTGATCCGCTCCAAAATGCCATCCCTTATTTCCTAGCGTATCGTTAACCTATCTGCAAAATCATATTGATATTTGTTGGGAAAAGCAGTATTCCTTCTCTCATGGACAACGCCTCAACCACTTTGACCACAGAAGAACTCGAATCTGTAGTCTTTCTTCCAAACCTTACTCTCTGATGCTGTTGTACTAAAAAATAGCAATAATAAGAGAACTGGAGAGAAAAAAAAAGTAGCAATAATTCATTAATTATAGAAATGTTTCGTCAAAAAAAATGAAAAGCGAATTCTTTTTTATCCTTATTTTGCTCTGTGCTTTCCTTAACTAGGATTTGTCGATTCAAAAGGGTCAGTTGAGAGAACCTAGTCGATAAGGTTAAAGAGAAGTAGATCTAATTATCATCAGGTAAAGTTTCTGTTTGTCATCACAGACCCTTATTTCTTTTAGCTTTTTGTCAGACTAAGGTTCGTGAAAATTACGACGGTGAATGAGATACCAGTGCCATTTTTAGAAAATATTAGGATATTTCGAAATATCTTTGAACTTGTCTCAGCTTTATTATTGGTGCATTTAACCGTAGCATGTTGTTCACGAGACAAAGGAAAATTTCTGATTCTAGGAAAATGTTTCCCTCATAGAATAATCAGCGTTTCAACACCCATTTTCTCCTCGTACTCAAGAAAAAAACAAAAATTCATTTTCGGATAAATAGTCTCTAGCGATTAAAAATATACAAATCAGAAGACATCAAGGACGAGTGTAGTAAAAACTGAGACAACATTCAACATTCTAACCTTAGTAGAATCTATTAAGAGAAAAGTTCCATTTGCGTTAGGTGGGATTCAAATGAGGTTCTTTATCAAGATAGCTGGGATAAAATGTTACTGCGCAACTGTACAGAGACCAGTTGGCTCGGCTAAATGATGATATGGTACAGCAAAATAAAACCTTTTGGAGATAAGGAAATCGGCCAGTGATTTTGCTACATGACAACAATCGTCCTTTAGTTACAAAACAGATGCTGCAAAAATCATGGGACAATCGTGAGACGTTTGTACACAAGCAGTGTAGTATGGTAACTTCAGACCACTACTTGTTCTGCTGCATGCATATATAATCATCGGTTTGAACAATTTGAGTATCACTTAACCGAAATGCTTTGAACCAGGAATATTTGCATATGCATAATGAGATATCTTGGGAATGGCGCCCGAATTGCAACGAACATGTTTCATACACACCATGTATACAAAGTCTGAAAATCATTGATACAATATTTTTTTTATGATACTATGTATAAAACAAAATCTGCAGTGACGATTGTTTGTAATAAACATCCAGCAATGCAGTAGTGAATTTGTTTTGATACGAAATGGTTCCATTTTTCACCGTTTGTGATGTAAATATAGTTCTACGTTTTGAAGGATTTACACGAAATTGACCAGGTTTTTGATTTAGTCAGAATGATTTATATAAGTTCATGGAAATAGGCTGTGTCTCTAGATGTCACAAAGTTTCTCGAAGAATCAATCAAATCAAAACTAGAATCGTTCCTTTATGATAGAATACACAGTTTAGCTGAAAGTCACAGAATGCCAATGAATATTCTTTGGTGACTGAATAATGAATTATTATAAATCTATAAGAATAAAATATTTTCTTGAAAAATGCTGGGGATTTTAACATCAAACTACACGCTAGATAACCAATGAAGCTGACTCTAAGATAAATGCACTAACCTTGAATTATAACCACGTTTATAAGAGTGAGTAAAAGAGGAAGAAAGTGAGAGTTGCGAAACGAGTAAAACTGAAAGATGGATAATACAAGGGATATTTAGATCAAGTAAACAAAGGAATAAAATCTACAGAAAGAAATAATGAGAGAAAAGTGAGAGAAAGATAACGACAAGTAGAAGTGAAGTAAAGAAATATTCTATGTTGCACTTGACAGCTAAGTTTGAACGTTGAAGAAGAGCAGCGCTACCACTGAAGCCGAATTCCTGTTCAAATGAATGGGTGGTTCCAAAAATGTCGTGGCACTCCCAACTCTTTCAAACTACAGAAGATTATACCAGATCAATCATGTGTTTGAGTCCTAAAATAAATAGGAAAGATCCAAGAAGACCAAAATTAGCGCACAGCTTTCACAAAAGAACCATATGATATGAAATATAAGCAGATCGGTTGCTCTATTCACTCTAATTTCTAAAAGCTGGCATCAGAATTGGGGAGGGTTTAATAACACCCTGAAGTCCGAAGTGTGGTCTGCCGTGGTCGGAGAAGAACTAAAGGGTCAATTAAACGAAGAATGTATTTTAGACTGACCTGGAAGTGGTCAGTAACGTGAAATATTATTAGAAAAATATCAGTTTAACCCCTTTCGATTTTGGTTCCATATCTTTCGAAGCCTTACTTCCTGATAACTTTGCAAAGGTTATGTTACTTAAATCAATACTTTCAGAATTCAACAAATCTGTACAATAGTAGAAGAGATATTCATGCATATATATATATATATATATATATATATATATATATATATATATATATATATATATATATATATGTGTGTGTGTGTGTGTGTGTGTGTGTGTGTATGTGTGCGTGCGTGTGTGTGTGTGTGCGTGTGAGCGTTCACTTCTTTTATACCTAAAACGTATATGTATATATGAATTGACAAAATATATTTTAGTCAAAATGTGGAAACATTTGTATGATGATATATACGAACATTATTTTCTCAGGATTACCATTTATTAAATTTGGAAACGTTCAATTTTTTTTCCCATTTAAATTAATGGTATTTGGATCTTAACTTCACCTCATTATGGCTTATGAAATGTTTTTTATAGGAAAGTTCTTCATTGGGTTGACGGGGAAACATATTAATTTTTAATGATTCCAATATGGTAGCGTGTTAGTAAAACGTAGGGCAGACTTTAATGAAAGACGAAATGAATGAAACAGACAGAGGGTGTCGAGGTGGGGGAAAACTGAGAGAATGTTAAAAAAAGAAAAGTATTCAAACGTTGGAAACAAAACAACTGCAAATAAATCCATTTATATTCCAGCGTGACAGTGACACAAAATTCCTTTCTTTGTGGAATCTAAATAAATAGACTCTATGCCTTGACCTTCTTTGTTAATTTGGAATATGGAGGTTAACTGAAACGGACAGGGCCGTGGTGTCATGACTTATTATGTGATTCTCGATCTAGAGTGAGAATCGAAAAGAACTCATTAAAAAATAATAGAGATTATATGCTCACAGGACAAGAGCAGTTGAGACAGAGACAGATACTGGGTAAATTCAAAATCAAATTTGATCTTGAAAAATGGAGGGAGCTACTGAAAGATTATCAAGGAAATTTGAGGGCTTAGCAATGAAAGATATATTACTAAACCTGACGGTAATCTTTTTTTATTCCCATACCAGCAAACTCACCTGAACTCTACTTCAATCGACGCGAAATTCAGTTACCATATTTCTGAAGAAATGTGACGATTTCCTGTTTCATACAGCTACTGCTATCTGAAAGTAAAGGGTGTTGTTACTATTCCTATTAATTCTATTAAAATTGCTTAGCGCAGATTGGTTGTAAGCGAGTAAATATGATAAATGATTAATTGAGAAAAGCGGGATTTGCTTGTGTATTGATTGGACTTCTATATCAAGTTTGTTGTTTTTTTTACTCAATATTTTGATTGAAAGATTCTTCAGCATTCCTCAAATGTGTGTCGCATCTGATTGTTAAAATTCGACTTAATCTCTTCGTTTTTTCGTTACTTCCAGTCAAATAGTTTATCATGAATGCGAGGGCCCTGAATTTAACGTAAATCAGCCTTTAAACAGAGGATAGATTAAAATATTGTCTGTTTCCCCACTCAGCCGTCAAACATTTAACTTTAACATCCAGCTGTGATTATGCTGGACTGATCTGTTCTGATTAAAAAGATAGAAAGGGGTAGAAAAAATGGTCCTGAATTTTGAAGGACGTATGTAGCATCCATGTGAAAAATGCTGTTGTATTCTATAACAAAAAGAAGTGAATAACAAGAGTCTGAATATCGAGAAAATGATGAAAGCAATCAATCCCAAACTACAGCAAACAACGCAAAACTATCTTTAAAGTACGGATGAAAATCAAAATTCTTGTCCCGTGTGTCATCGTTGCTGGTTAACAGTCAAAGGGTCATTAGAAAAATAACCAAACAATAAGAAAATTATTGTTATGAGGAGAAAGTGAGACAAAGGAGTTATGATAAAATGAAATTTCTATAGAGTTGAATCAGAGTGAGAACACCACTATCAACACATTAGGATATGCATGGACCCAATTCCACCAACCAGTGGAGAGATATTTTAAAGGTTTGTACAATGCAAGGCCATGAGGGGGGGGGGCATTTGATCTTGTTCCGTAAATGTCTCAAGCAACCAAATACTTGGAGTAGACTGTGCAAAAACATTTCTTTCTGGTGATGGACTGGCTGGAATTTGAAAAATCGCTGGATAGTTGGGGAATGCAAGATGGCTTGCCATGGAGCAATGGTTAGCAAGGTAATCTTGCTGATTATTACTACTACAGGGTTAAATACTCTTGAGATGATCTCGAGGCATAGCAAGAAGGGACGCGTGGGTGGAGTCACTCCTAGGCATTTGGGTGAGAGGGTGTAAAACCTCCATTCGCCCATCATCATCATCATCAGTCTTTCAGCATCTGTCTTTGGATCTAAAGCCAGTCTCGCTAGACCTCTCTATCATGGGCGTTATGGAGCCAGTATTTTCTGATCGTGTCTAGTTCGTCACACCACTTTTTTTTTTTTTCGCCAGCCATGCATAATCTCTTGTGACCTTTTGTGATCTCTCCATGTGGTGTTGAGGATGATTCTCACCCGGATACGTTTTGGTTTGGTTCCATGTTCCAGCTATATCGGAAGGATTCTTTGGTTGTAGACCCTTCTTTTGGAAGCGAATGGGATTTTCAAGTTCTTGAAGGTTGTTCTGACCAAAACTTTCCGATTTAGGCTGATTCTTCGCTTGATGTCTTCTTTTTAAGGTTTCAATGCCTGTTAATTATTACTAGGATGTTTCCCTAAGATATTACGCAACTGTCCCTGGGCACTGAAACCCGTGCTACACCATTGCCTGTAAATGCCATCTTGCTCCAGACTACGCTCCGCTTGGTAAATACCTACAGCAGTTGCAAGTTTGTTTCACACTAGGGCCTTTAAAATAATAGCATCATATCGTGGAGCAATGGTCATCAAATTAAGCTCCACTCCATTTCTGTTATAGAGGACTCAGTTCTTGGGGAGTTGAACATTTGAAGCATTTTGCCACATGAATTTAAGCTTAGCAGATATCAATATCAGGATATGATATATCGCTGATTTGGCGGCAGGTCAGCAAATGAAGTATACAATAATTCTGCTCTTTATTGCTCTTTTGAGGATGAATACGAAATCTTATCGCCGGATGGAAACTTGCTTCAAGTCGATCTTACCCTTCATATTTTGAAAGATTTGAACCTCACAATTAATTAGGATAGAGCAACCTCGAAAAGCAGAGTTTTTAGTAATTGATAGATCATTGTCTAACAGAAAGTGAAGGTAAATCAATCGATAATTTTGCATAATATTCACACTATTACAGATGTGAGAAGAAAACCAGATATTGGCAAAATAAATCACATCATTTTTTTATCATCATCATCATCATCATTAAGAAGAAGAAGGAGGAGGAGGAGGAGGACCCGTGAGAATTCTGCAGGTGTTGTTGACAACTAAGATAATCTTCTCATTCTCTTACTTATTCTCTCCAATTTTCATTGTTAGTCTGTTTTTTTCTAAATGTTATACAAGAAGGGATTAGCTTCATGCGTAAAAATCGACATTGCCCTCAATAAACTATACACCTCTCTTTTCGCCCTCTCCTCTCAACCCTCTTCAAATACGTAAGTTACCAAAGTTTATCATCTTCCTCTTTCTACCCTTTCCGTAAACTATCTAACTTTTTTTTTTCTCATCTCTTACTAAACTACCTGATACTTACCTGATATCTCTCTTCCTACCTCGTCGGTAAATTACCAAATAACCTTTCCTCACCTCATTCTACCCTTTTAATTATAATTCATATATATATATATATATATATATATATATATATATATATATATATATATATATATATATATATATATATATATATATATATATATATATATAAAGTATATTTTCAAAAAGAAATTTCTCTTTATTTATCTTTACCCAATATCTTTTTTCACAAATTTGTGATTTCAAATATAAAGAAATTAACCTAATCCTGAACCGTATCAATTTATCAATTCCAATTCCCATTTGGGGGAGAGGGGCAAATAACCCCCCCCCATGCATTATAATTCGAAATCACGCATATATTAGGGGGACTAATTTCACCCCCAAAACATATTTCGGGGAAGGGTTTCTAATTGAAACCCCATAGATATGCCACCCGTTTTAAACCCTAATTCATATCTCGAGGTCATCTTTTCTGAACATGATCCTAAACTGCACGTATATTTAGATTAGGTTTTGGAATAGGATTTTGGTGAAAAGATTATACAGTCAAGTTACATTGTCATTCGTGAAGTCTTTATATGAAAATATCAATTAGTGTTGCCAGATACTTCTGCTAAGAAGACCAAATTTACATACACTTAGTTCCAAATTAAGTAGCTTCAGTACCCAGATATTCAAGCAACTTAAAATCTATCGTTAGACTAAGCTGAGTAGAAAAATAAGTATTTTATATACATTGATTTAATCTGTTGGATTAAGTTTTATAGATCGTTTTTATAATGATTCTTCTACTATTCACATACATATCTTCCACTATCCTGAGTTGTTCTGCACCATGTTTCATATCAACTGGCAGTTCAGTTTGGATAACCCAATTTATTTGTTTATTAGATTAAGTGAACAACAAGCTCAGGCGGTTTTCCCTCTGGTAGTGTGTGAATAAATAAACAGCAAGGATCGGAATAAAGTATAAGTTCCGGGTGAAGATCGAACTCAGGTTAAATCAATTTATTTACAGCGGGTCTTGAAAGCATTTTCGGAAAAATGACTGGGAAAAAATGGGAATAAACATAGACGGAGAATATCGGAACCACTTGGAATTCGCAGATGACTTCTCAGTGTTGTCAAAATCATCAAAAAATTCACAAAACATGTTACCTGATCGAAAAAGCGAAAGTAAATACGTAGACTAAAAGATGAACAGAATGAAGACAAAAGTGATATTCAACGATATTTTCCCCCTTCATAACCAAGCGAATAATGTGCGAGGCTCCACAAGAAGTGGATGAATTTATTTTTCTAGGTAATAAAGTAATTGAAAGACTATGAAATGAAATGGTGCATAACAATTGGCTGGAAATCATTTGGTGTGAATAGATACATACTATCAAAGTGTATGAAGTGTACAGCAATCACTCACAGATGTGAACACATTGAAATTAAGAAAACGAATCAACTTCGTACGGAGAGAAGACCAACATATTTCAGAAGGAAAGTTACAGCGAAGGATATCATACAAATAAGTGAGCAACAAAAATGGAGATAGGCTGGACGATAACAGATGTGGCAAAAAAATAACCGATTGGTACCCATGGGACAGGAAGCACAGTGGGGAAAGACCAGACACAAGATTGAGGGAAAAGATAGGAAGGCTCGCCGGCAAAACATGGCAAAGTTCAGCACAATCGCAGTCGTCATAGAAAAAGGTGGGAAAGACTGTCGTCCAGCATAGTGGCTGATAATGATGAGTACAATAATGGAAAGCAGAAATGCCATGTCTCATGTTTTCCAGAGAAGGCAATGATCGAAATTCATAATTACTTATGTTGTTTATTGAAACAGTATTTTCCTTTCTTTCTCTCGATATCTTCACTTTGACTCTGACCCTTTCTTTCTTGTCTTCTTTCGTTCCTTTTCCTCTATCATTATTCTGTTCTTATTCTCCTTTTTCTATAAGCGGAAACACCGGCGTATCTCAACCATTTTTCCCCTTTTCTTTTACTATATACAATATAGTCTAATGTAATTTTTATGATCTACGTAATTTATCTTCCCGTCTTCCTCTAGTGGTGTTGTATCAAAATCCATATTCTATCCTTTTCTTTCTCTTTTCGTCTTCGTGACAATCAAGAGACTAAGAGTCGAATGGAAGTTGTGCTGGTGCAGTTTTCTTTTTTTTTCTTTTTCTCTTTTTTTAAAATTATCATTATTACTATTATTGCTGTTGTTGTTATTATCATCATCATCAACATCATCGTCATCATCATCATCATCATTATTATTATTGATGATATTTGACTAGTATTTCCTTTCACCTGAATTTTTGGTCGCTTTCCTTCATAATAGCTAGTTCCGTCAGTCTACGGCAGTGAGTCAACAACGTATATCAGAATATTGCTGTCGGTGATAACATATTCGTATGCTTTAGGAAAGACCAGAGCCAGTTGGTCCTATTTTCCCATCTGAGCAGAGTTGGTAATATCAATAAAAAAAGTTAGTGGAACTATTAATGGTTTGAGCTGAGTGTCACCATCTTAGCTAAATTTGTCATATCAGTAAATGGCGAAACTAATGCAACATAACTCACTCACAATTTGGCTCCTAGCTGACCCAGACACACAGGGACCGACATGCACCATGCCAGTAAGTTGTCCCACGGCAAGGAGCAAGTTGACTCCCTTATTTTCAATAAGCTATGAACCACGGTTATACTGAGCAGTACAGATTTTTATGTTTTTAAATCATCCCTTAAACTAATCCAGAAAATAGAATAATAAAAAAAAAAAAAATCCGTCGTGATGTTGACAGCGTCAAGAATCTTTGTTCGTTGTATTATAATATTTCACGCTCCTTGAGTAGGCACAACATTTTTCTAAGAATTAAGATAAACTGATTTCGCAATGTTACTGTAGTCCATGAATTGAAATTAACAGATTCGCATGATTTCCTTGTGACCAGCAGCTTTGATCAAACGAATAAAACCAGAAAAGGAAACACTTTAGTATTAACTTGGCACCGTATGACAAAAGAGAAAAAAAGGAAGTCTTTATTATAGATCATCAGAGCAATACTTTTGATTATCAGCAAAGGAAAACAGACATGTATTTGGCATTGCCGGAAAAGAAGAAACGGAGACCAACTAAACCCAACACTGACGTATTTATTTGGGGGTTTGACGATCACTACCGTCACCAGATGGAGCAGAGGCGTCACTCCACAAGGATACAATTGCTGTACAGGTTAGCTTGCAGTTGTACGTGTATAGTTAATGCCATTCATTAACTGTGAAACCTGATCCGAAAAAATTTGCCACAAACTCACTTTTAATGATCAAAGTCAGTTATATAGCGTACACTTCACCTTGCGAGGCAGGCAGGTGATCATGTGACATTTTGACATTAATAACTGCAAACCCCTTAGACTTCAAAAAGAAGACTACGCTCTTACTAACCCCAGTCTCCTTCAGGCGTGCAACTTCAATTCCGTAGTTATTGAGATTTGTAAATTTAACTGACACACACACATATACGCACGAATATGAAATTGCGGAAAAAAAGCAAAAAATAGGGATAAAAAGACATACAAAGCAAAGACAAAAGTAACGTTCTATGAAAGGGACCACAAAAATAGACAATGAAGCCTTAGATGAGGTTAAACATTTGATACATTTATCTATGCCAGGCGATGAAGCTGGAGGAACACCTCGGAAATGAGGTTTGTTCGGGAAGCATTTTGTATAAATAGAGACATACTGTCATATTTTATTGCTAATATGCCTAAAATGTAAAATCTATAATCAGTGCATAATAATATCTCTGACGCACGGCTGCAGCCATGTAAAGAAAAACTCTTTGAGATAGAAAAAATATCAACATGGATCCGCGAGAGAGGACCAAGGTGAAGGATATCGTACGAGTAATTAAGCCACAAAAATGGAGATAGACAAGGCACATAGCGAAAAGAAAAGACCACAGACGGAGAAAAGGGACAACCGAATGATACCCGTGGAACAGTGAACGCTGTAGGGAAAAGTCCAAACACAAAATGGGAAGACTTAATAGAAGAGTTTACCGGAAAAAAGATGGTAGGGAGCGCAATCACGAGCGTCATGGAAGGAGAATTTTTGCTCTGTCCAGCAGTAGACTTATAACGGCTACATAGCATGAATCATGGATGAGAAGTATTTTAGATTGAGTAGAATCGGAAATCAGATTCTCAAAGATTCTTTGGAAATTGAATTACACTTTGTCGATACAAAACGTATCCAACTGAAATACCATAAAAACAATAAAATGGGAATTTCAATTTAAATAATGTTTTTGGAGCAAACCAGGGTTGCAAATTTAGATGTGATCTTTCAGATTTTTCGATCCTGGAAGTTACACTCAAATTCAAAAAATTCGTCTCAATTGGCAATGCAGGTCTTTCAAAGGAGAAAGAAAAATCGAAATATTGTCACCGCTGGACTCAGAAATTCAAAAACAAAAACAAACGAACGTATAAATTGGCAACCCAGGATTATATTCGCCGACACGTTTTTAATTTCAATTAAAATTTAAATCTCTTATAAAGTTTGATTTTTGATGAAACTTGTTAGAAAAATTCATTCACATGTTTGCTTTTAGCACATTGAATATTTACGTATGAATTCTTTCTTTCGTAAGTTTTTCATTCATCATCTTTGATAGACTGTACTTCCGATTTCCAATTTCAAATGTGGCAAAAAATATAACGTAAGGAGTTTTGGGGCCTGCAAACTCTTGAGAATGTTCCCATACAAATAAATATTAATTGCTTTTCAGCCTTTCGCCATTCCAGCTTACACTATATATATATATATATATATATATATATATATATATATATATATATATATATATATGTGTGTGTGTGTGTGTGTGTGTGTGTGTGTGTGTGTGTGTGTGTGGTTCGCGTGTGCGTTCGCGTGTGCGTTCGCGTGTATACTCATAAATATATGTGTGTATGTGTGTGGTTCGCGTGTGCGAGCATGCGTGAGTGTGTGATGTGACAGTCAAGGATTTAATCTATTTTATTCATTATGCCGGGATTCTTGATCTTTTTTTTTTTCAGAAATAATCCTGTATTAGAGGAAGAAATAAGTAGATAAATTCAAGATAGAATACAGAAGGGACTTGGACGCGAGAAGCAAAGCAAGACACATGAAACATGTTAGGTTTGTGTTTTAAAGACTACAATCTGTTTGTCATCGTTTCAGGGTGGAAACTGGCGGGCATAGTTTTAGGCCATGGTTGGTGGAAAAAGGATACGGCAGTCTGTGTAGGTGGGAAGGAAGGTATCGGTGGTCCTTTGACTGCCGGGGTCGGGGAATTGTCGGAATAGCGAATCTCAAAACGACTATTAATCATCACAGCTCCTTATCTGACATCTCGTTAGTACTGCAACATGGCAAAGAGGCAAGAAAACTCGGGGAATCCATGACCGCCCACTTTGACGTAGCTGTGAGTCGGCGTACGTATGTCTATATGCGTGTGCTCATGTGAGTGTATATGAGTGCCTGTAAGTGTGTGTGTATATGTATGCGCGTGTGTGTATGTGCGTTGTAATTCAAACGTATGTCTACTGTATATGTGTTTGAGAGGGAGAGAGAGAGGGAGAGAGAGAAAGAATTCGTGTACATATGCTGGTGCGTATGCTATTGAATTCGTCAGGGGAATTTTCAACACGCATGTTTAAATATACCTGTCGATACGCATGTGTGTAAGTTTGTCTACTTGGGATAGAGCTTAGCAAATGATTACCTTCTCCTGCGTGCATGTGCACACAAAAAATGTAAACGTATATATATATATATATATATATATATATATATATATATATATATATATATATATATATGAGACCAGATCAATAAATCCATAGCGTGACAGATATTAGCTGAATTTCTATCATAAATAATAATTGAACGTTAGGTGATTAATTATTCACATATATATATTAACCACAATGTCTGAAATGTTTCATGCGTTTAATGTCTAATGTGTAAGCATTCAGATGTGACATAATCAGCCTTCTAGGGTCTATCGATAGATTGGCCAGACCTCTCTATCATGGGCGTTGCGGGGCCAATACTTTCTGAACTTGTCTATTCCATTTTTACCGGTCACAGTTTCGTATTTGATCTCTGAGGATCCACGTTTTGAGTCGTGATATGAACAGCAGTTGTCTAGCATTCTCGTAACATGAGCAGCCCACCGCCATTTGAGTTTTCTAAAGGCTTTCATAATATCTCTGACTCCTGTTTTTTTCTCTAATGTATTGTGTTTTCTTTTGATCTCTCGGTGTGAAGTTGAACATGATTCTCTCTTGTGCACTCAGTATGGTTCTCATTTTACTCACACAGACATGAATACACTTTAGTACAATATATTATAGGTACTGCCGAACTGGCATAAGCACTGAGGAAAGGGGAAATTTACATCCTCTATTACCTATGACAAATGGAAAGCAAGGATACAGTTCTGCATCATAGCTACATTAAAAACCTTAAAATATCCCCTTTCTAAAGACAAACAATTTTCTTGGGCCAATACACTAAAAACATAAGATCTGCTGTCTCGCTCTTCATTATCCCATTAATTATTCTAGTTTTCACTGTACATATATCCAGCGCTAAAAAACCTACTCGTTGAAAGACCAACTGCTCTTACATCCGAGATCGATTGTACCGACCACTCTTGTAACAAGCCTCATTCTTTTTTCAAGCACCTTCTTTTTTGATGTTTCAGGTTGCAAAAATGTAGTGTTTTTTTTTTATGTTAGTGAAACGTACATTTCAAGTTATTTAGTATCTTTGCATTCATTTATATTTTTGGTATGTTCTGTTTATTTCTTTATAACACATTTACTCATTTTTTCTGCGTACCTTTGTGGGAGCTTTACAATATGATTTAAAAGAAAACTAAAAAAACTTTTTTCCATCAGACGTCTTTGTTTCTAGCAAAATGTTGATTTATACATGTACGTATGTAAATGAACAGAATCATGAACAAACGAAAAAATTTTTTAAAAAACTTTAGAAATTTGTGTTAGTAGTAAATATAGCAAAATGAAAAGTAAAGATTCATGACCAAATGAAAAGGGTACGAAAGCAAATAACTGGACCTCTTTGTTTCTGGGCACAATTACCTAAAACATGTAAAAATGAAGAAAAAATCATAAAAAGATCCATCAAAAGTTACATAACATGGTTTGCATTATTGAGTTAGAGAGGTTCAAGAGAACGGAGTGGAAGGCTGGATTTCCCAGCCCTAAAATAAGGCATGTATTTAGTGATCATTTTCGTTTAGCAACCTGGTCGCCGGGATTGAACCTGGTCTTTAAGTGAGGGATACCTGTGATTATAATTCCTTTTTATTCTTTATCATATCGATGCTGCCCCTTGTTCTCTTCCCGTTCATTCTATTATTCATCGAATGAAATCGGGAAGCCAAGTAGCACGAACGGGCAGGTAGCAGATCTTGGGAGCTCTAAAGCAAATGTATATTCTTTACTGATCCGCTAATTTACGGGCTAACGTAGGTTTCCACTGCTTTTAAGCCCAGAGACAACGACGTCATCATATTACGGAACCAACCCAGAAATTAGTTCGCATTACATGGCCGAACAGGAAGGAGGTTTAGGCAGGGTGATCTACAATTTCCATGATTTACACATGTTTCAGCATTAATGTCTAATGGGGCAGACGTATCCCATCATGATTTGGGTTCTTTAAGGCATGGAATTCTTTTGAATTATCAATAATGTTCTTTACCCATTAGATAAAGATTAACATGCATTTGCCTTTTTTCAGACATTCAATACGTTAATATTGGAATAGTTGATGTCAGATCTATTCTTTTTTTTCTTTTATGTCAATGGTTTGATTCTTAGAAAATGTTACTTTTCGTAATGACAACTATGCTTGTATGTTTATTTTCTGGGTAAAGAATATCGTTCTTCGTTTTAAAATCTTTCTGTCTGTGTCGGAATTTTCCCTTTTTCATATGAATCTATACCACACCATTCTATACAATATTATTTTTTAATCTAGCTCTAACGGTAGAGATTCTTTCCTGCTATTTGTTCATGTTCATGTCTAACCCGTCGGCTGTTTGTACGGCGGCCACGTAAGCCATTTGCAGCCTTCGTTATAGCTTTCATTTGCCTGCTTTCCTACGTGCATAACCCTTACCAGAAGTCTGTAAGAGATTTTTTGAACATGTTCTTTGTCATTTAACGACCGACGCAAATAACAACAACAACAAAAAAAAATCTTTTTTATAAGATCATAAACTAACACCGATTATTGGAGGAAAAAAAAATCGGGTAAATAATGAATTCGTTCACAGCTTAGATATTACATACTTTACGAGGTAAGTGATTCTGTACCACCATTCAACTGTAACCTTGTGAACCCGAACTCAGTGCAATTAAAAATAATCATTTATAGATGGGAAGCGTTATAAACATATAGCAATAAATGATGAAAGAAAAAAAATGAATTATTAAGATATGATTGTCCTGGTTACGTATTTACAGAGAAAAAAATCGTACTCAGCTTGATTGATAAAGTTAGAATATTTCGAATTAATCAGTGTATGATGATAATAATTGCTAATCTCAGATGTTCAGAGAGAAATTCTCTGAAATAAATACGTTTACTTGTTTCTGCATTCTGGAATTGAAACATTTACATAGAATCAATAATTGTAAAATACCTAGAATGAAAAGGACAAACTCACACCCACACATATGTGTGGATGCGTAATGATTAATGATTGATAATCTATTCATTTTGAATTTTATTTCTCGATGAATAATGTTTTACTTTTTTCTGTACTAAATATCTTCTTCAAAATAATACTGGTCATATATATATATATATATATATATATACATACATATATATATATATATATATATATATATAGAGAGAGAGAGAGAGAGAGAGAGTGAGAGCATACACGCATAGATCTATCAACCCATACATACGTACCAACACGCCTCCCTAGAGTGGGCACATAGGTAAATGTAGTTGGTATACATCGATTAGTGGTATATTTATATGCAGACTTATATAAATGAGTTTTTGTCTAGGACACAATGTCAGATATATTTAGAGTTTGAAAAATAGATGCACAAACATATAAAGAGACGGACGAATTGATATGTAGCGTTTATTATGATTTGAGTATCGTATTAGACGAAAAGACTGTCGTCAGTGTTTCTAAATATAAATAAAATGGATCCATATCTATTGTTCCAGTCATTTATCATCTGTGTATTTCAGTGATAGGGATATGCATCTATCTAATTAGCTAGCTCACTAGATAGATAGATAGATAGATAGATTGATAGATAGATAGATAGATAGATAGATAGATAGATAGATAGATAGATAGATAGATAGATTGAACGATAGATAGATAGCAGTCCACTACTATACGTGGAAGTATTCCGTATTATTCTGTTTCTGACAATTTGGTCTTGCTTTGGATATTTTCTGTCATCCCCTATGAGAATTGATCAAGAACACAGAACGCTTATTTGACGCCTGAAAATGCTATCCAAAACTAATATCTACACTTACATAAACCCCAAGGTCAATGGATTCGTATCAATGATGTGTTTACATATGCACAGGTAATTAATACATTTTTTTTTTACGTACAATGACTACAGTGTATATTAACTTATTTGAAAATAGGTAGAGTATGGAATAGAAGGAACAGGGATAATAGTATGATGAGCCATTATGGTAACTCAATTTGTTAGTGAGATACACAAGCAGAGATAGTCATGTAGACTAAGTTCAATCCAGGGTTCCCAACATCGACGGTTTGTGCAGAACTTTGTTGAGCAAAATAAAGCATCACCGAGCAATGGCTAGCAAGATTTTCCCGCACGAAATTACGACCCTCCCTACATTTGTAACCTACATTTTTTTAGGAGAGGAGAAATCTTCCTTATCCCTTCACTTTCAAAACCTTGAAGCGAGACCGACAAATTGACAGATGGTGTAACATCCCCTCTCTCATACACACAGAGATCCATATATATATATATATATATATATATATATATATATATATGCGTGTGTGTGTGTGTGTGTGTGAGTGTGTGTGTGTGTGTGGATATATAATCTATTTATGCTGTATGATATTTTGGGGAAGTAAATATGTATTTACAAGTGCAGTGTGTATTATCACAACATAACCCAGAATATCCAATCTTGTTTTCATTCATTCAACTAAAGGATGATTATCTTATGACGTAGAATAAACGACGAGCATACAAACAGGAACCCTCTTAAAGGTATAGTAAAATCCCTCCCACACGCACACACGAATACACATGCACGGGTGGGTTGGAGCGCACCCCCCCCCACACACACACAGAGTACGAGGAATGCATTTCGAATAACTAAATACTTAGCAAAAGACAATCTTCGAAAGAAAGACGTTTCATTTTTCATATCCTCTATTACCGATCATTATAGCATCTGATTGCTTTATATCTCTACATTGGCAATATCATGATTACTTGTCTGATGCACAACCACCACCACCAACAACTACAACATCTACAAGTCCACCACTCTTCTCTGCGCCAACTCCTAGTCCCAGACAAGCTGAAAGAATAACTAATTTTCCTGGCTCCATTATACAAGCATATACAATAATAGCTGTGAAGGACACTTCCTGTCTTCTGGCAGATCTTGTCGGCCATTCTTAGTGACCACTTGACAATAGAAGAGAGTGTGGCATCTATTAGACTAGTTGTCGTCGGTGTGGGGTCGGAGGCAGAGGAGTAGATTTGAGGAAGTTGCAGGGCAGGGAAAAAAAGATAGGTATGATGAACGAACGGACAAAACTAATAGAAGAAATGAAGATGAAGAGATTAAGACGAGTCCAATATGGATATTAGATAAGCAATGCAGTTCATTTGTGATTGGGTAAACGTTGCATGTTGGTTTTCTGTTTTCATTGTTTTGGGAGGGAGTTGTGCGCTTATTTATATCTATATCTTCCGAGATAAGAGAAAAAAGAAGGCAGTTAAACAGTAATATGCTTATCTAGGAGCAAGTGGAAGTGGGTGCTTTTAGGCAAGATTGTGCATTCCGGTGAGTGCACTTGTGAGTGCAAAACTCACTTTTGTGTTGTTTTGTTTTTTTGTATGATTACCAACAAAATTTTACTCAGACAAAATTCATCATCTGTCTCTCAACGTCCGTAGTTAGACAAAGACCTTCCCCAGGATTCGCCACAATTCTCAATCGTGGGCGTTGCAGAGCCAGTACTTTCTGAATTTGTCTTGCTCATCTCTCCATGTAATACTCTGCCGGCCTCGGTTGCACATGTGATCCATGTCGAGAGTCATGATGTCCATCGACTGTCTGCCATTCTTGCATCATGGCTAGCCCACCACCATTTGAGATTTTTAGTTGATTCTATGATGACCCTGACTCCTGTCCTCTCCTGGATGTACTATGATGTCTTTTGGTCTCTCCGTGTAAGGTTCTTCCATGTGCACGTTGCATGGTTCTTAATTTGCTGGTCTGTCTCTTGGTAAGGTTCAGTTTTTCAGCTCCATGAGCGACTATTGATTGTATACCCTTCTTTTTAGGATCAGTGGGATCGCCTTGTTTTTGAAAGTTGAGCTTGCTCTGCCAAAGGTTTGCCATCCTAGTATGATTCCTGTTGTTCAGTTCGTTGATGTCGGTGTCATCTTGTTCAGTAAGAATTCTGAATCTGTTTTCCAGTTCAAGCCGTGAAGAAGGTGTTGGCTCTTCAGTTCGATTAATTCTTCTGCGGTTCTTCTCATCTCGCTAATGCCTATAATGTCCCATTTGACGTTTTTGATTTCACTTTCTAGATTGGTTAGATGCATATCAGTTGTAGGTGCCAATGTATAATGTTATTCTTTTGATGATGGATTTTTTTTTTTTTTACCCAAGGCGAGTGATGTGGCTGGGCCTTTTGGGGTAGGCGACCCAGCAGGAATGGCCGCTATAATTTTCATTGTGTGGACCACGGGGAGTGTTGGGCAATGCCCTGCCACACTGGCCCATGACGTGTTGAAACGGGGTCTGGTGGATTTAGTGGCCTTAGAGCTACACCGGCTCTTAGCACCCTTCTCATCTGTTCTTGGGAGGTAGGTATGGGTGTTTGTAACAGTGTAAAAAAAAAAAAAAAAAAAAAAGAAAAAGGTGGGGTGTGTTTTTTTTCTCTCTCTATGTTTCTCAAGTGAGTAATTTCCTTATTCGTCCTATCGGTGTACAATACATATACTCAGAAAATTAGTTTGTTTAATCATACATCTCTCTTATTCATTTTTTAAAGTCCTAGTGTTGCATTTATGAGAAATTCCAGTTCTAGCCTCGCCAACAGTCACAGTTCAACGGTTTTAGAATTTGCTGTCCCCAAATATTCATCTATGAGGTCCTTTTTGCTGGGTAGCCGGGGATGGACATATATGTTCTGGGTAGATTTTCTTTCTTTTTTTTGTTTTTTGTTTTATTTCAAATTTACTGCAATAAACAATAGCCGGTCTCTTCAGGTGGGTGAGAGAGAGAGAGAGAGAGAGAGAGAGAGAGAGAGAGAGAGAGAGAGAGAGAGAGAGGACTGGGCGGGATCAAGAAGAGATCTTTACTCATGGAATTTAGAGTTAAATTTTAGAAAAGTATAGTAAAATACAATTTAAAAATAGAATCAAGATCAAGTATTACTTGTCTGCGTCAGACCAAGGTTTCGAGTTGAAGAGGAGTGATTTTCCATACAGCAATCATAGTTCGAAGTTTTTAGAATTCAATCATTTGTTACTTCGTCAAGGAGCCTCGCCATACCTTTCAACCTTACTTGGATGGTCACAGGAAGATTTGCAACATTTTATTTTTCTGATATACAAAAATAAAATGTTGTATCAATCTTCTGAGATATCAATAACGTTATAGACAACATTGAAAATCAGCATTCGAAATCTGATCTTTCATCTGAGTGCAAAACAAGGAACCCTCTCAGCCATCAAGCAGGTTGATGGAATCGGTTCCTAAATAAGATAACAAGTCCCCTTTTCACCTAATTACTGTATGATATGAATCCATCTAGATTTATCCACTTAGACCTCTCTTTCGAAAATTCAGATTTCGCAATTAATATCGGTGTCCAATGTAACAAAATATCTTATATATATCATGTGTATGAGGTAAGTGTGTACATATCATCATCATCATCATCATCATCATCATTATTATTATCATTATTCCAATCAACCGTCAAAAGTCCACTGCTCGACGAGCTTGAATGCACTAATATCTGTCTGGTAAACCCATCTCACTTTCTTTTGTCTTTTCTTCCGATTGTGCATTTACTGTCCGACGGGCCCCAATCGGTTAGCCCTTTGTATTTTGGGTCGCATCTTCTACGCTGTGCCTGTGCCCTGCCCTCTTTATTTTTGTGGCTTAATTACTTGTATGATACCGTTCACCCGGCTGCTGTCACTGATCCATGTTAATCTTTTTCGTTGTTCCTAATATTGCTATATCCATTGCCCTCTGTGATATTCTGAGTTGGATGTAGAGTGGTTTTGTCGGATTCTAGTTATCGCAGACATACGGCATGGCTGACATTATGCATCAATGATACACTGTACGTTTTAAGCATATTGGCAATTAGCTTTTCGGTATGTATCTATACCAAATGCTTGCCAGCCAATTGTTATTCGCCGTCTCATTTCATATTAGTAATTTTTCTCTATCTTTATCGCTTCGCTATAGGTGCTCCTTAACTTGTAAAGCTTCACCGACTAATCTTATGGCCTTTCTCTTTACATAATCATTGAACATGACTCCTATATATTGTTCAGATTATTCCATTTCGGTCACAACATATTTCATGGTTCCTTCGAATTTTTTTATTAATGAATAATCATATAATGGAAAACATTTGAACAGTTTTAGGTACTGTGATGATGATTCATCTATAAAAAAAATAATTTTATATACATATATATAATAATCGAGTCGTCAACAGCTGTTTCGTTGTAATACAATTCCTCAATGTGGCTATAGACTATCCATTATCCCATCCAGTACTAAGAGGATCGAGACCTTTGCTTCAGCCCCAAAGGCTGGCATTATGCCTCTGCCCTACGCAGAACTAAACGGTGAGTAAGGTTGAATTTAAGCAATATATATATATATATATATATATATATATATATATATATATATATATATATATATATATATATATATATGCATGTGCGTATTCATATTTAATTCTCATTTATAACTTTTTTCACTCCGAGTTGCCGCGTGCCAGGATGGTCTGAGATTCAAAATTGATACTACACATATCAAATTAAAGATTTACTAATGTACATATCTATATCTATGTCTACATATTTCATACACACACACACACACACACACACACATACACACACACACACACACACATATATATACATAGATATAAACATATACATATGTGTATAATATATCGGAAAAAATTCCGATGAACAAAGAAATATTTTATGCAACAGATGCGTATTTGTAAACATTATCTCTTCGTGAATGAGCCTAATGCAGCAGTGATTTATTTCCCACAAGGATAAATCATCCTGCAGTAAAATAATCCAGATCAAAATTCAGCAAATAACAACGTGTCAGGACTAACTAATCTGTTAATATTTCAGTTGGAAATTCTTGTCAAATAACATTCATATCACAGCCTGGAAACCAAGTAATGTAAAAAGTGTGCAGGATATCCTCGGAACACATAAAGCTGAAACGATTTGTTCAAAACGTGCCTTGATCTGGTGAAATATAATTTTGGCAGAATTTTATTTTTACCAAAGCATCTTACCAAGCATTTTACCAAACATCCTCAGTTTTTTACTGCAATATATCAGTGATTCTTACGCAAATTCGTTATATGCATATTAATGCTCTTCCAACATTGAATGGAGCACTCTGGTGGATGAGGAATAGATACAATAAAATAAATATATTGCTTAAATTCAACCTGATCATCAAGTTCCATGTAGTAGAAAGGGGATACCAGCCTCCAGGTCTGAAGCTAAGGTTCTGATCCTTCCTCATGGTACTGAATGGGATAATGGATAGTCTACAGCCACACTGAAAAGTTGTAATACAACGAAACAACTGTCAGTGGATGACACAAAAAGGAATATATATATATATATATATATATATATATATATATATATATATATATATATATATATATCTCAAATAACTCTATCCCTATATATATATAATATATCATATATATATACATATTTATCATAAATATTATCTACATATATATAAATATACGTCATATATTCATTATGCATATATTATATATGTGTATTATATATTATATATATGTTATGAATACATATATCTCATACGGATATATTATGTATATTATATATATGTATACTGTATGTTTATATATATTATATATTGGTATATTTATACTATAGATATGTATTATTATAAGTATTATACATTATATATATCATATACATTATGTATATAATGGTATACAAAATAATATATAAATTGTAAAAATATTATACGCGTATTACTGAATATATCATATATCATATATATCAATAAATACATTATACGTAGATATTATTCAAACATATAATATATAAATAAAACATATATACACATATATATACTTATGATATTTGTAATATGTATATATAATGAATATATAAATCATATATATTTGTTATATATAATACATATATAAGCTAGTATAAATAACTTACATTTACTGACATATTCATAATATGTATGCATATACCAATATATATATATTTATATATATACTAATGCATATGATTCATATATAAATACTGATAAATATATAAATCATATATATTATACATATATGTTGCGTATTCGTGTATATATTGTAGAATATATACATCATTATATATATGTATATATCTAACGTATATATATGTATATTAGCATTTGTATTATATATGTGCTAATATATATCGGTATATATATATATATATATATATATATATATATATATATATATGTGTGTGTGTGTGTGTGTGTGTGTGTGTGTGTATTATATTAAATGCAACTTTTAATTCAAACAATAACGCCCACAACCCATATAAAGAATATGTGATAATCATTTATTTCGATTAAAATATTAAACAAAATGGTAAAATATTTAACGAGAACTAACAAAAAGTTGACTTTAATAGTGCAGATGATTTTGAAAAATTCATAACGAAACATAAATTAAAAAGTAGATATTAGCAAAACTAACTGAGAACGTATAAATAAACCAGATTACAATTGTACAAGCAATATTGAATACCAAGCACGAATTTGAACTCAATTTTCAACCGCTTAGAAATGAAATATTTTATAGAAATATCGAAAACGCCCTGAAAACCAAGATTATCCAATCATATATCATCATTTACGAACCAAAAACATGAAAACAGTTTATCACTGTTGACCTATTATTGGAGACAAACTGATAACAAACTCAGAATTGCAGTAAAATGGATAAAATTAAAACAAAAACATATATACCTGAATACTGCAAAAACATGTAAAGCTTGCAGAAAAATTGGAAATACTCAAATTTGCAAATATAAAATAAACAAAAGCAACAACAACAAAACAAACAAACAAAAAGAATTATTAAACAGAATAAATGAAGTAGTATTAAAAAACGACATTGCTGGGAATTTCTGCAAACAAACACCACTCAATAACCTGCATATAAATGAACTAGAAATAACAACCAAAGATATCTTATAACATTCATTATTATTATGAGCACAATCAATCCTATGTACCAATAGTCACTTTAAAAAAACATCCACATCAACATAATTATTACAGACGTGTAGAATCAGACGGAACCCAAAATGATTTAATTAATGACTAAAGTCATATAACAGGGAAACCTAGAACTGGGATAAACGTTTACACCAAGACGAAATACTCTGCAGAGGAAACGTATCACCAAGAACTGATGGTTTAATTACACACTGATAACGAAAAAATGGATATATATATATATATATATATATATATATATATATATATATATATATATATATATATATATATCATAAATAAATATACATGTCATACATGTGAATATTATATGTAATATATATATACATGTATATATATATCAAGCATATCAACATATATCGTATAACACAAGAATATATATATTATACATATAATGTATTTATATACCATGCTTACATAGAATGTATAATACATGCAATATATATATGATTTATGTCATATATATAATATGCATCTCATAAAAAATATAATATATATACATTGTATGACATATGCATTTATGTATATTATACATGATATATATTATATGACATAACATAAACTATATGTTCTATATGCATTACACATATTATATATAATACGTAACTTACATGTATTTTATAAATACATTCTATATCATTTTGTGTAATGATAATCAAAAATCATATATAATACATATAACATTATAAATATATATATATATATATATATATATATATATATGACGATATTCTTCATTTGATAAGTATATATATATATATAATAGATGATATATCAATAAATGATTTATGATATGTATTTATCATATACATATATATATATTATATGTATACATATAACATAAATATATATTATATATGTTGGATATATATATATATATAATATGTAATAAATCTGCACAATATATACATTGTATACATATTGAATAAATTGTATGTATATATTATATATATGATATATATTCATATATATCATATATATGTATCTTAAATGATGTATATCATATATATATATAATATATATTAGATTTATGTTATACACATTTTTTACTTGATATGTACATTTGTATATTTTGAACATTATTTATATACATACATATATATATATCATATATATATATATCATATATACGTATTACATATATTTCTTATATATATTATATATATGTTATATATATATATATCATATGATTTATATATTGCATCCAAGTTACATATATATCATATGCACATTTCATGTACTATATATATATATATATATATATCATACATGTGGTTTATATATGCATCATAATATATTTAATATACACACACACATATATATATAATGTATATTTATTATATATATATATATATATATATATATATATATATACACACACACATATTTTGGTATATATGTGTCAGGCTTGTCGTAGGTTTTCTCCTTTTTATTTTAGTTGATGATGGATGAGACACTTTTTTCTCAAACGCCTGGTAATGTGTGATTATATCGTTTCTTGAATTGACTGTTGGCTTTTAGTTATTCCTGCGTGTTAGTTTTGTTATGTTTGAATCTATGTAATTTTCTTTTAAAATCAATTCATACAGAGTGTATGCAATATGAAAGAACCACACCTTTGTGTTTTTATATTGCTGCTATTATGCATCTTTGCGTTGAACTGTGCTTGGTCAATTGCATTAACACCGGCTTTGGGTGGTGAGGGTTTGTATGGTGCTTTGTTTTCTAAATCTTCGATGGTTGTTGAAGTGTTGTTGGTGATGAGCATTTCCATCTTGCTCAGGTCGGAGCTGATGTTGATGGTGATTGTGTTGGGTTATATGATGCGTCTAGTATGGGTGTTATTTTCTTTTTATCCTGTTTCGTGTTAGTTTTGTGTATCTTATATACATTCTCCCTTGCGTGGTATATGAAATGTCATGGGTACTGGAGTGAGTAGGCGGATCTTTGGATAAATTCTTCTTCATCGTCAAGGTATGCTGGGTTACATATTCCGAGGGCCCTTGGGTAAAAGCTTATGATTAATCCTGATTTGATAAATGGAGTTGTGATGGGAGTAAAAATGTATGTTGTTTTATTTATATTTTACGGGAGACGCTGCGTTTGATAGTTTAGTTGGTTCTATGTTACAAAGTATCAAGAGATTGTAGTTTGTTGTGGGATTCTGAATTTAACAGATGGTTCCACTGCGTTCAGTTTAGTTACTGTGTTGTGTAGATTTGCATGTTGGGGAAAAGTATTCGGATATTGTCAGTGTAAGTGAAATAGGAGGGTCCTTGAAGTATGATATATGTGAAAGGGTCCGATTCCAGAAATTCTAAAAAGGACTAAGTAGAATAGCACTTATTGGGGGCCAAATAGGTTACCAACACTTTTGTTGGTAGGAATTCCCGTTGATGCAGAAGGAGCATTGGTTTGTTATAAGTGTACATATTTTGATTTTGTTAGTTGATAGATTTAGTTTAATCTAGGCCTTTTTAAAATATACGTACATATATATATATAGAGAGAGAGTGAGAGAGAGAGGGGGAGAGGAATATATATGATGAATAGATAAGCCGATATTAAAGTATATATATATATATATATATATATATATATATATATATATATATATATATATATATATATACATATTTATGAACATATATAACACGTATTATATATGTATACATATGTATACATGTATACATACATACATCGAGAGGCTCAAATAACTATAGATGTACATCAACATATAGACATATAAGTACATGCACAAAAATATGTATACATATATTTAAATATGTAGATATACCCATATACATATAAATGCTCACATATCTATCTATCAATCTCTCTCTCTCTCTCTATATATATATATGTATATATATATATATATATATATATATATATATATATATATATATATATATATATATATATACTCACACACAGATATATATGTATATATATTAATATATATATATAATGTTGAATGTGTCGAGCTCTTCATAAAATGGACCATCACACATCAGATATTGTATCATATATTTTCTTGTATATCTAATTTGCATTGTGTGTATTAACACACATACACACAAACATATATATATATATATGTGCTCATATGCATATACACACGTACACTCATATTTATATATATACGTTCATACGCATACATGCAAATATATATCCATTTCTCAATACATATATATATATATACCTTCATACACATGCATATATCTATATATACATATGCATGATTATAAACATATTGACATCCATATATATACATACATGTACATTTATACACACGTAAATACCTATACATATATATACATACATATATGCATATATACATGTAAGCAAACATACATATATGAGTATATATATACATATATATATATATATACATAAGTACATATATATATATGTATATATATATATACACACACACACACTCGCATATAAATATAGATAGATATTTAAACATATGTATATGTGTGTGTGTGTGTGTGTATATATATATATATATATATATATATATATATATATATATATATATATATATATATAATGGGAATTGGGATTGCTTGCTGATTGTTTGAAAACCGGAATTCCCCCGTGTTGAGAATGACAGCTAATTAACCTATCATGCAACACCGGAAGTAACAGGAAGTAAAACACCGTCAGACATTGCGGAAGACATAATGTAATTGGTTGTCGTCTCAATTTCTGACCGATGATAGCTAATACCTTTCTACGCAGCCTGTAAACAACATATACGCTTTAATACTTTTATCTCTACATTATTTACTTACATATGTCCGTATAAATGTTCCAACCAAGGGCGAATCCATTGTCACACCGAGCAAACTTGCAGCCCCCTGGGTGCAGCAATTTTAGATTCTATAAGACGCGTACAAGCCAGTAAGCAAGCAAGATAGATTTTTTTCATCGTAATTTGTGTACATCTATAAATATTGTAAAGATTTTAAACATATATACAATGTATATATATTTTGTGAAGACTTAGAATATATTAGTTTTTATGTTTCAGAATAAATATGTATATGTAGATACTTTAAGATTATATACACACATATATATCTTGTAAAGTTATAAAAATATATGTACGTATCTCTTAAATATTCAAAAATATACATCTTTACGCAAATATATATACATATATATATACACATATACAAGCACACACACGTGTGTGTGTATGTGTTCGTCGGTATCTCTCTCTCTCTCTCACATACACACTCTCTCTCTATCTATCTATCTATCTATATATATATATATATATATATATATATATATATGTATATATATATATATATATATATATATATATATATATATATATATATATATATATATATATATTCATAACGTACACACATTACAGTGAAGACTAATCCTTGTTTTTTTGTTTTTGTATGTGTACTTGCTGGCGTGTTCATCTCATTGACTCTGAAACGGCCGTACCCCAGAGGTTTCAGATAGATAACTTGACCCAATGTTATCATTGGGAATTCGGCACTGACCCTTGAGGTCATTTCTGATTAATTGAGGATCAATACGGTCCCATCTTCCCATTTTAGCTTCTATTCATACAATTCATTTTTTTGTGGAAATCAGTTGAACTCAGGGGTTAGAGCTAAAGAGAAAATTATATTTTTTATTTTGAATTTTCATTTCATGTGCTCTATATTCATTAAACCTTAAAAACCTCGGGGATTTGTCAGTTTTGAGGAAAAAATCCCAACTTTTTAATGGTTTTACAGGTGGGGTTCTATAATGTTACTATAATGTTAAACCAGACCCTTACTCTGTGTTCGTTTCAGAGAACTGCAATTGTGAATTTATCTCCCTCTCAGTTCTCATGTCAGATTGGCAGCTTTTTTTCGGGGAATTTGACCCTAACCCGACGTAAAAAACATGTTCTTCTTTGAAAAAACATATAAACCTACCCTAATCGTAACCCTCATACGACAATAAGGCACGGACTTTTATAAAAGGAAATGATCTATTCTGATTTACGAAATAAAGTTTTCAGAAAATTACATGGCTATTTTTTCAGAACTAGCAATAGTTTCCTGTCAATATATATATATATATATATATATATATATATATATATATATATGTGTGTGTGTGTGTGTGTGTGTGTACATAGAGATGGATAAAGAGATAGAAAGAAGGAATCAGCGAGAATGATATATAGAGAAAAATGTCCCACACCACCTTTTCTGTTTAAATCCAATTTCACGTCCATAATCGTAACCTTATATTTCATGTCAGCGCCCATAAAAATACTGCAGAAAATAGATTTATAATTGCGCACGCACTCACACACTCATTGTACGCGGGCGCACAAATGCACGCACACACAGTGACACACAGAGACACACACACGCACACATACAGACACACATGCATGCGTGCACACACACACATATATAAATAAATATGAATAGAGAGATGCAGAGGAGCACCTTGCCAATGTGTTTATAGCCTGAAGTATACAATGGATGCCAAATATCGGCTACAACCTAAAACATGGAAATTAACAAAACGAATTGAGAACCAACTTAGAATAATACAGAGAGCCATGGAAAGAGCAATGTTGAGTCCAAGGCATAGAAAAAGATCAGCATGGATCAGAGAGAAGACTAGGGTGTAGGCTATCACACAAACACCTGAACAAAATGGAAATGGCTGGTGAATTAGCAAGAAGAGTTAATAGAAGAAGCAGAACGCTAACCGATTAGTGAGGATGGAATAATTAAGGCAGCAGGAGAAGACCAGGCACAAGATGGAAGAACGGGATAGAAAGCTTTGCCGCTAAAACAAGACAGATGTTAGCGCCATCGCTGTCGTCAAGGGAGGAGATTGGAAAGGCTTTAGTTCAACAGCTGACTTACAATGGCTGTAGTTGGTGGTGGTGATGATATACACATACACACTTACATACTTTTTGTTGCTCATTCATCTTGTTATCCCAGTCTGGTTGTTGTTTGCATGCAGTCATATCATACGTGTGTGTGTGCGTGTGATTGTGCGTGTGTGTGTGCGTGTGATTGTGCGTGTGTGTGTGTGTGTGTGTGTGTGATTGTGCGTGCGGGCGTATGTGTGTTTGTATGTGTGTTACCGTGATTGAAAATGCGTTCATGTTTCACGTGACCATGTAATGAGTATTTTTACGTGTCTCCAAGTTTGTGTCGGCTGCGTTTTAACTACCGTTTCAGAATTCGATGGGCATTCCTTCTATTTCTTTAAACTTCGCTTAAAAAAAAATCTAATCCTGATGTCCTTCGTTATTTGGCGCCTGTAATCGGATCCATCCTCTCCGAAATTCTTTATCTTACGCATCAATTGACCGTGGAGGTCTCTTCTAAAACAAATACAATCCGACGCTTAAGAAAATAGAAAGAAGGTACACTTTATGTGGTATTGATGGGACGTTTCACCTCGTTGTAAAAAATAAACAAACAACGCAGGTGTATGTTTTCTTGATTTAAGTATCTGACCGATTGGATTCATTTTGATTTGACCTCCATGACAGTGTGGACAGGCTTTTTGAGATGGGTATGTAAGATAATGGGAATTTCGTAGTTTTTAGGACCGTGAGCGAAAAGGAAGATTGAAATAAAAAGTGAATGTGGAGCGTTTTTGAAATGAGCGGGTATACAACGGAGGATTGTGAGTTTTGGATGAAGAAGAAGAGGACGATGAAAATAAGGAGACAAACGAGTCGGGGAGGGAAATAAGAGGAAAACAAGGAAAGGGGGAGAAGAATTTGAAAGAGAGGTCAAAAGAAATCGAACAAAGAACGAATAATTAGAGTAGAAAAACAAGTATAATAAAAAAAAAACGAAATAGAAGTGATCAAGTAAGAGCAAGAAAAAAAAAACAGAAGAATTATTATAAGAGGAAAAACAGCCGCTGGAAAACAGAAGGCAATGAATAAGAAAGAAGAGAACAAAAATAATCGAGGAGCAAATGAACAGATGAAGAAAGAAGGGGAGAAGAGAAGAGAATGGAAAATAAATAAGGTGGGAATGATTAGAATGAGAATATCATCGTAAGTAACAAAACAAGTAAAATGGAAAATAATTCAGAGTGGCGCCAGAAATAATATTCTGATTGCTAACTAACTCTTTATTTGTATATTTGGTTAAGCCCATTATTTACCTTTCTGAATGGTCAGTTAGCATATCGTTAGTAATTTTACATGTATAATCATGAGATATTTACCATGCTTTCGTTTTTCCTGGCCAAACGTGAACTACATCACGAAAATTGAATGTAGCTTATTAACCACTGCATTACGAGAGACACAGAGACGACATGAAGCATTTATCTTTTACAATGTAAGTGTAATTAGATTTAAACTCATGATTTTCCTGAAGGAAATATTAACAAAATAATGCAGACAGTATTACAAACACACACACACACACACACAAACACACACACACACACACACACACACACACATACATATATATATTTAAACGAATATCTTTTTAACAACAATAATTCATCTGAAAAGTTATTCAGTCTCTTCTATCTCTATTTGGCCGTGGACAGTCATCGAGTATCCTCAATTTTGTTGAATCATAATGTCCATGTAAGCTTCTCCAGCAATTTATTCATACGAATCCATAGCAGTATTTGCTTTTCAATAACCTTGCACCATCTTTTCAAGTTAATTGTGTATTCCATTCTGGAAGAACGATCCTGGTTTAGATTCGATGGATTCATAGAGGAATGTTCGATATCTTGACAATGCTGGAACTTCAGACCAAACAAGTATTGTTGCCTGAAGTGAAATATGTAACAGTCTGAGGATGACAGGTCTGGAGAATATGCTGCATATGAAATGACCTCCCACACCAGCATCATGGCGCCGTTTGTTGAATCGTAATTCCTACTTGAAGACGAGTATTGCCATGTGGAAGAATCACTTGTCGAATCCTTTGGCTAGGAAGAGTCTTTTCCTTTCCGATGTAACATTCAAATTGGGTCGATTGATCCCTGGGTAATTTTTTTATAACTTCATGTAACGTGTGCGCTGCATCTTCCTCCAAACATTCTTCCAATAATCAGTTTTCAAGATCTGATGTCTTACAGAACGTTCTTCTCATTGATCTCGAAATCTTCCTTCCCTCCAGGTGTTTCCGTCAACTAAACCATTTACGAAAGCCTCGGTGATTAATGACCAAGCTCTCCCTGTTACTCCCCCGCCCCAGTTTTGAACTTGACTTTTGTATTCACTCATAATTTTGATCAAAACTAGGAGAAATTTCCACATCTTTGAAAATCACTCTTTACAAATATTTCCGAATAAGCAATTACTAGCTGCAGAACTTTCGGAAACACTTCTAAGATTATCTTAACATAGTGAAAAATCTATCGATATGGTCTTTTGCATCAACTTCATATAAACCACCATCGTTTATTTCTGTTTCGCTTCTTCTCATTGTGTACATTCCAAGTATTTTCTTTGTTTTATTTTTTCTGCCTTTCATTTGAATGTTTGTTTTTTTAAATTTTTTCTTGTTTTTTCCCCGTTTGATTTTGAGTTTTTATGTCTTTTTCTTTGATTTTTTTTCAAAATAATCCTTGTGTATAAATCTCTCTCTCTCTCTTTTTTCTTGCCTTTTTTTTCTCAATTCACCGTCCTCCTCCTCACTAACGTTCTTCATGGTGTAGTTTTATTCAGATATCTTTTCAATCCTGTCTTCTTACTCCTTTTTCATTCAGTTTATCTTAGCTTATTTTTTCTGTGTTTTATACAACTCTTAAAAAAATAATCCAGACATACATCATTTTTCTTATTTCTTTCGGTCTTTCATTTTTCTGACTTTAATCCAACCAATCTTTCCTCCTTCCTTATTTTCTTTCAATTATTTGTTCATTTGTTCATTTAATACTGTCTAGCTTCCTTCCATTCTTTTCTTTCATTCATTTATTCGTAGGTCTTACCCGTCTTAGCAACTTTTACTTCATCATTTCCGAATAAATTCTTCCCATTTCTGCTATCTCTCACCAAACATGTCTTTCTTTCTTGATTATTTGGATTTTTGTTCTACTATTTTTTCTCTTTATGGACCTGTTTATATCTCCTACACGCTTTTTTCTTCCCATTTTCTTTCTGTTTGGGCTCTGGAAATAACCGTTTTTTCATTCTCCGGCTTTCCTTTCCTGATACCACCCCCCATTAGAGTTTTGTCTTCATCTCTTACCCCTACTACATGTTTGCTCTTCTCACCCAATGACATAGCCCGCCAGGAAGATAATATCTCACAAACTCTATGGATGAATAAATAAACAAACAGATAAAAACTTCTCATAGCAACGAATGAAACGAAACAGAAAAATAAAAACCGCTCCGTTAAACTTTCACATTATCATGATTTAAATACCTGCAAATATTGCCGCACATTTTGCTATCAAAATATTTTTCGAACAAAAAAGGAAAAAAACCGCACACCCCATTACTCTTGAAGTTAGGATAAGAAAGAATTGGCAAGTAATTCAGGAAAGCTTATTAGCTGTCGCTGGCTACGAGAGTATGCGTGAGGAAAAACAAAATAAAAGTGTCACGTGATAGCAAACGAGGAAAGAAGAAGTGTAATTTTTTTTTTCAAAATTAGAGGAAGAATGGAACCATATGCGCATGCGTAGGCAAAGACATGAACGGTCACGTGAAAAAAAGTAAAAAGAGATGGAAAAAGAGCATTGTATGATGAAAGAAAATAACAATGAAAGAGAAAATAAAATAAAAAGTAAGGTGTTGAGAATAATAGTGAACTAATGAATGAAAATAAAATCGAAGGGGAGTGTTGAACAAATTGCATTTAAAACGAGAATTAAAGAAGAAGGAGGAGGAAGAGGAAGAGGATGTAGGAAGAAGAACAGAAGAAAGAAGCAGAAGGGGGAGAACAAAAAAAGAACCAGGAGGAGGAGGAGGAACAGATTCAAAAAAGAAAACGACAGGGATCAGAAGAAGGAGAAAACAATCAAAAGAGAGACAAAAAGGAAGCAAAAAACAAAACAAAGATAAAAAAACAAAAACATTGGATATAATAGGGAAGCAGGGAATAAAAAGTGAGAAGCCGTAAAAATGAGACGTAAAAATCGGTTGGGGGACTGACAAGACAAAAGAAAGTGAAGAGCTTGACAAAAATTTAGAGCGGAAATAAACACAGAAAAAGGAGGGAAATGGAAGGTTTTAGAAAAAAATGTTGAACGAGTATATTAGTAGCAATAAGAGAAAGAAAGAAATATTTTCCTGAAAGAAAGAAAAAGAAGATAAATGACGAAATTAAAAACGATAAAAGGAAGGGAGAAGATGCAAGCCAGAGAAAATCGTTATAACTATGACATTCTGAAAAGACAAGAAGAAGAAGAAGAAGAAGAAGAAGAAGAAGAAGAAGAAGAAGAAGAAGAAGAAGAAGAAAGAGGAGGAGGAGGAGGAGGAGGAGGAGGAGGAGGAGGAGGAGGAGCAAAGCAGAAACAAGTGGAGAAGGAAAAATAGGAAGCTGAAGAAGTAAAATCACGGAAATACCAAAACATGAGGGATTGGTGGGAGGAGAATAACAATACAAAGAAAGAAAAAAGAGGAAAGAAAAGCATGTCGTAAAAGCACGAAGTAGAAATTGAAAGAGAGAAAAACGAGAAAAAAATGAACGAAGACTCGAAGAGAACAAAAGAAACTAATATGATAGAAAGAAAAAATGAACGAAGAGTACAATGTGCAAAGAATGGAAGTAAGATAAAGAGCAAAATGATTAAGAACGGTAGGTCAAAATAAAAGATTGGAAATCGAAAGAAAAGTTGAGAAATATGATGAAAACCTCGTAAATGAGAGGAAAGGGTTAGAAATGAAAGGTGAGGTAGCCAAAGATAAAAGGCAAAACGATGGGAAAAACATACATCGGCTGTGGAAATGATTAAAAAAATAAAGCAAGAACCAGAAGGAATGGAACAAGAGGGATGAGTGCAGAAAAAAAAGCATTTGAGAAGGAGCATAACAATGACGGTGACAATTGTGGGTCAGGATTAAGCGGAGAGACAGAAGAAGGAAAGAAAGAAAATGGAGAGAGTATGAGGAGGAGGAAAAAGAGAATTAGAGGATGAAGAGGGGGACCTGAATGAATAGGGTAGTGAGAATAAGAGAAGAAAGAGGGTAGATAAGATGAAGCAGAAAATTAAGACAACGTCGAAGATTCGTGGGAGAGGAGAAATAATAACAGAATGACCGAGAAGAAAGGATAAACGAAAAGAGAGAGACACGAGGGAAACATGAGAGAGGAGGAAGAATCTACCAGAAGACTAATAGAATAGTTTGGAAGAGATGTTATTGGTTCTATGGCAAAAACAAAAAACGTAAAAAAAACGCAAGCCCCCCCCCCAAAAAAAAACAGAAAAAGGTGAGTCAAATACTTTACGATGTTCAAAAAGGTCTACTATCACTGCATAAAAACAAAAATATTATTTCCATTACCTATTCTTTACGTACCTCAAGCTTTTTTCAATACTTTTTATCCCACATCTCGTGTTTCTCTGCAATATATGGAAGATAATCTGCGTTGAAATACATCAAAATGAGAAAAAAACATTGAAAATCAAAATACTCAACCTTACTTTTAAGTAGGATTTCCTCTTCCTGCGCGGATTGGATTTTTTTTTCAGTCGACTCTTCCAAAGCTAAGTAAGTTGAGTATTAAAAGGTTATTCAAAAATAAGAAAATGCGCATCTTTTACTCTATCATTACTAAAATGACAATTTTAGATTAAAATATTCCAGATTTTAACAACCCTTCATATTCTTACATAGGCATTCCCACCTTTTGAAACTTCGTTTTACCACACCTACACACACCCTTTTCTTTTCTCCCCTACACCACAGTTCTTGTGCCTCCTACACCCCCAAAATCGAACAACTCAGGCTAAAATACTATCGCTCAAATGTTTACCATATAATTTCATGTTAATGCTTCTTTGCTTGACGCCATTTCGATTCATGAGATTTTACTATCAACACTACTTTCGGATTGCAGCGTGAGACTACAATTTTGTGAAATATTTTCTTTGTTAGATTGTTTTGTAAGATTGTTTTGTTAGAAAAAAGACTGAAAGAAAGATTGGTTACCTTTTAAAGATTCTGAATCTTAAATCGAATTTAATGCTTTACTGTGTAACCTTTTTTTAAAAGCAGATTCTCATAATGAACCTTGTATACATATATATTTTGTATTCACGTTGCCAAAATGTAGCTTTTCAAATTGCCCTTCAAACATGAGACAGATGCATAAAAAATTGTTGATGGATTCGTTCATATTGTACTTAAATGACTGTCGTATTTATTAACAGTAAACTAAAGGAAATACGTTGACAGCTTTGCTTAATATGGTACGAGTCCAAATGAGGAGAAATGAGGATTGCAAGGGAATGTTGCCCGAAGTTTCAAGTAGAAGGTCCAGCCGGTTCTGTGAGTGAGGATGTGAAATCATGGCTTGTGTGTGGGCTTGAACATTCATCAATGGCACTCACTCATAGATCTGATCAATAAGAGTTGGCTACGGATAAATGCCGAAGTAACTGCAATCAAACCGTTCATGAAAATGGGAAATGTACTCTTTTTTGAATATATACATATACCTATAGGTCAGTATTCGCATAATATGCGAGTTGGTTATTTTCGGTTCCCTGATGGAGGCTTCATACTAGTGTGGCGTATACTAGTGTATATTTTAGTCAAGAGTTAAATACGAAACCCTTCTTTTAGCTTGTTATCTAAAATGTCTCTTCCTACGACGACTCCCTACGAAAGCCCTGAACTTATGTGGTCAATTACTTATTTGGTCCTGGCATCTGGAGCCAGTTACCTTTTTTCTTTTCTTTGAACTCGCAACTGCCGTAGTTTCTATTCTTTGACTGTGACTATATATATATATATATATATATATATATATATACATTGTCCTGTCACTTATCTCTCTCGATGTGAGAATTTGCAAGGACTTTTTAGCTACTAAATTCAAATACTGCAATTTCTATTTTTGGTGATCACGCAAATGCTGCACTTTTTGTTTCACCCCTTTTAGCTCCATGCACCTAACCTGAACAAACTGCCTTTTTTATGATCTAGTTCAGTTAACTATACCACTCATTATAACAGGCACGACTCATCAGGTACCATTCGATAGATAGACGAAACGACTCTAGACCCACTCTGCCACGTGTCCCCTAAATTCTTATTCTTACCTTTTATTCATTATTACGCATAGGAATAACCTAAACCTAACAGGCCTATAATCTTCTCTTCTTTACCCGATCGAATGTATCAATGTTTCCATTCAATGTATTCCATTTACATTCTTCATTTGTGCATAAAATGCATCTCTCATTTTCACATCTACATACTTGTATTTATCTTTTTTTAATCTGTCTGATATCTACGTCCACATTTGTACTTTTCTAAACATCTTCCTTCCTCCATCAACGTCGGCGTATGGTGCCAACCACCACAAAATATGGAGGCAAAATCCTTTGTCCATGACTACATCTTCTCGCCACATGTAACCAATAGCTATTTTCCACTCGTTCCAACACAATAAAAGAACAATATTTCTTATAACTCATGACTACGATATTTATATAAGAACCATATCTCTACATTAGCATAAATGTTATTACTTATCATAACGATGAAATTCATATGTTTTTCAGATGTGTCGGCACTTCCCTATTCGAGGATCTGACGGTCGCTTGGTCGAAAGGAGTATTTACCAGCTGCTATTACGTCAAATTGGTGTTATGCCATTACAAGCTGTGACGTCATCGAAAGATTTCGTATCAAGCGTATATTTTTTATAGTCTTGCCAAGTATCGGTTGTTATTAAACTGTCTATAGAAATAGTTAAAATTTTATGTGCTCATTTAGAGCTCTCTTATCAAATTGAGTAACCGGACACTAAGTCCCTAGAAGAAAGTATCAATGATAAGTGTACACTCACCTAATTTGAACTTGGTAATTGCTTTTTTTTTTTTTTTTTGATCGCCAGATTTTCCAGTGAACCACCCCCAGCTTCCTCTTACTCCTTCTTCTACTATAGGTAGTAATGGTTCAACTATTTTGTTCGTGAAATTAAAAATATGGACACATAGATGGTGGACGCATAGTTGAACTTATGGTTCTTGTTTTTTTGGAAACGAGGTTTAGTCATTATGCAGTAATTCAGACTTGCAACCACATCTTGATTGTTTTTATCGGAAAGTTTCGGACGTTATCTTTTTACTTGGAAGCGAAACGCTATAAAAACAAAACGTCATAGTATATCAATAACATATCGTCTCAAAAAGGTACGGAACTTGCCAGATCAGTACAGATTCAACGTTAAATATAAATGGATAACTCTAAGTCAAGCTAATCTGAACATTCAAACACCTGAAATCCCTCTGTGGAAACTGAAATTTTAAACTATTTTTTAATCTGTTTTCAAGCTCAAAGCATCTACAAGTCGTAAATAGGAGGTAATTAGTGAGGATTCAACAAGTGGGGGAACCAAAAGTAAAGAGCCCGAAAAAATCATTGTATGATAATAACATTTTATCTTTATATTTTTTGCAATTCGGACTGCGCTCGGGCATTAGGGATGGTACTTCTGAGGATAATTGCAAATTGAATTACAGAAGATTCCGGTATCATGTTTATTCCCATAATGAGTTTCATAAATAAGGTACAACCAGAGAAAATAATGACACCTAGTGAATATGGAATTTCTTTTCATTCATTCGGCTGACGCAAGTATCAAATGTGCTTTGCACTAACCGAGGTCAACCAATTAGGTGACCTTCATGATAGTATTTTAGTGTATTCAACTGGTTCACTTTATATTATCGTTATTATATAGTTGACATATACATCATACATGTATATTATATATATATTATACATATATATTATCATAGTTGACTCAACTTTATATTATCATTATTATAATTATATATATCAAGTAATCGAAGCTTTGACAACTACAGCCCGACTAAATTATTTACCTGGCATGTATTAACTCTACATAAAAATACTTACAAGCAGTCTAAGAGGCATCCTAGATCAACCAAACAAACAGGCAGGTTCAAGAGTGGCTGTTCAGCAATATACCAACATGTACACAATAAATCAACTGATTGAGAAGGCATTCGAATAAAAGTAGTGACTTTTTTAAGCTTTTGTGAAACATGAAAAAAGCATTAGACTCTGTAGAACACACGACAGTTTTCAATTCAATGAGGGAAGAAGGTGTTAACGAGAATTACGAAAGTGTCATTTAGCACTTATACGAAAACGACTTTGCAATAGTTTGACAACATAACGATACAAACACGATACAGAACGAAAATGGAGTGAGACAAGGAGATACAATATCACCTTAACTGTTAAACGTAAACCTTGAAAGTGCCTTCCTGGAAACTGACAGGGACAAAGTGAGAGTGAACTCAGATGGAAATATTTTAATCGGTTAAAATTCATTGGTGACGATTCAATGGCTTATGGAGTATCGTATGAGCTAGAAAACATGTTAAGTTTCTTTATTCGGGGAAGAAAAAAATAAGTGGGGTCAGAGATGAAGAGGAAAATAGATTGAAGCAATGATAAAGAATAAAATACTGAAATGACCAAAAGATTAGAGGATGAAGCTCTAGAAGAGATTTGATAAACAAGAGAAGGAGAAGATCATAGAAAGGAAGTAGAGATGCGAGAGAAAAGTTTTCCAGTAGGACATGGAAGACGTTGGGAATGCTTTTATCTAGCTATTAATAAATATGGCTGTTGTTGTTGCTGCTGCTGCTGCTGCTGATATATGAGGGTACGAGCCAAATGTTCCGAGATTCTAATTTTAAAAATATGTTAACCTAAAGTTTGAATCGTTTCTTTGATGTAATTAAGCATGCAGCGATCACACGAAAGGTGATACTCATCAAGTGCATAACATAGAACCATTAGCATTTATTGGGTTTTTGCTCCTCCACTTTACGACATTTCGGCTTAACAACGGTTTTAATGGGAAAGCTGAAGCTTGGGTTGGCGGAGAGACCATATATAAATATATGGCTCTAGATAAAATCTACCACGCAAATTTCATCAACGGTAAATTCCACCACGGTGCAAATTTATCTCTATGTGTATTGAATGCATGTTCATATATACGTATATGCCACTCGTGCGCATAGATATATGCGTATACCCACGCTCATAGATACATGCATATACATACTATCAACAAACAGGCTTTACATATTCTCAAGCATAAGGGCACATATCTCACACGTGCACACATGTTCGTGCCATATACACTCATATCATAAACGCGCACATATAAACATATACGAACTACTTATATGAACCTATCATACCTATCACATATATTTTCTTATTTACATATATATTTGCCTGCACAATATACATAAGCACACACATACATGCATATACGTCAAATGAACACGCGCATAAACATGGCGCATATTTACACACTTACACATAAACATGCTTGACGCACAAAACTTGCGCACACATGCAATGCACATATACCCATTATCAACAAACATATACGAGCATGTCTTTGCAAAATGAATATTTTCGACATAATCTCCTCTATTCCTATAGCCTCCAAACCAACATAGATCCAACGTTTTAGTTTATGCTAATAATTGTGTGTCAGTAAAATTGTATACTGATGGACACCAACAAGGAATCTGTTTCATGATTCTATTCAGATGGGAATATCTAATTAATTAAATCAATTGTTAGATCATTACAACAAGTACATTTATAATTTTGTAACGTTTTTTATTTGGGTATGAATTATTTCTGCATCATTCATTCATTTCTGAATTTTTCCCTAAGTTATAGCGGTCTATATTAATTTTTGAGTTGTTTGTAATATTCATCGCTTGATGTATTGTTTATAACAAGATTTATCAAGCAGATTGCGGTATTAATAAGATAATCATGGAGTTCTTAACTGTTATTTATATATAAACATTTTGTTATGAGAATATTTTCGTGTTTTTTCTTTGTTACTGTTTAGTACTTTTCTAAATACAAAGAATTTTGCGTTATTGTTGATAATTTTTAGTCATTAAAGTTGTTATTTTTATAATATTTCAATAGGATATTTTTTTTACTTACAATTTCCAATCAACAAAAGATGGAGAGGGGAAAATACAAAAAAAGAAAGCATCAACTATCGAGGTCACAAAGAGAAATTACCTGTGAAATTCACTTCAAATATTGTTTGCATTCTTTTATATATCTAACAATGCAATACATGCTTACCAATAACCAAGTATCTCTTGCTCAGATTTAATCCCAAAGGAAACCCTTTGAATTCCGTGTATGATACTACTCAAAGTTTCCTCATGTGCCTAATTGATTCTATTAGCACCATGTCGCTTCAGCCTTTTGGCCAGCGCAGCCTACTCGACCGACTAACCACCGCTATTCACCGCTAGCTTCTCATCGGTTTCCTGATTGCAAGAGACTTCTTGTGGCACCGGGCCATGGAAACCATCTTGAGTCCATGTCCAATTCCACATCGTCTTTCTTTTGTGTCTTTCAGTAATAGAATTAACTTACTGGTATTGGACTTAAGAGGACGGTGACCATACCCTATCGAGCGGCCTGCTTTTGGAAAGATGTTGCAGATTCGTTTATTAATTGGTTAACGTATATGAGCATGCGAGTTTTTCAGGAAGTGAATGAAGTTAGGTGAATTACCTTTGGGTGACAATACACCAAGGTTTCCATGGAAATATCACATGAATTATGGAAGTTATATTAGTTGTGGTTGAAATGATAGACTCACTTAGCAGAACAAGGGGCAAGGTTTTGATCTTACCCCCTGGCGAGAATTAAAATATGAATTAGATCTGTTTTTATCCACGTGTTTATGAATCAGTTATAAAAAATGTTGCTATAACTAGCAAGTTGCCTTTTTTCTGTGGTATATATAAACTATTTATGTCCACAATGATATCAAAACCAAGATCGCTGGTAAGATTCATAAAATGAATGCATTCAAATTTCAATTCACTCTAATTATAATGCAATAGCAAATTCTGGCGAATAAGTATAAGCATCAAAAAGGTTTCTTATCGCTGCCCTCTGACATTAAAACTGCTAATGGAAAACACCGTTTAGCTCAAGTAATTTTATGTACGAAGAAATTAAATATTTCTCGCAGCAGGGGATAAATCTGATCATTCAACAGCGACTTTTGCATTGATTTAGCCTGAAATTTAAAAAAGATTCAGCTGTCGATGTCAGTTTAGCTCAGTGGTAAAAGTAACGCTACGCTGTAAAGGTTTTCCTATCGGTTGCAGGTTCAATTTCAGCTGCAGCCCTATTTTCTTTAATTGTTTGTTCTATTTACATTGTGTAAGCAATGGGACACACTCACCATGTAAGGTCGGAAAATAAGAGTTTTTGTGTGATACAACGCAATTTATTATCATTTTGTCGGATTATATATATATATATATATATATATATATATATATATATATATATATCGGAAAGCTTTACAGCTTTAAAACCACTCAGAAAATGTTTTTGTGTCAATTCAGTCACCTATTTCCCAATATCTGTTAATGTAACGTGTAAATATTCTCTTGCTAGGTTAGTCAGTTGTTTAGCATGTAACGCTTTCAAGGACAGTTATATTAGCTCAGGACCCAGCATTGTTGATCGAACAACACCTCCCTTTCAGCTTTGATTTCAATGTAGTTTGTTATTTTATGTTGGGTATTATCGTATTGTATTGTATATCAATTTTTTTCCTTAAACACACCATTTAAATTTTTTGAAGCAAAGGGCTTTCTAACGTAGGTTACCTAAAACGTATTTAGCAATGGGGGTTGGTAAGTTAAACAACAAACGTGACTCGTTGTCCATGTCACTTTTAAGGAGTGGTGACCCGTGCGAATATCAAATCCGTTGTGTCGGTTTTAATCACAGATGGCATACAAACTAACATATGATATCATCTTCAAGGATACTAATTATACTGAAGAATTTAATCGAGTTTATTTTCTGCCTTTATATTCAACTGAAGAATTTGAAAATATTTCTCTGTAATCTTGAAGTTGCTGTTCTAGATTGTGTAACATCTTGCATCGATAATTTGTTTATTCTTTTAAATTATCAAATGAATTATCCTTGATACATTGGTGAAGCGGAACCACTTTCCAGCCGGTAGTAGCACGCATATGAGCTATTCCATTAATGTACTAGGACAATTTACTATTCGGGATTCCATGTTTGATCTTTTATCCTGCCCAGTTACGTATCAGTCGGATAAATAGCCGAGAGCCAAATGTTTTCACCTTTCACTGGCCCTAGTCAATACATTGATCTTTCACATTGACAAAAACTAGACCCATCTCCTTTGGATACGTAATTCTCCTAACATTAATACAAATTTATCTAATTTAATACACATCATTCATTTGTTCTATTTTTATACCATCGTTAACATATTCTTTAATTTTAGTTATGGTCAAGCTGATGAGTTTCAAAGGAATCAGGATGTCTAATTATGGCTTCATCAAATTGCCTTAAAATCTCATTAATATTGCCGCCTTGATTGACCATTCTCATAATTGAAAAAAAAATTGGTATAGAATCTATGAATCTAAGTAAAACTCGTGTTGTTCTAAAATATTTTGATGATATTAATTTGTTGTTTGCTTTCCTTCATGCTCACACTTTAGTTTAAGATCTTTGACTATATACTACTATACAATTTTCCGAATTCTCTTCCATCTTTAAGAGAACTTACGTCATCAATAAAATGGATAGAGCCTAATAATACACGAGCTTGCTTTATATTAGTTTCAATTAAAATCTCTCTCTCTCTCTCTCTCTCTCTCTCTCTCTATATATATATATATATATATATATATATATATATATATACACAAACTGTATAAATACAAACTAATGTAAATACAAACTCACCCAGTAGAGCGCAGGATCAGTTTCCATAAGGACACATATGATCTGTTGATATATGTCATAGGCCATTATTTATATCTATTGGATATAAATACAGTCGGTATGGATCCATATTTCCCTGGCTTATGTCTCATTAGTAATTCAATATCCGATGTGTGATGGGTTTATTCCATAAAGTGCTTTATACATCAAACATTTAGATAACGTAGAGCTTTAAATATAGTGAAGAAGCCATAAACATATTTGTATAACAAATCTATTATTTCACCATGTATATAGAGAGAAAGTGTGAAATATATATAGAAAGAAAAGTGTGAAAGAAATGAAATAATAGGATACACTGAAAAAAGAGTAAATGAAAATGCAGAAACACACAAAATACATAAACTCAGTACCAAAAGCAAGCATATTCTTACATGTAACTCATACTACCACACCAGATACACCCAAATACACTCGCACACATTGACAAAATCAAAAGCGTATATGCTCAATAACCATCCGAACACGAACCCACGAACATGACCACACAGCCAGACACTCAGGCTGGTATGCCCCCTTTCGCGTAAATGAAAGTGTTGGAGCGCTCTAAATGCGCATGTGCGGGTCGAAACGCTTTCCGTTTTGTCTTCAAACTCAGAGTGAATCATATCCGTTTGAGAAAAAGGCTCACAAGTCTACGTGCATGATCACGCACAAGGACTCGCACGCTTCAGTGCATTCGTAGAGGACGGTAGTTAACAGGTTTTATATTGAAAATAGATCAAGGATGGCAGCTATTTCATTCTTCCAAGAAAGTCAGGGAAACAGACACCTCAATACGTTTTCACCTCAATGCGGGAACCTACAACGTCAGAACACTCTCAATGGACGTGCACCAAACCTATCTGAGGTTGGAATCAAAAACATCGAATGTGACGTTATCGGTTTTATGAGAATAAGAAAGCCCAGTGAAAAACTAATCGAACTAAAATGCTAACATTATATAAACATATATACTGTGCAATGATGAGGTTTGGATCCAACGTTCTTCCAGCTTGGCGCTGCAATTTCTTTAAGAAAGGTGATAGGTCACAATGGAAATGCATCAAAGCATGCTCACTTGATAATAAAGAATTTTGAGATATCACACCTGTTTTTTTTCTCTTAAATTTCTCTTCTCTTTCCAATTGACGAATTGCCAACATTATATTTACGTATATATTACACAAATCAGGAGTGCAGTATGATATAATATTATTCAATATCTGATGTCTGATGAGTTTATTTCATTGAGTATTTGATACACCCAAGTTTAAATATTAAGTTGGTTCAGAGCAGAGTTCTAGAATTTATCAAACATTGTTGACGGACGGTACTATCCCACCATCAAAAACAATGGACTAAAAAACCGATGTGTGCAGTTTTGACGTTTCTAAGGGCAGTCTCAATTCAGCCGAGATGTCGGATCTAATTGGTCTGTATGTTTTATATAACCTCACCAGTAAACTAGATTCTAAAAATATGGGACTGTACTGGGACGACGGCTTACTAATCGTAAAAAATTGCAACGCACAAAAATATGGAAATATTTTGAAAATATATCATAAAGGTAATGAAAAAAATCAAATTTGAAGTCGAAATTAGGGCTAAAATTTATTCTACTTTTTTAGATGTTACTTTTAACTTAAATAATAACACCCACAAACCTTAGAAAACAGAATTCTGTGATTAAATATATCAATACTAGCTCTAACTAAGCAAACGAGATCATTAAAAAGATCCAAAAATCTAAATAAACTAATTCCTCTTATGAAATGATATCCAACGAGGTTAGATATGAATATACTAAAGCCCTACAGAATAGTAGTTTTACTGGAACGAACCTTAAATATGATAAAAAAGTCAAATCCACGTGAGAGTGACACTTATTTTCTACCCAATCTCAATGGCAGCTGTCACTTTTCAAAATGAGCATATCAATTTTGATGCAAGGTGATTCATTTGCCATTTGATTATTATACACCATGTTTTCCATCAGATTCAGTATCTATTCGTGATGTATCTCCCTCCAAACCTTTCTTTAATTCCTTTTTTCTTTCTCCTAGATCTCAAGTCTTGCCTTTGCTCATTTGTCTTTGAGCTTAAAACCTCTTTTATTAACTTTGCTGGATATTCCTGGCTCGTGCTTGAACTTAATACATCATTACTGTTAACTTGAATGATCTAGGTTGATGATCCATGTTGTCTTTCCATCCCATGTTTTTCCAGATTTGAGATGAGAATTGAAATTTGTTGTTTGTGCGTTTCATATTTAGCTATGATTTCCACCAAAATGAAATAAAATATTCTGATTTTGGCACACATTTACGAAGCAGTATACACGTGCAATCGATGAAAAGTTGAATAACTTTGAAAGACATTTCTAAGAGATCTAAAATCGGCACCGACTTAATTTGTACATATGTTCATACAAAGCATACGCTGAGGAACGATTGTTTGCTAGCTAATCTCGACAACCTTATGTAAATTTGATCTTATATGGATGTCACACTAACCCGAATGACGCGCTGAGCTAACCTTGTTAAATCTCTTTATATGTGTGTGGTCGGGTAGGTGATTCTGGATGAATATAATGAATTCATTTGTCACATATGGCAAGTAATGGGATATCAGTTCGTGTCCAATGTGATACGCACTTTTAACATGAGAACTCACTCAAACACACACACACACACACACACACACACACACACACACACACACACATATATATATATATATATATATATATATATATATATATATATATAAAGAGAAAGAATAAGAGAAAGTATGGGTGGAAGAGACGAACAGATAAGATTACTGGAAATATCATAAGCACTATAGAACGTTTGCTTTTACAAAAACGAGTGCATGAATCATTTTCGACCTTATATACTTCCCATATAAGTGCGTTTTGCGTGTGTTTCATATAATCGCTGTTGAAAGCCGTTTTAAATTGACTGCAAGACTAAAGCCTTTCTCATTCTAATTGCACTAACCTGTGCCATGTCCTACCTGGAATTTTAAAAAAATCTCGTATCTCCATCTTGTGTATGGTTTATTACTACTGCGTTTACTGTCTCACGCACACCAATCGGTTAACCTTCTTCTCCACCTGTCGTTCCTTGTTCTCGTTATGTGTCCTGCCAACCTCCATTTTAGTAACTAAATGACTTGAATGATAAGCTTCAATTTGATCTTCTTTCAGATCCATTCTGATTTCGTTTTCGACTGATTTTATTTGTTTCCTGGTTTCTCACCCGCACGTTATAACCCGTAAAATACATTGATTGTACGCAAATTGCTCTTCTGTATGTCTCTATTCATATCAAATTATTTCACGCCAATCGTTATGCACAGTTTTATTCCATCGTCATGGTCTATCTCTGGCTTCATCGCCTGGCCTTGTTGTAAATATTCCTTAAGCTTCTGCGTCTATCATGTTTTTTTTTGGATTTAGGCATTGAACATTACTTTTGTCTTGGTTTTTGTTCATCTTCAACCCTATTATCTGTTTTTTTCTTTCTATATTTAGATCATATAACATGTTTGTAATCCTCCACAGTCTGATAGTAATGCATTACAATCACAATAGCTAAAATTGTTCAAATATATTCTATATTTACTCCGATGTTTTCAAAGTCTGTTTTCCGAAATTAGCTTTCGTGGTCTGCAGTAAATAGCTTTGATGATATTATATTCCCCTGTCTTACTTCTTTCCCAATCTTTATCTTGTTAGTATCTTTCTGAAGTCAAATTATTGCAATGCCATTTTCGTTTATATTCAATTATCTTTATGGAATTCTCATTTTGTTTTGGCATCGAGTTAAAGACAGTCGTGTGTTCTACTGAGTCAAAGGCTCTTTCATAATAGACGTAAGCCAAGCAATGTAGTTGGTTGTCTTCTGATGTCTTTTCGATTAGCTAGTTCAATGCATAGGCGGTCTGTGGACGAATAGTCCATTCTAAAGCCTGTCTGTTCGTGCTGTTATTAGATTATCTGTAAGTATTTTCGAGAAAAGTTTGTAAATGTTTGGTTGTAAAGTAATAGAGTAGTAATGGCCAAGTTGTTTATCGTCTCCTTTTCGTGGTTTAGAATCACCATTCTTGGACGAAAGTTGCGGGGACGTTCTTTTCTCAAAATCATAGAGTGGATAGTTCCGCTGGTCCGTTGTAGTAGATCTCAACTGTATCTTCTAAAAGATACATCATTATGCCATCTTTGCTTTTCATATTTTGTAGCACCAAAATACTTCTTTTTCTATGTCTGGAATATCGCAGTTCCCAATCGGAATGCCAGTCGGTGGTAATTTCATTTTTGAGGCATAGATTCTTATAATAATATCTTGTCCTTATTTTTGTTAATTTGGCCTAGTCTGTCTTTCAGTGCAACCATCTGCCTGCTGTTGTGGTCTAAAAGTCGAACACATTTTAAACTATTCCCTGTCCTGATAGCTTTTACTACTCTCTCCATGTTTTTCTTCTTTTTATCTTTTTTCTTTCTCATTTTGTTGTGTTTATTAGTTTCTGCTCTTTTTGCTTGGTCTTTTTTAAAGTCTTTATTACCATATTTCTTCTCTTTCCAATTATTTTCAAAGTTGTCTGTGAGTATTTCCCCGTGTTATTGTTTTCATGTGTTTTGCTTTCCATCCCAAATGATTCTTAGATTATATTTGCCAGACTTTTACTCTTGCCTTCTATGTTACACTTGTTATTCCACTATGCAATTGGATCCAACAGGAATGACACGATATTGAAAACAAGGTTTTGCTATCGTATGGGATTTGGGAAGGTGGTGGCGAATTTAGCTTACCCGTTGCCATTAATTTCTGGTAAGCATTTAGATTGGGTCCACTTTTCTCGATATCTATCTATCTATCTCTCTCTCTCTCTCTCTCTATATATATATATATATATATATATGTATATATATATATATATATATATATATATACGTATACTTATATAAATGTGTGTGTGTGTGTGTATATGTGCTCATGTCTATGCCTGTGTGTGCACGCGAATGTATGTGTATGCAGTGCGAGTTCTTTGGTATATTTCTGTGTATGAATGCACATGTGACTTTCTATGCATGGAATCGGCGTTATGAGAAGCAATATTTAGTTATGACATCCAATAACTGCAGTTATTCTGTTATTGCTTTTAGGGGATGTGATAAAAATTGTTGCTAAAAAGAAAGCCAACCAGTTTTAAAACTCCAAGTTCAACCAATAAAGTCCCTCATTTAGACGACTGCAACACTATAAATATTTTTCAGTTTCGAATTCCCTCAACTCTTTTCTTTTATTAGATGTAAATTCTACAACGTCAAAACGAAACTTTGTTCCGTGATTGACAGGTTGTACTTGCAAAAGAAACATTGACACAACCAGGATTGTATAATAAGTGAACGCCAGCGCTTTCTGGTCGTCTCTTTTTCCAGGTGAGTTGGGGAATACATAAACACGAGCGCAAAGAATTAAAAAAAAAAGGAAAGAAAAAAAAAACAGATAAAAAATAATTCTTGAAGGATCCGTTTATATTCATTGACGTTGAGTAAAAACTACTCAGAAAGCACGAGACATTAGATTAGAATAATGTAAACAATGAGGACAATATGAACTCCCGTTGGAAGGATAAGTAGCTAAACAGAAATCTGGTACTTGTTGACATTGCAATTAAGGTGGACATGTTAGCTTGACATCTCTGGGTCGGTGCATCTGCTGACACAAAGACAAGAACTAAAATAAAATCTACATATATAAGAAACGGAACGAGCGTTTAACCCTTGAGGGTTCTCAATTTAAACGGACTGACTTGATTCTAACAACCATCTGGCGTAAATGTATCACTTGAATTGAACCGTTGTATCCTATCATGACCAGAACAAGTGAAGGAAAATAACTCTGAATTACAGTTCAACAATTGAAACAGTGATATTTATGAAGAGCGATGAAATATATAACCATAACTAAATCTAATTCCTCTAAGATCGACGAATGTTCTTGTAAACTACTGAGTTTTGTTCCTCAGAATTAGAAGAATGTTCTTTGTTATTTGTATATGACCAAATTTACTGTAGTCAAATAGATGGACAGCATTGTTGAGTAACAGTTATTGAATTGAGTTACTCTAATTTTCACCATGACACATTGGTTTTTCATTTTGATCGTTTAAAAAATTTTCAATCCAGTTACCATTAGAAATTTCGTTGCAATATATTGAATAGTTGGTATATTCTAATCTCAAAAATTATGCCTTCTGATAATTACTGAAAATATTTAGTAGTAAGATGCCGGCTTCAAATCATCCGTTGAAATTATAGGAGTTGTTGCAAATTTCGGATTTCAAAGTCCTGATTTGGAATACAGCTGAATATTTGCTCACAATTTATGATACACAATGGAAGTTTATAGCACATATCTACAATGTTAATTTACTACAACTCTTATTGGAGGATTAATTTTGCTTTTCATGATACTGGTCGTTCAATATTATATCAATAGATAAGTATTGTATTTCAAATGAAATCTGGTAACAACCAAAACGTAAATACCAATTTTAGGTGAGTTTCGCAGACGTGTAGTGCCTTTAGTGAGGATCGAACACAATTACACATTTTCCCACCGATGCCACAGGTCGCTGTTCGAACTCTAGTGAAATCCTGGATTCAGAATACAGATCTAAACAGGCTAATTCCTTCCACTTGAAGGATTATGTTGCACTGATCTTCTCACATCAATGCCATTCCAATTCGGCTTTGGGTCCTACTAAACTAAGTTCAGGGATATCGTGAGATGAACAGCACCCAGTGGGGTAAGGCGGATTTTATTGGGTGTTTTAATGGGAACAGGGAAGCATTGCCAAGTACACACAAAAGAATAATGATGAAAATTGATCAGGCAGATTACTGATTAGACTGTCTATGTTTAAACGTTTTGGGCACAACCGCGCCTTCAGAAGTATTTAATGACCTGTGAAGATGTCAGGCCGGGCTAATCATGACTGCTGCATACGCCATAGGGACGCCCCATCAGCTCTGCTCTCCAGTCGCTTCGTAAATCAAGGCTGCCGACGCTTTGTGCTGGCTTTTCAAGTCTTTTTCGTTTGATTGACTCTGTGATCAGTTAACAGACCGTGGAAAGAGAAAGGGCTAGACGACAAGGGAACCAGGGAGATGATTAGGCTCTGGCATAAGGTAGTGGGGGTGGTCAAAACATGGATCCTGTATTCCGTCAGTATCTCGCCTTTGACATCTTAGGAAGCAATTTCTAGGAAAAAGTGATTTAAATTTAAGTTTATAACTAAATTCTTTCAATTTGATTTGAACTGAAATTTCGTGATCTATTTTGAATATGTAACGATTTAAACTTTTTTCACTGTGCCTCGCCATGAAACAAATGTTACCTAGCTAATCTCGCAGACTAATACTACTGTGGTCAGTTTGATTCTCCGTAATACTTGTGCTAATACCTTGATCATCTAATATGGTGCCATAGTTGATAATATCATACCGCAGATAAATTTGTTAATCTTATGAATTCAATCCTCAAAGGGTGCTAAATTGATATGACCTTGTGTCAGATTGAACTAAACTTGAGGAATGCCTATGATGACAACAGTGACAATAGATTCTGGTCAGGGTCTTGGGAATGTGACTGTAATCAAAACACTTACTGCATTTATCAACGTATCAAGAATTTAGCTTTTCTTAACACTATCCTCAGACTTTATCGTCCTCCTCTTTAACATATTTTATTTTCTGCACTTGCAACCCAAATAGCCCTGACAGTGAAAGAAATGAGTTCCAAGTGAAGTGAGTTTTGCAACTTACTCGATCGAAAGGTTTTACATTTTTCGGAACAATCTGTATGCTGGGCATTAAAAAATTGGAAAAAGGGGGGATTTTTTAATGTCCATGAATCGATGAAAACGGTACTGACAAAATATCATCATCATCATCATCATCATGGTGCCAGTAATTTCTGAACGCCAAATTAAAACTTGTCGGACATAGTTTAGCATGTGATATCGGGGATCGTGATATCCATCGGTTGTCTGCCACGCTTGCAACATGACCAATCCATTGCCTTTTGAGTTTTTTTATTTATCATATATTTCGGAATCCTGTGTTTCCTCTAATATACTGTGCTGTGTTGTGATATCTTTATGATATATTCATCATAGTTCTCTCATGTGCAGGTTGCATGGTTCTCGGTTTGAAAGTAAATCTTTTGGTTAGGTTAACATGTTTCAAATCCATAAGAGACTGCCGGGAGGATACATTGGGTGAATACTTTTCTTTTTAAGACTAATTGGATTTTTTTTTCGTTCTTGAAGATCATGCTTGTCCTAGCAAAAGCTTGCCATCCTAGAGTGATTTCTTCTTTTTTTAGGATATCATTAAGGTTTGTTGTCCTAGGTAGATGAAGTGGTCTAAAGACTTATAAAAAGTAAATGCATTTTAGACTATTTTACTATAGTAACAAAAATCAGGAAAAAGGGATTGTCAGTGGTTTTGAATTAATCCAATCATTACTGACAGAACAAAGCTTTTTAATCAATAACGTGAATGCACAAAATTACAGTCGGCAAAAATTGATCCAAATAGCATAGTTATATGTATACTTAATTAAACAATTTTTTTATTAATTTCACCTGTCTAATTTTCTCCTTTTCTTTTCCTTGATTCTTCATCTCATTCATTATTCACCCACTTCATTCCTCCATGAACGCACAACCATCTTTTTCTTTCTTTTACTTTTTCTGCTCTTCGCTGTCTCTGCCTATGTTTCTTATACAATTTTCTACTGTTTTCCTCTTCGTTCTGGTCCAACTTTGCTCGTCGGGTTTGTATCGCATTTCATACATCAACGAGGTGAATCTTTTTAGTACATAAATGATCTACTTCAACGTCAGCAATATCATTCTTTTTCTCCTAATCTGTCTCATTCAATAAATGGCGCTTGCCCATGGATAGACAGACATAAATGTGCGAAAATAATGTGAACGATAAAGATGTTTAAAATACAGCAAGCAACACGCGAAGACAACAACGGTAGATGACACAACTATCGCCTGAAACCTCATCTTTAGTGAAATAGAATTCCATTCAAACACATAAATATGCATTGAGAAAGAGAGAGAGAGAGAGAGAGAGAGAGAGAGAGAGAGAGAGAGAAGCTATGCAGACAGTTATACACAGTATAAACAGCTATTTGAATTTAACAAAGAATAGCCAACTCAGAACAATGATGCATTAGTTACTTCAAAGTACTCCCCATTAGATCTCAAAGATTTAATCAAGAGTCTCTCCACGTTTGGAAACAGAGTAAAAATTCCTCTTTCGGGATTACCATCAGATGTTTCATCGTGTTCTCCTTAATTTTGCCCACGATCAGAACCACCCTCATTTTAGACCGGGACAATGGACTGTAGGAGTGGGTTAACAAATATGATTGATAAGATATCCTGCCAAAAGACACTTGGGGCGCGCGCGCGCGCGCACACACACACACACACACACACACACACACACACACATGCACACGCATAACGCACGTAACGTGCGCGTGTGTGTGTAAAAGATAAGTTGAATGTTAAGGAAAGCCACACACATAGGCAGATATTCGATGTTCATTAACTTTGGGTATTTTGTTAAAGGGTATTATGTCAACAGTTAAACTAACTTGACATTTTCTTCCAGTCACCCTAAAAACATAAAGTTTACCGTCTCATATGTTGTAGCAAGAAGGTAGAAAATTATAATTTTAAAACAGGACACATCAAATTTTAGACTCACAGAATTATAAAAATTCCTGCTATGACAAAATTACTCACTTTGCTCAATCAAAGCATGAATTTGAAAAGCCTGAAGATTGGGAATACAACAAGTATTCCTGGAAAACACTTGATTGAACAAAATAACTACTATTCCTCTCATTAGATAATAGTAACTTACTAAACCCCAACGTTTTCAAAGTAAATTAAACAAAAAATAGGACAACTTCATTTTAAACAGAGACCCTCACATGAATAAAATCTTTGATTAATTCACAATAGTCAGCAGTAAACGTCAAGTTCCTAATTAAAACAACTTCTGACAAAAGCCGAAATCACTGAAAAACAGAGGCTGAGAAAACAATCATTACATGCAATCATTCTATACGTGGATTATGTACAGACCTACCAGAGGGGAATTGATAAACTTTCAAAAGAAGAAAAACTCTTAAAATCCTATACGATATAATTCGTAGAATTAAAAAAATTACACCATACCAAGGCATGTGGGAAAGGATATAGGAAGAAGCTTCGTACATTAAAAATAGAATAATGGTGCATGAACAAGGGATTACAGACCTACCATTCATACTTCTAAAAGTCAACTAACATATAACGATTGCTCTTCCTTAGAACCTCCATTTTTAGTCTTTTCATTTTACCAAATGAAGACAGATAATCTAAATCAAAGAAGGAGAAAAAGAAAACTTCTTCATTAGAAGTTTCAACTCGCATCAACCTGATCTTAGCAGATGAAGAGTTACACCCTGTTATGATATTAGAGACCAAATCAAACAGCAGGAGTCTCATAAAAGGAATGAACACCTGGGCCGTATCGGTAATAAGATACACAGGACCATTCCTTCGATGAACAAAGGAAGAACTTCAATTAATAGCCCGGCGAACAAGGAAGCTCATGACAATGCACAGAGCCTTACAAACCAGAGATGACACGGATAGACTATACATGAAGAGAAAAGAGGGTGGCAAGGGGCTCATCAGCATAGAGGACTGTATCCAGAGAACCAAAGCAGATCTAGAAAAGTATGTGCAAACAAACAGTGAAATCATCATAAAGAGTCCCCGAAGCAGCGCAACAAACATCCAAAAAGTTGAAAACGATGGAACTGCATAGCAAACAAGGAAAAAAAAAATGGGAAAATCAAAAATTATACGGAGAATTTGAAAGACAAATACAGGATGTGGCAGACGAGAGATCATGGACATGGCTACGAAAAGGAAACCTGGAGAAAGAAATGGAATCGTTCATCATGGCAGATTAAAACAAATGCATCAAGGCAAACAATATAAAAACAAAAATCAACAGAACACAAACAAATAGTAAATGCCACATGTGCGGTGAGAGAGATGAGACCGTAAACCGCATAACTAGTGAATGTAGTCAACTAGCCAAGAAGGAGTATAAGCATAGACACGATAGAGGAAAACAATGATACACTGGGAACTGAGTAAACGAATAAGATTTAACCATACGATTAAGTGGTACCAGCACAAACCAGAGGCAGCCCTGGAGAATCGAAACCAGAAATAAATTTGGACTTTGCCTGCTACGAACCGCACGGATATCGAGGAAAGTACTAGAGTTATAGGGTCTCCGAGACAAAATGTTAGTAGTGGCCTAACAGAGGAGGAAGGAAAATGCAAGTGGAGATGTAATCCACAGCACTGGTGTGATAGGTGAGGTAGAGAAGAAATGTGGGCTGAAGACCTGAGGAGACTTACTGTCACCCAGCCTTCAGGGATAACCGCCGGGCAACTGATGTGAAACTGTAAACCACAATATTGCTGTGGTCTATGAAAATGTTGAGAGGAGGAGTGGAGACCATCAGGCAACTGGTGTGAAATTGGAGATAATAATGATAATCGTCAGTCTGTTAACGTCTGTCGTTGGACATACACCTTCCCAAAGATTAGCCTGATCTCTCTATCATGGGCATCACGGAGCCTGTCCTTGCTGAATTTATAAAATGAGCTAGTCACTACTAATGTACCGTATAGGAGAAAACCGGGATGTTACAACCTACTACTCACCACCAAGTGTAGGGACACTGGTACTTCTAGACTGACTATGCCTTCATAATAGAAAAAAATACGCCACGGTTGACTGATTAAATAGAGGGTGCAATTCTTAATCCAAGATAGTCCGTAGCTCCCCCAACTTACGTGGATAAGTTTAAAGTCAGGGCGAGATAACATACGCACACATGAACGATCATGAAACAAGGATTACTTTAGATTCCAGTTCGTTGCAATCAACCAGTCTCCATATTCAACAAAATAGGTTTGTCTTCAGCAAACCACAATTGTTCTGTGAGTTGATTCTTAGAACTGCCTGATGGAAACAAAAAAAAAAGTATTGCAGGTTTATTTCTGACTAATGCAAAAGATAAGTAACAGATCATTCTTTATTTAAGTGAGTTTTTTTTTTTTGCTAAAATTTGAAAGTACCTTTTGTAGCGTTTAGTTCTGAATTACAAGAACCATTCATATAGTAGCTGACAGACTTCATGTCCTTTGATGTTTAGAAAATTGAACTTAAGAAAAATCTGATTTTTAACCTAAGACAGTCTGCAGGCCCCTACTCCTAACGTTGAGAAGTTAGAAGTGGGAACAAAATAACATTAACGACCATAAAATGAAGAATACTTAAAATTCCAGTTGGTCACAATCAACCAGCCTCCATATTCAACAAAATAAGTTGGTTTTAGCAAACCCCAATCGTTCGATAAGTTGATTCTTGCAACTTACCAACTTGAAACAATTTTTAAGACTATTTAAATTCCATACTCTAAGAATCAAAAAAAATATTTCAACATCATTATTGGAAACTTCATCGCCCAAGTTGGATAAAATTACGAAAAATGCGTCATTAATTACGGATACGAATCATAGAACGAAGAGGGTGATGATTTTGTCAATTTTGCAAAAGCAAACGGGTTCAAAATCATGAACATCCTTAAAAACAAAAGCCAATAGAAAGTGGATTTGGAGGAGCCCCGGTCATGAAACCAAGAATGACAGAGATTACATCCTAGCAGACAAAAGGAATATGGTTAAAGATATGCAGTTTTTAAATCTAGTCAATGTAGGAAGTGACCACAGAATAAGATGCAGGATAAAAAATAAAAAAAACACCAAGATAGAAAGCGGGAAAATATTTAACACCAAACTGCAACAACTTACCGTTCAAATAGAACAATCATTCAAGCTTGAACTGAAAAAAACAAAACAAAGAAAACAAAAAACAGATGTGAATATTCACCAAACTAGAAGAAAGCATCAACTAGATTAATTACAATACAACAACTTCCCATATTGAAGTCACCAGTAGATTTAAGCAAAGAGCTCGCAAACCATGAGCAAACTCACAGAAAAATCCTAGAGTCTCATGAAGAAAAGCAGAAAACTTAAGCATCATCAGCAACGATAGAACACATGAAAATAGTAGAGTTCTACAAAACCATCCAAAGGAAACGAAGAGAAGATATAAGATACGCGACGGCAGTCATGGAATGCAATCTTGAGAAATGTGGGGGCTTCAAAACTATTAGAAAATCTTTTAGTTCAGGAAGATAGCAAATTCCTAGTGAGCTCAAAGAAAATGAAAACTTCCAAAAAACAAAGTACGTAGAAAAATGAACAGAAAACTCAAGCTGAGAGTAATCAATCCGAAGATTTCCCAGAAGTTACCCCCACAGGAAATGAAACAATCCATCAAACAGAACAAAGAAAAGAACGGTTCCTGCACCTGATAACATCACCATTGACCAACTCAAAAGAGCTGAAAAAGTCATCATTTGGAAATTAGCCATTCTCTTCAACTTATGCTTCAGACAAAGTAGAGTCCCAGAAAAGTGGAACACCGCCAATATAAAGGTGTTATACAAAAAATAAAACCCAAAAGACCAAAAGACAGGGAACAGAAAGAAATCAGAACAAACGGAGAATAACTGAGTAACCTCAGATTTGCTGACGATACCGTCCTAATTGCCAAGGACCCTCACGATCTTCAAATAATGCTGGAGGAGCTAAATGGAACAAGGCAAGAAATTTGGCCCCCACATGAACTTCAGCAGAACAAATGTCAAGTACAAGAAACATGTTCGAAACGAAGAAACATCCATCAAAATCGAAAACGCAGAGCTGGAGAAAGTAGACTTCGACATCTACTAGGACGAATCTCCATGAAATCCTAAAAGGAGAAGAAATCAAGCGAAGAATCACACTAGGTTGGCACGCTTTCCGTAGAGCCACCTCGACTTACAAGAACACAAATATCTAACAAGCCTTAAGAGAAGGGTATACGACTGATGCATCCATCCGATAGTCACCTAAGGGGCGGGAACTTGAAATCTAACCGAAAGATCGACCCTTAATCGGAGAACCATGCAACGTGCACATGAGTAAATCATGTTCACGAACACATGGAGAGATCATTAGACATCACAGTATATTGGAGGAAAGGCAGAAGTCAGATACATCAAAGAAACCATTAGAAAACTGAAATAGCAATGGGCTTGACATAAAGCAAGAATGTCAGACACACGTATATCTGTCTATCTCTTTCTATATGTATATATGCACAGTAGAATATAGATTTGCTTCACAAACACATTTATGTTTCTACTCTGTCTGGGCTTCTTCAGGCGAATCACACACACACACACACACACACACACACACACACACACACACACATATATATATATATATATATATATATATATATATATATATATATATATATACGTGTGTGTGTGTGTGCCTAATCGCCTGTTGGAAAATCAGTTGGCTGGAAGATTGCAAATGTCACATACAATAGATCTCCGCACAGGAAGATAAAAAAAATTCTGACCTGATAAAAAGTAAAATTTTTGTGGAAGATCTGTGGAAATAATTGATTTGAATCATGAATATACTGCTCAGTAAAGTTAATTCCGAAAAAAAGTATTGTTATTATTATCTGAAAACAACGAAACGAAAGAACCTCTTCCGTCATCCCATTGATAGATAGATGTATATTTCAACTTTTGTCCGGGCATGAATTATTTTCTTCCTATTTTCGATGCAGTCAATGCAACCTCTCAATATATTCTCAGGCATCCTTCAATATTGAACAGGAAATCTGTAATACGCGTAAGGATAGAGTCTTTTTTAGTCTGTTTTTCCGACAGTGTGACATGCGTCAGTAAGTTAATCTCTTTTTAGTAAGGCGTGCAGTAAAACTCTTTTATAACCTGCTTTTCAATGTATATTAAAACTGGAAAATACTTCATCATGAGTAGACCAAAATGTTGTGTTGAAAACATTGAAATTTGGAAGATATTTGACTGTCCGAACGAAAGTTGGAATGTTCATGACGTCGCTCAAAATTACATACAATAGATTGATTGATGCTTTTCGATTAAACATCCAAGTTTTAACATTATCTTCCATCTAACTTTCATTTAAAACAAACAAGAATGTTTGTTTTTAAAATATTTATCATTTCTCGAAAGAGATAGAAGGAAAAGACTTCTATCTGAAACAATTTTCTTCTATATGCTCATCAAGTAGAGAAGTTTGCTGAAGTATAATGGGAATGAAATAGTATCCGAGGTACCAGCTTGAATCGTTATCATGGATTCTCTTCGAAAGAGACCTGTCTCGTATAATCAGAGCAAATCTGCCAAAATTCCTTACTCTAATAGAATGTACGAACTACACTGATCATCATAAGGACAGTGTATTCTGCTACTTTACAGAATTTGCAACAATAACCGTAAATGATTATGTCAAATGACAAACCCGAAAAATCTCATAGAGCTGAGTGTAAGAAATCAAGAAAAGAATGGGTTCTGAACAGAATATTTCGAAAGAAAATCAGATCCAAATGCGCCATTGTCGTCACACATTGGTTTTGATATACATATGTATAGTTGTCATCCATAGACAGCTGTTTCGTTGTATTACAAGTTTTCAGTGTAGCTATAGACAATCCAACATCCCTTCCAGTACCACGAGGTTGGATCGAAACCTTCCCTTCAGACCCAGAGGCATAGGCAGACATTCTACCCCTGCCCTACGCAGAACTAGACAGTCAGTAGGACCGAATTAAATAATATATTTGCTTATTCATAATTCCCCATCAACCAAAGAGCTCCATTCCAGAATATATATATAAATATATCCTATTCAGATGATTTGCATTATACAATCATCCCCCTGTTTCTTTCCAGCTGACCTTTTGTGGTATCAAGCTAACTTGAATACGTATATTTCGTTCAAAGGTAGTTATCATCTATTACGAGAAAATGGGTCACCCAGCTATTACTTAAAAAACGGAATGTTGCTTAACTCGAACGTCAAATCAGGTCAGTATCCTAAAATCATGTACATTTCTGTATTACTTCTGGAGACTGTTGCAGGAAAATACGCAAACACAAAAACATACGTCGGAATCATGTATGGGATTAATTCGCTTGCACTGGGCTGCCTTCGTTGGTAACCTTTGCACTGACCTTACAGCATCCTGCGCTCTTGCAGTCGGAAGTGTTTCAAATATCAGGAAAAGGAGCGATTTTGTGGGCATGGTGGCCATGATACTTCCGGTATCATGCCGCGTTCGTCTCTCACATAGCTCATTATTCCATAATGGAGGCTGGACTGTCTCGGGAAAAAAGGAATAAATAAATAAATAAATAAATCACACACTCTCCCGTTTATATATGTCTTTCTCTCTCCTGCTCTCTCTCACACACACATAGATATGTGTCTCTCTCTCTCTATATATATATACACGTATACATATGTCTATCTATC